>CM060921.1:575095751-576345751 GCA_030737875.1 Allium sativum | reverse complement strand
CCAACTTCTAAACACTAGTATACCTATATATATGTTGAGTTAGTAACATAAAGGTGTTAGCTTCGGGCGTAAAAAGTGTTCCACTATAACAAAAACAACATATTACAACTTTAATTTTACAACGGTGGTAAAAGCACCGTTGTAATAAATGTTTTTTGACAATTTTTTTCCAGAAAAGTTGTAATAAACTTATTTTTAACAACCGTGTTATTTTGACAGTTGTAATAAAAGCCTATCACAACTTTTATTTTTTGACTGTTGTAGTATATGACTATATTTTAATATAATTAACAACTAATAATTAATATTTAATACATTTATATTGATTATTTATAATTAATAACTAATAATTACTATTAATAATCAATTAGGAAGTAATAATTAATAATCAATCTGTAATATTTAATACTTGGCAATTAAGAAGAATAATTAAAAAATATAGTTAATATTACATAATTACTATTAAATAGTTAATAATTAAAATATAATAACTAATGCTAGTCATGAATAATCAATGATTGTTATTAATAATTAAGAAGTAGGGATTAATAATTCAGAAGAAGAGATTAATAACTAAGAGTATATTTAATAATTAATTTATAATAACGAACTATTAATAAGAAATCTTTAATAATTAAAAAGTAATACTTATTATTATTATTGTTATTGTTATTTAATATTTAATAGTTATGGGTAATAATTATATTTAACATCTAATATTTCAAAAAACTTCAAATTTTTCTATATTCGTTTGAGGTTTTCTTTAGTAGAATATTTTATTTTGTATGTACTAGTATTCTTTCAATTTTAGTAGAAAAAATTTGACCTCACTTACCAAACGTTTTAGGCTTAAATTGAAAATTTGGCTCAAATTCGAATTTGCCTCCGAACTAATACTTTTGTGCCGCGCTTCTTTTCTGGAAAATTCGGCTCTAAACCACTGTATTTCCAGTCAATGCTCGTCCATTCGATTGTTTTTTATTGCTTATGTTCGTCCGACCGATTTTTCCAACTCCTCAGCTCCTCCATTAAATGATAAAATGTGGTGTCCCTATTCTTTTGCTCTTTCAATTCCCCAGATCCAAAGAAATACATCTCCTCTTGCTTTATTCCTAGTTAATGAATTTTTCCCTTCAAACCATTCATCCAATTTCGTAAACAAAAAAAAGCTCATCGCTGTCAAAAAAATAGTTGATTCAAGATCGATTTTATGTCAATTTCAATTCGGCTCTAGGTCCAATTCGGCTGTGAATCTGGGGTATGGGTTCGGCTTCAATTCAGGGTTGCTTTAATTCAAGTTCAAGCGGTTGTAAGAGGTTAACTTTCTACATTTTCGGCTTTGATTTGGGTGGAATTTATTGATTTTCGCTATATAGTATGGTTTCAATTTAATTTTATGAAAAGGAAAACAAAATCATAGCTTTGTAAATTCATCGGAGCATTTTCTATATGGTTTTAGTTCTCTAAAAAGAACCGATCCTAATTGATTTTCTGCTATTTGCTCTTTCTCTATTTTATCAAAAACTAGTTTGTTCACGTTGATTTCTATTTTTATTTTTTATTTTTTTATTGTAGTCCCGTAGTTAAACCAGTAACGGTGGGTTTGAGGTTTACTGCCCATTTTTTTCCCTTTTGCTTTATCTGTCTTTTGCTTTAATTAACTTTTCTTCTCAAGCAAGCCATAGATTTTTCATAATATATACAGTGAATAATTTTTAGTTGGGTTTTTGCAAATGTTAGGGTATAAAAGAAAATATTTTTTCCAAAGATATCCAGCTTTAAATTGTTTATAACTAGGTATAATGCTTGAGGAAAACCATATGAAAAATTGCTTGCATTCTGAAGAAAAAATAAGCAAAGAGAATAAAAGGCACATTATGCATTCATCTGAGCCCGTAAGATCGAAGAAGGGTTGATTTTCCACTTCTGCTTGGCCCGATTATTCCTATGACTTTGCCTGTCAGTATGTCTAAGCTCACTCCTTTTAAAATCATTTCGTTTCCTCTAGCTGATATTTTTGTGAGTTTTTTATATGAAATTTTGGAGTGGAAGTTGGAAGTGGAGGCTGAATACCAAGCTTGTCAACATCCACTATGAGATGTTCTCTAGCTTCTTCTGCCAATTCAAAGTTTAAATATGTATTAAGCTGAAAATGAAACATGTTTAAAGGTTTGATAGGATGAATTTGGAAAAAGACATTGAGTTTATCAAATACAATGTTTGTTTAGGAGGTAGGTGGGTTGTTTCATTGGCTCTTGGTTTTTCAGTTGTAAAGATGTATGCATGTTTGTTTAACAGGGTGATGGTGAGGTAGTTTGTTTGGTTGGTGCAGTTCTGGAAGGTGGTTTGACTGTGACGAGAAAGAATTTCGCTCGGTCCGAACCAGTCGCTAAACCGACCAGACCGTTCGAAACGCCCTATCGTTTGAGAACACGACAAATCAGAACGCATACAGAAGAACATTTCATTGTATATTACAACAATGCATCAGATTACAAGAATATTCAGAGTATGAATAAATATTACACAGAAATATCAGAGATTTAAATTACATTTAAATACATCGCAGCGGAAAATAATAAAATACACAACTAGAAGAGATATACGGATACAAAGCTTTCCGGATATCATTCCAGCTGTAAACCAGGATCCTGTGAATATAAATCTGCAAAACCAAAACTACTAGCTGCCCGTGTCAAAATAGGGGCACCCAGAGTTTAGGTTAAAACAATAAACTCCAGGTCAGTCATGGGACTGGTGTGAGAACTAAAACAGTTAATCTTTATTTTTAAAGTTTGGTAAATCAAGGGACCACGCCGTATAACACGGAACGTGTTTCCTCCCAAGAATACCAGTGCATAAAACAAACAGCGCAATGCTAAATAAAGAAAAATGAAGCTGTTATAAGACCCAGGTCCTATCACACAATGCAACGCAAGCCGGGGGATAGGGTTTTCCCTTATAACAGCCAAAGAATGCTTGATACGTTTAAAACAAATCATTTGATACTATTATAAGTGCATAGTGTATAAAACAACTTCAAATCATAAGTATCAATCATAGGCGGCATGGGTACCATATATCATGTGGCCATATATAGGTTTACAAATAAAACCGCAAATGTCACGTATTTGGAAATTGGATTTCCATCTATGAACTGAGGCAAAAGATAGTCCTCAACCGATTCGAGACTGCCTAGCCCGAGTCTCAGGATCAGAGCTCGAGTGACCCTAGGAGCGACAGGGCCGGTCCACCGATTTGGATTAAAATGCTTGAACACTACGTTTCCCCGCCCTTTGGGGCGTAAATGAGCCAACTAAATGACTCCATCGGTTCGAGAACGACCGATCAATCCGAGGCGCCTCGCAACAGCAACAACCACATAAGTCAAACTCGTCAGGGCGTGTAAAACCATTGACGCCACTTCTAACTAGGAAGAAACGCATGCCCTCCCTGAGGTCCGTCTCCCGTTTTTGGTTCATACCGGGTGTGAAACTCGCGAAGTAAACGTTACACAAAGCTACGCCACAAAGGCCGTGCTTCGATCATTACCACAAGACTTTGCTTTTCAACAGAAGCCTCGATCAATTGCCACTTAGGCATGCCACACAGGCAATTCACTCCATGCGTTTGATATCCATCAATATATAACCCCTGAGCTCGTACGTCTCAGAAAAGGGCGTTAAGCAAGAGAATAAATTCTCCGCTGCCAAACAGATATATATTTAATAGAGATCAATCACACGGACTAAAATCCAATGTCAGACACACAGTCCATTTACAAGTCCGTTCTGGGTCTGAACGAAACCGGAGGCACCTAGTACCCCGCATATCCATCGATCTCCAAGTACGTCTGGACGATCACCAACTGTTTCCATCTTCTTGGGTGTACAGCCCAATCAAGATCATCAGTAATTATCCAAACGACGTGAAGACTTCCGGTCTTCGACCACCGTCTTCATCTTCGACTTATCGTCGTATCAGTTATTCAGAATGGGATAAACCCGGTCTTTCCGAATAACTCGCGTATATTTTAAATAAGTGTTACACAAACACAACATACGCCTCATTCCAATCCATTAGTCACTAACCGTAAATTAATCAAGAGAATAATTCCCCAAATATTAACCCCGAAGGCCGAAAACCAACATCAAATCAATATCCAGAAAACCATTCTGCTTGGCTAACCGACAGTTAGTTTCTAAATTTCACATTCATAGGGAAAGGTTCCCATTAATTTTATCCAAGACAAATTTCTTGAATTTATTCTTTAATCTATCCTTTTGAATTTCGATTCAACTAGTCGGGATTAACGAAACTTACCGAAGTAATCATTTGTTTTACTTTCCCAATCCCAACCTATTTATCCCATGAAGTAAAACTGGTAATACTTCATGTCTAACACTTCAGTGTTATCGGTAAATTCAATTACCATTTCACGTTCAAATCTAATTAAAGATTTAACTATCGCCTGGAGTAAAACTGGTGATACTCCATCCTCGATTATTTCAATCTAATTAAAGATCCATTAAAACTCCACTTAGTTTTAATCGTTAACTGGGTTAAAGAATCAGTGTCATTTAAAACACGGTTCACGGTAAACCCAAAATATCATTCCATTAATTATCGGGTTAAAGAACAAGTGTTATTTAAAACACTATCCACGATAAACCCAAAAATCAATATCAATTCAATCCCAATTAAATATTATTTAATTGGTACACTTCATTAAATCTAAATAAAAAGATTTAATCTTTTCTCAACTGGGTTCAAGAACAGTGTTAGTGAAGACACCATTCACGACAAACCCAAATCACATTTGATATTAAACACATGGCTCTGAATAGAAAATATACCGGCTTATATTCAATATCAAATTCTACGACTAACAAATATCGTATTGGAAATAACGATATATATATATCTTTCAAATTCCCATAACAATACCCGTATCATCACGAAATCCAACATCGAAATAATCCAAAGACAATTTCGATTCAAATCCACTCCATATGCAATCATTGGAAATTCTGGTTATTTTTAAAACCCTTTTTAAATTCAATTTATTTAATTAAAAATAAATAGAATTATAATTCTAGTTCAAAACTCGTTCATTTCGATAAAAATCTATTTTTATCCTTTCAAATATGGAGTTTTTCATCCCAATTTTTCCCAAATCATTTCTTATGATTTTACACAAATTATTACTATTTTTAATAATTTTATCAAGGTACATACAGTCGATTTCCAACAACGGCCATCGAACTGCACTTACAGTGACCTTTTTCGAATTTGATTTGGACATAATTCCAAATCCCACCGTTATATTTCTAATTTCTAATATTCTTTAGAAAGCTCTTTTCGATACGAACCCAACGGTTCCGGTTTTAGGAGAATCCGACGGTCGGATCTCCCGTAATGTCCGTTTGAAATAAATGGTCGAAATTTACGAACTGCCGCGGCGCGTTCTATTCAGGCCATTATATTATATATATAATATATATAATATATATTTCGTCGATTTCTATTTGAAACGAATTATATAAATAGTTTTAAATTCGTTTCAAAAGCAATTTCAACTTCCTTTTCAATTCAAATCAAAATGGAATTCTTCCTTATAAATTCGTTTTAAAATTCATTTCTATTCAATTCAAATTTCAATTCAATTTGAATTCGTTTCAATTCGCTTTCAATTCATTTCGAAATCGTTTTCAATTCAATTCATTTCGAAATCGTTTTTAATTCAATTCATTTCGAAATCGTTTTTAATTCAATTCATTTCGAAATCGTTTTATATTCAATTCATTTCGAATCGTTATATATTCAATTCATTTCGAAATCGTTATATATTCAATTCATTTCGAAATCGTTATCGTTATATATTCAATTCATTTCGAAATCGTTATCATTATATATTCAATTCATTTCGAAATCGTTATCGTTATATATTCAATTCATTTCGAAATCGTTATCGTTATATATTCAATTCATTTCGAAATCGTTATCGTTATATATTCAATTCATTTCGAAATCGTTATCGTTATATATTCAATTCATTTCGAAATGAATAAAATCGATATAAATATCGTTCACGTCAAAATGGCGTCAATCTAATCAACACGGCTTCATAAATTTCTATTTTCAAATATCTTATTTCAAATATTTCTTTTTCAAAATAGTTGTTGTTATCAAAATATTTCGTTCAACACATGACCAATCTCAATGGATGAGTACTGTCAACACATGAACTTTTATTTTATATCGATAAAGATGTAAATTTTATTACTAAAATATTTCGTTCAACACATGACCAATCTCAATGGATGAGTACTGTCAACACATGAACTTTTATTTTATAATATTCTTTATTTTTCAAATTGGAATGAGGCCCAATCAATTACCATATAAAGTTAATTATATGGATTTTCATGCATTACACACATATAATAGCATTGAAAAATAATCAACCATCAACCAAAGTGCACTACACTGTATAAGCATCAAATATAGATATCTAACGCTTATAACAGCCTGTCAATCAATCGATCGACATATTTAATCAATCAGGATGAGTGAACTTCAAATTTCATCCCAACACCCGTGTGGGGTTTCAAACAATCAAACGCACATTTTATTCGTGCAGTTGGGCGATGTGTAAAATTTATCGACCCAATCAATGTCCTTCAAATAGGTGTACATAAACAAACCGTCTGGTTTGTAAATGAATATTTATTTATTCACATTCACGTTAAAAATTATATTTTTAACGACAAAACATTTTATTCCAACATATGAATTTCTATTCAATTCATTCTTTAAATAAAATGATATTTTTTATTTTTCTAACTTATTTTAGAAAATTTCGGCGGCATAACGGCACGATACTAGAAACGGGACAAGGCCTAGCCTTATCCCCGGTCTAGTGAAGGCCCACGCCATTCACACATCAATCAAATTCACCAAACAACCAAATTCAAATCAAATATCCAACTAATCTATGCAACCAAACAAACAAGTCCATGGTCTGTGGACGATTGTGTCGGGTGCTACTAAGCACCGTCTGCATCCTAGTATATATATATAACTAGAAAATGAAATTGAAAGGCGAGAAATTCTCACATATAGCTATCCAATCATCTTGACTCTTCTTTTATAGAAATCTTCGTTGCTATCGCATTTTTGTCATCTTCGTTGCTGCTTTCACTACATATGTAAAAATCACATTTTTACTTCGCTATTCAATATATAAAAATCGAATTTTTACTTTGCTATCATACAGATAAAATTCCATTTTAAAAATATAGATTTCGCCTTTCTAAAAATATAGTTTTCGCCTTTATAAAAACATAGACTTCGCCTTTTCAAATTTAAAGATTTCATCTTTATAAAAATCTCATTTTTATTTTTCTACACATATAAAGATGATATTTTTAATATTCTTATCATGTAAAGATTATATTTTTAACCTCTTGCTTATATAAAAATTATATTTTTACATCTTCTATATAGTAAAGACTATATTTTTAATACCTTAAAAATATAAAAGTCATATTTTTATTACTTTAAAAATATAAAAATCATATTTTTACTTCGCTATTAATCCTATATTTTCATAACAATGACATCTACATTTTCAAAACAACGACTATATTTTCTAAATAATTTTAAACTGATTTTAGAACTGATTTTAAACTGATTTTAAACTGATTTTAAAACTGATTTTAAACTGATTTTAAATATTAAAAATAAATAGAAAACCTAAACAATTAAATAAACAAACTCACTGCAAGTTGCTCGGAGGAGGAGATTGGCGGCATAGCATTGAAGGGAGGGTGGCAGAGGGTTGCGCGCCTGCGCGGTGCTGCTGGGGGGGGGGGGGGGGGGAGATGGCGTTTTTGGACGAGAGGGGGGGGGGGGGGGTTTCCGACGCTAGGGTTCGCGGGTCCACGTGGGGCGCGTCGCATCGGGTGGAGATCGAGATGCGGAGCGGAGATCGGCTAGAGAGGGCGGCGGCGGAGGTGGGTTCGCGATGGAGGCTCTGGGTTTTTTTTTTCTTTTTTTTTCTCTGTTCGTTTCTGTTTTGAAAAGATATCGGTGGGGGGGGCCTGGTTAAGGGAGGAGAGAATATTTTTTTTTATTATTTTAATTTCAAAAAGTTGACTTTTACATACGACCTCAAAACGAGGCCCACCGCCTGTCGTCCATAGCGTTTTACCCCCATTCCGAACACAATAGGATAGGTATCGTAGGCTGATTCGACTGTTTGAATCAGTTTCCGTTGAATTTACATTTAAATCACTATATTGAATTTTGAACGTACTTTTCAATTTACCGGGGTCACATACGAACTTTATAAATTTTAGAAAAATATTTTCTAGCTTCGTATTGACGATACGGTCCTAACAAAACTAGTTTCGTCGAATTCTGAGACCGTTAGAAAAATGGCCATTTTCCAGTCGATTAAAATCAACTGAAACTGGTCAAACGCGTTTTCCTTTGCCACACTCACATATTGAATCGAAAAATTATGAAATTTGGAATCTAGCAATAATTTGACACTGCGGACCCAACAAAACTGGTTTCGTCGAAATCCGAGGTCGTTTGCAAAATCTCCATTTTTAAGGGCCTGAATTCCATAGCGACTATTCAGAATTTTCAACTGGACATATCCTTTGATTCCCGCTATGAAATCTTGATTTTCCGGATTCGTTGGAAAGATATCATCTATTAGATCCTATCATTTTTGGTTTCACTAAAATCCGGATTGTTTTGCACCCGGTACATTCAATTGAAGTTTGAAATCGAATTATCGAACTACCGCGCCACTTTCAATTCCTTTTGTAATTATATATGATTATTATATATTCTAACGACGACGTATATAATATATACGTCGAATTATATTCAAAATAAATTTCCCGTCGATATTATTTAAAATAATCTATTTTAAATATTCAAAATTCGCTAAAATTGCCAAAATAAAAATTTTAAACTGGCCCAGATTTTCGGGTTATTAAAATCTCCCCCACTTAAAACTTTTCATCCCCAAAAAGGAACAAAATCGAAAGTGGTTTGATTAATCAACTCTACGTTCGATCCGTCTTCCATTCTCCAACTTTTCAGTTTCTGAGAATTTTCAAAAAATACAAAAATTTGGCTAACCCCCTAAATTTTCGAAAAATTTCGCCATAATCTCCCCTGCACCGGGAGCATCGGGGAATTCAAATAGCTTCCCCGGTCCTTCAGATCTCAAAAAGAAAAAGAAAAAGCCAAGCGGCTAGCCAATAGGCTCATAAAATCATCATCACCCAAACAAAACAGTAAATTATGTAGTAAACATGTACCTATTTGTCGGGCAAACAAATTTTATTCTCTGCTCTAGCCTCCTTGCTATGACCTGTTCAATATAAGTATATGTATATACAAGCAAATGCGACCAATTTTCAATATAATTCAATATTTGATTCAATTAGGCTAAATGGCTAAAAATTAGCAAACAAATAAACAAACAACCCAAACATCAATCAATTAGTGGATTAGAGTTTCAAATTCATAATTTTGATACATATACAAAAATCATGTTTTTGATACCAAATCACAACAATAAGCCCTATCTAATTTTGGTTCTCACACCAGTCAATAGGAGATATATAGATATTACACGTTCGTCACTCGAATATAAATTCTAATGATGGAGCTCCATCATCAAAATCATCTCCGGGCGATTAGAGGGTAATTCTACATCTATCCAGTATATTAAAACTTTGAATATACGTTTGCAAGGCGTATATGCAAATTCTTTATATACTGAATTGTCCAAAATCAATATAAATAAATTATCAAATACGAATAGTTGATTTAAAATTTCAAAACAAAATTGTTTTCATTTTAAAAATATACTCTTCACACTCGTTCTAGGATACTACTGATCCCATCTCTAACGAGTCACTCTCATTGGATATTGCTAATCCAATATCTGATGAATTCTTTCGTACGGTTCTAATGTGCCTTGTTCTCTGCTTTGTAAACCAAGGCTCTGATACCAACTGTGACGGGAAAGAATTTCGCTCGGTCCGAACCAGTCGCTAAACCGACCCAGACCGTTCGAAACGCCCTATCGTTTGAGAACACGACAAATCAGAACGCATACAGAAGAACATTTCATTGTATATTACAACAATGCATCAGATTACAAGAATATACAGAGTATGAATAAATATTACACAGAAATATCAGATATTTAAATTACATTTAAATACATCGCAGCGGAAAATAGTAAAATACACAACTAGAAGAGATATACGGATACAAAGCTTTCCGGATATCATTCCAGCTGTAAACCAGGATCCTGTGAATATAAATCTGCAAAACCAAAACTACTAGCTGCCCGTGTCAAAATAGGGGCACCCAGAGTTTAGGTTAAAACAATAAACTCCAGGTCAGTCATGGGACTGGTGTGAGAACTAAAACAGTTAATCTTTATTTTTAAAGTTTGGTAAATCAAGGGACCACGCCGTATAACACGGAACGGGTTTCCTCCCAAGAATACCAGTGCATAAAACAAACAGCGCAATGCTAAATAAAGAAAAATGAAGCTGTTATAAGACCCAGGTCCTATCACACAATGCAAAGCAAGCCGAGGGATAGGGTTTTCCCTTATAATAGCCAAAGAATGCTTGATACGTTTAAAACAAATCATTTGATACTATTATAAGTGCATAGTGTATAAAACAACTTCAAATCATAAGTATCAATCATAGGCGGCATGGGTACCATATATCATGTCGCCATATATAGGTTTACAAATAAAACCGCAAATGTCACGTATTTGGAAATTGGATTTCCATCTATGAACCGAGGCAAAATATAGTCCTCAACCGATTCGAGACTGCCTAGCCCGAGTCTCAGGATCAGAGCTCGAGTGACCCTAGGAGCGACAGGGCCGGTCCACCGATGTGGATTAAAATGCCTGAACACTACGTTTCCCCGCCCTTTGGGGCGTAAATGAGCCAACTAAATGACTCCATCGGTTCGAGAACGACCGATCAATCCGAGGCGCCTCGCAACAGCAACAACCACATAAGTCAAACTCGTCAGGGCGTGTAAAACCACTGACGCCACTTCTAACTAGGAAGAAACGCATGCCCTCCCCGAGGTCCGTCTCCCGTTTTTGGTTCATACCGGGTGTGAAACTCGCGAAGTAAACGTTACACAAAGCTACACCACAAAGGCTGTGCTTCGATCATTACCACAAGACTTTGCTTTTCAACAGAAGCCTCGATCAATTGCCACTTAGGCATGCCACACAGGCAATTCACTCCATGCGTTTGATATCCATCAATATATAACCCCTGAGCTCGTACGTCTCAGAGAAGGGCGTTAAGCAAGAGAATAAATTCTTCGCCGCCAAACAGATATATATTTAATAGAGATCAATCACACGGACTAAAATCCAATGTCAGACACACAGTCCATTTACAAGTCCGTTCTGGGTCTGAACGAAACCGGAGGCACCTAGTACCCCGCATATCCATCGATCTCCAAGTACGTCTGGACGATCACCAACTGTTTCCATCTTCTTGGGTGTACAGCCCAATCAAGATCATCAGTAATTATCCAAATGACGTGAAGACTTCCGGTCTTCGACCACCGTCTTCATCTTCGACTTATCGTCGTATCAGTTATTCAGAATGGGATAAACCCGGTCTTTCCGAATAACTCGTGTATATTTTAAATAAGTGTTACACAAACACAACATACGCCTCATTCCAATCCATTAGTCACTAACCGTAAATTAATCAAGAGAATAATTCCCCAAATATTAACCCCGAAGGCCGAAAACCAACATCAGATCAATATCCAGAAAACCATTCTGCTTGGCTAACCGACAGTTAGTTTCTAAATTTCACATTCATAGGGAAAGGTTCCCATTAATTTTATCCAAGACAAATTTCTTGAATTTATTCTTTAATCTATCCTTTTGAA
Source organism: Allium sativum (assembly GCA_030737875.1). NCBI lineage: Eukaryota > Viridiplantae > Streptophyta > Magnoliopsida > Asparagales > Amaryllidaceae > Allium > Allium sativum. The sequence goes on along the minus strand of CM060921.1, from coordinate 576,333,766 downwards.
TTTCGATTCAACTAGTCGGGATTAACGAAACTTACCGAAGTAATCATTTGTTTTACTTTCCCAATCCCAACCTATTTATCCCATGAAGTAAAACTGGTAATACTTCATGTCTAACACTACAGTGTTATCGGTACATTCAATTACCATTTCACGTTCAAATCTAATTAAAGATTTAACTATCGCCTGGAGTAAAACTGGTGATACTCCATCCTCGATTATTTCAATCTAATTAAAGATCCATTAAAACTCCACTTAGTTTTAATCGTTAACTGGGTTAAAGAATCAGTGTCATTTAAAACACGGTTCACGGTAAACCCAAAATATCATTCCATTAATTATCGGGTTAAAGAACAAGTGTTATTTAAAACACTGTCCACGATAAACCCAAAAATCAATATCAATTCAATCCCAATTAAATATTATTTAATTGGTACACTTCATTAAATCTAAATAAAAAGATTTAATCTTTTCTCAACTGGGTTCAAGAACAGTGTTAGTGAAGACACCATTCACGACAAACCCAAATCACATTTGATATTAAACACAAGGCTCTGAATAGAAAATATACCGGCTTATATTCAATATCAAATTCTACGACTAACAAATATCGTATTGGAAATAACGATATATATATATCTTTCAAATTCCCATAACAATACCCGTATCATCACGAAATCCAACATCGAAATAATCCAAAGACAATTTCGATTCAAATCCACTCCAATGAAATCATTGGAAATTCTGGTTATTTTTAAAACCCTTTTTAAATTCAATTTATTTAATTAAAAATAAATAGAATTATAATTCTAGTTCAAAACTCGTTCATTTCGATAAAAATCTATTTTTATCCTTTCAAATATGGAGTTTTTCATCCCAATTTTTCCCAAATCATTTCTTATGATTTTACACAAATTATTACTATTTTTAATAATTTTATCAAGGTCCATACAGTCGATTTCCAACAACGGCCATCGAACTGCACTTACAGCGACCTTTTTCGAATTTGATTTGGACATAATTCCAAATCCCACCGTTAGATTTCTAATTTCTAATATTCTTTAGAAAGCTCTTTTCGATACGAACCCAACAGTTCCGGTTTTAGGAGAATCCGACGGTCGGATCTCCCGTAATGTCCGTTTGAAATAAATGGTCGAAATTTACGAACTGCCGCGGCGCGGCGCGTTCTATTCAGGCCATTATATTATATATATATAATATATATTTCGTCGATTTCTATTTAAAACGAATTATATAAATAGTTTTAAATTCGTTTCAAAAGCAATTTCAACTTCCTTTTCAATTCAAATCAAAATGGAATTCTTCCTTATAAATTCGTTTTAAAATTCATTTCTATTCAATTCAAATTTCAATTCAATTTGAATTCGTTTCAATTCGCTTTCAATTCATTTCGAAATCGTTTTCAATTCAATTTATTTCGAAATCGTTTTTAATTCAATTCATTTCGAAATCGTTTTTAATTCAATTCATTTCGAAATCGTTTTATATTCAATTCATTTCGAAATCGTTATATATTCAATTCATTTCGAAATCGTTATATATTCAATTCATTTCGAAATCGTTATCGTTATATATTCAATTCATTTCGAAATCGTTATCGTTATATATTCAATTCATTTCGAAATCGTTATCGTTATATATTCAATTCATTTCGAAATCGTTATCGTTATATATTCAATTCATTTCGAAATCGTTATCGTTATATATTCAATTCATTTCGAAATCGTTATCGTTATATATTCAATTCATTTCGAAATGAATAAAATCGATATAAATATCGTTCACGTCAAAATGGCGTCAATCTAATCAACACGGCTTCATAAATTTCTATTTTCAAATATCTTATTTCAAATATTTCTTTTTCAAAATAGTTGTTATTATCAAAATATTTCGTTCAACACATGACCAATCTCAATGGATGAGTACTGTCAACACATGAACTTTTATTTTATATCGATAAAGATGTAAATTTTATTACTAAAATATTTCGTTCAACACATGACCAATCTCAATGGATGAGTACTGTCAACACATGAACTTTTATTTTATAATATTCTTTATTTTTCAAATTGGAATGAGGCCCAATCAATTACCATATAAAGTTAATTATATGGATTTTCATGCATTACACACATATAATAGCATTGAAAAATAATCAACCATCAACCAAAGTGCACTACACTGTATAAGCATCAAATATAGATATCTAACGCTTATAACAGCCTGTCAATCAATCGATCGACATATTTAATCAATCAGGATGAGTGAACTTCAAATTTCATCCCAACACCCGTGTGGGGTTTCAAACAATCAAACGCACATTTTATTCGTGCAGTTGGGCGATGTGTAAAATTTATCGACCCAATCAATGTCCTTCAAATAGGTGTACATAAACAAACCATCTGGTTTGTAAATGAATATTTATTTATTCACATTCACGTTAAAAATTATATTTTTAACAACAAAACATTTTATTCCAACATATGAATTTCTATTCAATTCATTCTTTAAATAAAATGATATTTTTTATTTTTCTAACTTATTTTAGAAAATTTCGGCGGCATAACGGCACGATACTAGAAACGGGACAAGGCCTAGCCTTATCCCCGGTCTAGTGAAGGCCCACGTCATTCACACATCAATCAAATTCACCAAACAACCAAATTCAAATCAAATATCCAACTAATCTATGCAACCAAACAAACAAGTCCATGGTCTGTGGACGATTGTGTCGGGTGCTACTAAGCACCGTCTGCATCCTAGTATATATATATAACTAGAAAATGAAATTGAAAGGCGAGAAATTCTCACATATAGCTATCCAATCATCTTGACTCTTCTTTTATAGAAATCTTTGTTGCTATCGCATTTTTGTCATCTTCGTTGCTGCTTTCACTACATATGTAAAAATCACATTTTTACTTCGCTATTCAATATATAAAAATCAAAATTTTACTTTGCTATCATACAGATAAAATTCCATTTTAAAAATATAGATTTCGCCTTTCTAAAAATATAGTTTTCGCCTTTATAAAAACATAGACTTCGCCTTTTCAAATTTAAAGATTTCATCTTTATAAAAATCTCATTTTTATTTTTCTACACATATAAAGATGATATTTTTAATATTCTTATCATGTAAAGATTATATTTTTAACCTCTTGCTTATATAAAAATTATATTTTTACATCTTCTATATAGTAAAGACTATATTTTTAATACCTTAAAAATATAAAAGTCATATTTTTATTACTTTAAAAATATAAAAATCATATTTTTACTTCGCTATTAATCCTATATTTTCATAACAATGACATCTACATTTTCAAAACAACGACTATATTTTCTAAATAATTTTAAACTGATTTTAGAACTGATTTTAAACTGATTTTAAAACTGATTTTAAACTGATTTTAAAACTGATTTTAAACTGATTTTAAAACTGATTTTAAATATTAAAAATAAATAGAAAACCTAAACAATTAAATAAACAAACTCACTGCAAGTTGCTCGGAGGAGGAGATTGGCGGCACAGCGTTGAAGGGAGGGTGGCAGAGGGTTGCGCGCCCGCGCGGTGCTGCTGGGGGGGGGGGGGCGATGGCGTTTTTGGACGAGAGGGGGGGCGGTTTCCGACGCTAGGGTTCGCGGGTCCACGTGGGGCGCGTCGCATCGGGTGGAGATCGAGAGGTGGAGCGGAGATCGGCTGGAGAGGGCGGCGGCGGAGGTGGGTTCGCGATGGAGGCTCTGGGTTTTTTTTTCTTTTTTTTTTCTCTGTTCGTTTCTGTTTTGAAAAGATATCGAGGGGGGGGGCCTGGTTAAGGGAGGAGAGAATATTTTTTTTTTTAGTTTAATTTCAAAAAGTTGACTTTTACATACGACCTCAAAACGAGGCCCACCGCCTGTCGTCCATAGCGTTTTACCCCCATTCCGAACACAATGGGATAGGTATCGTAGGCTGATTCGACTGTTTGAATCAGTTTCCGTTGAATTTACATTTAAATCACTATATTGAATTTTAAACGTACTTTTCAATTTACCGGGGTCACATACGAACTTTATAAATTTTTGAAAAATATTTTCTTGCTTCGTATTGACGATACGGTCCTAACAAAACTAGTTTCGTCGAATTCTGAGACCGTTAGAAAAATGGCCATTTTCCAGTCGATTAAAATCAACTGAAACTGGTCAAACGCGTTTTCCTTTGCCACACTCACATATTGAATCGAAAAATTATGAAATTTGGAATCTAGCAATAATTTGACACTGCGGACCCAACAAAACTGGTTTCGTCGAAATCCGAGGTCGTTTGCAAAATCTCCATTTTTAAGGGCCTGAATTCCATAGCGACTATTCAGAATTTTCAACTGGACATATCCTTTGATTCCCGCTATGAAATCTTGATTTTCCGGATTCGTTGGAAAGATATCATCTATTAGATCCTATCGTTTTTGGTTTCACTAAAATCCGGATTGTTTTGCACCCGGTACATTCAATTGAAGTTTGAAATCGAATTATCGAACTACCGCGCCACTTTCAATTCCTTTTATAATTATATATGATTATTATATATTCTAACGACGACGTATATAATATATACGTCGAATTATATTCAAAATAAATTTCCCGTCGATATTATTTAAAATAATCTATTTTAAATATTCAAAATTCGCTAAAATTGCCAAAATAAAAAATTTAAACTGGCCCAGATTTTCGGGTTATTACATTGACCGAAGTCAGTTGGAGATACACTATTGTTTTAGTGAGGAACTTATGCTTTTTGGTTGGTGCAGTGGTTGAAGTGTAGGTTGGGCTGGTTTGATTTTAAGTGGTATTGGTTGTTTAAACTGATGATTTGCATATTGCATTTTCAGGTACATACACTATTACTGGTAGTTTCCTAAAATATGTTTACTGAACTAAGTTGAGTAGCATTGTTTTATTCATTCATGCTTATATATACTCGGTTTTGCCAACATTTGTTTTTTTCTATGATTCATTCTCTTCATTCTCTGCCTATACTATTATGTATATGTTTTTAAAGGCCTGTCCAAGTGGAATCTAGAACTTAATACGCAGAAAAAGACGTGCCTGAGTACAAAGACGATAAAGGCAATTTTGACAAGTCTCATAGAAGCAGCAGAAATGGCTAATGTGCTTTCCAGTGTACTCTCTTGATGTTGTTTAGCAGGTAAATTTTTTGACTTCTAATAGGCCTTATTTCACATAGTAATTTTTCTAGGTTCTACTTCCATTGCATTTAGCTCTTCCTTAATACTGCATAGCTTCTGTTACGTTTTATAGCTTAGATTACTTCATACTTTAATATACTTCATTCTTATTGCTTAATATGTTATTTCATATAGTTTAATTCAAGAACACCTGCGACATTGCAAGAAAATTTGATCAAATTCATTGGAAATCATCTCAAGAATGAAGACCATTGCAAGACCAGCAGCGTTGCGAGCAAATCTCAATTTCATTATGTTTGTATTACTCTTAGTGATGTATACTTATGAAAGATGACTTCAAGTCATTTGGATTTTGGAGTCTTGGATAATGGATTTTGTTGTAGATGCTTTATGTACTTGAGATACTTGTATGATTTATAAATAAACGATGAGAGTTTGAAAATTCTAATATATTGTTTTGGTTCATCTTTTAATTTTGTTTGATATCTTCAGTTTGTAGATAATATGTTCTGAAATGAATTCTTTTATTAATAATATGTATATGATTTGATCATATATTACAACTTTAAATAATACTTTTAATAAAGTATACTACAACAGTTATAAAAAGTTGTAATAAAGTTTATTACAATGGTGGAAAACAGTTGTAAAATATACATTTCACAACGGTGTCGCAATGGTGCAAAAAAGTTGTAAAAGATTTTAGTCTATTACAACTTCTTAATAGACGACGGTTGCTCCACCGTTGTAAAAAGTCTTTTACAACTTTTTTCCACTGTTGTAACATGGTCATTTTGTTGTAATGTTTGTACGGTTGCTAGCAAGTTTGCAGAGTCGTAAAAATCATTTCTTTGAAGTTAGACGGAGTGGAATAGTTATGGTGAGCAATTATAACTCACGTTTGAATTACTATGTTGCATATATGGTTGTTGATGTTAAATGTTGTATATTTTAAGTGAATTATATGCTTATGTGATTAATGTTGAATGTGGTTAGAGTTTGAATATGAAAAGTTGAAGTGGGTTAGTGATTTTAATAGTAACCTAAGTGATTTGGAAGTTGAAAACCCTAAGTAAAAGGTTGGATAGTTTAGATGAAAACTTGGTTGATATGTTGTATATATATTGGGTGAAAACAAAATATTAGCAAGTTAATATTTGTGTTCCTAAGTAAGTGACCGAGTAGTTAATGATGGGTTTTGGGTAATTTACCGTATCCAAAATTATATAAATATATACGTAGTGAAATAGGGTAATTGAAATAATTACTTGAATAACGAGTATATGGAATGAATAATGAACATCTGTTTATATTGACACGACTTTTTTCAACATAAATAGGACATGGGTAAGCAATTCCGTGTGTTATATGTTGGTGTGTTTAGATATGGATTGGCTAGAAAATGATAGCTGTTCAATTTTAACGACTGTTAATAATTTGGTTAAAATGGTTTGGAACGGTGTTTAAGTGTGTATAACCTTGACACTTAGGTTGACTATGCCATGCTATGTTGGTTAATGATTAACAAATGTTAATTGCGTATATATGACATCATAAACCCATATAAGTTGAATTATATGGTAGTTGATTGAGTTTTATTACAAATTGGGATTAAATTGAATATTTTATTAATTGAATATTAAGTGAAAAATAAAATTTGAATTTTGAATCCGCGACTATTTGGAAAGCTTGTTTAAATAATTGTGAATAATTTTCGTAAAAGTCAAAAATTGATTTGAAACAGTTGCACGTATTTAAGGCTTGTATTATATTTATTTTAAAACTGAAAAGTAACTTTGAAAAAAGAAGTTCGGTTTGGATATCTCGAGAGTGTTTAAATCGATTTTATTACCCAAACTATCTTATTTATTTTTATAATGGGCTTCAGGAAAGTTTAGGCTTAAACGGATAAGTTTTGAAAAATAATATAGTTTATCCAATTAATAGAGATACTGAATTTTAAAGTGAAATATGGAAAATATAGTTTCAGAAAATTATTATATATGTTTTATAAAATTAATAATCTATTTTGAAAGTAATTCGATTCGATTTTAATTACTAATCAAAGTTTGGTTTGAATAGAACTAGTCACATAGTGGAAATTTGTGAATTTCGACCATTGACTTCCAATTGACGTATCGAGAGATCCGACCATCGGGTTTTCCCAAAATGAAAAATGTTTGGTTCGAAATGCAAAGAGCTTTCAAATGAAATGTAATTTTTTAAAATTCTAGGGTTAGATTTTGAAATAAGTTCAAATCAAATTTGAATGAAAACAGCGCTAGTGTTGTTAATGACCCAAAATCGGATTTTAAAGAAATAAGATATTTCTAAATTATTAAAAATAGGAATAAATTATGATAATCATAATGAATGATTTAAAAGAGATTTGGATCGAATATACCAAATTTGGAAAGTCAAAAAGCTATTTTCTGAAAATAAGCTGACTTAGCTACGTTATTTGTGATGGTTTTTGGAACGATTTAAAATAAAATGATTTTGAGGTAATTGGCGACATATCCAAAGGATTCAAATGAAGTTTTAAGATATATTTGGGCTTGAAAAGTTTAAATCAAAGCTAATTTTTTCAAATTAAATTGGAAATTGAAATGGAAATCGAATTAGTGACAATTAAGATGGGTCTCCGTGGATGAAGGCTTTACCATTTAAGGAATTTAAAAAAATTGCCATTATTCTTCTTATAGTACTAGTTCAACACGGGAATATATATGGATAATAAGCTGATATGATTTCCGTGAAGATTTCATATTGAATAAAAGCATGATTTTAAGTATATTGTGAACGATGTCCTAAGTAACATTGTTCTTTAATCCATTTAAAGGAAAAGAAGATTCCCCAAGTAAAGTTGAAATGAAATCTTTATCTAATTTGAATATTTTATGAAAACCTTTCCCTAGTAAAATATAATGAGAATAAGTTTAAGAATCGCTTAAAAGAAGTTAAGTGTGTTTTCGCGTAAAGATAAGATTAAATCTTCAATAAGATTTCAGAAGAAGATTTAATGGAGTAATTACCAAATGAAATGATGATTTAATTAAAAGAATATTCTCAGTGGAATAATACTCATGATGTTTGGTATATCATTATTGATTTTAAAGATACGATAGTTACTCGGAATGACCGGGCCTACACCCATTGTGAATAACTATGCAGTGTGACAAGAGAAAACGGCGATGACTGTGATTGAAGACCAGAGACCTTCACATCAGAAGGATTGATCATTGATGCTTCGGGCGGCTACCCAGTTATGGGGTTATATTGTGACGACGATCTGACCGTACTTGGAGAGATCAAATGCAAGGGTTTTCACACCCAGGATGGGTCATGGAATAAAGCGCCTTCGATTTTGTTTACAACCTAGAATGAACTTGTAAATGGATGTTTATCTGACGTTGTATTTTGCAACATAACCGATAGGTTTCTGTTGATGTTAATCAGTTGGTGACAGAGAATTTATTCTCTTAGCTTAACACCCTCCTCTATGACTTCTGCACTCAGAGGGTTATATATTTATAGACACCAACTACATGTTGTGAATTAACAATATGGCATGCTAAGTGCTAAGCCAATCAAAGATTTTGTTGAAAAGTAGAGATTTGTGGATGCTGATCAAAGCATGGCTGATATAGCATAGTTCTGTGTTGAAACGTGGCTTTAGAGCCTCATAGCCTGTGAATGGCCAAAAACGGGATGATGGACAGTAGGGATAAGGACATATGTTTCCTTCTAGCTAAAAAGTGATGCTATGGAGCCATAGCAAGTGTACTTACGTGGATGATAGATAGAGGCGCCTCGAATGAATGGTCGATCGCGACTAGGAAACGTTATGGTCAGGTAAGATTCTAACTAGCCTGTTAGTGATGGTCAGCCTTGGTGCTCTGAAGGGTCATATGTTGAGTCCTGGGACATCCCGTTAGAGGTGTTCCAAGTAGTTAAGGAAGATCATTTACCTTGGTCATTGTTGTAATCCAACTTCCAATATGATCTTTGCATTTTCAAATGCAACCTAATAGCCAACATAGTGGGATGAGCATTATACGAGCTAAGATTTATACATTTATTTTTGAAAGTGATTTCCACACTTAGACATTAATAATAATATCAAAAATATTTGTTTTTAAGAATATCAAGCATGTTTAGCTATTATAAGGTAAAACTCTATCCTCCGGTATGTGTTGTGTAATGGGACTTAAATCTTATAATAGGTTCATTTTACAAAAGCATTAATTTTGAAACTTTTTAATGATTGTATGATATCGGTTATGGTTTGTTATATAGTTCTCAAACTGGTTAATCCAAGCTTGACCCGAGTGTTTGTCGCTAGGGTTAGATCCATGTGTGTTTCAAGTTTTAGCAAGTGGATGAGAAGTTTCCAGTTGATTCAGAAAGCTAGAGTTTTCATCAGATTGTAGGACGTATTCTACTATCTATACTTGGACGTTATGGATGGATGATGTGAGGATAGCGTTGATACCTATCCAGGGTATGTTTAACTCTAACAATGTAAATGTTTTTCCAGATATATATTGATTATTATATTTTGTTTCTGTTCCGTTGTGTTTGCTCAATAACACCCAGATGAATTGAGTTTGCAATATTTGATTTTGCGATACATGAACACCATGGATGTGTTAAGTATCGACTATCGAAGATTGAAAATTTGGTGGTCCTAGAACATTTCGATGAAGCTTACTTTTTGGATTGGACTTGTGTGGTTTTGTAGTCGGTTTAGAAGGCCGGCAAATTTGGATCGTCTCATTTTAGTATCATAGCTTTGGTTTAACAATAAACCTTGGCTCTGTGTAGTAATGACTCGCCAGAGATAAGATCAATAATATCCTAAGACAAGTGACTCATTAGAGATAGTGTCAATAATACCGTAGAATGAGTTGAGAGAATTATATATGTGTGAGAGACGTATTTGTAATTTTTATTTTCAAAAGTAATAAGTATTTTTATAAAAGGAAAAAAGAGAAGGGGATCATGTGTTGATAAAAAGGTTAGATTTAGAAGTTAATCAACTAATTGATTATTGGATATTATGTATGGTAGCTAATTTAACTAATTAAGGGATGGTTATGAACTAAAACTATTGGATTAGGATAAGTTAATGGAATTTTCGTCTATTTTGGACGGTCGATAAATTTTGACACATATTAGGTTGAAATTTGTAAAGGAAGTAATATTCACGATTTTGGACAGTGAACATACATGAAACTCATTTGTAATTTTGACTAGAAAGGATTTTAAGAAAAGTATAGGTTTTAAAAAAGTTAGTTTAAACTTGTGTACTGATTAGAAACTCTTTGCTTTTAAATTGTAGAGAGGTAGAAGTAGAGTTGGAGCTAGAGGTAAGCAGTTGTATGTTCTTCGGTATTTAGCCTAGTTTCAAGAGCCTTCTCCACCCACTAGTTCTTCTGATGATACATAGGATAGTAATTCTTTTGACTCATCCAGTCACGACAGCACAAGTGAGAATCTCTCTGATGCTACGTCATCACACAGACCCATAAGAGTTATAGATTCTGAATTTGATTCAGCACCAACTCCCATAGAGTCAGACTATGTGCAGCCTGAGGACTCAAGTGATTATGACGATTGGATGGTGGAGGACCATGAGGGGAATGATTAAGATGATGAGGGTCACATTATCATGGATGATCTGATACCAGCACCACCTGCAGTAGAGTTTCAGCCTCCCCCTATTCTAGAGACAATACTGATTTTATCCCCGAGCCAATCCACAAGGAGCCCGAGCCGACATTACTTGAGATATTGTCCCTAGAGATGGATGATCCTGTATTGGATATAGCACCGGAGTTTGATGACGAGATCGATCTCGAGATGGAGCTCGAGGTAGGGGAATATAGGTATAATGGAGATGATGAGATAGAGCCAGAAATGGAGTTGGAGGTAAACGAGGACAGCTACGACGATAATGACGAGGAGGAATTTATGGAAGATGACCCCGACGATATTCATGCACTTCATATTATGGCACCCAGGAAGGATGGTTGGGATGACGTTGATTTAGATGACGAGGTAGACCAGGAGCCAGAAGAGATCACAGTCTCTGGGCCCTCTATGCATGACTTCGAACACAGTTAGGCAACCAGATGTTAGTTAATTTCATGTTGGGGGATATTATATGTATACAAAGTTGTTAGCTTCATTTTGTTTAGTACAGGCACTTAGCACATATTTTGAAGAAAGATAGCATTTTGCATGAACCGCCTCAAGTACTTAGTACGTGCTCAGTTTGGTTGGTATAGATGCATATGCATGAATTATACCTTAAGTGGCACTATACACTAGAGTATAAGTTATGCCTGTGATATAAATGATATTTTGGCTATGATATGTTGAAGTATGATATGACGTGACACCTTTTGGTTATATATGTTGTCTCAGCACTCTGTTCTTTGCTTCGACTTTGATTTCGAAGACGAAATCCTTTTAAGCAGAGGAGATTGTAACAACCTGAATTTTCAGTCAATTTAAAATATGGTTTAAATACATATATAGAGATTTTAAAATGTTTAAATATAAAATATGGATTAAAAATTATTGGAATAAATTCTATTTTTATTTTATATTAAAAAGAGGTAAAATAAGGCTATTGGATTTTTAAAATGATAATTAAAAAGAATATTTTGAAAATCAATAACTCTGTAATATTTTAAAAGCTAAAAATAAGACCATTTTTCAAACGGTCTCGAATTTCGACGAAACCAGTTTTGTTTGATCTGTAACATTAAATTATTGTAAGCTTCCAAATTTCAAATCAATCGGAGTTAGTACGTGAGCGTGCGCCATATAAACACTGGTCGAAAAATCAGTTAAGATTAAATAATGACACAAAGGAGGGCCATTTTTCAAACGGTCTCCAAAATCGACGAGACTAGGTTCATTGGAACCGTAACTACGGAATATAATAGAGTTTCAAATTTCGTACCTATCGGGATTAGTATGTGTTCATACGAGTAGAAATAGGAAGACGTAGTGTAATAAATAAGGTAATTAATCACCTTAGATTAGCATTAATCCCAAAGGCCTTAGGAATTAGACAACACACTACTTCTAGCATATGGCACCTTTCCATGCGTCACCTTCCATGCATCCCACTTTCCTATATTTACATCAGTTTGTGGAGAATAAGCACTCCATTTTTCATTATTTTCCTTCTCATTTTCCCCCTTCTTCCATTACTCCATCTCCCTCCCCTCCTAGCTCCACCGCCGGCCTACCACCCTCCCCACCATCAGTCGTCATGCATCCCCAACCCCCTCACCGCCGGCGAACGCCTCCCCCTTGGCCCCACCAACCCCCATCTCTCCTCCTAAAATCACTTCAAGCTCCTTTTAATTTATTTACACCCCATATACAAGCTTCCACCACCATCAACCACCACCATCACCTCCTTTAGCTCTCCCCTTGTCCACATCAGCTCCCCCCTTGCCATGTCACCCGTGCAAACCCCACCCTAGGCCATGATCCATAAACCCCCAAAAACCCCACCTTTTATTCTTATAAACCATAAAGATCCAATCTTCCTACTTCTATGCACTAATATACCTACATATGTTGAGTTATAGCATAAAGGTGTTAGCTTTGGGTGTAAAAATTGTTCGTTTGGTGGCTAGCAAGGTTGCGGAGTCGTAAAAATCATTTATTTGAAGTTAGATGGAGTGGAATAGCTATGGTAAGCAATTACAGCTCATTTTCGAATCACTATTTTGCATATATGGTTGTTAATGTTGCATATTGTATATTGCAAGTGAATTATATGCATATGTGCTTAATATTGAATGTGGTTAGAGTATGAATATGAACAGTTGAAGTGGGTTAGTTATTTATATAGTAACCTAAGTGAGTTGGAAGTTGCAAACCCTAAGTAAAAGGTAGGATGATTTGGATGAAAACTTGGTTAATATGTTGTATATGTATATTGCATGAAAACAAAATATTAGCAAGTTAATATTTGGTTTGCTAAGTGACTGAGTAGTTAATGATAGGGTTTGGATAATTTACATATCTAAAATGATATATATACTTAGTGAAAAAGAGTAGTTGAAATAATTACTTGAATAACGAGTATATGGAATGAATAGTAAACATCTATTTATATTGGCACGACTTTTGTCAATATAAATAGGACATGGGTAGACAATTCTGTATGTTGTATGTTGGTCTGTTTTGATATGGATTGGCTAGAAAATGATAGTTTATCAATTATTAACGACAGTTAATAATTTGGTTGAAAAATGATTTGGAACGGTGTTTTTAAGTGTTGATAACCTTGACACTTAGGCTGACAATGCCATGATATGTTGGTTGATGATTAAAAAATGTTAAGTGAGTATTTATGACACATTAAACCCATATAAGTTTAATTATATGGTAGCTGATCGAGTTGTATTCCAAATTGGGATTAAATTGAATATTTTATTAATAAAATATTAGGTGAAAAATAAAAGTTTAAATTTTGAATCCGAGACAATTTAAAACGCTAGTTTAAATAATTACGAATAATTTTCATAAAGGTCGAAAATTGATTAGAAATGGTTTTCAAGTAATTAAGGCATGTTTTAAATTTTATTTTAAAAGTGAATAGTAACTTCGAAAAGTGAAGTTTGGTTTGGATATCCCGAAAGTGTTTTAACTCAACTTTATTATACAAACTATCTTTTTAATTTTATAATGGGCTTCAGGAAATTTTGGGCTTAAACATATAAGTTTTGAAAAATAATATTATATTAATAATAAAATAATATTATAATGTCCATTTAATATAGATATTGAATTTTAAAGAGAAATTTGGAAAATATAATTTCCAAAAATTATTATATATGTTTTATAAAATTAATAATCTACTTTGAAAGTAATTCAATTCAATTTTTATTTAAAATCGAAGTTTGGTTTGAATATAACTAGTTGCGCAGCGGTGGTTCGTGAATTTCGACCATTGACTTCAAATTGACGTACATGGAGATTCGACCGTCGGATTTTCCCAACACGAAAAACATTTGGTTCCAAATTAAAATATCTTTCAAATGAAATGTAAAGTACTAAATTCAAACGGTTAGATTTTTAAACAAGTTCAAATCAAATTTGAATGAAAATAGCGCTAGTGCCTTTAATGACCCGAAATCAAATTTAAAGAAATAAGCTATTTTTAAATTATTAAAAATAGGAATAAGTTATGATAAGTCGTGAAAAATGATTTAAAAGAGATTTGATTGAAGATGCCAAATTTGGAAAGTTAAAAAGCTATATTCTGAAAATAAGCTGGTTTAGCAACACTATTTGTGACGGTTTTTTGTACGATCTAAATTAAAAGGATTTTGAGGTAAACCAATGATATACCAATGATTTACAAACATATCTTGTAACACCCCGTATTTTAATTACATTAAAGAGGATAAATTAAAGAATAATTAATTTAATATTCAGAATTAAGGGAAACGGACTATGTCACTGCGTTCGTCTCGAAATTCTGGTCTAGATAGACACCTGGTTTATGTAAAACAGATAATGTATGAAGAAGTTATGGACGGTAGAAGTTTAGCGAAAAGAGCAGGAAAAATCGACGCACTTGACTAGTGTTCCAAGGTATTTTTTCACTGGCGCACCTGTAAAGTGCGCCCATGTTAATATTCGGCATCCGGACCCAAGTGGGTGTTGACCCATGTCCCGATTCCCCCTAGGGCTGATGTGGCAGTCGAATTCTGGAGGCTGGCATCTATAAATATACCTCCATTTCTCTTGTTTTCTCATACTGAAAACAGAGGAGGCCAAATGCTGTCAGTGCCTGAATTGAATCTAATCCTTTCTTCTTCTACAAATTAAGTTTAAAGATTCAAGTGTTTCAAGTGTAGATCTGAGATTCAAACTTCACTTTTCTCCTTCTATTCTTATCGATCCGATCATTTTGAGTTCAAGTTACCTTTAGAATTGAATAATTAAAAGTAAGACATAATATGACTGTGATTTGGGTATATGCTTAGGACTGAATCATGTTAGATCTACTTTTTTTATTACAAATCTAATTCTATTTAGATCATTTTGTACCTAACATGTTGTAGTTGATTTGGATCTTAACCGTTATCATGTCAGATCTACTTTTTTGATTATAGATCTAATTCTATTTAAATCATTTTGTACCTATCATGTTGTAGTTGATTTGGATCTTAATCCATTATCATGTTAGATCTACTTTTTTGATTATAGATCTAACTCTGTTTAGATCATTTTGACCTATCATGTTGTAGTTGATTTGGATCTTAATTGTTATCATGTTAGATCTACTTTTTTGATTATAGATCTAATTCTATTTAGATCATTTTGTACCTATCATATTGTAATTGATTTGGCTCTTAACAGTTATCAAGTTAAATATACTTTTTGATTATAGATCCACTTCTATTTAGATCATTTTGTACCTGCCATGTTGTAGTTGATTTGGATCTTAACCATTATCATGTTAGATCTAGTTTTTTTTATTACGGATCTAATTCTTTTTTAGATCATTTTGTACCTATCATGTTGTAGTTGATTTGGATTTGTCATTAGTTGGACATGTTTTAGATTTAGATCTAAACTTTCATCTAATTGTCATGACAAGTCTACCTTGGTTTCACAGTTTAGATTACCTTGTTCCTATCATATTACAGTTAAATACGATCTATTATTAGTTTGACATCTAAATTATTATTTAGATCTTATCGTGCCAGTTATGACATCCCTATTATGTTAAGATTGATTCTAATATCACATGTTCACTAGATCCGTTCATATGTGTCCATCTTATCATTATGTCGTTATATGATTATGCCACCACATGTTTATGTCAATCTTGTTAGAATAATTATTTCTATCACCCTGTCCCCTTTAGCCTGGCTACTTTTTAGCCTAGGCAAGACATTAAATTATGCGAATACGTTAAAATGGGAACGAGGGGGAAAGCGGTATAAATTTGGAATAATTTGTAAATGGAAAGTTTGGCATAACTTAATGTTTATAAACATGAATTTGGGCGTATAATTAACTATGAACATAATTGGGGAAAAAGAGGCATGGACACCTATAAAGACAAAGGTATAATTAATTAATAATTGAAATGCCTAGGATTACAGTAATTAGAAACTTATGACACAAGGTTAGATTGCACTTGCGGTGGAAGTCTGCCCGAAACCGACCAACATATCCAGCGACCACAAGTGGTGAGTCTAATGTGATAGGTCTAAGTGTACAAATATGAGATGTGCTATGACACGAGGTTAAGCCCGACTTGTGGAAGTAGTCTGCCTAGAACCAACTGCATATCCAGCGTCGACAAGTTTTAGGCCTAATGCGGGACACAAGATCTGTAAGAGTTTGCTTATGTCATCTGTTGTGTGGGACCCATATTAGTTAGTAACCCATTCTGGTATTAAAGGGGGACCCCGCACTAGGTTGGTGTCAGGGCACGCTTGCTGAACTTATTGTAAGAGGTTCATCTGAGAGGAGGTGTGCACTGGTGCGTTCCAACGGACTCATGTGCGTGCATGAGTACGACCTACATCTGGGAAAATAAGTCATTGTGGCACAAGTAAATAGGTATATATCCTTCTGTAGGTTGCCACTTTAGGAAGTAATACACCCTACTATGGGGCCGACACAGGGTATTTACGGAATAGGGAGCCGATCGATTGGGGACGGTAAATAGGGTACATCTGGTCCTATCTATTTCTATGGGGTACCTGTTTTTCTGTCTGGGCTAACACCCGCTATTTTTGATTAGGTACTGGCTAATTTCGTTTGGGTTAAAACCCATTACAAGAATACACCTAAAACTACAATTGTATTTCTGTTGGGACCATTCTATTTCTATTAAGCAATTAGGGAGTATGTAATCCTGTTACATATCTGTTATACTAGTATTGGTGCAGAGAAATCTCTAGAAGCGTAATATACTCTATCATGTTTACCTTGTCACACTTACCTAATATGATGATATCTCACTTAACCTCTTTGTATGCCTGTCATGGTACTTCTACTTATTTACTTGCTAAAAGTAATTGGACTCGCCAGACTTTATGTCTGACCCTTTTTGTTTCCTCTTCTTTCTTCCGTTCCCCCCACCCAAGGTTCTCAGGGAGGAAATTCTCAGGCTTAGTTAGGATTCTGCTATCGTCTTGCTTGGAGCTGCTAGATGTATTGCTCAAGCTTCTATCTTTGCTATTATGGCTTTGTCTCTTTTGGGGAATTATGCTTTTTATGTATTTTCTATATTCTGATGGTACAAGACAAAAGTTTTATATTATTATAATGGGTTTTATGTAGTTTCAGACTTATGGTATTTTGGACCACGATGTTATGAATTATGTTTGAAATAAAATTTTAAATTCCGCTATTGCTTTTATATCTATCTTGTAATATTTCTGTTTCTGTTTACCTATAACTCTTAACGAAACTTAATGCATTCCCTTAGTGAGTGACATTAACGGACGTGGGACGTAACACTTGGTATCAGAGCTGAAGGTTACCAGATTGGATAAAAGATTTTGAAAATTATTTTCAAAAAGATTTTAAAAGAAAGCATTTTCAAAAGAAAAGTATGTTTTGAAAACGTATTCCCCAAAGCCATATGTATTATCTTTCAATTCTCTGTTTGAATCCCTTTTTCCTTTTCCATTCAGCATGTCTGGGGAACCCAATATTCCTGAGGGCGTTACGATAGCAAGCTGGTTCCATAGGTATCTAGAGGCTACGGCGCCTGCCGGTGGTCAAGTTGACGTTCCTCCCCCAGCTGCACCCGTCGTTCCTCCTCCCCCTCCGCGAGCAGATAACTTCTCTAAGATCTGCAAAGATTTTCGTGTTATTGGAGGAAGGCCATTCCATGGAACCGATACATTCGTAGAGGCAAGGAATTCGCTCAAGGAGACAGAGGACTTGTTTGGAATCTTCGATGTGGACGATCGTAGGAAGATTCAGCTAGTCGCCTGGATACTAAAGGATGAAGCTTCATTTTGATGGAAAGTAACCCAAGTGGGGCGTTCGGTGGAAACTTGGGATGATTTTAGACAGAGGTTTAAAATGAAGTTTCTTTCTCAAGCTGAGAAAAGCATGCAAATGGAGAGGTTCTTAGCGCTCAAACAAGGAGCCATGACTGTTAAAGTATATGTGAACAAATTCAACTAGCTAGCTAGATTCGGTTTGGAACTAGTAGACACTTCGCATAAGAAGGCCTTGCATTTTGTTAAATGACTAAATGAACCCCTTCATGGGTTAGATATGTCCCATATTCTAATGGGAGCAACTTTTGATAGGCTCGTTGATATGGCCTTAATGCATGAGGAAGATAAAGCTTGAAAGAAGGAAGTTAAGGTTGAGGAAACAAAAAACAAGAAAGTGTGGCCCAAGAAAGAACAACAACAAGGGGGCGGAAAGCACGACAAGGAAAAAAGAAATACCATGGTTGCAGGAACGTGGGTCATTTGGTCAAAGACTGCAGAAAAAGGAAGAATGCTTGCTTCAACTATGGTGAAATCGGACATTATACTAGGGAGCACCCGAAGAAGCAAGGGCAGGACCAAAGGGCATGATATTCTAGAGGGCAGGTGCATGCTCTCGTGGCTGATGTATCAGACAGAGGTGGGAAAGTTTCTATTAAAGGTTTGATTTTCTCTTTCCAATCATCCTATTAGAACCTTTTAATTCAGGCGCTTCACATTCTTTTATATATGATTTTGTGATTACGTCTCTGCACCTTAGTACTAGTATGGTTTTGGATCCCGTTGTCGTCTCAAACCCCATTTGGGATACGACTCATATGTCTATGATTTTGTTGAGGTTTGAGAATATCTGTATTAGGCGTCGAATTTCAATAGGACACGTGTGTACTTGGTTTTATAGGATACTGTCTGATTATAGGGATGGATTGACTAGCCATGTATGGTGCCATTCTAGATTGTTAGAGGAAGGTCGTTAAATTTCTAACTTGCCATAGGAAGACCCTCGAGATTTCTTGTGACCCTAAAGGGGTCCGTCATGTTTAGTTACCTACAATCTCTTGACACAACTATTGATGATCTGCAATCTATACCAGTAGTTCGTGAGTATTCAGATGTTTTGAGGGGGTTCAGAGCTTACCTCTGAAGCGCGTGATTGACTTTTGTATATATCTGGTGGACAGTGCAAAACCAGTTGCATTACCTGTGCACCATACGGCTCCAAGGGAAAGGAGGGAGCTCAACAAACAAGTAGGGGAGCTACTTGAAAGGTGTTGGTTAGGCGAATCATATCAAAATAGGGTGCTTCGGTTTTCTTTGCAACTAAGGCGTACAACTCTCTTTCGCTTATGTGTGAATATTCATGATGTTTTTCCACATTTCTTATTTACAGAAGTGTCTGCATGATACAACAGAGGAAGTTGAGCCGAGCATGCTTGAAGAAGTTGAGGTAGAATGGGAGGCGACAATTAGACGAGTTCCTTTCCGTATTCTTAGATCAGAAGTTAAGAAGCTAGGTAACCAAGAGGATGCAACTTGGGAGGTCGAAGACAAGATTTTGCGCTTCGTATCCTTTTCTTTTCAAGGGAATGTTCCTAACCTCTCTTCCAAAAACTTTTATTTGTGCTTGCTTCTATCATTTAAGTATATCCTATTGATCGAATCTTCGACCTTTAGATCGGAGTCCCACGATTGTAAACATGTGTTTGAAACACGTTATGTTTGATGGATGCAAGTGCATGCAAGAATTTGCTAGTGGTTGCTCGTGGATGCATATACACACACATTAGGCACTAGATCGACTCAATCACTCTCATATTGCATATGGATGTGCATGCATTTTTCTTTCTTTTAATGGATAAAAATGGATGTATCATCATATGGATGTTGCATTTGGATGGACGATTGTTACATATATAGAGCTTACCAGTTATAATATGATTATTTGCATATATGTTGGATTCATGACATTAACGTACATTGCATTAAGGGGGTCAACAAAATTAGTGGACCGCCTGATCTTCCACATTAGTGTTGGGAAATATACATACACCTTTGCATATGTTCATATAAGCATTAGAAAATTTTAAGAACAATGGATGCCTGTGATTGGTGGATGAGTAGATGGATGGTATGATACATTCTTCTTAACTTGAAGATTTAATATTCATAATTAAGGGAAACGGACTACGTCATTGCACCTCTCTCGAAATTCTAGTTAAGATAGACACCCGGTTTGTGTAAAATGGATAACGTATGAAGAAGTTACGGATGATAGAAGTTTGGCGAAAAGAGCAGGAAAAAACGGCGCACTTGACAGGTGCGCCAAGGTATTTTTGCACTGTCGTACCTGTAAAGTGCGCCCATGTTAATTTTCGGCATCTGGACCCAAGTGAGTGTCGACCCTTGGTCAGATTCCCCCTAGGGCTGAAGTGGCAGTCGAATTTTGGAGGCTGACAGCCATAAATACCCTCATTCTCTTGTTTTCTCATACTAAAAACAATGGAGGCCAAATGTTGTCAGTGCCCGAACTTAATCTAATCCTTTCTTCTTATACAAATCAAGTTTAAAGATTCAAGTGTTTCAAGGGTAGATATGTGATTCAAACTTCACTTTTCTCCTTCTATTTTTATAGATCCGATCATTGTGAGTTCAAGTTAACTTTAGAATTGAATAATTAAAAGTAAGACATGATATGACTGTGATTTGGGTATATGCTTACGACTGAATCATGTTAGATCTACTTTTTTTTATTATAGATCTAGTTCTATTTAGATCATTTTGTACCTACCATGTTGTAGTTGATTCAGATCTTAACTGTTATCATGTTAGATCTACTTTTTTGATTATAGATCTAATTCTATTTAGATCATTTTGTACCTATCATGTTGTAGTTGATTTGGATATTAAACCGTTATCATGTTAGACCTACTTTTTTGATAATAGATCTAATTCTATTTAAATCATTTTGTACCTATCATGTTGTAGTTGATTTGGATCTTGACCGAGATCTACTTTTTTGATTATATATCTAATTCTATTTAGATCATTTTGTACCTATCATGCTGTAGTTGATTTGGATCTTAACGGTTATCATGTTAGATCTACTTTTTGATTATAGATCTAATTCTATTTAGATCATTTTGTACCTACCATGTTGTAGTTGATTTGGATCTTAACCGTTATCATGTTAGATCTAGTTTTTGATTACGGATCTAATTCTTTTTAGATCATTTTGTATCTATCATGTTGTAGTTGATTTGGATCTGTCATTAGTTGGACATGTTTTAGATTTTGATCTAAACTTTCATCTAATTGTCATCACACGTCTACCTTGGTTTCACAGTTTAGATTACCTTGTTCCTATCATGTTACAGTTAAATACGATCTATTATTAGTTTGACATCTAAATTATTATTTAGATCTTATCGTGCCAGTTATGACATCCCTATTATGTTAAGATTGATTCTAATATCACATGTTTGCTAGATCCGTTCATATGTGTCCAGCTTATCATTATGTCGTTATATGATTATGCCAGCACATGTTTATGTCAATCTTGTTAGAATAATTATTTCTGTCACCCTGACCCTTTTATTTTAGCCTGGCTACTTTTTTGCTTAGGCATGACGTTAAATTATGTGAATACATTAAAATGGAAACGAGGGGAAAAACAGTATAAATTGGGCATAATTTGTAAATGGAAAGTTTGGCATAACTTAATGTTTATAAACATGAATTTAAGCATATGATTAATTATGAACATAATAAGGGTAAAAGAGGCATGGACACCTATAAAGACATAGGTATAATAATTAATAATTGAAATGCATAGGATTACAATAACTAGAAACTATAATGGCACTTATGACACGAGGTTAGATTGCACTTGCGGTGGAAGTTTGCCCTGAACCGACCGACATATCCAGCGACCGCAAGTGGTGAATCCAATGTGAGAGGTCTAAGTGCACAAATACGAGACATGCTATGACACAAGGTTAAGCCCGACTTGTGGAAGAAGTCTTCCCAGAACCAACCGGCATATCCAGTGTCCACAACTTGTAGGCCTAATGTGGGAGGTCTAGCACATTTTAACCATATTTGAATATGGTAATAAAGATGAAAACTTAACCTAGTTAAATTCATAAGGATTGTATGAGCCTGTTGAATCTGTGGGGTTAAGTAAACCTACTAAGTATGTGGGGTTAAGTAATCCTGTTAAATCTGTGGGGTTAAGTAAACCTGTTAAATTAGTGGGGTTGAGTAAACCTATCAAATCTGTAAGGGTTATACGAACCTATTAATTGAGAAAACTTAACCTGTTGAATATGTTGGCGTTATATTGACCCGTTAACTTGTAAGTTTAACCCGTAAATATGTAGGGGGTTATGTGAATATGTTAAATATGTTAGGCATAACCTGTCAAAATCCTAGTTAGTTTGGAGACATAAGATATGTAAGGGTTGGCTTGTGTCATCTGTTGTGTGGAACCCATATTAGTTAGTAACCCATTCTAGTATTAAAGGGGGACCCCGCACTAGGTAGGGGTCAGGGCACGCTTACTGAACAGATTGTAAGAGGTTCATCTGAGAGGAGGTGTGTGCTGGCGCGTTCCAATGGACTCATGTGTGTGCATGAGTACGGCCTGCATCTGGGAAAATAAGCCGTTGTAGCACCAGTAAATAGGTCTGTGTCCTTCTGTAGGTTACCATTTTAGGAAGTAATACAGCCTATTATGGGGCCGACATAGTGTATTTACGTAATAGGGAGCCGATCGATGAGGGGGTAGTAAACTGGGTACATCTGGTCATGTCTATTTCTGTGGGGTACCTGTGTTTCTGTCTGGGCTAACACCCGTTATTTTTGATTAGGTACCGGCTAATTTCGTTTGGGTTAAAACCCGTTACTAGAGTACACCTCAAACTACTATTGTATTTCTGTTGGGATCATCCTGTTTCTATTAAGCAATTAGGGAGTATGTAATCATGTTACATATCTGTTATACTAGTATTGGTGCAGAGAAATCTCTAGAAGCGCAATATACTCTATCATGTTTACCTTGTCACATTTACCTATTATGATGATATATCTCTTATCCACCTTGTATGCCTGTCATGGTACTTTTACTTATTTCTTTGCTAAAAGTAACTGGACGCGCCAGACTTTATGTCTGACCCTTTTTGTTTCCTCTTCTTTCTTCCGTTTCCCCTCCCTCCCAGGTTCCCAGGGAGGGAATTCTCAGGCTTAGTCAGGATTATGTTATCGTCTTGCTTGGAGCTGCTAGATGTATTGCTCAAGCTTTTATCTTTGCTACTATGGCTTTGTCTCTTTTGGGGAATTATGCTTTTTATGTATTTTCTGTACTCTGATGGTATATGACAGAAGTTTTATGTTATTGTAATGAGATTTATGTAGCTTCAGACTTATGGTATTTTGTACCACAATGTTATGATTTATGTTTGAAATTAAATTTTAAATTCCGCTATTGCTTTTATATCTGTCTTGTAATATTTATGTTTTTTTCCTATAACGCTTCACAATACTTAATGCATTCCCTTAGTGAGTGACATTAACGGACGTGGGGTATCACATATCCGAAGGATTAGAATGAAGTTTTAAGATATATCTGGGCATTTAAGAGGTTAAACCAAGGCTAAGCTTTTCAAACTAAATTGGAATTGAATGGAAATCGGGTTAGTGATAATAGAGATGGGTTTCCGTGGATGAATATCTTTACTATTTAAGGAATTTAGAAGGTTTTGCCGTTGTTCCGCTCATAGTGTTAGTTTGACATGGGAATTTATATCGATAATAATCTAATATGATTTCCATGAAGATTTCATTTTGAATGAAAGTATGATTTTACTTATATTATGAACGGTGTCGTAAGTAACATTGTTCTTTAACCCATTTAAAGGAAAATAGACGATTTCCCAAGTAAAGCTGAAATGAAATCTTTATCTAATTTGAATATAAAGATTTTATGAAAACAATAATGAGAACAAGTTTAAGAATCGCTTAAAAGAAGATAAGCTTGTCTTGGCGAAAAGATAAGATTGAATCCTGAATAAGATTTTGGAATAATATTTAAAGAAGTAATACCCAAATGAAATGATGATTTGAGTAAAAGAATATTCCTAAAATGGAATAAGACTCATGATGTCTATTATATCTTTATTGATGTTAAAGATACGATAGTTATTCGGAATGACCAGGTTTCAACCTATTGTGAATAACTATACGACGTGATGAGATCAAACGGTGATGACTATAATTAAAGACCAGAGACCTTCATATCGGAAGGATTGCTCGTCGATGCCTAGGGTGGCCACCCAATTGTGGGGTTATAATGTGACGGTGATCTGACCGTACTTGGAGCAATTCGGATGCAAGAGCTTTCATACCTAGGCGGGGCCGTGGAACAAAACGCCTTTGGTTTCGTTAACGACCTAGAATGAACTTGTAAATGGATGTATGTCTGACATTGTATTTTGCAACATAACTGATTGGTTTCTATTAATGTTATATCAGCTGGTGGTAGAGAATTTATTCTCCCAGCTTAACAGCCTCCTCTGAGACTTCTATACTGAGATTGTAATTTATTAATAGACACCGATTAAATGTTGTGAATTGACAATATGGCATTCTAAGTGCACAGCCGATCAAAGCTTTTGTTGAAAAGCAGAGCTTTGTAGATGATGATCACAACATGGCCGATATAACGTAGCTTTATGGTGAAACATGACTTTAGAGCCTCACAACCCGTGAGTGGCCGAAAACAGGATGATGGATAGTAGGGATAAGGACATATGTTTCCGTCTAGCTAAAAAGTGATGTTATGCCTGGAAAGTTTACTTATGTGGATGATAGATCGAGACGCCTCATATGACTGGTTGGAACAACTAAGAAACGTTATGTTCAGGTAAGATTCTAACATCCTGCTAGTATTGGCTGACCCAAGCGCTCCGAAGGATCATTTCTTGAGTACTGGGACATCTCGCTAGAGGTGATCTAAACAGTTAAGGAAGATCCTTTGCCTTGGTCATTGTTGGAATCCAACTTCCATACGGTCTTTTTGTATTGATATGTAACCTAATAGCCAACATAATGGGATGGGGCATTATGCGAGCTAAGATTTATACATTTATTTTTGAAAGTGATTTCCACACTTAAACATTAACAATAACATCAAAAATATTTGTTTTTAATAATATCAAGCATGTTTGGTTATTATAAGGTAAAACTCTATCCTCCGTCATGCATTTAATTGTGTGATGGGACTTGAGTCTTATAATAGCTTCATTTTAAAAATGCATGAATTTTGAAACTTTTTAATGATTGTATGATATGGGTTATGGTTTTTTTATCTAGTTATCAAATTGTATAATCCAAGCCTGACCCAAGTGTTTATCTCTCAGCTCAGATACGAGAATGTTTCAGGTTTAAGCAGGTGGATAAGAAATTCCCAGTTGATTCAGAAAGCTAGAGTTCTTCGTCAAATGGCAAGACTTATTCTACTATCTATACTTGGATGTTATGCATGGATGATGTGAGTATCGTTATGTTTAACTCTGAACAGTGTAAATGTTTTTCCGTTGTAAAAGTTTCCGCTATAAAGATATATATTGTATATTATATTTTATTTCTGTTTCGCTATGTTTGCTCTGATAAAACCCTGATGAATTAAGCTTGTGATATTTAATTTTGCGAAAAATGAACACCGTGGATGTGTTAAGTATGGACTATCAAAGATCGGAAATTTGGTTTATCGTAGGACCTTCCAATGAAACTTACTTTTTGGACTGGACTTGTGTCGTTTACAGTCGGTTCAGAAGGCGGGTGGATTTGGGTCGTGTCAGAGATGAGATTTAATAAATAATATAGTTTGGCCATATTAATTAACTAATTGACTTAACATAAAAGAAAACTTTTGGAAAGAGCAAATCCATAAACCTTTACCATCACAATTATTCTTTAATTTCACAAACACAAACCTTGAACTAAACCTAGGAGGAAAAAATTATGAAGTCAAGCTACTTCAAACCTCAACCTTGTTCATCTATTTTAAGGTGAATAATACACTGATCCATTTATGTTCCTTTTCTATGATTCAATTATATTTAATATCCAAATTATTTATGTTGTTTTCGACAATTTGTTATTAGATAGATCAAACAATAATTTATATGAATTTGTTTTCGAACTATATGATTAAAGTTTTAGATAAAAGCCTAAGATTTTGGGTTGAAACCAATGTTTTACATCTTCTAATACTTTGAAACTTTGATGTGGCACGTGCTAATATGATTTTGGAGACGAGGTTTAATTTACTTAGTTTTCTAAGCAATTATGACTATTCTATGAACTTTATAACGAGGAAGTATGCTTAATTTCAAGGTTTAAATCATTAAAATGATGAAATAAATCATTTTGGCTTGCTTTGTGCAATGAAGAGAAGGATACCCTGAAATGTCTGTGATTTTTTGGAGATTTTTTTCCTATTAATAATGAATTATTATAAATTATTCTGTCTTGAAAACCTTAAGGAAAAACAATAGATTAAGGCTATTAGTTAATTCCACCCTTATGATTAGTCATGGGATATGAGATACAATTTACATGATTTCTGAAAAGAAAATATAAAAGTTTAGATCAACCAATAAGATTTTAAGATATATGAAGAGTTGGTAAAAAGTTAATAGTTTATTTAGATGGAAAACAACTTTTCATTTAATTGTGATTTCATCCCAGGCCATTTTGTTTTATATGCTCTGTTATGCTTCGAGCTTGTGAAACAAAGGATGTCAGCTAGTTAGTATGGACTGGTTTACCATGAAGTTGAATGTGAAGCGGAATTACACAAATTAAGTTTTTTGCTTCAAATCGTGGAGCCCTTGTTTCAAAAGTAAGGCCAACTCTTATCTTTTTTAAAGCACTTTGCTTCGAATCCAAAAGGAAGAGTGACCTGATGTATTTCTGCTCTTCTTTTTATATGGTTTCAATTCAACCATCAAATAATGTCGCATTTTTTTGCTTCATCTTAAGCTAGATGAGCTGGAAGAATGCACTCTTTCTCTTTTGTTTTGTTTCATCCTAAGCCGAATAGAAAGCGATGAAGCATTGTTTTGCTTCGCATTAAGTTGGATAAACTGGAGTGATGTACTCATCTTTTACTGCTTTGATTTGTTCTAAATTGGATATGCAAAAGCGAATCATGGTTTCACTTAGTTTTTTTAAGCATGTTTTGTTCGAAGCCGATGACCATGACTCGCACGAAGCATAGTTTTGCTTTTTTGTCTTGGGTAAAGGAATCGACATGAGCTAGGGTGAGTTGAGCATTTCCTCGAACCAATGTTGTTTATTAGAATAGTGGATAACCAATTTTATTTGTTTTGAATCAGTTTATTTACATGATAAATAGTCGCACTCTTTTATTTTATTGTGCTAAGTCACGATGGATAATCATATCTTGTTTTTCTTCGATTGGACGATGCCATTAAATAGACTATATTGTGTTATCTTGAATCCATGGGAATGCCATTGTTTTATCATATGTTATATAATTATTTCTATAAGCATATGTTAATAGGGGAAGTAATGAGAAATAAATTATTAATTTTGGAATTGGAGATACCAATAGATGAAAAATAAATTCTTGAAGTACAAAATTGAAATATAAAAGTTCATAGGTTTATAGTTAATATTAGAAAACTATAGATTGTGGGATGGTAGTCCATATAATGTCAGGCATGGATGTTCCTCGGAATTTTGCAAGATATGGGTTCATTATTACCCTAGGAACTCTATGGGTGTACGGTGGATGGTCCACATCTGT
Organism: Allium sativum; assembly: GCA_030737875.1. Lineage (NCBI taxonomy): Eukaryota > Viridiplantae > Streptophyta > Magnoliopsida > Asparagales > Amaryllidaceae > Allium > Allium sativum. Next base: position 576,305,711 of record CM060921.1, on the reverse strand, counting down.
TTAAATTGAGAAATTAAATGGACAGGCAGTCCATAAACTTATATTGAAAACAACTAAGGGGATGGGTAATCTACATAATTTCATGATGGATAATCTTTTAAATAATTATGGAAGTCATTTGATTTTTAGATGGATAATTGCTTGAATTAAACAGGTAGTCGTAAATATGTTAGGATGGATAGTCAGCTGTGTATGATGGGTAATCCTAAGAATGTTAGGATCGGTGATCCAAAAATAGGGCGGGTTAATCAACAATATATTGCACATGCACATAGTTTATTATTGTTTCAGTAATCGTGAGAGCAGGAGCACAGAAAATGGTAATATATTATCAGGATACTAATAAGGTGAAAACTTGTTCCACCAAGCGACGTGGTCTTGCTAGACATATATTTTGGCTTGGTTGGTTATATTTACACTGGACTGTTGTTTGATCCAAAACTTTTGTTTTTCCCCTTAAATTCGTAGGTTCTAATTTGAGTAGATCTAGAATAGGAATTTCCAAATTTTTGGTTAAACGAATAAGTTTCTAGGGAAGCGGAAGAGGAATTTCTAGATAATTATGAGTACTTTTGTTGTGTTTTATGTCCATTGATATAAAAGGCAAAGTTATTTTATTGCCTGATATTCATACTATGATCAACCAAGGGGGTATCTTCCTATGTCAGTGGTAAGTATTTTGTAATAATTATATTTCTTTGAATGTGGATTTATGCAAGGAAATACGTGAAAAAAATTATGAAATAAGTTTTATGATATTTCATATTCCTATGTTTTGATATTTTGACTAATGGAGGACCTCATTCTGTTACGAGGAATAATACTATTGACGATTGAAACATCAATAACTCTTATTTTTGGGACATAAAATGAGGGATGTTACAGTTTGATATCAGAGCAAAGGTTCACGCTAACTTAAAAGATCTTTCAAATCTAAGAGAATTTTAAAAGTAAAATCCTAATGAATCAAAGAATATGATTAGGATTAGGATAATGCCATATTAATGTACTTGTATTTGTTATATATAAGTATGCATTCCCCTCTCTCTTAGACCAATCCTGAAACACCTCACACCCCTAATCGTTCCCCCGAAGTAGGTTCCTACTAAGAAATGTGAAGCGTAATAGGTATAAAGACATATATACATCACATAGACTAAGATTCACAAGACATAAATAGTAAAACACAACGAAAATATATTTAATGTGGAAAACATTTCATTTGTTTCTAAAACCTTATAATCAATCTATTTCAAAACACAACTACCATATGCCTTATGAAAAACCACATCTCAGTCATAATCATAGTACACGAAAGTAAATATCCCTCAAAATAGCCACCAATACAACCAACACCGTGAAACAATATGTAAAAGAACCAAGTGATGAATACATATGCAACAAAGATGAATCTCTAAGAGAAGTCTTCCAAGCAATCCATATTAATCACTTCCACCCTACGATCTGGTGGGGGAGAAAAGAAAAGGAGAATGGAGAGCGGGTCAGACAAGTTTGGCGAGCAATATAATTACTACCATGATTGATAAATAAAGGACTCAATTCATTAAATCAAATTCAAATGAATATTAATTTTCCAAACCCAAAACATTTATTAATGTTTTGGCTTTAATGTGAACAAGTTTAAATTTATTTCAACCTTTTAAATCCACAATTTTTTTAAAAAATTAAACTTAAACAAAAATAACAATAGAAACCGCCATTATCTTTAAACATTTCATAAATTAAAGTTTGCTTAAAACCATACTTATAAAGTCCACTTAATCCCTACAAGTTCAATTTATATTATATAATTCAAAATCACCATTCCTTTGTAAAATTTATATACTCACATAAATTATATTACATAATTCCATAAACACTCTTAAAATCATGTTGATATTCCTATTTCATTTACTTGGATTCAAATCAATGACTCATACTTATTAAAGTTAATAATTTCTGGATATCAAGTTTATGGAATATAACTAATATTATGCCTATCGAAAAATTATTATTACAAGATCGTTTTGCAACAACCCAGATTTTATTAAAGAATAATTAATTTATTTAAATATTTAAAATGATTTATTTTAAGAGTTAATGACTTGGGATTTATTTAATTTAAGATTTGAAAGTATAATTAAAAATATAATTAAAAAAAGAGCTTGAGTCAGTGTGGTAGTTCATAATATTATGTTTTGAATTTTAAATTAATGTATAGTATTCAATATAAGTCAGAATTCGTCGAAGCAAGAAACGTTCGAATCTATTGAACTATAGTTTTCTAATGAAAGATAAAAATGGGGATTTCATCTTGAAGATTGTGAGTTATGTCCAAATCAAACTTTCAGAAAGTCGTTATGGAATCGTTTATAAACCATAATGATTTATTAAATAAAATAAAGGGATTTAGAATGAAATACATATCGATTTGGATTGAAAAGAAAATATCAAGTTTATAATCCAATATAGTTTATTTTGAAGCTGTATGAAGTTTTATTTGAATATTTATGATTATTGTAATTTATTTACAATAGATTTGAATATTTTGGAATTAAATTATATTTTTTTGATTTAATTGAAAATTGGAAAAAAGCCATTTTACAAATGATTTTAAATTTCAACGAAATCAGTTTCATCGGATTCGAAATAGTAAATTATTGTAATATTTCAAAATTCGGGTCAATCGCAGTTAATATATGACCGTGCGAGCAATAAATGTTCAATGAAAATACGTATGAATATAAAATCAATAATTTGAGCTCAAACTAGCGTTGTTTGAGCAAACAGACTTGGATTTCGACAAAACAAGTTTCATGAGAACCGTAATGTCAAACCATAGCTGTCCATCCATTTTCACTGGGAACAACTCGTATGTGATTATGCGAGTTAATAACATCAAACAAAAAGGGCGATAGGCGTGAAATAATATAATAATAGAATAAAATATTATTAGACAATAAATATCCCACTTATATAATATCTTTAACTCCCTAATCCTCATTCACTTCTTCTTCTCCACATTTTGTAGCCACTACCCTCCAACAATTACTATTTTGCAAAAACAACCTTTTACTTTTTATTCTGAAATGAGTGAGAATTAAAGGAAGTGTCCAACATGAAAGTTGGAGTGTATGTTGAGGGGAACCTACTGCTGAAATATGGTGGCAAACGCAAACCCGAGTTGGCCGGAAATTGCTAAGCCTGCAGAGAGGGTGACTTTCGGATTTTCTAGGTTTGCGTGCAAACAGTGGAGAGTTACGCGAATGTGTCAACTGAGAAGTTGTAGAGGAGAGGGAGGCCGACAAGTTTCATGTTCGTCGGTTTGCATTAAATGTCCTATGGTAGCCGTGGGGTTGAGATAATCAGAGGTGGACTATGGGGGGAGCAGCAATCGGATGTTCATCGATTGGTGGAGATTAAAGCGATATCAGGTGATGGCTCCAACTGGAAAAAGGTGTGAGGTGGTGAGGTGCGCCTGCTGGTCAAATTTTGTGGTGGTTGGTGGCTCGAGGCGGCGCTGGAGGCGTTCGAACGACATACATGTCTTGGTAGAAATACGAGGCAACGACGACGTTTTGTGGTCGGCGACTTTGAGCTTGGGGTCCCCGTTGAGCAGGGTTGCTTGTAGTGGGGTGCGGCGGCATTCCGGTGGCTCCAAGCGGCGACGACGACGAACGTAAGGGGAGGAAAAGTAACGAGATGAACAATGGAAGAAGGATTTAAAAGATTAATTAAACAATTAAATTCATTAATGATGTAATTAGTTATACAAACAGAGGGGAATGAAGGTCTCTCCCATCCTTCTATAACCCTAGGCGACAACGAAGATGAAGGTGAAGGTGATTGGAAGGAGGTAAGGCAAAAAGGAAAGCAAACGTTCGTTGAGATCTTAATGCAGTCCCCACGAGCCACCCAACGCTCAAATTGGAAAAACCCTAGTTCGTGGGCTGACACTTCTGATACCAAATTTCAGATCTTTAGAGAGTTGCAATACTTTGCACCATTACAAACTGGGGATGTAAAGTATCAGTTCATCGACGAGATTGACTACGCGGAATCAAATAAAATATAGGAAAACTCGATTTTCGTTTATATGGCAGGTAAAAGGCCTTACTTTGTCCATTTCAATGCTTATATAAAATGTATGTGGAAGCCCAAAGAGGCATGGTACATCTTCCCTAGAGAAAACGGTTTCTTTCTAATAAAATTTCAATTAAAGTAAGATTATGAAAGGGTTTTGACAGGGGGTCCATGGTTCATGGACAACAAAATCATTTTCATGCATAAATGGAAAGCTGATTTCAATTTTGAAAAAGCTATGTTAACGTCATATCCTATTTGGGTGAAATTCCCAATCTGAACCTTGCGTTGTGGAACACAAGATGCATAAGCAAATTAACCAGTATCATTGGAAAACTGCTAGAGATTGATGAAAATACCAAGCTTGTGAGGAAAATCAGTTTTGCCAAAGTTCTAATCGAAATTAATGCAGATTCAGAATTTCCTAAATTCATTAAAGCATATGATAAAAACAAAAACAAATATGATTAAGTGGTTGAATATGAGTTTGTCCCACCCAAGTGCACTTCTTGCAAATGTTTTGGGCATTCAGTTACATACTGTACAACAAAACAACAAGAGGAAATATGGGTGAGGAAAACAAAAACTACTGAAGTGAGCAATTCCAAAAATCCAGCTTCGCGAAAAAGTGATGTACAAACTGAAGTTGGTGCTGCTTCCCTACAGTTATTCCTATTCAAGTGCCTCCTCCACCTAACGTGGGGGGCTCCAGATCATCTGCAGCATCTCTTAGAGATCCAGATCAATGTCAGGACAGGCTCAGGCAGTGGAGGTTGACTCATGTCCGGGTGATCATAACGAGGGGTCCAATAAAGTGGTGGTGGAGGATAGAGAACCAAGTTCGTTGGATGAAATTAAAAATATGGAGATCTAGATTGATGAGTCTGATGAGGAAAAAAAATGAAGAAATAGATATTAGTAACTTCATAGAGGTAAATGAAAAATATGAAGCCCAATTCAAACACAAAGGCAAGAAAGCAACTCCCACAAGTGCTTTAGTTAGTACTGCTCCAGTTACTATGAGCAAAGCAACTAAGCCTTAATGTCGATCCTCTGCTGGAATGTAAGGGGTCTGAACAATGATACTCGTCAGTTAGACCTCTATAACTTCAGGGATAAGTATAAGCCCACTATTATTGCTGTTTTAGAAAATAAATTTACACAAGAAAACTTAGAGTACCTTAAATTTTGAATGGGAGACACATGGGACATCAGTGACAATTTAAGATCTTCCCAAAAAGGACGTATTGTCATTTTTAGGACATTACATCATGGAAATGTGACACAGTGAGTAGTGATAAACAACAAGTTACTAAATATTCAAAAAATACTGGTGGCTTGGAGCTATTTATTTCCTTCATCTATGCTAGTAACCTAGCTTCAGGAAGAGCAAAACTATGGACCAATATAATTTGTATTTCTAAAATCATTCAATCTTCATGGTTAGTTTTGGGTGACTTTAATGCAGTTCTATGTACAAGTGAAAAGAAAGGAGGACTTACGCTCAAGCTTTCCCAAGTTTCAGAATTCAACCATTGTGTATTAGCTAGTGGATTATTTGAGCTACCCCATTCAGGTCTGCAGTTCACATGGAGAAGTGGTGAGGCCAAGAAAATCACATCAAGACTTGATCGAGCCCTTGCAAATTCACACTTGTTAGACCAGATCAATGGTCTTAATGCTACAGTCTTTGCCTCTTCTACCAGTGACCATTCCCCTTTGTTAATTATTTTTAATGATTCCAACAATCCAAAAGGCAAACCATTTCGATTTTCCATCCACTGGCACTTAATTCAGGGGTATGAAGAAGCTGTCAACCTTATAAATATGGCCATTTCAGAGGGCAATAACATGTTTAAAATGGTTATGTTACTCAAGCAGTGCAAAATCAATTTAAAGAACTGGAATTAAAAAAAAACTAAAGAGGGAGACCACATCCAAAGCATTCAAACACAACTTGAGCAAACACAGGAGTTATTAGATGTAGACCCACTAAATGAAGGACTCAATAGTGATTTCTATGAACTCCAAAGACAACTCAAGTCATCTCTAGAAATTAAAGCTCTGGAAATTAAACAAAAAGCCAAAGATAAATGAATGACACAGGGAGATGAATGCACTAAATTCTTATATACTAAAATGTCTCAAAGAAAATACTATAACAATCTCCTTAATTATATGAATGAACAGGGTGACTCTCAACAACATATCAATCAACTAGAAGACACTGCTATCTCTTACTATATAGAGCTTTTCAATGGTAAGTATGATGATGACTTACCCCCACACTGAGTGTAAAAGGCAGATCACCGCTGATGGGAGTTGATGCTCGGTGGTAAGATCATCATGAGGGAACCGCAGACTGCTATTTTCTCCATCCATAATAACTCCAGTCCAGGGCCTGATGGAATGGGGGCATCCTTCTTCAAATTGCACTGGGAATACCTAAAACGTTATTTGTTAGCAGCATATCAAGAAGCATTAGATACAGAAGAATTCATAAGAGAAATAAACCACACTTTTGTATCTCTCATCCCCAAAGTTCAAAATCCATTTAGAATTGAAGATGACAAGCCTATTGCCTATTGTAATGTGGTTTACAAAATTCTGAGCAAGTTCATTTTCTATAGATTAAACAATGTCCTTCCTGCTCTAATTTCCCAATGTCAAAGTGCATTTATAAAAGGTGGATTCAGATTTGAAAATTCCCTCATGGCTCATAAACTAGTAAGAGAATTCAATAAGAGAGGAGTAGACAAATTGTGTCTTATGATAGATTTGCACAAGGCTTATGATAAAGTTAATAGAAGTTTTATTACTCACATGCTTGGTTCAATAGGGGATCTAGATAACCTTATTAAACTTATTGAATTATGCCTTAATACTCCTGCCTTTTCTATTCTAATCAATGGGGTTCCAAAGGGATTCATTACAAGTTCAAGGGGGATTAGCAGGGGGACCCCATCTCCCCCTACTTATTTTCGGTTGCAACGGAGTGGTTCATTTTGCAGATGGAACTTGCAACTGAAAGGAATTTAATATTACCAGTTTACAACCACTTACCAAAAGTCACTCATATAATTTATGCAAATGACCTATTAGTGGTGTTCAAAGCTTCTAGTATTGTTATTACCCAACTGAAAAGAATTTTTTAAAATCTGTAGAAGTGGGTGGGTCTCAAAGTGAATGAACTCAAAACTAAATGTTACCTTAACAAGTTTTGTAATCATAAACAAGAGTACTTAGAAGCCATTGGGCTGCAAGAATCCCTCCCAATCAAGTATTTGGGAGTTCCACTCTCAAATAACATCATAAATGATGTTGAATATGAAAAGTTAGTGGATGACATTAGAGATAAACTGCAAGATTGGAGATCCAAATTATTGTCTTTTGTAGGGAGAGTTGAACCAGTGCACTCAGCGATAACATCAAAGGTCAGATTTTGGTTACAAACCTTCCAAATTCCTGACTATTCCATTGCCAAGATAAACACAGTGTGTGCTAATTTCATTTGAAAAGGTGGGCTGCACAAAATCAGCTACAAATTGCTTTGCAGGCCCAAAAAATAAGGTGGAGTTGGGCTTAAAAACTTATTTGAGCTAAAAAAGGCCTATGGGCTTAAATTAGCCTGGAAACTAATCTCCTCTGATAATTTGTGGGCTGTCTGGATGCGAGCCCGCTATATAAAGACTAATTTCTGGACAACAAACATAGATAACAATTCCTCGGTGATGTGGAAAAACTGTATGAAGCTCAGAAATGAAGTTAAATCTAAAATCCAACGTGAAATTTCAAATGGCAATACTACCGATCTCTGGAGAGACCCATGGCTTAATGGGTAGATATTAGTTGATAGATTTGGTTGGGATAGCTACTCATCATATGGTGCACCAATTGTGTCAGTGAACTCGATCATCTCCAAGCAAAATTGTTAGTGCGGTAATAATTTGGTTGTTCGAAACTTAACTGAAGAAATAAATTCCAAGCCTATTTACTCTAGAAGAAGTGAAGACATATGGAGCTGGCAAAATGGTAACTTTAGGCTTAGTGAATTATGGGAGAGCATCAGAACGATACATCCTACTGTTTAATGGAGTAAAGTGAACTGGACACGTTCTACGCCTCCTAAAATGACACAGAACAATACAAGGTAATTTCGGGTAGATTGCCTACAAAAGAAAGGCTTTGAAGTTGGGGAATAATTGAGGAGGACAGATGTGTATTGTGTAATAGGTTTCCTGAAACTCAAAGCCATTTATTTTTTGAGTGCAGCTTCAGCAAACGTCTATGGGCTATACAAAAACTTAAATGCTTCAACACAGAACAAATAGGGTACCTTGAAGAAGAAATCAATTAGCTAAACGAAGGAGGTTACGTGTCGAAGCTGATGGTAGAGGTTGGCATGGTTTGCCTCACAGCCACATTGTGGCAAACATGGAAAGAACGAAATGGCCATGCTTTCAAGAAGAAGAATAGAGATGTGTTAGTGAATTCAACCATTATCAACAGAGAAATTGCAGTAGTAATTGGAAGAATTAGCAAGAAGCTTCTTACCAGTGAAACGGAACGAGAACGATTGCTATTGGGGAAGTGGAACTGGAAGGAAGCGACTGGAGGAAGGAGATGAGAGAATTTACATATGCCATGAAGAGAATTTGAGAAGCCCTAATTTTACTTTTCGTATTACTTTATAGAGAATGTTGAGGAAACATGAAAAGTGAACTGTTGGAAGGTTATGCAATATGCCCGTATGTTATAAACGGGCTGTACTTGTGGGCCGAGCCGGCTTTTGGGCTTAAATAAAAGAATTTACCCATTTTAAAAAAATGATGTAATTAGTTTATTAAAGTTTAAACAATTATATCTTGCTCATATGAAATCAGAATCCGACGAAACAAGTTGCTATGTGATCATGGCGAAGAGTACTACACTGTGGAACTAATTTGGATGAGATTGGAGCTAATTAGAATATTGATTTAAATTAAACTCATGGTTAATTTAATTTAAAAGGATCATTATTGCAACGATCAACCATCAATGTGAGAACCTCTTTGATTTAACTTGGAAAGTTATTATGATCATTTTCTAATAGTATATTGATTGGTAGTGGTTGTTATGGTTGCTTCGTGGAAGATGGATGTTATTAATGTTTTATTATTACTATTTATCTACATATAAGCATTAATGATTATAACGCTTATATTATATCTACTAATTGATGGATGATAACTATTGTGGTTGTTATTATAATTGTTCACACAAATTGACACCATGGATATAGAATAATGTGGGAATTGATTAAGTCTCGTTCCATTAGAGTTTTAAATGAATATACACTCATTTAAGTAAAAAAAGACATGAAAATTGGATTTTTATATCTGAAATGATATGGAAATGAAATTGATCTGATTTCAAACAACTATCGAAAAGGTTGAAATGAATTTGAAAGAGTTCTGAATTAGAAATGGCTTATTCTAGTCTGTAATTGATTTGAATAGTAAATTCAAAAGTGAATTTGAGTTAGATATATAAGTAACGTTTTTAACTCAAATTGATTATTCCGTTATTTTCATATAACGTTTAAACTGATTTCTAAAAAGTTTTGATTTCGAAAGATTTAATTTTGAAAAATATTATCATTTTAATATTATAATAATAGAATATTCAATTTTGATTTATAATTGAATTTGATGATCTCACTTTTAAATTACCTTATAAACGTTTTACGAAATTATTTGGACTGAATCAGATGAGTTTTATTTTAAATTATAATATGGTTCGAATAGGACATGTCACGTAGCGGTAGTTCGCAAATTTCGACTATAAACTTCGAACGACCATAACTAATGCAATTTATATCGGATTTTCCCAAAACAAAAAACATTTGTTTTCTATCGATAGTAACTTTCAAATGAAAGAAGAAATTTGGAATTTCAATTACAGATTTCAAGTTATGTTTAAACCTATTTTTGAAATGGTCATTGTAAACGTAATTCGATGACTGTAATCGGAAATTGATCGAAATAACCTGATAAAAAATATTAAAAATATGGAAAAAAAACTATGATAAATCATAATAAATTATTTTAAAGTTATTTGGGTAAGAAAGACGATGTTCTAAACTATATTATGATATTTATGTTTTTATCCTAACTTGCTGAATACGGTAAAACGACATTTCAAGAATTTGGTAGATCTTTTGATTAAGAAAAGTTTTCCAATTGAAATAAAATTGGATTTGGATAGAAATGATCCTCAAATATTTGGTATTTGTTTTCGTTGTGTAGATGTTTACTATTTGAGGAATTTGAGAGATATTTATATCATTGTTCCACTTATAGTATTTGTTGATTACAAGAATTGGCGTTGAATATCTGTTGATGTAAATTCTGTTTAGAATCTTATATTTTGATATCAATTAGATTTTGGGCTTGTAGTGATTGACGTCTTAAATAACATCGTTCTTTAACCCAACTATGACTAGGATATAATTTAGAATAGAAAGAGATGAAAAATCTTTTAATTAAGATTAATGAAGTTTTCTAATTAACGAACTGAATTGGAATTGAGTGGGAATCGATTTGGTGATAATCGAAATGAATCTCTGTGGATGAATACATTTATAATTCAAATAAATTAAAAGGCTTTTTCATTATTCCGCTTATAGTATTGGTCTGATACGGGAATTCATATCGATTACGAGCTGATATGATTTCCGTGAAGATTTCATTTAAGATGAAAGTATGATTTTGGGTTTATCGTGAACAATGATTTAAATAACATTCGTTCTTTAACTCATCTAAAGGGGAAGATGATTTCCCAAATTAAGTGAAGTGAGATCTTTATAATTGGATTATAAAGATTTGATGAAAGAATTTTTCCCTAGCAAACGATAATGAGAACAAAGTTTAAAGATCGCTTAAAAGAAGATAAGCGTGTTTTTCATGTAACGATAAGATTAAGAAATTATAAGTATGATTTTGTGCTAGAGATATGATCAAGGAAAGATAAAGAAATTTACCCTAATCAATGATCAACGAATGGGTCGGATTTGGGTAAATATGTTTTCCCGTAAAGATAATTGAAATATTTAATCAGATTTGAAATGAACGAATGGGATTAATGAAGGTAATCAAACTTTCCAAAATGCAATGGCAGTTAAATATGAAGTACTACCAGTTTTTCTCCATGAGATGGATAGGATGGGAATGGGATAATGATTTAAGAAGTTACCTTTTTCGTAAGGTTCAATAACCCTGATAAAGCGTAGAAACCTTGGTTTGAGTTAAATTTGTGAAATGAGATTTTATAATCATTTGAAAGGATTTCCAAGGAAAGATTTAAACAAGAGTTTAAAGTATGTAAATATTGGATAAGATTTAAATGGGTATACCCAATATTAAGAATGATTTGAGTAAAATAATTTTCCGAGATGGAATGAGACTCGTGATACTTATGTATATCAATTATGGTTTGTAAAGATGCGCTAGTTATTCAGAAAGACTGGGTTTCAACCCATTCTGAATAACTATACGATGAGTATTGAAGATACTGAAGATGGTGGTTGAAGACCAGGGATCTTCACAGTGTTTGGATTGATTGCCGATATCTCAATTGGGGATGATGTTTTAAGTGGCAATCGTATGGACGTACTTGGAGATTTTCCGGATTTGCAAGGGCCTCTTTCCTTTATTGGACGAGGAATAAAGTGCCTTTGGTTTCGTTCACAACCCAGAATGAACTTTTAAATGGATGTGTGTTTGATGTTGTATTTTATGGAATAACCAATTCATTTCTATTATTGATATATCAGTTGGTGGCAGAGGATTTGTCCTTTTAGCTAAACACCCTTCTTTGAGACATATGTACTCAAAGGGTTATATATTAATAGATGTCAAATATATGTTGTGAATTGATAATGCGGCATGCTTAATGATAAGCTATTAATGATCAAAGCTTTTTGTTTAAAAGCATAGCTTTGTGTAGAAGCGTGATTTCAAGGCTTCATAGCCAGTAATGAGCCAAAACAGGATGAAGTAACATAGAGTTAAGGACTAACATTTCCTTCTTGTTGAGAAAGTGATGCATGGTATAGAGACCAAGAAATTTACTTAGTGGATGATAGATCGAGGAGCCTTAGATAATGGTCAACAATGACCGGGAGACGTTATGTTCAGGAGAAACCCGAACTACACCTGGTATAGGTCGGTTGGCTTTTGCCGATATAAAAGAGCGTTTGTTGATCCTGGGACATCCTGCTAGAGGTGTTCTGAATCGCGGTTAAGGAAGATTCTTTGCCCTGTAATTAATGGAACCCAACTTCCAATACAAAGCCTTATTGTTTTAGTTGTACTTTATGTATGTAGACGTAATATATGGATACCTATGTCTTCTAAGATTTATACATTTACTTCCAAAAATGATTTCCACACTATGCACTTGGAATCATAAAAAAGACCTTCGCGTATCAAGCATATTTGTTTATCATAAGGTAAAACTTGCTCCTAATGGTTTGTGTTTGCACTGTGTGATGGGATGCGAGTCTTATGGTAGCTTCATTTTCAAAAACCAGTGCAAGATATGACTGGTATTCATGAGTGGAAACCCATTCCGTGGTATACGACATGGTCTTATGATTTACCTAAATTTAAATTTAAAGTAGATAACTTTTTTAGTTCTCAAACCTGTCCCATTACTGATCCGGGGTTTATTGTTCTTTCCCTAAACTCTGGGTGCCCATATTTTCAATACGTGCATCCTAGTAGTTTTGGTTTGCATATATTTTGTACAGCAAGTGCTGGATTGAAGCTAAAGCTATGTCCAGAGCATTTTATTTCTTCCTTTAAGAGTTTATGTTTTCCGTTGTGTACATAATACACTTTGATACGGTTATTTCTGCTGTGCGTGTATTTGTTATTGTACTCGGATGTATGATGTACTCTTGTATAAAAGTTATTGTAATGATAATGGAAAAGCTATTTTGTTCGGTTCTTATGCATTGTAACCCAAACGATGCATCTTGTTGATCGGTTTAAGTCAATTTAATTACCGGTTTGAACTGGGTAGAAAGGCGGGTCGTCACACATTTCGTGTATAAATTTACGAATTCAACAAACCATTTTTTAAAAATTAATTACCATATAAATTTCTAAATGCAACACTTTTATATCCACATAATACCTTATAAATACTTTATTATTCTAATTATGGACCAAATAATTTTTAACCTAAATATTAACATTTTTGTAGCAGCCCGCATTTTACATATCGGAGGATCGTAAAATATTTTTATTTAATTCCTCGAGGGTTGGATCATTCTCATATTTTGATATGTTGTTTATGGAGTTGTGAGACATGTCCATAATTTTTAGAAATTTTATTTTTGACCATTTTGCCCCTGTTAATTTTGTACAGGGAATAACTTTTGACTGCGATCAAATGAGGTGCTAAGATCGATTTCATTGGAAAGGAAATGGTGTTACAAATTCCGTAGAGTGGTCACATTGAAGGTTTGGTTCAGCGGGTTGGAAGGAATTGTTGTTTTAGTGCTGCACAATTTCTGTACATATTTGGCTAGCCATTTATGGGCTGAATTGGTATGGCCCATTAGTGGGCTGGTTAGAGGCTATAAATAGGGGGTAGAGGCATGGAGAATATTTTACTTTCTTCATTCTCTAAGTTGGTTGAGCTCATGATTTTCCTTGCTCAATCAAATACACCTTTCCTCCATTAAAATTCTAGATCTACACGAGAAGATTGAAGATCAACATCGAGTAAAGCTAGATCTATATCGAGTGAAAGAAGATCGCATCAAATTAAGAGGTTTGAAGCACATTCTTTGTTGTCCGGATTGGGGATTTAGTGGATTAAGTTATTTTGAAGAATTGGTGAGTGATAAGCATTTCTCACACCGATTCAATCAAGTATATGGGTTATTTGATCTTATTTTCGTTATTTACAAGTTGTTTTCACCAAGTTCTACATTTTGGTAAGTATATTTTCATTCGAATCACCATTGGATCTAACCTAGCATATTAAATCAATAAATTCATATGTTATTTTAATGCATATGCAAGTTTAGATCCATTATTTTGTTTATTCACTGATTTATCATGATTTGGTGAGTTTTATATGGTTATATGATGAATAATTGTAATTTAAGTGTTGTTGATGGTTAATCGAAGATGGATGGGATTGTTATTTAATCGTTGGTTGAATTACTCGAGTTTGGATCATGGATGATTTCAAGTCTTGAACGAGTAGTGCATGGGTTGTTCAAGTTGTTGGTGGCATCAGGCCTTTGGATGATGGCTTATGCTCCAAGACAGGGATAGGTCGCAGGAAATTGGGTCGCGCCTTAGTTGGGTTGGGTCAATGAGGACGTGGCCTGATAAGGGCGGATCAGGGAGTTAGGTCGTGGCTTGTAGAATATGAAATGGAGTCAGGTCGTTGGCTCCAGATCATTGGAAATGAGGGTTGTTTGTGCACCTGTGCTGATAGGTTTTTCAAAGTACATCAGGTCATTCGAAGGTTGGGTCGGTGGCAAGCTGGGATCAGGGTCGTTTAGATGCCGATGGATTAGGGTTGTCAAGGCTTGTGATGAATTGGTCTAGCTCAGGTCGTTGGAGTTGGTCGTCTGAGAGAATTGAGTCATTAACGACCTGGGGATGACGGGTCATTGGATTGTTGGAGTAACCCAATGGGTCGGGCCGAAATGTTATGGGTCAGGGGTCAGTTGACGACCTGACCAGTGGAAAGAAGAACGACCCGACTAAAATTGACCGAATATAGTTGTTATTTTGGCTCAAGAATGGATGTGGCTTCGAGTTATATTCAGGATGGAATGTTCGAAGTATTGTGGGACGTTCGTTGATCTATGAAATGCAACGAATGTGGAGACGACTCAAAGATGTTGTGTTTGTGGATAATAGTTACTCGAGAAGACGCTTAAGTTATGGATAGTCGCTGTCGATGACTACTAGAGATATTAAAAACCGAGGGATTATCATTAGTCGGAGGTTCTAGCGGCTCAAAGCAGAGGTACAATGGGGATGCCTAAATGACCGTATGGGTCGAGTACCCTGGGCAAAAACTTGATGCGCCTAGTTGTCTTTGTCGAGTAAGACAAACATACAATGAAGATGGCGTATGGAGTTTTTCTAGAACCGGGGTTACCATTAGTCCGTAACAAATGGCCAGATGTGTCGGTCATACAATTAACAATCATTTCGAAGCAAGATTGGTGGTGATAGTCAGAGTCATATATGATGATTGTTTTACTTGTATCATCTTGTGTAGATTATCCGACGTCAAAGGAGATATCTCTTGGGTGCTTGTATGAGTTGGTTTAGGCCTTCGGGGTTTGTGCTTTGGAGATGTCGATATCTATTAGGATGGTCTAGGCTTGACAATTGATGCCATGAATGTATTGTTTGTTTCTATTTGATTGTTGTAATGGTTATCACTATCGAATGTGGAGGAGACAGGTTGGGCTCTTCTCTAATGATATGATTGATAGATTAAATGAATCTTCATATTCTCATATACTTTATTGATGATGTTAGATAGTTTTTTATCGCTCATTAAGACTGTTGTTTGACTCAAGGTTTTATGTTTCCCTCTTATTACCTTGGGTTATTCATCCATGTGTCAGGTGTGCAGACTGAGTAGCAGGTAACAGGTAACATACCTTAGTGGATGATGTTGTAGATCGACAACAAGCTGGAGGCTTACGTACCAGTTTCTTACTGTACATATTCTTGATTTCCGCTGTTTGGTTTATTCTCTGAGTGACTTGTAGTGAGGCACAGTGGGCAGAATTTGATGTTGGATGATTCATGTTGATATGAAAAGTTTAAGATTCTGCTTAATTCTGCTTCACTATTATTGCCTATTGTATATGTTCTATTATATTTTATCCTTGCACTGTGAGTTATACGACATGTTCTGCTTTTCTTACTCTACCCTGATATAGCTTCCTGGTACGTCTTTCATCGCATTATTTCCCTTGTTAAGTGCAGGAGTTATGGGAGGTCATTACAATTTTCTTATTTCTCATTAGTTCTTAATATGAGTTATATTTAAAATCTCTTTCATTGTTTATTTAGTTAGGTCAAATAAGTCAAATATAAGCTAGAAGCTGAACAACGAAAGAACCTAATCAACATAAATCTACAAAGGACGGAGATCCTACTTAGAAAAGATTAGAGAAAATTTAGGATTTAGGAAACCATTTATTACAAATTCACAAGATGGATTTAGAGCATGGGTCGGGATTTAGATTCAAGAAATCCTAATTGAAGGGAAACCTAATAAAGAAGATTGATTCAAAAGAAGGAAACTCTTAGAGAAGTTTAATTTTAGAAACAAATTTTTATATCAAACATAATTTAAAATCATTTAAAACCATTCATAAAACTATTTTCACTTATCAAATTACGCTCTCTTAAGAAAGATTCTACGACTAAGTCTACTCATTCTCTTTATCGCTACCCTATCTCTAGAGAGTTTTAAACCCCATAAGCTAAGGTTTTTATTAAATCAAAGCCTTGATACCACACGTAATGACCTATCATTTCTCACCACTCAAGTCGATAATAAGCCCAACTCAAATCATTCAAAACAGTAGACTGTTATTGCTATGGGGTTAAATATAAAATCATCATAGAATCACAGATAGATACAGACATAGAAAAGCAGAATATCTCGTAGGGGAATAAATAAATACAATAGTAGTTCATAACTAAATATAAAATCTCAAAATTTATAAATAATATCAGAGTTAAAGAATTAAATTAAGCGAAACGCAAAATATAATGGATTTCTAGTACATAAAGAAACAACTAACATAAATGGATAGAGACAAGGTCTTTGACAAGTCTTCAGCTCCGGGAGGTGAAGTCTTAAAACTGTAATACTTGGTCTGACCCGAGCAGTAATGCAAAAACAAAAAACTTGGATCAGGACTAACATCCATGTGTGAGTAAATCAACTCAAGTGAAATGTTCAAATGGAGTGCGTCAATAACTTAAAGAATGTTTAGGATTTCTATTCTCTAAGGATCCATTAAAGTATCTATTATATAATACAATATGCTATTATAGTAGTGTCTACGGTAATGTATCATTGAAATAGCATAAGCGGGATTACCATTATTACCCATACATCGTTTATAAACATTATTGTAAACATTGCACATAAAACATCTATTAAACAGTCGGTGGATAGGGATGCACTGCTAAGCAACAATGTCAAATCCAAATGGTAGGGGCTAAATCGGGATAATATTAAAAGGCACACGAGGAAATACCTAGGGTAGGATTCTACCAATTGCACGCAAGGTCCAGTGGTAACACATAGCCGCAACTACCGCCACCTCGGAACAAATTCCCATACTTAAAGGTGCCCTCCAATCAAACATAGAGGAATAGTTAACGTATCGAAGAAGCTAGTCTGATAGGAAGAGCGACCTCACTTAATCATGATATAGCTCATATTTTAGTCATTTTAATTATGATCCAAAGGTCAAGGCTATACATCATCATTCTCTTACTTCATTGCAGTAGTATTCGCCAAACCAACCTACTTCATTCTAGATTCTCCACCACGTGCACAGTTGTTAAAGTAGTTCCCGGTATTCATAGATAGTATGACAATATCCGATCCCGGTCTCTTTAACAACTAGCCGCTTATTTCACACTGTGGTCATTTATATTTAAATTGGAATTAATATATCATAAATCAAATAACAATAATATTAGTTTCATTTTAACCAACTAAATTTACATATTTCAATAAATTAATCCATTACTTGATTTCGTTCGACATTACCAAACGTTCGTGTAACGAACCGGATTTTTGGTCAATTAATTTAAACATTTAATATTGTTTTAAATGTTGAGTTGATAATATAAATGGATTTTTATATGGAATTTATCGATTTAATAGTCGAATACCATTTAAAGTTGAGTATATCAAATTATTGTAATACGAAAACGAGAATGATTGAATTCAAATTTAAAACCGAATCGAAATGATTCAGATGATCAATATAAATTCTATTTGAACATAAATGATAATAATAATAATTTATTATCGAGGAATTGATTGTTTTTGAATTTAAGAATTTAAATTATATTATATCGATTTAATATAGTTATTTATATATACGTTTGAAATAAATTTTAGAACATATTCCGTTGAGCTCAGAATAGCGTTATAACATTGGAATGCCAGTCATTACATTAAAACAGGGCTTTGTGATTTCAAGTTATGAACCCCAAGATACTTGATTATAAAATTAGTGGATAAGTTTGAAATCAAATCACAATAAGACAAAAACCAAATCAAATTTAATTTAATTGCACTTTAGCAACCTATTTTAGTACTTCCACCAGCTACCTTGTACCCGTGCATATGCTACTCCTTCTACACGAAGTTTTATCTTTCGTCCATTCATACGCAATAAACCCCTCCCTTAATTTTTTCTTCAGCACTAACTTAAAATCAAAGCTTCGAATGGTTGTTCCATTTCTTAAACCCGCGATTCCTTTAACCCTCCTCATTTCAATTCAATAGAATGAAATCCCCTTCATTTGTAAGCAAAGCAAATCAAAGTCATTCCAGTAAAAAAAAATTGCAAATCACGGTGATCTATGAGGGAAGCCAACACATTCGCAATCAAATATAGTAAAGGGGGAGAAACTATGATAGGATTGTGGGTGGAGCTTTGTGTTAATTGTATCAATCACTTCCAAATGTCGCAATGGTGTTCATGAGGGAGAGGCGTGATTGTTGATGGAGTTTGGGAGGTTGCGATGGTGTCAATTTCGAAGTTACCAGATCGTGATTTGATGAAGCGATGTACTTGGAGACTTAAGGTTTAGCAGTGCTTTCGATTTAGGGCTTTACTGGAAGTCGAAGTAGAAAGGACACAGTTAGGGGTATTGAGGTGGTCGGCAGGTGTAGTTGGTGGTGGTTTCTAATGCTCGATTTTTGAGCAGTCAGATAGTAGGTGCAGGCAGTGGCATGTTATTTAGAGGAATTGTTATTTGTTGCAACTGGAATAGAGTTTGAGTGTATCGATGGAGTTAGACTCGGTTGTATTGGGGGTTCAACGGTGGGCAATATGGAAGCTCGAATCTGTGATGTTTATATTAGGGATGGATGTAGCGAACAGCTCGATTGGAGGAGTTTGTTTTGATGCATTATGGAGCTGATGCAGTTAAGACAATGCAATGACATTTTCAGGGGTTGTTTGAAGATGCGCTTCATAGTTGGTTGAGGAAAATAAGGTATATATTTTTTTATTAAGTTTAAAAATACATAGAAGAATTTATTTGATTATTTAGTAGTTAATTTAAATTAATAATTGTTTAATCGTTAGATAGAATAAATAATCGTAGGTGCTTGATAAATTCATTTGAGACGAGTCGAGTAGATTCGTAACCGCACGATATGGGATTTTAAATGGATATTTGGCAAATAAAAATCATGGTGAGTAAGCTCACTCTCTATATTCGTTTATAATTTATTATAAACAAATATTTATTTAATATAATGTTATATGTTGTTTGTTGGTTGTTTGGATGCATTAAATAATTATTGATGAATTGTGGCTATTATATATACTAGTTATATTTAGGCTAGGTGGTTGTCGCTATTATATATATATAGGATATTTCCAGCAGTGCCGTTAGCAGATGACCCTATGCAACCCATAATATATATAATGGATGATCTTCTATACCGTGATATCCTGCCTTGAAGAAGGATGGGTATTATTTATGTTGGAAAACATCTGTGAATGCAGGAAAATAGGTCATAGGGATACAACTGGGTTCCTCAAAATTTATTATTTTTCATGTTCATATATATATATATATATATATTATCATATAAGATGTGTTAGAAAACCTATGATTGATAATTGGGTGTTTTGGATGTTTGAATATCACTGGCCCTGAATATTAATATATAAAAATATCGTGAAAGGGAATTTTGAGATTTAAACGAAAAAAAACTATTTTTCTAAAATAGAATTTGAATTTCGAATGGGCTAGGAAATATTAACTTGTTTTGAATAATAAAAACAAGTAGTTAATTTATAAACGGTGTTTATAAATGAAATGGAATAATTTTCATTGGATAATGTGGGGAATGTAAATTAAAATATGAATTTAAAAAGGGGAATTGAAATTAGTTTCAAAAAGAAACGATGAAATCTATTTCCTTGTTCGGAATGTAAATGGAATTAATATCCATATGGATTTATGATTGGAATTCGACTATGTCGAATTTATAAAAATAAATTATTTCTAGAAAGGATACTTAAATTGTATTAGATAGAAACTGAAATTAAATATGAAAATAGATTCTATAATTGCATATATAAGTTATAATAATAAAATATTCCAAAATAAGAATTGGGTTTCAAATAGATCTTGAAATGGAACTTGTTTAGTGTATAAAACAAGGAAGTAAATTTATAAACGATGTTTATAAATAAAGTGGGAAAATTATCATTGGATAATTTGGAAATATAAATTCAAATATGAATTTAAAAGGAATTGGAAATCGTTTCAAAAAGGGAATGATGGATTTTATTCCGGAATTCGGAATATGAACTGAATTGTGTTAATTCCAAGTAAGTTAAAATTGGAATTTGATTACATCGAATTTTATAAAATAATTTATTCCTAGAGGATTTGGAATTTAAAACAGAAAATTGAATTGTAAATAAATTTATAATTGAGTTACAGAAAAAATAAATGATTAGGGATAATTGAGAATATTAAGTTGGATCTGGTAAAGAGGCTGAATATGAGAATGGAATTGGAAAATATTTAATAAACGAAGTTTAAGTGCTTATATTTAAATATAATTAAAATGAGCTCGCCGCAACACGGTAGTTCATAATTAGACATTTTGAACTTCAATTGAGTATATAGAACTCAATATAAGTCAAAATTCATTGAAACAAGAATCGTTCAGACCTGTTGAGTAATAATTTTCTAATGGAAGAGAAAAATCAAGATTTCTTCATATAGATTTTGAATTATGTCAAAATCAAATTTTCAGAAAAGTAGCGCTATAATCGTTTAAAAACAATAACGACTTATTTAATAAAATAAAACGATTTAAGCAAATTAAGCTTAGATTTCCATTAGAAAAATGCAGACTTGAGTTATAAAATAAATATGAACTCAAGTGAAGTATATAGATTGACTTTTGAAACAAAATCAGATATTTATTATTGAATATAATTAACTATGTAAAATAATAATTAGTTAATCGTGTTTCGGAATAGAAATTGGACTTTAAATATGTAAATTAGACTTGTGAATTCATATTTGAAATCGAATATCAAACTTGATTTGGAAATGAAATTCGATTGGTTTATAAGCAAATTAAAAATATATATCAACGTGATATGTTCAAATCTAAAGGGGATAGGCAAAAGGGCTTAGAGAATAAATTAGCGAATCGAGTTATTGGATTGAGTTGGAATAAATTGGGAATGGTTAAATATAGGTTAAATAGGTATGTAATTAATATGAAGAGAAATAAATTGACTTCACGACAAAAGAGTACGTATTTAATTTAATATGAGACTTTATGAGCCTATTTGGCAAGCCGTTTGGATTTTTGATTTTCTTTTTGAATGGAAAGGGCCTAGAGAGGCGATTTGTACTTGTATCGAGTGACCTATACAAAGGAGACGCTGGCGAAATTTTCCGAAAATTTAAGAAGATAATTTTTTTTAAGAAAGTTTGATAACTAGAAATCGACTTATCAATAATATATAAAATTTAATAAAAGAATAAACATATAATGGAAATTTTATAAGAAAACATGGAATTTATGAAATTAAATCTTGAGAGGTTGGAAGGAGAAACATATACACGTTTTAAAGTGAATGATGGTTTAAAAGCAAAAGTTTTGCAGATTGAAATGATTCTATTGATAAGAAGTTAAGGAATGGAGTTAAGGAAATTAGAAACTGAATGGAGATTAGTCGAGTTGAATGACTTCTTGTATGTTGATCTGATGTTGGTTTCACCCTTAGGGGTTGACACTTAGGGAGTTGTTCTCTTACTAGTTTACAGAAGGGACTAATGAATGTGGAAGAATAGTGATTTGTGAATATATGGAAATGTTTTGCGATTTTTAAAAGTGATATTTTCTGGAACATAGAAAATAAATAGTTATGATAGATGGAAATGTTTTTCCAAGAATCTGAGAGGCTAAACGGGTTTGGAGAAATATCTGGGTAAAGATATTGAAGAGAAATTGGAGAATGATAAATTTCCTTAATGAAATATTAATTAAGGGGCCTAGTAATTGTCTAATGCTTTGGATGAATGTTTGTTTTTCTTCGATAGTTAAATAACCGACTATCAGGTTAACAAAGAAAGATTCCCTAGAAGGTTAAGTTCTAATATAAATAATTAGGATTTTATATACGTATGTATATATGGATGCTTGTATGAATGGGTGATATGATAATTTTTGTTTTGAAAATGTATCGGTATTGTTCTAGTATTTCTTTTTATGTTCTCTTAATCGCTTCGTTCCTTTTCGGGACGAAAAGATTTTTAACGGGGCAGATTGTGACGACACGTATTTTTGGTCAATTTAGAATTTGAATTTAATCTATTTTTATTAAAATTTTAAAATGGAAACGTTGAATTTGGACTTGAAAATAATTTCGAACTTAGTTTTATGTTTATTTTGACTTCAAACAGGGTCAGAAAACTTTTAAATCAGATTAAAAGTGAAGATTTTGAAAATCAATATTTTAATGCTATATTGATGACTTGTAAAAGGACCATTTTTGGGACAGTCTCGGAATATGATGAAACCACTTTTATTTGATCTGGAACATCGAATTATGGTAGGATTCAAAATTTCAAGTCAAACGGAGTTCGTATGTTAGCGTACAATATATAAACGCAAGCTGGAAATTCAGTCGATTAAAGCTAAAAATAAGGCAATTTTTCAAACGGTCTCCGAATTCGATGAGACTAGGTTCGTTGCATCCGTAATTCGATAATGTAGCGATGCTTCAAGTTTCGAAATTTTAGAGTTAGTATGTGGTCGTACGACCAGAACAAAGTATACGTAGTATAATTAATTTAGGGATTAATTGAACTATTTTACAGTAAAGTCTATCACCAATCAAACTTAGAAAAATCATTGTCCTTTAATACAAGTGTCAAACTCTTCCTTCACAACCTTTTCTAAGTGTACTTAAGGCCTTTTTTTCTTTTCAATTTTAATTCTTTCTTTTCCATTTTCTAAGTTCTTGAAAAACAATTTCTCTCTTCCCTCCTCCCTTTAGCTCACGCCGCCACCAAGACAACCACCATCGCTCTCCTCTAGCCTGGCGCAGCTCCCCCACCACATCCTCCAGCCATCCTTCAGGCCGTGGACCCCTCCTCCAAGCCTAAACCCCTTACCCCCTCTTTAACTGCAAAAGCTTCCACCTTTTAAGTTTATTCACCTCCAACCACCTCTAGTGGGCCATGCCTAGCCAAGCTAGGCCCTAAACCTCCACCGCCGTGTGCCACTCCCCCCACCCAATAGCTTTTACCGTGGGTCCCCTTGCCCCGTTCAATCCCTAACACTAATAAAAATCCTAACTTTCTACTTAAAACCATAAGTTAAGGTGTGAGTGAGTGTAATCGTGAAGTAGCAAGCCGTGTTGAGTTGAAAAGAAGTAACTTTGGTTTCGTAGCAAGCTTGTAAGGTCCTACAGTGAAGAGTCGTGGCGTAGGATGACTTGGGTGAGAACTTCTCATTTGAATCACTACATTTGTTTAGTTAAATCATAGTATATAGCTTAATTGCTTTGTTGTTAAATGATTGTGTTAGTATTCGAATGTGAAAAGATTTGAAAATGAAATTGCACTAGATAACATGTTAATGTATTGTTAAAATGTTTATGATAGTCATTATGGAGTTAAACACCCATTTATATGTTAAACGACATATTTATAATCACTTGTTTAAGTGAAATTGAATTTAGGAAAATAAGGTTAAATGAACAAGTTATTGTTGATTGCCTGAATCTGTGGTTGATATGAATTGGTTAGAAACCACACATGGTTATTGGGATGATAATTAGCCCACACATCTCCCAAGTATGTAGATAAGTTCACATGGTTTTTGATGTAAACCCTACATGGGTATTGGGATGATAATTTTACACATCTCCCAAGTGT
Source organism: Allium sativum (assembly GCA_030737875.1). Classification (NCBI taxonomy): domain Eukaryota; kingdom Viridiplantae; phylum Streptophyta; class Magnoliopsida; order Asparagales; family Amaryllidaceae; genus Allium; species Allium sativum. Next base: position 576,281,403 of record CM060921.1, on the reverse strand, counting down.
ATAGATAATAATCACTAGTTGTGAATTGGTTGTAAACCCCACACGGGTACTGGGATGAAAATGAACAATAGTCCCAAGTGTTGATTTTCATGTCAATCAGTTGATTGACATGACCGATATACGCGATATTCATTTAAGGCTTATATGGTGAAGTTGCACTTTGTTTGTGAATTGAATGTTGAATAGTTGTTTACAACTATTGTTGGATGCATATGATATGTGACATCCATATAATTGGAATTATATGGTGCTTGGTTGAATTTCATTCCAATTCAGAATAAAATTGAATATTTTAATAATATAATATTGAGTGAAAAATCAAAGTTTGATTTTGATGTCCAATTTTGGATGGATGCAAAGATATAAAAATATCGATGAATATTCGGAACTGTAACGAATGGTCATGCAGTAAATTTCATATACTCAAGGCCTATCAAAGTTTTATTTTCAAAATGAATAGTAACATTTAAAAGTGAAGATCAGTTAGGCTATGTAAAAATGGTTTTAAAAGAGATTTCTTTTTGAAAGTTTCTTGTTTATTTTTATAATGAATGACAGGAAAGTTTGAGCTTAAAATAACGAATTTTGAAAAATAATATTATTTTATTCATTTAAATAATATTAAAATGACTTAATATTGAAATATGTAATTTGGAAGAGAAATGATGAAATAGAATTTTCAATGATAATTATATGTATTTTATACAATTTATAAATTATTTTGGAAGCATTTCGATTTATTTTAAAATTATAAATCGATTTGGGCTTGAATAGGACATGTTGCGCAGCGAGAGTTCGCGAAGTTCAACCCGTAACATCGAGTTGACGTACCGGAGATCCGACAGTCGAATTTTCCTGGAACGGGAAAGTTGGGTCCGAAATGAAATGAGTTTTCAAGTGAAATAAGAAGTTTTAAAATCCAACGGTCTGATATTAATATAAGTCCAAACCTATTTTAGAAAAGGTCCCTATGAAGGTACTTCGTTGGCCGGAATTGGAAACCGACTTTAAGGGCCTTAATAAAGTTATTAAAAATATGGATAAATTATATTAAACCATATTGAATGATTTGAAAATATTTTTTATGGAATATTCCAAGTTTTGAAAAGATAAAAGATATTTTATCTGAATGACCTGGTTAACAACTAGTGTAAAGAATCTAGTGGTATTAAATAACATATTGGATTGTAATGGTTTTAATATGACTAGAGTTTTCCAATATATAAATTGGAATGAATTTGAGTGGAAATAATCTTCGGATATTTCAATATTGTATTCTGTAATTACGTGGATATTGTTGTGAGGAATTTGGAAGATATTGATATCATTTCCCTATACTGTATCTGTTGGTTTCAGAATTTGGTATTGAATATTAGTCGATACAATTTCCATTCAAATCTTTATATTTGGTATCAAATTGGATTTTGGATTTATCGTAAATGATGTTTAAATAACATTTGTTCTTTAACCCAGTAAAAAACAAGATTAATTTCCTAAAGTAAAGTAATCATTGAATAATATTTTTTGAGGAATAAAATTGTGTTAAAGTTTTAATGAATCTTTAATTAGATTTGAAATGTAAAGAGGTAACTAAATTTACCAAAACACGATGGGTGTTAGATATGGAGTAGAACCAGCTTTGCTCCATGGGATGAATAGGTTAGGGATGGGATAATGATATGACAAATTACCTTTTTGTATGGCTCGTTAATCCCGATAATGCTTATAAACCTTGATTTGAGTTAAGATTGCGAAAAGAAATTATATAATCTTTTTCAATGATTTCTAAGGAAAGATTTAAACAAGAGTTTAAATGATATAAATTTTTGATAAGATTTATGGGGTTAATTCCAAATGTAAATAATATTTGAATAAAAGAATATTACGGACTGGAATGAGGTGTATGATATCTTTATATATCACTCGATTTTAAAGATGTGTGGGTTATTCTGAAAGATTAGGTTTAAACCATTCTAAATAACTGATACGACGATTAAAAGTCGAAGACATTGAAGGCGGTGGTTGAAGACCGGAGATCTTCACATTATTTGGGCTATTGACGATGTCTCTATTGGGCCGTACACCCAAGATAAGGTAATAAGTGTTGGTCGTCCAAACGTACTTCGAGATCAAACGGATATGCAAGGGCCTCTCTCCTGTAATGGACATATGGGACAAGGAATAAGGTGCCTTTGTTTTCGCTCAGACCAAGAACGGACTTGCAAATGGATTGTATATCTGACATTATATTTTATGTTGTATTAATTGATCTCTACTATATATATATATATATTTGTCTGGTGATAGAAAATTTATTCCCTTTGCTTAACACCCTTCCCTGAGACGCTTGAGCTTAGAGGTTATATATTTGTAAACATCGGTTGTATGGTATGAATTGACAATGGGCATGTTGAGTGATACTGGCAGATAGATCAAAACTTTTTATTGGAAAGCAGAACTTTGTGGATCATGGTCAAAGCATCGCTTAGTGAAGCATAGCTTTGTGTGACGAGACTTCAGCAAGACTAACACACCGGTATGATGGTGAACTAATGGTTAGATTAGTATACTTTCGAGATGAGGATGAACAACCATCGAGTTGGGATTGGACAACTTTTAGGGTTGTCACAGATTCAAACGACTGAGGATTTGGGTTATGGTTGCTCTACGCCTAGGGGGATAAGGTATAGCGGTGTTTCGAGCCTAGAATAAAGCCATGGGCATGATACCTGAGTCTTAAAGGGATAGAGCATAGCGGTGTTTTGAGTCTGGAATTAAGCCGTGGGGCATGATACTCGAGTCTTGGGTATAATCTGGATGTGTATTACAATGTTATCCAAATGCTTGGACTTAACTATGGAAATATACACTTCTGCGACCGATCTTTCGAATCAGGAGCCATCATGATGGAAATCCAAATTCCAATATGCACTTTGCGTTTTTACCTATATGACGACATAATAGGATAGGGTATTATGCTGTCTAAGATTGATACATTTATTTTCGAAATTGTTTTCCACGCTATACACTAGTAATAATAAAAGAGAAATTTCGCGTATCAAGCATGTTTGGCTAGTATAAGGTAAAACTCTTTCCTTTGGTTTGCGCTTGCATTGTGTGGTGGTACTTGAGCCTTATAATAGCTTCATTTTTCAAAAGCATTGCGAGTTTTTTTGACTGGTATTCATGTAGAGAAAACTCGTTCCATGTTATATGGCGTGGTCCCGTGATTTACCTAACTTTAATATAAAGTTAATAATTGTTTTTGGTTCTCACACCAGTCCCGTGGCTAAACCGGAGTTTACAGCTTCCCACTTAAATTCTGGGTTCCCATATTTTCCATATAGGTAGCTAGTAGTTTAAGTTTCGAAGATATTTTTATCAGGCAGGGTTGTAACCACCAAGAAAATCAGAACCAATTTAAAAAATTTATTTCGAGAAATTTTAACAGAAATTTGGTTAGAATTTAAAAATTCCATTTTTTAAATAATAATAAAGCCCTTAAAAATAGATATTTTGCAAACGACCTTCATTTTCGATGAAACCACTTTGGTTCGATCTGAAATGTCAATTTATTGCTAGGTTTAAAATTCAATAATTTTTGGAATTAATATGTGAGCGTGGTAAATTAAAACGCGTTTGGCAATTTCAATTTGAATTGGATCAACCAGAAAATGTTCATTTTTCAAACTGTCTCTAAATTCGACAAAATTAATTTTGTTAGGACCGTATCGTCCAAACATAACCATATTCATTTTTTGGGAATTTTTGGAATCAGTATGTTGCCCTGACAAATTTAAATGTACGTTCAAATCTAATATTGAATGTTTTATATTTTAATTTGAAGAATAACAGACTGAAATAGTCGAATGGGCTTACGAAGCATATTCCATTGTGTCCAGAATGGGGGTATTTAGCTAGGGGTGACAGTCGTTAGGTTTGATTTGGAGTTCTTATGGAGAAACAAATATTTTTGGAATTAAAAGAATTTAAATATAAATTTAGCCAATGAGAATTTTCCATCCATTAATCTCGTTACCCAAAAAACCCCTAAACCCTCTCGTTTGAATGGCGGCTACTCTTCAATTCATCTCTCCTCATTAACTCCCAAACCACACTATAAAATCGAATGATCCTATTGAGGATTTTGTAGATCTCACCCACCTCTACAAATCCATATAAACTTTGTTCACTATCGTTGAGTAAATCGTTCGAACCACCTCCCCAAAGTTCACTCGCGTCGACCCTGATTCCGCCTCCATCGCGCCGTCGAACTGAGCAACCCCACCACCGACGAGAAGCCCTCTCAGAGTTCTACAAGGTGGCATAACCCGATTATCGCCAAGTTCCACCGTTTTCGCGCAATTTGGAAACCTAGTTTTGAATCAAAGTGGAAGGTAATGGCTGATGTTAATTTAAAAGGTTATAACACTTTAAAGCGTTGCAAAGTTTGATTATCGTATAAAAGTCATATCTTTTTCGTATATTGTCGAAATCTAGTGAAACAAGAGACATCGGACTCGCGACATCATACACTACATTTTAGAAGAGACTAGAACACATTTGGAGCTCTCTACGAATTACGAAGGGGTGGAACCCAATGTGAGACTTCTAAATTCAAATTGGAATGGATACGCGTTGTATAAATTATGTAAGTGATGTATAAATTATATAAGCGTTGTATATCTCACATATAAGTGTTGTATAAATTATATATGCGATGTATAAATTATATATACGTTGTATAAATCATATATGCGTTGAATGGAATTGAAATGAAATTGAAATGGAAATGAAATATATATATATATATATATACACACTCCCCTCATCCACAGACAATGGACGATATAAATTGTTTGGATTGTGATTGTGAATGATTGATTGTGGTTGCAACAAAATTGGTTGTGTTTATGGTATAGTCACTGTGTTGTGAAAATGAATGATATTGTGGAAATCATTGAAATGAAACCATTGTATTGTCGCAAGGCCTAGGATAGCAGAGGAGCCATGCTGGACACGGTGCCAGTGTTAAATAACTTGGCGTTGTAATGCCAAAATTTTCTAAAATATTCATGTGCTGATAAATATTCATGTTTGAAATAAATTGTTTGAATGATAAAAACCACATTTTTATCTATGTATGAAGTATATAAAATATTCATGTTTGAGATAAATTGTTTGAACGACAAAAACCACATTTTTATCTTATGTAAGTATATAAAATATTCATGTCTGAAATAAATTGTTTGAATGATAAAAACCACATTTTTCTCTTATGTATGAAGTATATAAAATATTCATGTTTGAAATAAATTGTTTAAATGATAAAAATCACATTTTTATCTTATGTATGAAGTATATAAAATATTCATGTTTGAAATAAATTGTTTGAATGATAAAAACCACATTTTTATCTTATGTATTAAGTATATAAAATATTCATGTTTGAAATAAATTGTTTGAACAATAAAAATCACATTTTTATTGTATGTATGAACCTTTAAAAATAGTCATTGGTAGAAATAAATGTTTGAATATTAAAAAAATCATCTTTAATGTGTTGAAGAACTATTAAAAATAACCATGTGTTAAAATAAATGTTTGTTTTTAGAAAATATTATTTTTAACATGTATATGAAGTGTTAAAAAATAACCGTGTGTTAAAATAGATATTTGTTCATTGAAAATAATATTTTTAACATGTATATGAGGTGTTAAAAATAACCACGGGTTGAAATAAATATTTGCTCATTGAAAATAATATTTTTAACATGTATATGAAGTGTTAAAAATAAACACGGGTTGAAATAAATAATTGTTCATTGAAAATGATATTTTTAACATGTATATGAAGTGTTAAAAATAACCACGGGTTGAAATAAATATTTGTTCATTGAGAAATATTATTTTTAACATGTATATGAAGTGTTAAAAATAACCATGAGTTGATTAAAATGTTTGTACATTGAAAATATTATTTTTAACATATATATGAAGTGTTAAAAATAACCATGTGTTGAAATAAATATTTGTTCATTGAAAATACTATTTTTAACATGTACATGAAGTGTTAAAAATAGTCATGTGTTGAAAAATATTTTTGGTTCAATAAAAATATCATTTTTATCACATGTATGAAGTGTTAAAAATAACCATGAGTTGATTAAAATGTTTGTTCATTGAAAATATTATTTTTAACATATATATGAAGTGTTAAAAATAATCATGTGTTGAAATAAATATTTATCATTGAAAATATTATTTTTAACATGTACATGAAGTGTTAAAAATAGCCATATGTTGAAAAATATTTTTGGTTCGCTAAAAATATCATTTTTATCACATGTATGAAGTGTTAAAAATAACCACGGGTTGAAATAAATGCTTGTTCATTAGAAATATTATTTTTAACATGTATATGAACTGTTAAAAAAGCCATGTATGGAAATAAATGTTTGTTCGCTAAAAATATTATTTTTAGCTTAGATATGCATGTATATACACGTGCTAAACAGGTAAATGGATTTGATGTTGAGTAAAGAATTTATTTGCATGCCTGACAAATAGGTAAATCTTAACGAGTTGGCTGCACAATTTTATTTATCATACAAACTCCTGTGAATGCCATTGGATGCGGTGTGCTGGTTGTTCTGTGGAGATAATAAACAATGCCATAGGATAGTAACTATTAATTTTGGACTATACTACACGGCATACTTTGTGAAGATAACATACGCTATCATATCCCATATAAGCATTTGGAGCTTGTATGACAAGATTGGAATTACCATACAAGCGAGAGGCTTGTATGGTGATGACTGCATTTCAGGTTGAACCAAAAACGAACTATTGATGTCATAGCATATCATATTCCATATAAGCAGTGGGTGCTTATATGGCGAGGTTGAGATTACCAAACGAGCAAGACGCTTGTATGGCGATGAGTGAATTACAGGTTGAACTGAGGACTGATATGGACTAAATAAAATAAAAACGGTAAATTTCCAGATTAAATAAAAATCCCACATAGGTTTGGATTGACAATAATCACGTCTCTCTAGTTATTAGATACGACACATGGATTATTTAATTTCCAACACTGGACAAGGTGACGAGAATTTATTCTCTTGAGAAATGATTTTTACACTCCCTTGGGCTTAGATTAGTCACTTAAAATTGTGTATGCTTATACTGGATTCATTGGGTACCTAATACGGCCCAATAAATTTCCAAACCCCTCTCCATACAAAGGAGTTATGGCGAAATTTTTCGAAATTTAAAGGCATTATCCAAACTTTTGAAGTGAAAATGGTTTGGAAATCATCGAATGAATTATATTTATATATATATGAATTAAAATAAAACGAATCGCGCAGCTGCAGTTCGCGTTTTGGAATTGTAACTTTAAACGATTATACCAAGAGATCTGACCGTCGGATTTTCCCAAAACCGGAACCGTTGGGTTCGCATTGGAAAGATCTTTCCAACAATTTTTTTTTAAGATCCAACAGTTAGATTTGGAGGAATATGTAAATAAAATCTAAAAAAAAACAGCGCCAAGGCCGCGTAATGACCTGAAACGTCATTTAATTAAAATGGACTATTTTTATATAAATAGAAATAACGATAAATCGTTTTAAAATATTATAAACGATATGGAATTGAAATAAACCGATTTTACTTGGTTTATTGGATATTCTGATGGTTAGATGTATTTGACATGAAATTATTATATTGAATTGGAACGGAAAATGTCAAATAATTTAATCGTGAAAAGAATTGATTTGAATTATATATATACGTACATTATTTGAAAAGGCCGAGTTAATTCTCATTTCAAATAATTGATCGACGATTAAAAGTCGAAGATATGAAGACGGTGCAACACCGGCGATCTTCACATCATATGGATTGCTACTGATGCCTTGATATGGGTAGCTCCCTTAATGAGGTTACAGTGATAGTGTTCAGGACGTACTTGTTGATTGTCCGAATGTGCGAGGGCCTCTCTTTCGTATTGATATATGGAACGAGGAATAAGGTGCCTCCGGCTTCGTCCAGACCCAGAACGGACCAGTAAATGGATGTGTGTCTGACGTTGGATTTCATTCTGTGTTGATTGATCTTTATTAAATATATATCTATTTGGTGGCGGAGAATTTATTCTCTTGCTTAACACCCTTCTCTAAGACGTACGAGCTTAGAGGTTATATATCGATATACATCAGTCGCATGGCGTGGATGTCAATGTGGCATGATGAGATGAAAATGATCAAGGCTTTTGTTGAAAGGCAGAGCCTTGTAGTTGATGATCAAAGCACGGCTTTAATATAACATAGCTTTGTGTATAGCATTAATTCGCGAGCCTCACACCTCGGGACGAGTCAAAAACAGGATCGTGACTACAGGGAGTGCACGACATTTCATTCTAGCTATAGATGGTGTCATGGTATGGAGCCCAAACATTTATTATATTTTTACCTTTGTGGATGTTGGATTGCGAGGCGCCTCAGATATATCGGTTACTGCGGAGCCGATGGATAGGTCCGGTAGGACCGGAAAATGTGTGTTCAGGAATAATCGTTCCTCAAACGTAAGAGAGGACTGGCCCTGAAGCATCACAGGGTTGCCCAAAGTGTGTAATCCTGAGACATTTGCTAGAGTGTCTCGAAGCGGTGAGGAGCCATCCCTGTCCTCAACTCATGACGGAAATCCAATTTCCAATACAACATTTCAGTTTTGATTGTAAACCTATATATGGCGACATAATAGGATGGGGTACTATGCCATCTATGATTGATACCTTATGATTGAAATTGCTTTTGAAATATATATGTACTAAGGATAATATCAAATGATTTTGCTTTACACGTATTAAGCATATTTTGGCCATTATAAGGTAAAACTCTATCCTACGGCTTGCATTACATTGTGTGATGGGACTTGAGTGTTATAATGGCTTCATTTTTCTAAAAAGCATTACATTGTTTAAAGATTTACTTTATTTCATGCTCTGGCAATCACTGGAGAAAACCCGTTCCGTGTTAGCAGCGTGGTCCTATGATTTGCCTTATTATCATTGTTAACCAGTTAAGTAGATTTCTCATACCAGTCCCATGACTGACTCGTAGTTTGTTTCACTTGCGAATTCGGGTGCCCTCATTTTTACACGGGCAGCTAAGTAACAGGTTGCAGGATGTATTTTGGCTTTGCACTATAGCATGGAGTGCACTTTTGGATGATGGCGAAGACTAGTTTACATCTGTATTTTGGACTATTGACATTTCCGCCTATATTATCTGATGTATATGTACCGTTGATCGCGATGTAGACTGATCATTTCTTTTATGCACTAGGTTATATCCTATAATTGTTCCACTCTGATGCTTATTACATTTTATGATTCCACTGTCATATTGATGTAAATTACTCTATTTCATGTTTATGCTATTTTCTGTAATCTACTGATGTTGATTAATGTGTTATATTCCGAATGATTATCCTTACTTCCATGGCACGAGGGTTTGGGGTTTTCACAAGCGTTCTGGATCGAAGCTAAAGCTTTGTCTAGTGCATTTGAAGGTCTTTCCACTAAATGTAATTTTGTTTTTTCCGATGTATATTGTAACTTATTATTTTCTGTCGATTGCGTTGTACTCTGATATATTCTTGTACTATAATGTAAAAATGCTGTAATAGCAATGAAAAGTTCTCTTGTTCTATGTTCTGATGTGATGTATCCTCATAACAATCTTCTTTTGAGGACGTTTCGAATGGACTTACCACCGGATCGAGGCGAGCTAAAAATCGGTTCATTGCAATGGTGATGGTGAAAAAGGTGGCGTGGGCTTTGGGTGCAAGGAGGAAGAAGGAAATGGCTAATGGAAAAAGAAAATGGAAAGTGAAAACAAAAGTAAAAAAAACTTCACATGCCATGGTCCTAAGGGGGATGGCTTCTTGGAAGAGGATGACATATGTAGGGGAGGTACAGTGTGTTATCTAATTGGGAGAAGAGGTGGGAATTTGTGTAGAAAGGGATAAGGATGAACTTAGTTAAAGGGTTAATTTATATTTAGGGTTAATTAAGGACATTGTATCTATAATTAAATTGTTTTAAATTCTTATGATATAATTAGTACATGTTAATATGTCATTTAAGTTGTCGTTTACCATTTTATCAATATTTTTCAATTGTTCCGTATTAGCCAAAACTGCTTATTTTCAAGTCAAAGTTCAATAAGAGTACAATTACTAAATGTTTTCAATTCATATGATCAAACCGTAAGTCCGATCAATACGAAATTTGAAGCCCTACTATATTTCACTAGCATGGATCCAAAAAAAAGTGGTTTCATTGAATTCGGAGACTGCTTTGAAAATGGCCTTATTTCTAGCTTTTACTGAATTTCAACTTGTTTTTTAACACGTGTTTATACTACGTATGTTTACACACTATGTGACGGCCCGCCCCGAACAAGCCGACATTTCCCCAAAATGCGTTGTGCCACTGCCCGACTTGCACGAGACGGTCGCCAAAAGTTAAGGGCTGGAATGATGAATCACCAAGAGCATGTAGTACATCTCACAGCGCATGGAATAAAATATAATAATAACATAACTTGACATAAAACAGGCGAGACAGTGCATAAGCTGAAAACTAAACCATCATAGCAGCGGAATCCAAAATACAGCTTATGATCTAAACCATCATTATTACAACTTCAAAACACTGTTTCTAAAGCAAAATAGAAAAGGTACACCACTAGTACCCAAAGTAGTGACCAGCAACAACACAGGAAAAATATATGTAAATAGTACGTGGAAGCCTCTTGCTCGTTTCCGGACAGCAACTCATGCAGAACAACCTGACGTGTCTCTAGTTTGCTCGTTTAGGAGCACCCAGAGTAACAAGAAGAGACATAAAACTCTGGGTCAGACAAAATTCTGGTATGAGCGATAGCAACAAAATAAAACAATAACAGGTATAAATAATCATACCTGAACATAAACGTGCAACCAAAGAGTTAGCACAACAAGATGTACAGTACTCTAAGGTAACACTAACATAAAGTGTAAAATGGGAGTGTGCATGTCATGGTGGTAGCAAACACCAAACATAGTAATCATCCTCACATGACTTACTCAGTGCGTAAAGTATACAATATCCACCACTTTGATCACCAAATCCAATGAGGCCATGACGACAACTCCGTAAAACTATTGCTATGACCATACTTCCCTGGTCTATAGTCAATAATCCTACCCAGTCCATACATCCCTAGCTCTAGGTTAAGGGCCAACCAGTCCACAATTCCATGGCTCTGGTTCGTCTACATGACCCCTCTCTTCAACGGTGGGCCGAAGTTACAGATATCAATAACCCCTTTGCACACGTCCCGCAGCAAAGTCCAACTCTAGAAGTTAACTCATTTGTTCCCATCTGGATCCTGAGTGATAACTTCCCACTTGGACTTCCTTTGCATCTCGGGTTTTGGTTGAATTGGTGTTCGATTCGGGTCTCCTCCTCCTTCTATCCGGTTCAGTTCGAGTATCCTCCTCCTTTCCGGTTCGATTGGGTCTCCCTCTCTCCTTTTCCTATCCAGTTCGATTCGGGTCTCCTTCTCCTATCAGGATCGGTTCAGGTCTCTTTCTCCTATCCGGATCAGTTCGAGTCTCTTTTTCCTATCCGGATCGGTTCGGGTCTCTTTGTACTATCCGGATCGGTTCGGGTCTCCCTACTAACCTGTTTGTATCGGGTCTTCCTCCTAACCAGACCTGAAAATCAGCAACTTTTTCCAACAAGCTATTTTCGCCAAACGACTGCGATTTCAACCATTCTAACCTTTCTATGACATCAAAAAACATTCCAAACAGTGGTAACAACATATAGAATCAATCAAAAACATCATTCAGATGAAATATTTTAGATCAAACATACCCAAAAAAGCATGATTTCCCTTTAATCCCCTTAACCATGTTTTAACTATAGGATTAGCAAACTTAATCCAAATTAACCCAAATTTTTACCAGTGACATAAAATAATATTTAAGAATTTCTACATATTTTTTTAGATTTTTATGATGTATAATTTCGCTAATTATCACTAATCACCCCTAAATAGTTGTAATTAATGAATAAAAGTGCAAATCACTCACCTTAGCCCAAATGAAATCTTAGATCTGAAACTTTACAGTTATGGCATGGATCTCTATGTATAGCAATAGATCTATTTCTGATTTGAAGCTAATTTCTCTTGATTTGATGTAGTTTTGGTTAATTAGTGGTTAAAAAGCGATTAGGAAGCGATTAAAATGAGATTTGGAAGATGGAGGCCATTGCTACGGTTCAAGAAATGTTTGTGGCGGCTAAGAAAATGAAAGGGAATGTTTTTTCAAACCCTTTCAGCCCTCCCATAACCCTAATCCTGATATGGGTTATGGGCTTAGCTGCTAATCACCCCGTTAAGCCCAATTTTTTTTTTCATCTTCCAAGCCTTATTTTAGCCATATCTCCCAAATGGTAAGTTCGTTTGTTTAAAGTGACAACCCTACGGAAAGGTAAACCATCATCTGAATCCAATGGAAGTGGTTTCAACTCAAAACTCCTTACTAATAAAAAGTTATAGGCGAAACAAGATTCGCCAAGGGTAAAGTGGTCATTTAAATTTTGGCAAAAATCGTGAACATGGGAAATGACCCCCAATAGTCATTTCCCAAAGTTACATGACCATACGACTTCGTATGAAAATAAAATAAATATTCTATGATCCTTTTATACGTAGAATGTGGGTCGTTACACTCTCCCCTCGTTAAGAAATTTCGTCCCCGAAATTCCTTAACCAATTAGCCATATACAATGGTTCCCCGCTGTAACACCCCGAATTTTCTATTAACACTAAAGTTGCTAAAATAATAATAAGTGTGTAGAAGAGGGGATGTATCTAATATGAATATAAAAATATTAATAAGTATGTAAGAGAGGGGATGTATTTAATATGAATATAAAAATATTAATAAGTGTGTAAGAGAGGGGATGTATCTAATATGAATATAAAAATATTAATAAGTGTGTAAGAGAGGGGATGTATCTAATATGAATATAAAAATATTAATAAGTGTGTGAGAGAGGGGATGTATCTAATATGTATATAAAAAAAATAATAAGTAAAGGGGGATGTATCTAATATGTACATTGTAGAAAAAATATATATATTTATGACATGAATAGAAGTTTATTTATATGCTGAGTGTTTGCTGAGTCACTTCTGACTCATTGCTGAGTCAACAAGATAAACCCCATCTTGTCTGAACGGCTGCGGTTATTTCTAGGTTAAATCTAATGGCCTAAATGAATTCTAAAATCTATAAATAAGTGGGTAGACCCTAGACCTAAATCACTTGTAAAATTAGAGAAGCTACCGTCATGCTGCTGCCATGGAGTTCAGCATAGCCGTCACAAACTAAGAAGAGGAAGCCTAATCATCTACAACTAAATCTACACAAATCAAATCAAAAGATCTCTCTTTCTCTAATTCTTTTCTTTTGTTGGTGAGTATGATGATTCTCACAAGACTATTACAAACTAATTTGACTCAGTTATGAATGGATCATAAGAAAGTGACGTGATTTGTAATTGTAAATTCTATATATTGTGGATCTCTTATTATGTTATTATGTTGTCGTATGATGTAAATTATATATGCTATGTCATGCTATGTTGTAAATTCTCTTATGCTATGTCGTGCTATGTTGAGAATCATGTCAAGCTATGTTATACTATCATACTATGCCATGTTATAAATCATGCTATATTATGTTGTAAAATCATGATGTTGTTGGAACATGCTTAAAGTTATGTTTTTTTTATTTAAATGGATCTTGTTTATGGGAATTTGCCTATTAGGTTAGGTGTACCCATAAACTTGAAACTATAATTAAATAAAACTTGAATATGGGAATTTGCCTATTGAGTTAGGTGTACCCATATAAAACCATGTTGTTAAAAAAAATTAGATGATGTTGATTCACACATGTTCATATGTAAGTTTATGAAAATTGATTGAGATTATATTAGGTGAATTTTGAACAAGTTGACACCTTTAGGTCCATGACATGTATAATCTATGCAAGTTGGACATATGCAAGTTTCACCCCTTATTATGATTCATTTGGTCACATATACATGTTGTTATTATGATAATCTCTTTTATGCTATGAGTTAGGCTATTCGAGTCTAACATATATTTTGCGAATAAACGTTCAAACGTGGGGTAGGGGTAATATTAGGAATTAATAAATTGGGTGCAATTTTGTAAGATTTTGCATACCATGAATGGATGTCCATAATTGAGTCAATTATGGACATTGTTAAAAATTGGAAGTAATTAATAATTCAAGTAGGAAATTATTAAAATTGGGGGAAAGTGGATTATTATTAATAATCAATGCTTAGGACACGAGGTTGGACCCGTTTGTGATGTAAACCTGCCCGGACCCGCCCGGCAAATCCAGTAGTCACAAATGTCGTCCCAATGTGAGAGGTCCTAGGCCCAAACTAAAGCATAACAGTTGTAAAGACACGAGGTTAGACTCTTTTATGGTGTAAGACTGCCCGGACCCGCCCGGCAAATCCAGCTGCCATAAATGCCAGTCTAATGTGAGAGGTCTTTATGAGGTTATGGCCTTAATGAACTAAGAAATACTTAACCAGATAATCATGTAAGGTGGGACATGGGGGTTAAGTAGGTGCCTTGGGTGGCATGAGGAATCTGGTGGTTGCCTTTAGAGGCATTTGAAATACGATTAGACTTAACCAAACACACATGTAAATAAACATGACTAAGTGGGTTAAGTGGGATGGACTAATGGGGACAAGCTTAGGTGGAATGCTTGTGGTAAATAGTGGGGGCCCATTTCAACCAGTATCCCAAAACGTATCTTTGTGGGCTCGACCCAAGTCGAGGACGGGACACGCATACTGGGTTTGACTATAAGAGGCCAAAACAGGGAGCGGTGGCAACGCAAGTCCAACGGGTTTCATATGCGTGTGTGGACCCGGGCTGATAGGTAAGACGTTGTTGCATCTTGTAGGTATAAGCCGTGCATGTCCGTTGTATCAGGTTGCCACTTTAGGGGAGTGATACACCCCACTGTGGGGCCAGCACGGGTATCTACGAGTTAGGGAGCCGATCGAATAATGGGAAGTAGGGTACACCTAGTGGAGATAGGGGCAGGCGGCACCTATGTAGTCAGCTAGGGGTACGTAAAGCCATTGGGAAAGTTTCTAAGTGAAGCTAAGTGGGATGAATCTTTAGGGTGACTGGTGTGGTGCAGTATAGTGTTTATCCTTTAGTATTTAGGAGCGCCTATAACGTTTCCTTTAGCGATTGTCTATGTCCTTAATCTGCTCTTCATAGACATTTTCTTGTTTTCCAGCTTATGCCTTAGTCCAGTTATTTTGGTAATAGTATTGTAGAATTATCATATTCACCAGACTTTATGTCTGACCCCCTCTTTTCCATCCTTTTTCTCCCTTCAGGTCCGCAGGTTGGGCCAAGTTCTAGTGGAGTCTAGTTGAATCGCTTATCTACTAGAAAGCTTGGACTGCTGAAGTAAAGTCCAGCTTGTTATCTTTCTTTTTAATGGGTATTCATGTAATGGGATTATGTACTTGTTTTATCAAGATAGATATTGTACTTGACATTGAATATGGTGTTATGATGTAATCAAACATGTTTTGACTTCTGCTACAATGAAATAAAGTTTTTGAATTTCCAAGTACTATTTTATATCCGTCTTGTTGTAATTTTACTGTTCTATATTCACTTAAAACCTCCATGGAAGTTAATGCATTCCCTTTGTGAGTGACATTAATGGACGTGGGGTGTTACACGTGGTATCAGAGCATAAGGTTACCAGAACAGATAAATTTTTTTTTTAGAAAAATATTTTTTTTCTAAAGTATTTTTGGAAGAAGTGCTTTCAAAAAAAAAACATGTTATTTAAAGAGAGTTTTTATGAAAAACATAATCCCAAATAGCCACATCCTTATCTTTATCTTTCGAATTCTCCATTTTGAATCTTTCCTTTTTCGTTTCAGCATGGCTGAAGATCTTAATCTCCCAGAAGGTGTGACGATTCCAGGGTGGTTTAGGAGATACTTGGAGGCTAGGGCCACCACTGCAGGCCCAGCGGATACTCCTCCACCCCTAGTTGCACCCGTTCCTCCTCCTCCTTCTCCTCGTGTTGACACTTTTGCAAAGACGTGCAAGGAATTCAAGGCTATGGGAGGAAAAACTTTTCAAGGGACTGAGACGTTTGTGGAGGCCAGAGATTGGCATAAGGAGACTGAGGAATTGTTGGATATCTTTGAAGTGGAAGATGGGAGGAAAGTCCGTTTAGCTGCTTGGTTAATGAAGGGAGAGGCCTCATTTTGGTGGGAGGTCACTAATGGGGAACGTCCAGTTGATTCATGGGCGGATTTCAGACGAAGGTTTGAGGCAAAGTTTCTTTCAAGGGCAGGGGAGAACTTAAATATGGAAAAATTCCTGGCACTTAAGCAAGGGAGCTCATCAGTAAAGGAATATGTCAATAAATTTAATCAGTTAGCAAGGTTTGGCTTAGAGTTGGTGAACACGCCAGAGAAGAAAGCTTTGAGGTTCGTTAGAGGCTTGAATGAACCGTTGCAAGGGTTGTCTATGACCCACATCCCTATGGGAGCCACCTTTGAAAAGCTAGTAGAAATGGCACTTATGCATGAGGATAAGGCAGTTGAAAAGAAAGGGGATCAGAAGAAACCCCAACAGCAAAATAAGAAGGGTGGTAAAAACAATAATGGCAAAGGGAAGAAGAAATGCTTCAATTGTGGGACGCCTGGCCATCTCAGCAAAGATTGTAGAAAGAAAAAGAAGACTGGTTGTTTTCATTGTGGAGATGCGGGACATTTAGTAAAGGACTGTCCAAAGAAGGGGCAGAGGGCAGGGTCTACCTCGGGAGGACAGGTGCAGGCTCTTATGGCACCAGGGCAGGCAAGGGGGCAAGTTCAGGCTATTGCGGCCCCACCGCTGCAAGAAAGAGGTAGAACAATTTATGTTGAAAGCTTAGTTTTTCTGTTTGATCATCCTGTCCGTACCTTATTCGATTCTGGCGCATCTCATTCGTTTATCTCTGCATCGTTAGTTGAATCACTGCACTTGAACACCAGTTTAGTAGAAGATCCCTTGGTCGTTTCAAATCCAATTGAGGGTTCGGCTCATTTGACCATGATATGTTTGGATTTGAAAATCTCTATACTTAGCGTTGAATTTAGATGTGATGCTTATGTATTGGGCTTCACGGGCTATGGGCTAATTTTAGGAATGGATTGGTTGTCTAGAAATAGGGCCATTCTTGATTGTGAAAGGAGAGTAGTTAGGCTTGTGACTCGCCTTGGTAATGCTCTCGACATCTTTTGTAATCCCATAAATTCCGTTATGCTAAGTTATCTTGAATCGCTTGATGCGTCTGTAGAGAACCTGCGATCGATAGAAGTGATCCGGGAATATCCGGATGTGTTTGAGGAGGTGAAGGGCTTACCTCCAAAGCGGGAGATAGACTTTCGAATTTATCTTGTGGATAATGCTAAACCCGTATCTTTGCCAGTGCGCCACATGGCTCCTCGTGAAAGGAGGGAACTCAATAAGCAAGTAAAGGAGTTGCTTGAGAAGGGGTTCATAAGACGTAGTATATCGGAGTGGGGAGCTCCAGTAGTTTTTGCCACAAAGGCGGATGGGTCTCTTAGACTTTGTATGGACTATAGAGAACTAAACAAGCTTACTAAAAAGAACCGACACCCACTGCCGAGGATTGACGATCTCTTTGATCAGTTAGTTGGCGCCTTAGTGTTTTCGCAGTTGGACTTAGCCACTGGCTTTCATCAACTGAGAGTGGCTGAGGATAGTATAGATAAGACTGCTTTTAGGACTCCTGACGGATTCTATGAATGGCTAGTGATGCCCTTTGGTTTGACAAACGCCCCTGCATATTTTGTTGATTTGATGAGTAGGGTGTTTAGGGAATACCTTAACAAATTCGTGGTAGTCTTTGTGGATGACATCTTAGTCTTTTCTAAGAATAAAGAAGAGCACTCCCTACATTTTAGGGAAGTGTTGGAAACCCTTCGAGCGCATAACCTTAAGGCAAAATTTTCTAAGTGTCACTTCTGGAGGAAGGAAGTACGGTTCTTAGGGCACGTGGTTTCCAAAGAAGGGATAGCAGTGGATCCCGCAAAGGTGGTGGCCATCCAAGATTGGAAGGTCCCTAAAAATGCAACCGAAGTAAGAAGTTTCTTGGGGTTGGCTGGCTATTATAGGAAGTTTATCAAAGACTTCGCAAAAATATCAGCTCCATTAACACGGTTAACGAAGAAGAACCTGGTTTTTACGTGGGACAAAGATTGCGATGATGCGTTCCAACGTTTAAAGAGAGCCTTAACTTCAGCCCTAGTCTTAGTGCTGCCAGACGGGAATAAACCGTTTACCATCTATACTGATGCTTGTGGGACGGGACTTGGCGCGGTCCTCATGCAAGAGGGAAGAGTAATAGCCTATGGTGGAAGGCAGTTGAGGGTTCATGAAAAGAATTACCCCACGCATGACTTAGAGCTAGCCGCAATTGTTTTCGCGCTTAAGTCTTGGCGTCACTATCTTCTTGGTGAGAAATTCGAACTGTTCACTGACCACAAATCATTAAAATACTTATTCTCTCAGAAGGATTTGAATTTAAGGCAGCAACGGTGGATGGAATTCTTAGCCTCCTACGATTTTGAAATAGCATATACCCCGGGCAAGGGTAACGTGGTGGCAGACGCCTTAAGTAGGAAAAGGTTGTCCTTGAGTCCATTGTTTGTTGAACGACAAAGCTTAGAATTCATCTCTATGTTTGACTTTAGACCCTCCGTTGACTTAGTACCCGGTCTGTTAGCATCCTTGGAGGTTAGACCTACACTTCTAGGACGGGTTGGTGAGGCACAGCGAGACGACCCACAGTTGGTTGAGATAGTAGAAAAGCTCAAAGGGGGGAGTCATCAAGCCATCTTCGTAGGTATACCCTAGACGATAAGGGTTGGTTACGAAGGGATAATAGACTTTGTGTACCACAAAACGAAGACTTAAGGAAGGCCATTCTTGATGATGCTCATCGCTCAAAAATGACCATTCATCCCGGCGGGGATAAGATGTACAAAGATATGAAGCGGGTTTTCTTTTGGGCCGGTATGAAAAAGGATGTGGCCGAGTACGTCGCTAGATGCTTGGTGTGCCAACGAGTTAAAGCAGAACAAAAGAAACCCGGTGGGTTGCTTCACCCATTAGAAGTTCCACTATGGAAATGGGAAAGCATCTCAATGGATTTTGTGGATGGATTACCAAGATCAAGGAAGGGTAACACGGGGATTTGGGTTATAGTAGATAGACTTACTAAAAGCGCCCATTTTATTCCCGTGAAAAGTAAGAGGACTGCTCCGTGGTTGGCTTCTGTATACATTAAGGAGATAGTTCGTTTGCACGGTATTCCTTCTAGTATAGTAAGCGACCGTGACCCCATCTTTACTAGCGAATTTTGGAAGAGTTTACAAGAGGCGGTAGGGACTCAGCTACGTTTGAGCACCGCATATCATCCTCAGACAGACGGCCAGACCGAGAGGGTGAATCGCATTCTAGAGGATCTTTTAAGGCTTTGTATCCTAGACTTTGGGGGTACATGGGAAGAGCACCTTCCGTTAGTAGAATTCGCATATAATAATAGCTTTTAGTCTAGTATTGGCATGGCACCTTTCGAAGCTCTTTATGGAAGGCCTTGCCGTTCGCCTACATGTTGATGGGAATCTACCGATAAAATCCTACTTGGGCCCGATATGGTTAGGGAAACCTCGGAGAAGATTGAGTTGATTCGAAGGAGGATGAAAGCAGCACAAGATAGGCAAAAATCGTATGCTGATAAGAGGAGGACAGATCTTGAGTTTGACATTGGGGACATGGTTTTTATCAAAGTATCTCCGTTACAGAATGTTGTTCGCTTTGGGTCCGTGGGGAAATTAGCACCAAGGTTTGTAGGACCGTTTCCTGTAAAAGACAGGATTGGGAAGATGGCATATAGGGTGGAGTTGCCTGAGAAACTTAGTGGAGTACACGACGTATTCCATGTATCACATTTGAGGAAGTGTTTGCACAAGACCGCGGAGGTGGTAGAGCCGAGCTTGCTTAAAGAGGTGGAAATAGAGCGTGATGCAACAATTAGACGAGCTCCTACATGCATTCTTGGGTCGGAGATCAAAAAGTTGAGGAATCGAGAGGTCAGACTGGTTAAAGTGCAATGGGGAGATGATGAGAGCAACGCAACTTGGGAGACAGAAGAGAAGATGCGTTCGTTGTACCCTTTTCTTTTTGAGGGTATGTCTTTTAATTTCTCCTTTATCGCTTAGCTTATCTTATCTTATCTTTAGTATGTCCTCTCATTAGTATCTTTGACCTTTAGTTAGGATAATCCTATGGTTGAAACATGTGTTTGAGACATGTTATGTATGATGGATGCAAGTGTTTGCTAGTGGTTGCTCGTGGATGCATATACACACACACTTTAGGCACTAGATCGGCTCAGTCACTACATATTGCATATTGCATATATATATGGATGTATTTAGTAAAATGGATGAACGATGGTTGTATTATCATGTGGATGCTGCATTCAGATGATGGTTGTGCACGCATATAGAAGTATTATGTAGCATTAAGAATCTTTTGCATACATAATGGATGCATGGCACGATCATAGTTGCATTAAGGAGGTCAACTGAATCAGTGGACCGCCTGATTTTGCATTAGATACGGATATATACACACACTGTGCATTTAAACATGAAAGCATTAGAAGTCTGTAAGGACAATGGATGCCTGTGTATGATGGATGAGTAGATGGACGTTTGGATGGTAGGATATACATTCTTCCAGACTTGAAGATTTCGGGGACGAAATCCTAAAAGGAGGGGAGAATGTAACACCCCGAATTTTCTATTAACACTAAAGTTGCTAAAATAATAATAAGTGTGTAGAAGAGGGGATGTATCTAATATGAATATAAAAATATTAATAAGTATGTAAGAGAGGGGATGTATTTAATATGAATATAAAAATATTAATAAGTGTGTAAGAGAGGGGATGTATCTAATATGAATATAAAAATATTAATAAGTGTGTAAGAGAGGGGATGTATCTAATATGAATATAAAAATATTAATAAGTGTGTGAGAGAGGGGATGTATCTAATATGTATATAAAAACAATAATAAGTAAAGGGGGATGTATCTAATATGTACATTGTAGAAAATATATATATATTTATGACATGAATAGAAGTTTATTTATATGCTGAGTGTTTGCTGAGTCACTTCTGACTCATTGCTGAGTCAACAAGATAAACCCCATCTTGTCTGAACGGCTGCGGTTATTTCTAGGTTAAATCTAATGGCCTAAATGAATTCTAAAATCTATAAATAAGTGGGTAGACCCTAGACCTAAATCACTTGTAAAATTAGAGAAGCTACCGTCATGCTGCTGCCATGGAGTTCAGCATAGCCGTCACAAACTAAGAAGAGGAAGCCTAATCATCTACAACTAAATCTACACAAATCAAATCAAAAGATCTCTCTTTCTCTAATTCTTTTCTTTTGTTGGTGAGTATGATGATTCTCACAAGACTATTACAAACTAATTTGACTCAGTTATGAATGGATCACAAGAAAGTGACGTGATTTGTAATTGTAAATTCTATATATTGTGGATCTCTTATTATGTTATTATGTTGTCGTATGATGTAAATTATATATGCTATGTCATGCTATGTTGTAAATTCTCTTATGCTATGTCGTGCTATGTTGAGAATCATGTCAAGCTATGTTATACTATCATACTATGCCATGTTATAAATCATGCTATATTATGTTGTAAAATCATGATGTTGTTGGAACATGCTTAAAGTTATGTTTTTTTTATTTAAATGGATCTTGTTTATGGGAATTTGCCTATTAGGTTAGGTGTACCCATAAACTTGAAACTATAATTAAATAAAACTTGAATATGGGAATTTGCCTATTGAGTTAGGTGTACCCATATAAAACCATGTTGTTAAAAAAAATTAGATGATGTTGATTCACACATGTTCATATGTAAGTTTATGAAAATTGATTGAGATTATATTAGGTGAATTTTGAACAAGTTGACACCTTTAGGTCCATGACATGTATAATCTATGCAAGTTGGACATATGCAAGTTTCACCCCTTATTATGATTCATTTGGTCACATATACATGTTGTTATTATGATAATCTCTTTTATGCTATGAGTTAGGCTATTCGAGTCTAACATATATTTTGCGAATAAACGTTCAAACGTGGGGTAGGGGTAATATTAGGAATTAATAAATTGGGTGCAATTTTGTAAGATTTTGCATACCATGAATGGATGTCCATAATTGAGTCAATTATGGACATTGTTAAAAATTGGAAGTAATTAATAATTCAAGTAGAAAATTATTAAAATTGGGGGAAAGTGGATTATTATTAATAATCAATGCTTAGGACACGAGGTTGGACCCGTTTGTGATGTAAACCTGCCCGGACCCGCCCGGCAAATCCAGTAGTCACAAATGTCGGCCCAATGTGAGAGGTCCTAGGCCCAAACTAAAGCATAACAGTTGTAAAGACACGAGGTTAGACTCTTTTATGGTGTAAGACTGCCCGGACCCGCCCGGCAAATCCAGCTGCCATAAATGCCAGTCTAATGTGAGAGGTCTTTATGAGGTTATGGCCTTAATGAACTAAGAAATACTTAACCAGATAATCATGTAAGGTGGGACATGGGGGTTAAGTAGGTGCCTTGGGTGGCATGAGGAATCTGGTGGTTGCCTTTAGAGGCATTTGAAATACGATTAGACTTAACCAAACACACATGTAAATGAACATGACTAAGTGGGTTAAGTGGGATGGACTAATGGGGACAAGCTTAGGTGGAATGCTTGTGGTAAATAGTGGGGGCCCATTTCAACCAGTATCCCAAAACGTATCTTTGTGGGCTCGACCCAAGTCGAGGACGGGACACGCATACTGGGTTTGACTATAAGAGGCCAAAACAGGGAGCGGTGGCAACGCAAGTTCAACAGGTTTCATATGCGTGTGTGGACCCGAGCTGGTAGGTAAGACGTTGTTGCATCGTGTAGGTATAAGCCGTGCATGTCCGTTGTATCAGGTTGCCACTTTAGGGGAGTGATACACCCCACTGTGGGGCCAGCACGGGTATCTACGAGTTAGGGAGCCGATCGAATAATGGGAAGTATGGTACACCTAGTGGAGATAGGGGCAGGCGGCACCTATGTAGTCAGCTAGGGGTACGTAAAGCCATTGGGAAAGTTTCTAAGTGAAGCTAAGTGGGATGAATCTTTAGGGTGACTGGTGTGGTGCAGTATAGTGTTTATCCTTTAGTATTTAGGAGCGCCTATAACGTTGCCTTTAGCGATTGTCTATGTCCTTAATCTGCTCTTCATAGACATTTTCTTGTTTTCCAGCTTATGCCTTAGTCCAGTTATTTTGGTAATAGTATTGTAGAATTATCATATTCACCAGACTTTATGTCTGACCCCCTCTTTTCCATCCTTTTTCTCCCTTCAGGTCCGCAGGTTGGGCCAAGTTCTAGTGGAGTCTAGTTGAATCGCTTATCTACTGGAAAGCTTGGACTGCTGAAGTAAAGTCCAGCTTGTTATCTTTCTTTTTAATGGCTATTCATGTAATGGGATTATGTACTTGTTTTATCAAGATAGATATTGTACTTGACATTGAATATGGTGTTATGATGTAATCAAACATGTTTTGACTTCTGCTACAATGAAATAAAGTTTTTGAATTTCCAAGTACTATTTTATATCTGTCTTGTTGTAATTTTACTGTTCTATATTCACTTAAAACCTCCATGGAAGTTAATGCATTCCCTTTGTGAGTGACATTAATGGACGTGGGGTGTTACACCCGCATGCTTATCAGCCATTTATAAACAATCAAACATACATAATAACACAACAAGCCTATCCTAGCATGTAGTTTACTAACAAGGGAATAACTATATCGCGATTAAAATCTTACCAGGTGAAGAGTTCTGGATACAACTTTCTCATGTTCTCCTCGGTTCCCCAAGTGCAGTCGTTCTCATTATCACCCCACTGGACCTTAACCAGTTTCACCGTCTTCCTTCGAAATTTCTTCGTATCATGTCTGACAATACAAATCCTTTTGTGGCTCCCAACTGCCTCAGGTTCTACCTTGATATCATCCAACTGATCTCGTGAAATAGTCATATCAGAATCGTGCATGAACTTCCTTAACTGGGAAACATGAAATATGTTGTGCATTCCCACTATCTTGTCTGGTAATCCAAATTTATATGCTAAATTCCCAACTTGTTCGAGAACTGGAAATGGACCAACAAACCTTGGTGCTAACTTACCTCTCCTACCAAATCGAATCACACTTTTCAATGGAGAAATCTTGACGAATACAACGAAGAATTTCAAATCTCTTCGCCTTTTATCAGCATAACTCTTCTGCCTATCTTGGGCAGTCTTCATTCACTGTTGAATAACCTTGATCTTATTTGAAGTTTCTCTTATTACATCCAGCCCAATAATATATTTCTCACCAGTTTCCAACCAACATAACGGTGAGTTGCACAGTCTTCCGTACAAAGCTTCAAATGGAGCCATACCAATACTGGATTGATAATTATTATTATATGCGAACTCAACCAGATGCAAATGGTCATCCCATGACCCTCCAAAATCCAATATACAAGCTCTCAAGAGATCCTCTAATACACGATTCGCCCTCTCTATTTGACCGTCGGTTTGGGGATGGTACGCGGTACTGAGATGTAATTTTGATCCTAAAGCCTTTTGTAAGCTCTTCCAAAACCCACTAGTAAATAATGGATCTCGGTCACTTACAGTACCTTTAGGTACTCCATGAAATCTCATTACCCACTTCATATATAGTTCTTCTAACTTAGCTGTCATTCTATTCAACTTGACCGGTATAAACCTTACACTTTTGGCCAATCGATCCACAATCACCCAAATACTATCATGACCCGATTTAGTCCTTGGTAAACCATCAATAAAATCCATTGAGACTTGTTCCCATTTACATTCGGGAATTTCCAGTGGTTATAACAAACCACCAGGCTTCTTTTGCTCAGCTTTAACTAACTGGCAGTTCATGCACTTATAAACTTCCCAACGTCTCTCTTCATCCCTTCCCAGTAGTTGGCCTACTTCATGTCTCGATACATCTTGTTACCACCGTGATGTATGGTCCGTTTCGAGTGATGACATTCCTTAGGCACTTCATCTCTCAATCCATTAATGTTGCGTACAACTAGCCTCCCATTCTTTCAAAGCCATCCTTCTCGATCAAGACCATACTTGTTCATTCTCTCGCCGTCGATATCCATCTCTACCTTGGAGATGATTTCTAATAAATTAGGATCTTCCCTCTGAATGGAACCAATCCGCGCAATCAAAGTTGGTCTGATCGTCAAACTTGCTAACATCTCTGTATCCAAATCGCACTTAGGTCTAAAATCATATCCTACAATATACTCCAGTTGCTTCCATTCAAGAAATATAGCCCCCAAACTGGCATGTCTCCTACTCAATGCATCAACTACCGCATTGCCCTTCCCGGGTGTGTATGCGATATTGAAATCATAGGAGGACAAGAACTCTAGCTTTCTTTGCTGACGAAGTTTAAATCCTTTTGATAGAAAAGGTACTTTAATGACTTATGATCGGTAAATAACTCGAATCTTTCTCCCAAGAGATAATGTCTCCACATCTTCAATCCGAACACGATTTCTATCAATTCCAAATCATGGGTAGGATATCTTTTCTCATTTGTTTTCAGTTGCCGACTAGCATAGGCCACAGCCCTACCTTGTTGCATCAATACAACAGCTAGTTCGGTACCACAGGCATCCTTGTATACCGTCATCTCTTCGTTCCCTTTAGGAATAACTAATACTGGTGAGCACGTTAACTTCTCCTTTAGACTCTTGAATGCATTATCACACCTTTCATCCCAAACAAAATCTTGATTCTTTTTGTTCAACTGAGTTAACAGTGTCGCTATCTTGGAGAAGTCTTGGATAAACTTATGATAATATCCAGCTAACCCCAAGAATCTTCTTACGTCTATTGCATTCTTAGGCATAGACCAATCTTGAACTGTAGCCACCTTCGTAGGATCCACGGTAATACCATCCTTTGAAACAACATGGCCCTAGAATCTTGCATTTCCTCCTCCAGAAGTGACATTTAGAAAATTTTGCTTTAAATTGGTGTTTCCTCAACACCTCCATCACTGTCCTTAAATGTTCCTTGTGTTCTTCCTCTGTCCTCGAGTAAACCAAGATATCATCCACGAACAAAAGGACAAACTTATTTAATTGATCCCTGAATACCCTATTCATGTAATCCACAAAATATGCCGGTGCATTGGTCAACCCGAATGGCATGACCAACCACTCATAAAATCCAGACGGCGTTCGAAATGCCGTTTTAGATATACTCTCAACTGCTACTCTGAGTTAATGAAATCATGTCGCGTGGTCCAATTAGGAAAACATTCTTGCTCCATTCAGTTGATCAAATCATCTATTCGTCGAAGAGGATACTTATTCTTCCTAGTCACCTTGTTCAACTCGTGGTAGTCTACACATAAGCAAAGGGAATCATCGGCCTTAGTGGAAAATACAACTGGTGCTCCCCACTCGGAAACACTTCTTCGAATAAATCCCTTCTTCAAAAGATCGTCCACTTGCACCTCGAGCTCTCGCTGCTCCCTTGGAACCATACAGCGAACTGGCATCACTATAGGTCTGGCATCTTTCACTAAATCAATCCGAAACTCAATCACTCGGTGTGGTGGAAGTCCGATCACTTCCTCAAAGATGTCCGGATACTCGCCAGCAATAGGCACATCTGATAACTCATCCTGCGGGATGTCGAGGGAATGTAGAAAACTAGCCATCACCTCATCACTAGGTCGGCAACCCAATACCACCCTCCGCCTATCATCCGCTCTAATGGTGACCAAGACCCCTCACAGTCTACCACCACCACCACATATCTTTGGAGCCTATTGACCCCCAAAATGATACCAAACCCAGTAAAGCCCAAAACAAAGCAATCACAAGCAAACATACATCCATGACTCGATAAGACCAAATTACGACAAATCATACTAAGGCTAGTCGAACCACCGTTCGGGTTCATCACAACTAGAGGTCTATCAACTATCTCGGTTTCCAATTCCAACTTATCTACCAGATCACTAGATACGAAAGAATGAGAAGCCTCGGTATCAAACAATACTCCAACAGAAACATCATAAATAGAAAGCATACCTTGAATAACAATACCCTTTCCCTTTTGCGCCATAATTGGGGCATTCGACGAAGAAGGAACAGCGTTGATAGCATATGCTTTCACCATTTGCTTCTCCTTAGGGGGTTATGGCCATTCATTCTTAAAATGCCCCACTTGGACACAGTTGAAGCACTTCTTTTCCCCTGGCTTTGTTCGACACTCTTTGGCATGGTGACCCTTCTTGCCACAGCTATAACACTCGAAATCTTTCTTATTCTTCTTTTTCTGACCATCCTTGGCGTGATTCTGTTTCCTCTTATTCTGGGAATTATTCTTGCCTCCACCGCTTACCTGCGGCTTTGGCTCCTCTGCAGATGTAATAACAACCTCGATCTTTCGACTTAGGGTAAAGGCTCTCATATCTCAATGCCTTCCCAATAATAGACTCGAGTGTCTCATCGATATGGTGTATGAGTCTCTTCCCCAAGTACTCATCTAGGCCAATTATGAATTTCTCGTTCTTCTTCTTGACAGTATCGATAAGGGACAATCCATATTTCAATAAGGCATCGAATTTAGCAATATACTCTGAGACTGCCTTACCATTCTTCTTAAGCTCCAAAAACTTCCTGAACAATCTTGATTTCTGAATAGTTGGGATAAACTTATCACTGAAACGGGTCTTAAACTGATCCCAAGTAAACTGATCTTCGGGAGTAGCCGCTTTAATATCATTACACCAATTCATAGCCCATTCTTGAAGTTGACGGGATGCTAGCTTTCTCTTCATCGCATCATCGATCCCTAAATCCTTGAAGATGCGCTCACAACTATCAAGCCAATCCTGAACCACCATATTCGACTCCGTTCCATGGAATGACTTCCAACCAAGACTAGTATAATCCTTGCAGAGCTTGGTGAAATCGGCTCTAGCGCCCGCACTACTGCACCACCACCATTTGCAGCATTAGGAACTGCTCCCTGAACATCCCTAGGCATCTCTCGCAAGAAGGTAGTAAACATCGTCCTCATAGCTGGGACATTCCTACTGTTGGCCCCTGACCCCGTACTTCTCGTATTTCGGCTCATCGTTCAATCTGTAAAGAGAAAAATGATTATCCATCTCCTTAATGGTGTCCGTTCAATACGACTTCATCCTTAGATATACTAATAGTATATATATATAGAGTTTGAAAACCAAATATCACAAATACACGCTCTCATATACATATACTATCTCTCCCTGATGTCTTCCCCTAGGTTAACTACGAAACCTAGGCTCTGATACCAAGTGTGACAGCCCGCCACGAACCAGCCGACATTTCCCCGAAATGCGCAGTGCCAATGCCCTACTGGCACGGGATGGTCACCAAAAGAAAAGGGCTGGAACAATGAATCACCAAGAACCTGTAGTATATCTCACAGTGCATGGAATAAAATATAATAATAACATAACTTGACATAAAACAGGTGAGACAATGCATAAGCTAAAAACTAAACCATCATAGCAGCGGAATCCAAAAAACAGCTTATGATCCAAACCATCATTATTTTAACTTCAAGATACTGTCTCTAAAACAAAATAGAAAAGGTACACCACTAATGCCCAAAGTAGTGAACAGAAACAACACACGGAGAATATATGTAAATAGTACGTGGAAGCCTCCTGCTCGTCTCCGAACAGCTACTCGTGCATATCCACCTGACATGTCTCTAGTCTTCTCGTTTAGGACCACCCATAGTAATATGAAGAGACATACAACTCTAGGTCAGACAAAAGTCTGGTATGAGCGATAGCGGCAAAGTAAAACAATAACAGGTATAAATAATCATACCTGAACCTGAACCTGCAACCAAAGAGTTAGCACAACAAGATGTACAGTACTCTAAGGTAACACTAACATAAAGTGTAAAATGGGAGTGTGCATCTCAAGGTGATATGTAATGACCCGCATTGGCAGAGGTATTAGAATTAATTTATTTAATTATTTAAAAGGTAATTAAAAGAATTTATTGGTCGTGGAATTAAATAATGGTAAATACTTAATTAAAATAATAAATTAAATAATATATATAATTCAGTAATAATCAAAAATAGTAAAATTCACAGTATGGTGTAATTTGGGTTATCTAAAATATATATATCAGTTAGGAGTTGAATAATATTGACGAATATATTCAATCGACGTCAGTTTGAACGTATAATTATAATATAATTAAAACAGAGCTTGAAATGGCGCTGCAGTTCGTAAATTAGCGATTCGAACTTCAATTGAATGTACAAGATTCGTTTTAAGCCGGATTTCTGTGAAACAAGAAACGTGGGGAGCTGGTGGAGTATATCTTTTTAGTGGAAGAGAAAAATCGGGATTTCGTCGTGTAGATTTTGATTTATGTCCAAATCAAATTTTAGAAAAGTCGCTGTGGAATTCCTTTATAATTTATAAAGGAATTATTTATATTTTAAAAAGGAATTTCAATATAAATTGAATATCGATAAATCTGGAATCTGAAATATCAAGCTGTAAATTCTGATATGATATTCTAAAGCTATACGATATCATATGTGAAGATATACGATAATATAAATTTATTTATATTTAATTTTATTTTATTTAAATATATTTATATATTTAAATGGGTCATCCAAAGCTTTAAAAATAGCCGGTTTTGCAAACGGAGTCGGAATTCGACGAAACTAGTTTTGTTGGACCCGCAATGTCAAATAGTTGTTAGATTTCCAGTTTCGTGATTTTTAGAGTCACCGTGTGGCCGTACGAATTTTTAGAGTGAAAAACAGTCAGTATTTTGACGGTTAAAAATACCCTGTGTGAGCAAACGGAGTCGGAATTCAATGAAACCAGTTTCGTTGGGACCGTAATGTCGAACTGTAGCTGCATGTCCAGTTTGGTGATTTTTAGGTATTATATGTGGTCACATGAATTTTTAAGGACAACAACAATCAGCGTTGAATTAGAATTGAATATAAAAATCAATACAAAAATATCCTAATAACTTTGCTTGATCCTAAGGAAGCCAAGTCCACCATCTTTATAAACCACACAATGTATTCTAAAAACACCAGACAAATATTCTCCTCCACCATAACAAACGCAGCAAAAAAATGAAGAAAAGGAAATCAAAATATAATCAAACAAATTCCTTTAAATCAAGAGAGGGGTGTATTTGAGATCGTGAGGGGCTGAGGTTCATCATCATACCCAGTTTGGTGCGTTCGACGCCCTGTTACTGATGTGCGAAAATGCGCAGTCATTCTAGGGTTCAAGGAATCATGGTTTGTGGTCATCAATTGGTGCATTGATGGTTATATTTGGGTTTAGAAGTCGAAACCGAGTTGGTATATGGTATTTTTAGGGGTTTCGGTTGAACTTGCTGTCGATGGAATCATTTGGGGTTCACGTCGGAATTGTTATCGCGAGTTCAGGGAGGCAACCGGAGTTGATCTGGGCCGAGCGATTGGAAGGAGATCGGAGAGCTGAAGGTCTCGGTGGTGGTGGCGCCTTGGATTAGTGGCCGAGGTGGATGGAAGAAGGGGTCAACGCACGAATTTGGGAGTGTGGGTTTCTGGAGTGCGATGTTTAATTGGAGAAGATGAATTGGGGGAGCGGGTCAGGGTGTTTAAAAGCGGGTTTGGGCCTAAGAGGGAATGGGCTGTGGAAATTAAGGTTAAAGCCCGAAGTGATTTTTAATTTAAGTTTATTCTAAATAATTTGTTCACTAACTTGTAACCGTTATATCTCAGTCATATGAAATCAGAATCACGAACCGTGAGTTGCGTTGGGATCGTATGGACGAGCACTCCACAATGGAACTGACCGCGAGTCAATTGGAGTCTGTTACAATTTATAGAAAAATTGATTGTCTGAATCAAGCAATGGTTATCGTCATTGATGATGATCGTCCAATGTGATTAAAACTCACCAACTCTGAACAGTTCTATTTTTACAACGTATTTTTAGAACTGTTAAATATTGTCTGATTGATTGTGTGTTGACTGTTTGATTGAACTGCTAGTCAGTTAGTTGAATTTCTATATTGATTCTGTTTAACAGAATATATCATATGGAACTGAAAGTGATGTTATCTATATTGTTTAACATCTGTGATGCAGGGAAAACAGGTTGGAGGAATCCAACTGGATTCCTCAACAGTTATTTTACTGTGATTTATATATTGTGATATATAAATGTGATATATAAATGTGATATATAATCTGATGATGATTATGTGTGTTTGGACGATATTCATCGTTGTTATATGGTGTGTTAAATACCATAAGAAATACCAGGATGTAGAAAAGAGATTTTCAAACTATAATTTGAAAATAATTTATTTATATAAAATCGATGGATTTTATATTATAAAGAAAAGGGGATTTTGAGTATAAAGGAAAATATTTGTTAATCAAGTATAAAGGAAAAATATTTGTTAATCGAGTATAAAGGAATTTATGTGTTAATCAAATATAAAGGATAAATATATTTGTGAAGACAAATATAAAGGATATATATATTTGTAAATCAAATATAAAGGAATATATTTATCAAATATATAAGAAGAGAAATATTGTAAACCATTTGAATAAACAGGATAATGGAGATATTTATTTGTTAAGTAAATATAGTTAAACCAAAGGAATATTTATGGTTAAGTAAATCAAAAAGAATTAGTTAAGTTAAAACTAAGTGAAATGGGTTAAGTTAATCGAAGTAATTTAGTTAAGTTAAACTAAGTGAAATGGGTTAAGTTAATCGAAGTAATTTAGTTAAGTTAAACTAAGTGAAATGGGTTAAATTAATTGAAGTAATTTAGTTAAGTTAAACTAAGTGAAATGGGTTAAGTTAATCGAAGTGAATTGGTTAAGTTAATCGAAGTGAATTGGTTAAGTTAATCAAAGTGAATTAGTCGAAGTTAATCCAAAGGAGTTGGTCGAGGTTAGTTAATCAAAAGGGGTTAGTCGAAGTTGAGTTAATCAAGTTAAGTTAAGTTGAATAAGTTGAGTTAACCGGTTAGAGTTAGAGTTAACTAATTTGAGTTATTCAATTGGAGTTAATCGGGTAGAGTTATCGAATATCACTTATTCAAAGTAGAGTTATCGAATATAGTGTATTCGAGAGAAGGGTAATCGAATATTTGTTATTCGAAGTGAATTAATCGAATATTGGTTATTCGAAGCGAGATAATCGAATATAAGTTATTCGAAGTAAGATAATCAAATATTGGTTATTCGAGAAGAAGTTATCGAATCTAGTTATTCGAAAGGAGTTATCAAAAATAGTTATTTGAAAGTAGTTATCGAATACACTTTATTCGAATAGAGTTAGAAGAGTTAATCAAATACACTTTATTCGAATAGAGTTAGAGGAGTTATCGAATATAGTTTATTCGACAGAAGTTAAGTGAAAAAGAATAAATCGATTAGAGTTAAATCTAATAGAGTTAATCCAATAGGGTCAGTCCACTAGAGTTAATTGAAAAGAGTTAATCGAATATAGTTATTCGAAGAGAAAGGTTAAGTACGGAAGTAGTTAAAGAAATATAAAGTAAACTTTGCCTATTCAAGGTTAGAAGTGTTGTTCAGTTAAGGTCTGAGAGGTAGTTCTACCCTAACTTGATTGGCTTCGTTTTTAACTAAGAAATGGGTATGGTTCGGCAGTAAAAGATGGTTAAGTGAATTTAGTAATTAAAAGAATGGAAATGTTTTCCAGTGTTAATAACATATATTTTCTAAATCTAGAAAATAGCAAATGTTGAATAAAGGGAAACAGGAGATACCAAAATAGCAAATGTTAAATGATGTTTGATCGATATTATTTCCACCCGGAAATAATATCGTTGTTTGCACACTTGTTTTTCTTTTGATGGTTAAATCACAGACTATCAAAGTTTTGACCATTTTAACGTTGTTAATATGGAGAGACCGGTTGGATTATTATCCAAAGAACCACTCTGTATTGGCATAAGCGTTGCAAATCATATATGCCAAAGATAATTGAAGACGGAGTAAAATGCAAGGGCTATCCTGTTTACTGAATAGTGCCTTCGGATTGTCCAGTCCCAGGACAACGTATATGGAAGAAGGTCTGACAGAGTATATCCAATGGATCGCGTAAGTTGATCTGTCCAAACGTATTCACGTTGGTGGCGGAGGAATTCGTTTCTCTTAGCTGTATACCCGGGTTATGTTTGGATAAGTCAATTTGTGATTTGGCGGGTATGACGATGTGATATTCTAAGTGTATGGATGAATGTCTGACAGAGTATTTCCAGAAAGGTCACGAACATTTATTTCTTCGACTGTACCAAGAGTGGAAGCGGAGAAGGAAACTTCTCTTAGCTGACACATAATGTATGGTTGTAGACGTCAAATCAGTGATTTTGATGGATCTGACAATGTGGCATTCGAAGTGAATCTGATGTGATGAGAAAGCGTAGCTTCTAGCCTCATCAACCGGTAAATGACAGAAATCAGGCAGGTAGCATGGCTATGTAGGTCGCACCTATTAGGGTGTATAATCACCTGATTTAGAGTTTCATTTATTTCTATAATCTATTGTCGATGCTGTCCCATTCGGGAAACGGTTGCTGATCCCAACCGTTGGTGATATACATTCGATACACTCAAGCGAAATGAGTGGTCGGTCATGTGTGGCCGGGTTGCAAGATGTTCTTGTTGAACCCAGTGTATTCCTCTCTAGAGGTACACTAGCAGAAGGTGGTTCCATACCTTGTCATAGTTGGAAATCCATTATCCAATACGTGCTTGCGATTTTTATTGTATAATATATATGTAGAACATGAGATTTTTTTTTGAAAACAAAAATGTGTGATCTTCTGAAGAGAAGAGAGCGCACATATATATACTGAAAAAAAAAACTAGGGTACAAAGTCCGACTATAGAGCATAAGAATACAATATAATACAAATCATGCCCCTAAGAATGTAATGGATTGTAGATAGATGAGCTCCGGATAAATGTAGAACGTTAGATGAAAGCGTTTCTGCTAGATTGGTATATATTTGTACTTAGACATTATTATAATATCAGAATGATATTGCTTGTCAAAGATGTTGGATTCTCATAAGGGAAAAACCCGTTCCGTATTCACGTCATGGTCTTATGAGATATTATATATATGTTAAACTGTGTTAAACTATTTTACTCACACCAGTCACATGACTGACCCGGAGTTTACTTTGTTGTTTTCCCTAAACTCTTGGGTGCCTAAATTTGTACGGGCAGTCAAGTAGTCGGGATTTACAGATATACTTAAAGAGCTGGAGCAGGAGGCTTCTGGATCATATAGCTATAGTTTATTTCCGCTGTGTTGTAAGTGCTGTACTCTGATAAGTGCTATTGTATACATAACTGTTATATTTCAAAGTTATGTTATGTATTATAGGTTATTCGTTCCGCTGTGAGGTTCGTATTACTCTGATGTTGTGTTCTTCTACTTCTTCTATTCTAAGTTTCTATCTCATCTATTCTCACCCTCTAATTTTTTTCATTAATTACCAGGATTTTTCGATGTTTTGGTTATCGACATCGTGTTTATGTTGATAACCAAAGTCGCTCAAAATCCGGGTCGTTACAGTTGGTATCAGAGCTTAAATTAAGAATTACCTTGGCTCTGTGGCGTGACTCGGTAGAGATAGGGTTAGCAATACCCTAGATTGAGTTGAGTGTATATATACGAGTGCGTATTTGTATTTGATATAAAAATGGTTTTATATTGTGGAGATTCATTGGTTGAGTTGTTTATGAGTTCTGGTCGATCAGTTTGATCCACTGTATCGGTAGGAGTTACTAAACACTTGAATACGATGGGTCGTCACGATATGTTTTGAAAAGAGGGTAAATTAAAATAAGTTTACCCAAGGTATATCTTGATATAGAGAAGAAATATATATCAAAATTATAATATATTGGTTGTTATTATAATCGAGTAAGATTATAAAGTGAAATGGTTTGTAAATGACCAATCAGAATTCATATAAGTAAAGTATATGGAATTGAAATGAATAAAATCTGAAATTCAAATCAGTATTGAAATTTAAAACCCTGGAAATTGGATAAGTGTTTGTAAATGGATTTGAATTAAAAATAAGGAAAATTTAAGATCCTGGAAGATTTTAAATTGTTTAAAGCATTGTGAAGGATATTTTGAACTGATTTCAAAATGGAAATATTCAGAAATGGTTTTGAAAAGTGATATAGTATTGAACTCACTTAGATGGCTGGGAAATAATTTTGATGATGACTGCAGCATCATCAGTGTTCATTTTCGAGTTGATAAGTGACGGATTACTACTGAGGATTTTGTTTTTTTGAATTGTTTGAGAAAAACAAATTGTTTTGGTACTTTGAAATAAACACTTTGATTTTTGATATGATAAAGTGATTTAAAATTCCCAGGAAAAGATTGTTGAATTAAAACCAATTTGAATTGAAGGTTGGAAAAGCAATTGGAATTAAAATTGAAATCAATTAGGTGAAAATTGAATTAAATTGGGTTAGAATGAAATCAAGAATTGGATTGATGAGTTATGGATTGGAAATCAAGAATTGGACTTTAATTTGAAATGAAATTCGACTTAGGTATAAGCGAGTGGTTGAATTTGTGGATAAAAAATTGATTGGAGTTTGATTGGAAATACATTGGTATATGCTGAATTGACAGCAGGTGAAAGTGATAGAGTTGATATGCCGACAAAAGGTACAAGTTATATTTGATATAAGCATGAGATTTATGAGCCGTATCGGCTAGCCGCTTGGCTTTTCTTTTTCTTTTGGGATTAGTGAGGGCCATGGGAGGCTATGTGAAATATCCCGATGCTCCTGGTACAAAGGAGGTTATGGCGAATTTTTCCGAGAATCTAAGGAGTTAGAATATTTTTAAGATAATTTGATAGTTAGAAATCAACGTATCGATTTATCTAGAAGTCGATAAGAAAACGAACTTAAAAATAGAATAGTAAAATCAAAAAGGAAGACTAAAAATAAAATCTAGTAAGAATAGAAAGAGAAAGTGTATACGTGTTTAAAAGGGAATAAGTAGTTGTATGGTATTGATTATTCGAGTAAGTAGTCATATCTGTTTTGACGTTATAAATGTTATCCAGTCAAGGTCTGAGAGGTAGTTCTACCCCAACTTGATTGATTTCATTATTAACAAATAAATAGTAAGATTTCAGGCTCGAAGATCAAATGTCGAATAAGAGTTAGTTGAATATAGTATTTGGGGTGTCGTAACGATGTTTTACACAACATCCGTTTTAACCCAAATAAGTGTAAGTTTGGAAAAATAATAAAGAATATTTCCTAAGTATAGAAATAAAAGAGATCTGAAAAGAGATAAGTAATTGGAGTATTTTCCAATTATAAATAGCACATATTTTCTAAAAAGTTTAGGGAATAAAGGAAGGCGATATTCGGAAATGTTTTCCAAATAACATAAAAGGCCAATATGGTTATTGAAAATATTTGGTTAACAAATATTGATAAAGAAATAGAGGAGTGATTTAACTAATGGAATATTGATTAAGGGCTCGGTTGAATTTCAAAAAGGAAAAATTGATTTTTGAAAAGAGTAAACTATTTAAAAACTCCCAGGTAAAGACTGTTTGAATTAAAAACAAATTTAACAGAAATTTGTGAAAGCAAATTTGAATTAAAGTAAGGCCAGTAAAGTGATAACTGAGATTGAATTAGAATGATATCAAGACAAATTGGATTGTGAGATTCAAATTTGAAGTGTAATGTGATAATCAAGTTAAGAGTTGGGAATCGAGAAGAAACTCGAGTTGAAATGATATTTGACTCGAATATAAGCGAATGGTTGTGTTGTAGAGTAGATTGGAATTTGATTGGGATGACATTGGTATATGCTGAATTAGCAGCAGATGTAAAGGATATCTTGATATGCCCAACAAAAAGGTACCAGTTTATATTATATATGGGTTTGAGATGTTGATGAGCCGAATTGGCAAGCCGCTTGGCTGTTTGATTTTCTTTTGGGATGGAGATGGCCCAGAGAGGCGAGTTGGAGTTTGACCGATTGACCAGTATAAAGGAGGTGCTGGCGAAATTTTTCGAAGATTAAGGCGTTAGAAAATTTTCAGGATTTTTGAAAATTTTTGTTGATAAGGATTAATTAATATTTTAATTAAAATTAAATTGGTTCAGTTGAAACTGAAGATTAGAAGAGAACAAATATGTTTTAAACAGTCGATAGGGTCGTCCCCTACCTTTTAGTAATTTCGAGGACGAAATTATTTTAAGTGGGAAAGATTGTAATGACCCGCATTGGCAGAGGTATTAGAATTAATTTATTTAATTATTTAAAAGGTAATTAAAAGAATTTATTGGTCGTGGAATTAAATAATGGTAAATATTTAATTAAAATAATAAATTAAATAATATATATAATTCAGTAATAATCAAAAATAGTAAAATTCACAGTATGGTGTAATTTGGGTTATCTAAAATATATATATAAGTTAGGAGTTGAATTATATTGACGAATATATTCAATCGATGTCAGTTTGAACGTATAATTATAATATAATTAAAACAGAGCTTGAAATGGCGTTGCAGTTCGTAAATTGGCGATTCGAACTTCAACTGAATGTACAGGATTCGTTTTAAGCCGGATTTCTGTGAAACAAGAAACGTGGGGAGCTGGTGGAGTATATCTTTCTAGTGGAAGAGAAAAATCGGGATTTCGTCGTGTAGATTTTGATTTATGTCCAAATCAAATTTTAGAAAAGTCGTTGTGGAATTCCTTTATAATTTATAAAGGAATTATTTATATT
Source organism: Allium sativum (assembly GCA_030737875.1). Taxonomy (NCBI): domain Eukaryota; kingdom Viridiplantae; phylum Streptophyta; class Magnoliopsida; order Asparagales; family Amaryllidaceae; genus Allium; species Allium sativum. The sequence continues at coordinate 576,243,122 of CM060921.1, read as the reverse complement.
TTAAAAAGGAATTTCAATATAAATTGAATATCGATAAATCTGGAATCTGAAATATCAAGCTGTAAATTCTGATATGATATTCTAAAGCTGTACGATATCATATGTGAAGATATACGATAATATAAATTTATTTATATTTAATTTAATTTTATTTAAATATATTTATATATTTAAATGGGTCATCCAAAGCTTTAAAAATAGCCGGTTTTGTAAACGGAGTCGGAATTCGACGAAACTAGTTTTGTTGGATCCGCAATGTCAAATAGTTATTAGATTTCCAGTTTCGTGATTTTTAGAGTCACCGTGTGGCCGTACGAATTTTTAGAGTGAAAAACAGTTAGTATTTTGATGGTTAAAAATACCCTGTGTGAGCAAACGGAGTCGGAATTCAATGAAACCAGTTTCGTTGGACCGTAATGTCGAACTGTAGCTGCATGTCCAGTTTGGTGATTTTTAGGTATTATATGTGGTCACATGAATTTTTAAGGACAACAACAATCGGCGTTGTATTAGAATTGAATATAAAAATCAATACAAAAATATCCTAATAACTTTGCTTGATCCTAAGGAAGCCAAGTCCACCATCTTTATAAACCACACAATGTATTCTAAAAACACCAGACAAATATTCTCCTCCACCATAACAAACGCAGCAAAAAAATGAAGAAAAGGAAATCAAAATATAATCAAACAAATTCCTTTAAATCAAGAGAGGGGTGTATTTGAGATCGTGAGGGGCTGAGGTTCATCATCATACCCGGTTTGGTGCGTTCGACGCCCTGTTACTGATGTGCGAAAATGCGCAATCATTCTAGGGTTCAAGGAATCATGGTTTGTGGTCATCGATTGGTGCATTGATGGTTATATTTGGGTTTAGAAGTCGAAACTGAGTTGGTATGTGGTATTTTTGGGGGTTTCGGTTGAACTTGCTGTCGATGGAACCATTTGGGGTTCACGTCGGAATTGTTATCGCGAGTTCAGGGAGGCAACCGGAGTTGATCTGGTCCGAGCGATTGGAAGGAGATCGGAGAGCTGAAGGTCTCGGTGGTGGTGGCGCCTTGGGTTAGTGGCCGAGGTGAATGGAAGAAGGGGTCAACGCACGAATTTGGGAGTGTGGGTTTCTGGAGTGCGATGTTTAATTGGAGAAGATGAATTGGGGGAGCGGGTCAGGGTGTTTAAAAGCGGGTTTGGGCCTAAGAGGGAATGGGCTGTGGAAATTAAGGTTAAAGCCCGAAGTGATTTTTAATTTAAGTTTATTCTAAATAATTTGTTCACTAACTTGTAACCGTTATATCTCGGTCGTATGAAATCAGAATCACGGACCGTGTGTTGCGTTGGGATCGTATGGACGAGCACTCCACAATGGAACTGACCGCGAGCCAATTGGAGTCCGTTACAATTTATAGCAAAATTGATTGTCTGAATCAAGCAATGGTTATTATCATTGATGATGATCGTCCAATGTGAGTAAAACTCACCAACTCTGAACAGTTCTATTTTTACAACGTATTTTTAGAACTGTTAAATATTGTCTGATTGATTGTATGTTGACTGTTTGATTGAACTGTTAGTCAGTTAGTTGAATTTCTATATTGATTCTGTTTAACAGAATATATCATATGGAACTGAAAGTGATGTTATCTATATTGTTTAACATCTGTGATGCAGGGAAAACAGGTTGGAGGAATCCAACTGGATTCCTCAACAGTTATTTTACTGTGATTTATATATTGTGATATATAAATGTGATATATAAATGTGATATATAATCTGATGATGATTATGTGTGTTTGGACGATATTCATTGTTGTTATATGGTGTGTTAAATACCATAAGAAATACCAGGATGTAGAAAAGAGATTTTCAAACTATAATTTGAAAATAATTTATTTATATAAAATCGATGGATTTTATATTATAAAGAAAAGGGGATTTTGAGTATAAAGGAAAATATTTGTTAATCAAGTATAAAGGAAAAATATTTGTTAATCGAGTATAAAGGAATTTATGTGTTAATCAAATATAAAGGATAAATATATTTGTGAAGACAAATATAAAGGATATATATATTTGTAAATCAAATATAAAGGAATATATTTGTCAAATATATAACAAGAGAAATATTGTAAACCATTTGAATAAATAGGATAATGGAGATATTTATTTGTTAAGTAAATATAGTTAAACCAAAGGAATATTTATGGTTAAGTAAATCAAAAAGAATTAGTTAAGTTAAAACTAAGTGAAATGGGTTAAGTTAATCGAAGTAATTTAGTTAAGTTAAACTAAGTGAAATGGGTTAAGTTAATCGAAGTAATTTAGTTAAGTTAAACTAAGTGAAATGGGTTAAATTAATTGAAGTAATTTAGTTAAGTTAAACTAAGTGAAATGGGTTAAGTTAATCGAAGTGAATTGGTTAAGTTAATCGAAGTGAATTGGTTAAGTTAATCAAAGTGAATTAGTCGAAGTTAATCCAAAGGAGTTGGTCGAGGTTATGTAACAACCCGTGTTTCGATAACATGTTAAAACGAGAATCAAGGCAGAATTTAATCTTAAATTCTGAATTAAGTAAAACGGGCTATGCCATTGCGTTCGTCTCGGAAAAATACGCGAAATAGAGTCCGAGTTTTCGAGAATCGGAGTCCGTATGACCCGTTAAAGGCCCAAAGAAGATTTCTGGAAATTTGAATTTCGGAAACAGTTTTGGAAATCAGATCTGGGGCTAGGCGGGGAGTTTCCCGCCTAGGCCATGTCGACAGGGCTGTCGACAGGCCTGTCGACTTGGGCCCAGACCAAGTCGACAGCCCTGTCGACTTGCCTGTCGACAGGGGGTGGCCGGGGCAAATAGCCTGGCGCACCTGTTTGTCTCACCTGGTCTTGTTCTTGGGCTGGGTCTGGAAGCTTCCGAGATCTGATGGTCCTAATCTATCCTAGGGTTAATCTAAGGGCCTAAAACTATCCTAATCTCTATAAAAAGACCCTAAACCTAACCTAAATCCCTAAAAATCAAACCTAGCAACTAAGTGCTGCCAAAATCAATCTTGATCATGGCCTCCACCTCAAGTCCCTAGAGCCTATGCATTCAAATCAAGTTCAAATCAAAAGGTGCAAGCTTGCTACACCAAATAGAGGCCAAATCGACGTTGCTATGCGAGTTTCATGACGGATCTTCATCAAAGGAGGCACCTTTCTTAGCCAAGATGATCCATGCTTCTTTCCCTAGGCCTAACTATGTAAGTTCTAGCTACTTTTAGATGGAAACGGTAGTTTTGATAATGACATGGGATAAAATGAGGCTAAACATGATTATGCGAACCTATATGAACCTTACCTTGCCTCTTGTGTTCATGTTTATGATCTTAGGCCATGTGAGTGACTTGATCATGCCTCTCATGCTGTGCATAACCTAGTTTAACTTGCAAGTTTGGATCTTTATGCATGAAATGCTAGCATGAACCTTTAGGAACCATTTGACTTGTGAAACATAGCCAAATACTTGACCTTGGGGCTTATGCATGCATATGAACACAAACCCCTTATGTTTCATGCATGTTTGTGGCAAAAACCTCCTTATGATATTATGCAAGTTTGTGGCCAAATCCTATATGATAGTATGCATGCTTATGGTCAATCCCTATATGACTCTATCATGCATGTTTATGGCCAATCCCTTTATGATGTTATGCATGTGGAAGCCAAACCCTTCTTGGCATCATGCATGTTTTGAGACCAATATGTGACATAGTGTCCTTACTATGTTGACTCGCTTTACTTGCGTTGGGAAAACACGATTTTGGGTAGTTAGATAAACATGAACATGTTGCGAAATCTTAACTTGAATATGACATGTGTTTATACTTGAAAACATGACTTGAAAGATAACATGGAAGGTGACATGTAAGTATGCATAAAAGCATGAGCTTGGGAATTTACCTATTAAGTTAGGTCTACCCTTTGGGAATTTACCTATTAAGTTAGGTCTACCCAAATGCTTGAAAAACTTGTAACATGTTTTGGAAACATGATGAACTTAGATAATATAAGTGTGGCCAACTCGAGGTTGGGTTGAGTTTGCAACGTAAAACTACCCGGAACCGACCGGCCTAACTAGTAGTTGCAAACAATAGGACCCAATGTGAGAAGTTGGTCATGTCGCGCTTAAGACCCGAGGTTAGACTAGGTTGTGGGGTAAATCTACCCGGACCCGCCCGGCTTAACTAGTAACCACAACAAGGTCTAATGTGAGAGGTTGAGGGTGCATTAATTAAATTAATGCCACATAATAGGGTTAAGTTAATTTGATTAATGAGGCTTAACCAAATATGACATGGACAAATGGGTTAAGTAATTTGATTAGGCTAATGATACTTAACAAAACATGATAAGCTTGGGTAGGTTAAGTAACTTGATTTGCCTAATGACACTTGACCATTTTTATACGACTAGTGGACGGGATTAGGTTAACCAACACTTAATCAATCCAACACGATAATGTGATAAGGTTAAGTAAATTTTCTTAAAGACACTTAACCGTATAATACAGTTAATGGATGGGGTTAAGATTAGACTTAGCTAATCTAAACATGGTAATCGGATGGGGTTAAGTTAGCCTAGACTTAATTAATCCAACTTGGTAATTTAATGGGGTTAAGTTAAACACTTAACTAATTTAAGACGATGATTTGATGAGGTTAAGTGACCTATACTTAACCAATCTAACTCGTTGATTTGATGAGGTTAAGTGACCTATACTTAACCAATCTAACTCGTTAATTTGATGAGGTTAAGTGACCTATACTTAACCAATCTAACTCGTTAATTTGATGAGGTTAAGTTAACCTATACTTAACCAATCTAACGTGAAAACATGATAAGGCTAAGTCACGACTCACTTGAATGCGCTTGACTGATTTGACTCAGTAATTAGACAAGGTCAAGTTAATTTATATAATTAACCAATCTAAAATGATAATTAGACGAGGTTAAGTTATGGATTGCTTAATATACTTAGCCAACTTGACACATGGTTTGTAGGGTTAAGTCTTGGACTTGGATACTTAGCCAACTTTGACATGGTTTGTAGACGGGCTAAGTTATGAACTTAAGTGACACTTAACCCATCAGATAAACCCTAATTCGGAGGATTAGGTAAATAACCATAGTTAACAAGGATTATGGAAATAAGGCTAAGTGGTAAACCTTAGTTAAGGGAAACTAAGTAATAATTCTTAGTCAAGGAAATTTGGACCATTTCTTAGATAGATTAGTAACCCGATACGTTAGGTCAACGTTTAAGTATGCGTGTAGGAGCAGGCTATCTGATTTAGATAAAGGCTCCAACGAACTGGGTAACGAAGCAGCGGCTTCGGGAAACGTGAGGATATTCTTGGGATCCCTCCGTGAGCTGCCAGGTCATTATACTAGGCTCATGAGAGGTTGAGGTCTGCGGTAGAAGAACCAAGAATATGCCTTGGTTGCTATGCGAGCGACCTAAAGACTGGGGTGGATAGCAGTGAGTCGGCGAATACATAAGGTGCCCGAGATAGCAAGTTCGTCGATCATCTACCATCTTGAGTCAAGCGTGTACGTACGGAAAGGCAGGGAACACCCAACAGACCATTATTTGCTATCTAATTATGGGTGAGGTAGGTCGTAGGGTGTGGGCTGGCCGGAGTGTAGTTCTCATGCAAGATTTTCTCTTGTATTGCCTTTCGCTAGTTGAGGGAGGGGTCTCGTGGGACCATAGCCACGTGTAGAAAAGCAGACCTTAGTATCTGCATTGGCAGATAAATCTAAAGCTCCCGACCGAGTCCTGTATTTCTAGTTCTGCCCTGTGACAGGACTCGGATGGCACGATGTGATACATGTGCATACAGTTATAGAAAAACGATTCACGATGAATGCGTGGGGAAAAGGGCGCGGTTGAGGGTTAGCGTAATCCCTAGTGGCCTAGGTGGTTTAACCCAAACCGAAATACGAAAGCGTGCAATAGGTAAGCGTAATCCCTAGTGGTGCTAGGTGGCGTAAGTCCTAGTAGTTCAAACGATGATTCATATGGAAGAGCCTAGCTAGAACAAGGGTGACAGTCCAAACGATTTCAAGGATAATACGACATGAGGAAGCCCGTATGAGGTACGGCAAAGGACTGAACTTATATACATGAAAAGAAACTTATGATTTGAGTAACCTATATATGCGATATTAGGTTGACATGGACCATTACACGACTTTGAGCAAGGGACATTCATGGTTAACACATGACGCGGGTAGGGATACTAGTACGAGAGGTGCAGAGCAAATATACATGTTAGGACTAGGAAGAATATACATAATAGATACCGTGGGATGTTAGACGGGGTAGATACCTTGGGATTATGTACTCGATAGAAATCTGACGATGTGATACCTTGACTTATCATAACACCGCAGTTTATCATGATACCTTGGTTTACCTTGCCACAGTAGTTCAACCGGCTATCCTGGTTTATCTATCTTGTAGTTATCCTTATGTTTATTTTCAGTTTATGCATGTCATGTTACGTTTACCTGTTTTTATACTGGAAGAAGATAGGACGTACTCAGTCTTTTTGACTGACCCGTTTTGTTTCGCCTCTTTTCTTCCGTTCCCCCCCCCAGGTTACAGGGAGGAAACAATGCTGTTTAGTTCGGACTTCTTCTGCCTGAAGGTCATCATGGATGGCTTGGACTTCTCTTGGCTATGGCTACTTTACTGTTTACTTGGGGAATAATTTATTAAAAGGTTTTTATGCTTCTTTATTATTGCAAGACAGGTTTTGATGTACTCTGATGTAAAAGGCTTTAGTTATGAAAGTTTGATTTTACTTCCGCTATTTATATATGTTCTGTCTTGTGATATTTCTGTGCATGTTTACCAATAATGCCCCTCTAAAGCTAGTGCATTCCTTTGCGAGTGACCCTAGCGGAGGCGGGGTGTTACATTTGGTATCAGAGCAGAAGGTTACCAGATTGGGCAAAAGTTTTTAAAGACCTTCTGAAAACTATTTGAAAATCGTTTACAAAGAAGCATTTTTTTCAAGAAAATTTTCTTTTAAAAGAAAAAGGCTATTCCCCAGAGGCCATTAGCACTATCCTTGTTTCCTTAATTGAGTCTCTTTTCCTCTCTTTCCTCCATCTGTAGTCTCAGTAGTTTTAACTGCGACTAGTCTTTTCTACCTACGAAAGTGCTTTCCATACGATGGAGGTGGTTCTCGAGAGACCAGTAACCGCGTTATAAGAAAGGATCGTGAGAAAGAAGGATAAAGGATACGAGCTTAAGGATGAGCAACTTGTTGGTATGGCTTAGTCCTCAAAGGAGGGAGAAAGATGAACAATGAAACCTATGGCGAGAGAGTACCTTTGGCATGGTGAAACGGGGCGGATAGTTAAGTATTATGGGACAAGGACAAGATCATCGGGAGGGCAGTAGTATGCTCTCATTTCTGGAGTACCTCGGAAGGAGGGTAACGATCTTGTCAAAGGTTTAGCTTTTCTTCTCTATCATCCCGTTAGGACTTCGTTGTTCGTATCATTTAAGTCTGCTTCGGTAGTTGAGTCTCTGCACCTTAGTACTAGTATAATAGAGGATTCCGTTTTTGTCTCAAGTCCTATTGGAAGATCGGTCCATTTACTCATGGCTTGTTTGGATTTGCGAATGTCTATATCAAGCGTTGAGCTTGGAAATAATGCTTATGTTTATAAGTTGTGGATGGATTCTAGGGATGAAGTGGTTATCCAGCAAGGGGAGCCATTCTCGGTTTTGGAAAGAGGGTAGTTAGACTCTTGGCTTGCTTTGGTAATACCCTCGAAATCTCGTGTAACCTTTTGGGTTCTGTCATGGCTAGTTACCTAGAATCCCAGGATACAGTTGTTGGTAATCCGTTTGAATAGAATTCGCCGCTAAGGCGGATGGTTCGTTTCGATCATGTGTGAGTTATGGGAATCACCCTAGTAAGGACTCTTGGCAATTTGGATTGGCATCGGAAAACGAGATCCAGAATTCACTAGTGAATTTTGGAGAGCTGGCTTGAGTACGTAGATATGGTTGAGCCAAGTATACTAGGAAAAGGATAAGTGCAAGTGGAACGAGAGGCGACGAGGAAATGAGTTCCAACTCATGTTATGGAAACAGGAAGTAAGAAGCTACGAAATCGCAAAGACGGTCAAGGCACAAGGAAATTGAGCTCAAGGAAGTACGACTTTGATGGTCAAAGACTAGATACGCGCATGATATCTCTTTTTGGGAGTATATCCTTGATCCCTGTTTTCTGTAGAGCTTACTTGTAGGCTATCCTTTGTGGACATCTTCTTGGTCCTATTTTCTGTCACAAACCCCGTAAGGAGTTTGTCTTGTTTATCTTCTCGACCCTATTTCAGGGAATCTTAGGTAGAACCCTATGGATGTAAACATGTATTTGAAACATGTTATGATTGATATGGTTGCAAGTGGTTGCTCGTAGATGCGCGAATACACATTAGATACTAGCTCGACTCGGTCACATTTCATATTGCATATGCACGAGTATTTATACTTGTTTATGGATGAAATCGAATGTATTATCATGCGGTTGTTGCATATGAATGAATGATTGTGCACGCATATAGTATCTATATGACTAGGACCATTTGCATACATGTTGGATTCATGGCACTATACATATTTTGCATTAGAAAGATTATTCAGGCCTGATCATTAGCATTAGCTAAGGAACAGGTACACACACGTCTTGCATATATTCATACAGCATTAGAAATCATCTAAGGACAATGGTTGCTCGTGGATGATGTTTTGAGTAGATGGATGATGGATGGTAGGATATGTTCTTCCTAACTTAGAGATTTCGGGGACGAAATCCTAAAAGGTGGGGAGATTGTAACAACCCGTGTTTCGATAACATGTTAAAACGAGAATCAACGCAGAATTTAATCTTAAATTCTGAATTAAGTAAAACGGGCTATGCCATTGCGTTCGTCTCGGAAAAATACGCGAAATAGAGTCCGAGTTTTCGAGAATCGGAGTCCGTATGACCCGTTAAAGGCCCAAAGAAGATTTCTGGAAATTTGAATTTCGGAAACAGTTTTGGAAATCAGATCTGGGGCTAGGCGGGGAGTTTCCCGCCTAGGCCATGTCGACAGGGCTGTCGACAGGCCTGTCGACTTGGGCCCAGACCAAGTCGACAGCCCTGTCGACTTGCCAGTCGACAGGGGGTGGCCGGGGCAAATAGCCTGGCGCACCTGTTTGTCTCACCTGGTCTTGTTCTTGGGCTGGGTCTGGAAGCTTCCGAGATCTGATGGTCCTAATCTATCCTAGGGTTAATCTAAGGGCCTAAAACTATCCTAATCTCTATAAAAAGACCCTAAGCCTAACCTAAATCCCTAAAAATCAAACCTAGCAACTAAGTGCTGCCAAAATCAATCTTGATCATGGCCTCCACCTCAAGTCCCTAGAGCCTATGCATTCAAATCAAGTTCAAATCAAAAGGTGCAAGCTTGCTACACCAAATAGAGGCCAAATCGACGTTGCTATGCGAGTTTCATGACAGATCTTCATCAAAGGAGGCACCTTTCTTAGCCAAGATGATCCATGCTTCTTTCCCTAGGCCTAACTATGTAAGTTCTAGCTACATTTAGATGGAAACGGTAGTTTTGATAATGACATGGGATAAAATGAGGCTAAACATGATTATGCGAACCTATATGAACCTTACCTTGCCTCTTGTGTTCATGTTTATGATCTTAGGCCATGTGAGTGACTTGATCATGCCTCTCATGCTATGCATAACCTAGTTTAACTTGCAAGTTTGGATCTTTATGCATGAAATGCTAGCATGAACCTTTAGGAACCATTTGACTTGTGAAACATAGCCAAATACTTGACCTTGGGGCTTATGCATGCATATGAACACAAACCCCTTATGTTTCATGCATGTTTGTGGCAAAAACCTCCTTATGATATTATGCAAGTTTGTGGCCAAATCCTATATGATAGTATGCATGCTTATGGTCAATCCCTATATGACTCTATCATGCATGTTTATGGCCAATCCCTTTATGATGTTATGCACGTGGAAGCCAAACCCTTCTTGGCATCATGCATGTTTTGAGACCAATATGTGACATAGTGTCCTTACTATGTTGACTCGCTTTACTTGCGTTGGGAAAACACGATTTTGGGTAGTTAGATAAACATGAACATGTCGCGAAATCTTAACTTGAATATGACATGTGTTTATACTTGAAAACATGACTTGAAAGATAACATGGAAGTTGACATGTAAGTATGCATAAAAGCATGAGCTTGGGAATTTACCTACTAAGTTAGGTCTACCCTTTGGGAATTTACCTATTAAGTTAGGTCTACCCAAATGCTTGAAAAACTTGTAACATGTTTTGGAAACATGATGAACTTAGATAATATAAGTGTGGCCAACTCGAGGTTGGGTTGAGTTTGCAACGTAAAACTACCCGGAACCGACCGGCCTAACTAGTAGTTGCAAACAATAGGACCCAATGTGAGAAGTTGGTCATGTCACGCTTAAGACCCGAGGTTAGACTAGGTTGTGGTGTAAATCTACCCGGACCCGCCCGGCTTAACTAGTAACCACAACAAGGTCTAATGTGAGAGGTTGAGGGTGCATTAATTAAATTAATGCCACATAATAGGGTTAAGTTAATTTGATTAATGAGGCTTAACCAAATATGACATGGACAAATGGGTTAAGTAATTTGATTAGGCTAATGATACTTAACAAAACATGATAAGCTTGGGTAGGTTAAGTAACTTGATTTGCCTAATGACACTTGACCATTTTTATACGACTAGTGGACGGGATTAGGTTAACCAACACTTAATCAATCCAACACGATAACGTGATAAGGTTAAGTAAATTTTTTTAAAGACACTTAACCGTATAATACAGTTAATGGATGGGGTTAAGATTAGACTTAGCTAATCTAAACATGGTAATCGGATGGGGTTAAGTTAGCCTAGACTTAATTAATCCAACTTGGTAATTTAATGGGGTTAAGTTAAACACTTAACTAATTTAAGACGATGATTTGATGAGGTTAAGTGACCTATACTTAACCAATCTAACTCGTTGATTTGATGAGGTTAAGTGACCTATACTTAACCAATCTAACTCGTTAATTTGATGAGGTTAAGTGACCTATACTTAACCAATCTAACTCGTTAATTTGATGAGGTTAAGTTAACCTATACTTAACCAATCTAACGTGAAAACATGATAAGGCTAAGTCACGACTCACTTGAATGCGCTTGACTGATTTGACTCAGTAATTAGACAAGGTCAAGTTAATTTATATAATTAACCAATCTAAAATGATAATTAGACGAGGTTAAGTTATGGATTGCTTAATATACTTAGCCAACTTGACACATGGTTTGTAGGGTTAAGTCTTGGACTTGGATACTTAGCCAATTTTGACATGGTTTGTAGACGGGCTAAGTTATGAACTTAAGTGACACTTAACCCATCAGATAAACCCTAATTCGGAGGATTAGGTAAATAACCATAGTTAACAAGGATTATGGAAATAAGGCTAAGTGGTAAACCTTAGTTAAGGGAAACTAAGTAATAATTCTTAGTCAAGGAAATTTGGACCATTTCTTAGATAGATTAGTAACCCGATACGTTAGGTCAACGTTTAAGTATGCGTGTAGGAGCAGGCTATCTGATTTAGATAAAGGCTCCAACGAACTGGGTAACGAAGCAGCGGCTTCGGGAAACGTGAGGATATTCTTGGGATCCCTCCGTGAGCTGCCAGGTCATTATACTAGGCTCATGAGAGGTTGAGGTCTGCGGTAGAAGAACCAAGAATATGCCTTGGTTGCTATGCGAGCGACCTAAAGACTGGGGTGGATAGCAGTGAGTCGGCGAATACATAAGGTGCCTGAGATAGCAAGTTCGTCGATCATCTACCATCTTGAGTCAAGCGTGTACGTACGGAAAGGCAGGGAACACCCAACAGACCATGATTTGCTATCTAATTGTGGGTGAGGTAGGCCGTAGGGTGTGGGCTGGCCGGAGTGTAGTTCTCATGCAAGATTTTCTCTTGTATTGCCTTTCGCTAGTTGAGGGAGGGGTCTCGTGGGACCATAGCCACGTGTAGAAAAGCAGACCTTAGTATCTGCATCGGCAGATAAATCTAAAGCTCCCGACCGAGTCCTGTATTTCTAGTTCTGCCCTGTGACAGGACTCGGATGGCACGATGTGATACATGTGCATACAGTTATAGAAAAACGATTCACGATGAATGCGTGGGGAAAAGGGCGCGGTTGAGGGTTAGCGTAATCCCTAGTGGCCTAGGTGGTTTAACCCAAACCGAAATACGAAAGCGTGCAATAGGTAAGCGTAATCCCTAGTGGTGCTAGGTGGCGTAAGTCCTAGTAGTTCAAACGATGATTCATATGGAAGAGCCTAGCTAGAACAAGGGTGACAGTCCAAACGATTTCAAGGATAATACGACATGAGGAAGCCCGTACGAGGTACGGCAAAGGACTGAACTTATATACATGAAAAGAAACATATGATTTGAGTAACCTATATATGCGATATTAGGTTGACATGGACCATTACACGACTTTGAGCAAGGGACATTCATGGTTAACACATGACGCGGGTAGGGATACTAGTACGAGAGGTGCAGAGCAAATATACATGTTAGGACTAGGAAGAATATACATAATAGATACCGTGGGATGTTAGACGGGGTAGATACCTTGGGATTATGTACTCGATAGAAATCTGACGATGTGATACCTTGACTTATCATAACACCGCAGTTTATCATGATACCTTGGTTTACCTTGCCACAGTAGTTCAACCGGCTATCCTGGTTTATCTATCTTGTAGTTATCCTTATGTTTACTTTCAGTTTATGCATGTCATGTTACCTTTACCTGTTTTTATACTGGAAGTAGATAGGACGTACTCAGTCTTTTTGACTGACCCGTTTTGTTTTGCCTCTTTTCTTCCGTTTCCCCCCCAGGTTATAGGGAGGAAACAATGCTGTTTAGTTCGGACTTCTTCTGCCTGAAGGTCATCATGGATGGCTTGGACTTCTCTTGGCTATGGCTACTTTACTGTTTACTTGGGGAATAATTTATTAAAAGGTTTTTATGCTTCTTTATTATTGCAAGACAGGTTTTGATGTACTCTGATGTAAAAGGCTTTAGTTATGAAAGTTTGATTTTACTTCCGCTATTTATATATGTTCTGTCTTGTGATATTTCTGTGCATGTTTACCAATAATGCCCCTCTAAAGCTAGTGCATTCCTTTGCGAGTGACCCTAGCAGAGGCGGGGTGTTACAGGTTAGTTAATCAAAAGGGGTTAGTAGAAGTTGAGTTAATCAAGTTAAGTTGAGTTGAATAAGTTGAGTTAACCGGTTAGAGTTAGAGTTAACTAATTTGAGTTATTCAATTGGAGTTAATCAGGTAGAGTTATCGAATATCACTTATTCGAAGTAGAGTTATCGAATATAGTGTATTCGAGAGAAGGGTAATCAAATATTTGTTATTCGAAGTGAATTAATAGAATATTGGTTATTCGAAGCGAGATAATCGAATATAAGTTATTCGAAGTAAGATAATCAAATATTGGTTATTCGAGAAGAAGTTATCGAATCTAGTTATTCGAAAGGAGTTATCAAAAATAGTTATTTGAAAGTAGTTATCGAATACACTTTATTCGAATAGAGTTAGAAGAGTTAATCGAATACACTTTATTCGAATAGAGTTAGAGGAGTTATCGAATATAGTTTATTCGACAGAAGTTAAGTGAAAAAGAATAAATCGATTAGAGTTAAATCTAATAGAGTTAATCCAATAGGGTCAGTCCACTAGAGTTAATTGAAAAGAGTTAATCGAATATAGTTATTCGAAGAGAAAGGTTAAGTACGGAAGTAGTTAAAGAAATATAAAGTAAACTTTGCCTATTCAAGGTTAGAAGTGTTGTTCAGTTAAGGTCTGAGAGGTAGTTCTACCCTAACTTGATTGGCTTCGTTTTTAACTAAGAAATGGGTATGGTTCGGCAGTAAAAGATGGTTAAGTGAATTTAGTAATTAAAAGAATGGAAATGTTTTCCAGTGTTAATAACATATATTTTCTAAATCTAGAAAATAGCAAATGTTGAATAAAGGGAAACAGAAGATACCAAAATAGCAAATGTTAAATGATGTTTGATCGATATTATTTCCACCCGGAAATAATATCGTTGTTTGCACACTTGTTTTTCTTTTGATGGTTAAATCACAGACTATCAAAGTTTTGACCATTTTAACGTTGTTAATATGGAGAGACCGGTTGGATTATTATCCAAAGAACCACTCTGTATTGGCATAAGCGTTGCAAATCATATATGCCAAAGATAATTGAAGACGGAGTAAAATGCAAGGGCTATCCTGTTTACTGAATAGTGCCTTCAGATTGTCCAGTCCCAGGACAACGTATATGGAAGAAGGTCTGATAGAGTATATCCAATGGATCGCGTAAGTTGATCTGTCCAAACGTATTCACGTTGGTGGCGGAGGAATTCATTTCTCTTAGCTGTATACCCGGGTTATGTTTGGATAAGTCAATTTGTGATTTGGCGGGTATGACGATGTGATATTCTAAGTGTATGGATGAATGTCTGACAGAGTATTTCCAGAAAGGTCACGAACATTGATTTCTTCGACTGTACCAAGAGTGGAAGCGGAGAAGGAAACTTCTCTTAGCTGACACATAATGTATGGTTGTAGACGTCAAATCAGTGATTTTGATGGATCTGACAATGTGGCATTCGAAGTGAATCTGATGTGATGAGAAAGCGTAGCTTCTAGCCTCATCAACCGGTAAATGACAGAAATCGGGAAGGTAGCATGGCTATGTAGGTCGCACCTATTAGGGTGTATAATCACCTGATCTAGAGTTTCATTTATTTCTATAATCTATTGTCGATGTTGTCCCATTCGGGGAAACGGTTGCTGATCCCAACCGTTGGTGATATACATTCGATACACTCAAGCGAAATGAGTGGTCGGTCATGTGTGGCCGGGTTGCAAGATGTTCTTGTTGAACCCAGTGTATTCCTCTCTAGAGGTACACTAGCAGAAGGTGGTTCCATACCTTGTCATAGTTGGAAATCCATTATCCAATACGTGCTTGCAATTTTGATTGTATAATATATATGTAGAACGTGAGATGAAAGCGTTTCTGCTAGATTGGTATATATTTGTACTTAGACATTATTATAATATCAGAATGATATTGCTTGTCAATGATGTTGGATTCTCATAAGGGAAAAACCCGTTCCGTATTCACGGCGTGGTCTTATGAGATATCATATATATGTTAAACTGTGTTAAACTATTTTACTAACACCATTCACATGACTGACCCGGAGTTTACTTTGTTGTTTTCTCTAAACTCTTGGGTGCCTAAATTTGTACGGGCTGTCAAGTAGTCGGGATTTGCAGATATACTTGAAGAGCTGGAGCAGGAGGCTTCTGGATCATATAGCTATAGTTTATTTCCGCTAGGTTGTAAGTGTTGTACTCTGATAAGTGCTATTGTATACATAACTGTTATATTTCAAAGTTATGTTATATATTATAGGTTATTTGTTCCGCTGTGAGGTTCGTATTACTCAGATGTTGTGGTCTTCTTCTTCTTCTTCTTCTATTCTAAGATTCTATCTCATCTATTCTCACCCTCTAATTTCTTTCATTAATTACCAGGATTTTTCGATGTTTTGGTTATCGACATCGTGTTTATGTTGATAACCAAAGTCGCTCAAAATCCGGGTCGTTACATGATAACAAACATTAAACATAGCAATCATCCTCACATCACTCACTCAGTGCATAAAATATACAATATCAACCACTTTGAACAACAAATCCATTAGGGCCATGATGACAACTCTGTACAACTATTGCTATGACCATACTTCCTTGGTCTATATCAATAACCCTACCTAGTCCACACATCCCTGGCTCTAGGTTAAGGGCCAACCAATCAACACCTCCCTGGCTTTGGTTCATCTACATGACCCCTCTCTTCAACGGTGAACCAAATTTATAGATATCGATAACCCCTTTGCTCACATCCCGTAGTAAAATCCAACTCTAGAAGTTAACTCGTTGGTTCCCATCTGGATCCTGAGTAATAACTTCCCACTTGGACTTCCTTTGCATTTCGAGTTTTGGTCGAATTGGTGTTCGGTTCGGGTCTCCTCCTTCTATCCGGTTCGGTTCAAGTCTCCTCCTCCTTTCCGGTTCGGTTCGGGACTCCTTTTCCTATCCGGATTGGTTTGAGTCTCTTTCTCCTGTCCGGATCGGTTCGGGTCTCTTTCTCCTATCCGGATCGGTTCGGGTCTCTTTTTCCTATTTGGATCGGTTCAGCTCTCCCTCCTAATCGGTTCGGATCGGGTCTTCCTCCTAACCGGACCTGAAAATCTGCAACTTTTTTCAGCAAGCTATTTTCGTTGAATGACGGTGTTTTTAGCCATTCCAACCTTTCTATCACATCACAAAACATTCCAAATAGCGGTAACAACATATAGAATCAATCAAAAATATTAAAATATCATTCACATGAAATATTTTAGATCAAATATACCCAAAAAGCATGACTTCCCCTTAATCCCCTTAACCATGTTTTAACTATAGGATTAGCAGACTTAATCCAAATTAAACCAATTTTTCACCAGTGACATAAAATAATATTTAAGAATTTCTATATATTTTTCCAGATTTTTATGATGCATAATTTCGCTAATTATCACTAATCACCCCTAATTAGCCGTAATTAGTGTATAAAGTGCAAATCACTCACCTTAGCCACAAATGAAATCTTCGATGTAAAACTTTACTGTTGTGGCACAGATCTCTATGTATAACAGCAGTTCTATCTCTGATTTGATGCTAATTTCACTTGATTTGATATAGTTTTTGTTAATTAGTGGTTAAAAAAGATTAGAATGAGATTTGGAAGATAGAGGTCATTGTAGAGTTCACGGAATATTTGTGGCGGCTGTGAAAATGAAAGGGAATGTTTTTCCAAACCCTTTCAGCCCTCCGATAACCGTCATCCCGAAATGAGTTATGGGATTAGCTGCTAGCCACCCCGTTAAGCATAATTATGTTGTTTTTCATCTTCCAAACCTTATTTCAGCCATATCTCCCAAACGGTCAGTCCATTTGATTATTGTGACCACTCTACGGTAAGGTAAACCATCATCTGAGTCCAATAGAAGTGGTTTCAGGTCAAAACAACTTACCAATGAAAAGTTATATGTAAAACAAGATTCGCCAGGGGTAAAATGGTCATTTAAAATTAGGCAAAAATCGTGAACATGGGAAATGATCCCAATAGTCGTTTCCCAAAGTTACACCGCCATACGACTTCGTATGGAAATAAAATAAAATAAATATTCTACGATCCTCCAATACGTAGAATGCGATTTGTTACACACTAACTCCGATTGACTTGAAATTTTAATGTTATCGTATTTTTACATTACAAATTCGATAAAATTGGTTTTGGTGGATTCTAAGACTGTTTCAAAAATAGTCTATTTTTAGGTCATCAGAATAATATTAAATTATCGATTTTCAATATTTTTCTTTGGAATTGATTTTAAAAGTTTATTGACCATGTTTTAATACCAATAAAATATTAAACCAAGTTTTTAAATCCATTTTCAAATTAATTTCAAGCCCAGATTCAGTATTCACTGAAATCATGAAATATAATCAGACTTATCTATGTAAAAAGCACATTTAACAAATTTAAATCCATATTTTAAATTGACTAATATGGGTCGTTACAATGATGTTATAATTAAAATATATTAATAACTTCATTAAAACAAAATTATATTAAGAAAACACTTTTCAAAATATACCAATGGTGTCTGTATATAGTTTTCTACCTAGGCTTAGTAATGCAGATATATATCATTTAAGTCCATGATTAAATTCGAATCCCGGATATATATCATTCCAACCCGCATCCTAAATCAATTCAGTTCATTTCTTAAACCTACACAATGGTTCGATTATGTATCATTTAAACCCACAATGATTTTCCTAAATCTACGAGAATTGGGCAACATATACAACGTAAATAAATTATCATGTAGCATTAATACCATTGCATCGAAAATCATATATCAACCGTGCACCTACGTGTTATACATAAAAATTGTACATATTAACTAAAATGATTTCTACTAGCTATCTTACACATTTCACAATAATTCATTTGTGTTGAATTTAACATTCATTAACATGTGAGTCATGTGTGAGATAAACTAACATTCTATGGCATTGAGCGGAGACGACAAACGAATGAACACAAAATAAGACGGCGAAATCTGAGCATGATTATGGCGAACAAATACGACTTAAGCTCGGATCAAGCCACCTTGGATCAAAATTGCAAAAATCAAGCTTTTTTTTTCCAAATAGCAAATAACCAAGAACTTCAGAAATTGGAAGCAAATAGCTTCATCAACTTAGACATACCATCAGCCTAAATATGTTTGGCTAAAGAAAAATTCAATCTCAGGAATGATAATTATATATATATATATGTATATATATGTATATATATATGTATATGTATATGTATATGTATATATATATGTATATATGTATGTATATATATAGGGGGGAGAGAGAGAGAGTAGTGAGCAAACGAACAACTCAAGGCTTTAGTATGCTTTGTCCAAACAATAGAACACACGGCCGAAATCAAGTTTCAAATTTTCGAAATCCTTTGTGACGATCTCAAAACTCCGTACGACGGAATTAAGGATAATCATTGGAATATAACACATTAATCATTATTAGTAGAGAACAGATAATAGCATAAATAGAAAATAGAATAATTTACATCAATATGACAGCGGAATCATAACATGTAATAAACATCAGAGTAGCACGTGTAGGATACAACTTAGTGCATGAAAGTAAATGATCAGTCTACATCAAGATCACTGGTACATATACATCATAGATGCATAATAGAAGTAAATCTGTCTACATCGCGATAAGCAGAATTATATACATAAGGTACTAATGGCGGAATATCAAATAGCCAAAATACTGAGAAGTCAGGTCCTCGCCATACAAGCCAAAAGATGCACTCCATGCTGTAGTGCAAAAGCCAAAATATACCCTATCACTTGTCACTAGGCTGCCCATGTAAAAATAAAGGCACCCCAGTTTGCAAAGTGAAACAAACCACGAGTCAGTCATGGGACTGGTATGAGAAATCTACTTAACTGGATAAACAACGATAATCAAGGCAAATCATAGGACCACGCCACTTTCGCGGAACTGGTTTACTCCAGTGATTGCTAGTGCATTAAATAAGGTAAATTATTTAATCAACGCCATGCTTTTTATAAAAATGCAGCCATTATAAGACCCAAGTCCCATCATACAATGCAACGCAAACCGGAGGATAGAGTTTTACCTTATAACGGCCAAAATATGCTTAATACATTTAAAGCAAAATCATTTGGTATTATTACTAGTGCATATATGTTTCAAAAGCAAATTCAATCATAAATATCAATCCTAGACGGTATAGCTACCATCTACTATGTGGCCATATGTAAGTTACAATCAAATCCATGATTTCGTATTGGAAATTTGGATTCCGTCATGAGTCGAGGCAAGGGGTAAGCTCCTCACCGCTTCGAGACACTCTAGCAAATTCCTCAGGATTCCCTGCAGAGAACCCTTGGATCTTCAGGGTCGGTCTTCTCTTACGTTTGAGGATTATTTATTCCTGAACATATGTTTCATGGTCCTATCGGACCTATCCATCGGCTCCGTAGAGACCGATATATCCGAGGCGCCTCGCATTCCAAAATCCACAAAGGGTAAAATAAATAACGATGTCAGGGCTAGTAAAACGCTGACACTACCCATAGCTAGAAAGAAACGTCGTGCACTCCCTGTAGTCATGATCCCCTTTTTGACTCATACCGGTGTGTGAGGCTCGCGAATTAACGCCATAAACAAAGCTACTCTATATCAAAGTCGTGCTTTGATCATCAACCACAAGACTATGCTTTTCAACAAAAGCCTTGATCATTTGCAACTTTGCATGCCACGCTGTCAATCCACACTATACCACTGATGTCTACTGATATACAACCTCTAAGCTCGTACATCTCAGAGAAGGGCGTTAAGCAAGAGAATAAATTCTCCGCCGCCAAACGGATGTATATTTAGTAAAGATCAATGAATACAGCACAAAATACACGTCAGACACACATCCATTTACAAGTCCGTTCTGGGTCTGAATGAAACCGGAGGCACCTTATTCCTGCTCCCGTAAGTCCAATACAGGAGAGAGGCCCTCGCATATCTGGACAATCAACAAGTATGTTCAGACTACTACCACTGTAACCTCGTCAAGGGAGCTACCCATCTCAAAGGCATCAGTAGTAATCTACACGATGTGAAGATCACCGGTCTTGCACCGTCTTCATATCTTCGACATTTATTCGTCGATCAATTATTTGAAATGAGAATTAATCAGCCTTTTCAAATAAGTCACGTATATTAGAATTCAAATCAATTCTGTACATGGTTAAATTATTCGACATCCACATTTACGTTCTTTATATAATTTTAATATCAAACACATCCAACCATCAAATATCAAGCAAACCAAGTAGAATCGGTTTATTTCCATTCCATATTGCCTATAATATTTCATAATGATATATCACTATTTTTATTTATTTAAAAATAGTGCCATTTATTTAAACGACGTTTTAGGCCATAACGTGACCCTTGTGTTGTTTTTCTCTAATTTTAATTTACACAATTCTCAAAATCTAACCGTCGGATCTTAACGAAGTTAAGTCCGTTGGAAAGATCTCTTCAAAGCAAACCCGACGGTTCCAGTTTCGGGAGAATCCGACGGTCGGATCTCTCGATATAATCGTTTAAAGTTACAATTTCAAAATATGAACTACAACGTCGTTATTCGTTTTATTTAATTTATATATATATATATATAATTCATTCGACGATTTCCATATCGTTTTTCACTTCAAATATTTCACTAACGCCTTTAAATTTTGGAAAATTTCGCCATAACCTCCTTTGTACGGGGAGGGGTTTGGAAATTTATTGGGCCGTATTAGGCACCTAATAAATCTCTCGATATAATCGTTTAAAGTTACAATTTCAAAATATGAACTACAGCGTCGTTATTCGTTTTATTTAATATGTATATATATATATATATATATATATATAAATATAATTCATTCAACGATTTGCATATCGTTTTTCACTTAAATATTTCACTAACGCCTTTAAATTTTGGAAAATTTCGCCATAACCTCCTTTGTACGGGGAGGGGTTTGGAAATTTATTCGGCCGTATTAGGCACCCAATAAATCCTAAAAAGCATGCACATATTTATAGTGATATATTCCGGTGTCCACGGGAGAGTGTGTATAGATCATAACTCCAGAGAATAAATTCTCGTCACCCTATAAATGGTTTTTATGCCTTAATGACTAGAGAGACGTGTTTATTGTCATCTCCAGACCCATATGGGTTTTTTTTTATCTGGCAATTTATCGTTATATTTTATATAGTCCATATCAGTCTTCAGTTCAACCTGAAATATAGTCATCGCCATACAAGCCTCTCGCTTGTATAGTAAATCTTCCACCTCGTCGCATAAGTTCCAAATGCTTATGTGGTATATGACAGGGTATGCTATCTTTAAGAAGTATGCCATGTGGTGTAGTTCAAAATTAATTGTTACTATCCTATGGCGATGCTTATTATTTCACACAGAACAACAAGCACTCCGCATCCAATGGCATTCACAGGAGTTTATATAATAATAAAATTGCGTAGCTAACTCATTAAGGCTTACCTATTTGTCGGCCACACAAATATATTCTTTACTCAACAGCTAATCTATATTTCTATTCAACACACACACACACACATATATATACACACACACACACACACAGAACTAAACTAAAATAATATTTTTAGCTAACAAATGTTTATTTCAATACGCGGTTATTTTTAACACTTCATACATAGGATTAAAATGTTATTTTTGGCGAACAAAAATTTGTTTCAACACAAGTTTTTCTAGCGAGTCGTATACATGGTAAAAATGATATTTTTATCACTCAAAATATTTATTCTACAAATGAATGTTTTTAGCACTTCATATTCACAATAAAATGTTAATTTTATTGTTCAATCCTTTTATTCAACACATGAATCCTTTTCAATATATGAATATTTTAATTAGTTCATACATATAATAAAAATTATATTTTTATCGTTAAAACAATTTATTTGAAACACGAATATTTTATATACTTCATACATATAACACCCCGTATTTTCTGTGATCGTATAAGTAACAATCAGAGAATAATTAAATTATAAAATAAGAATCAAGGGAAACGGGTTGTGCCATTGCGTTCGTCTTGAAATTCTACTTGGAAACAAGTCCGAGTTTTCGAGAAACGGAGTCCGTATGAGGGAGATATCGCCCTCCGAAGTTTCAGAGAATTTCAGAATCGAAAACAGCTCGAAAATTCGAATTCAAAATCCCAGAACAGGTTGGGCGGGAAAATTCCCGCCCTTGGACCAGGTCGACCTGGGGGTCGACTATAGTGTCGACCTCCCAGGGGCCAGGTCGACCATAGTGTCGACCTGGGCAGACCAGGTCGACCATAGTGTCCACCTGCTCCCGAAACCCAGTTTTTTTAACCTGGTTCATTCTGATGTATCCGGTCTCGTTTCTGTCTAAATTCATCCACCTTATCCTATATAAACTCACCCGTAGCCTCATTCTCTCCACAAAATTTCATTCTGTCTATATTCTGCCTCTGTTCTAATTAAAAATAAAAATGGCGTCGCTACCCTGCTGGAATCAAAACTTGGACTGATGCATCTTCTTCCAACATGAATAGAATTAAAAGCTAAATCAAATCTCAAATCAAAGTCTAGAGCTACGACAACAATTAAAGAGGAATAATTCAACATTTCTGCATTAACAACAGTTTATTATCCTTTCTTAAAACCACGAAAGGCAAGTACAGTTATTTTCCGCTATAAACTACAATTATAATTGTGACATGATTATAAATCTGAATCTGAGGTTATGTATATTCTTATATGTCAGATCTGTTTTTCTGTGACTATTCTGTACTTATTTCTTCTTTCTGTTCTATAGCCTGGCTACTACGAGCCTGCGCCGAATCTCATAAGAGATTAACGCACGAACGCTAAATTTTGG
Organism: Allium sativum; assembly: GCA_030737875.1. Lineage (NCBI taxonomy): Eukaryota > Viridiplantae > Streptophyta > Magnoliopsida > Asparagales > Amaryllidaceae > Allium > Allium sativum. Next base: position 576,219,785 of record CM060921.1, on the reverse strand, counting down.
GACAAATAATAATGGATAATTGGACATGGAACTGTTGCCTAAGAGACTACTGCCTATGATTCATTGACTATGAGACTACCGCCTATGACTATGATTCATTGACTATGAGACTATTGCCTATGACATTGAATAAGAACCTATTGTGATTAGTCGCCCATGACTATTATGGTTAGTTGCCTATAACTATTGTAGTTAGTTTCTTATGCCTATTCCCTTAACGATGTTGGATCTCATATTTAGTATGTTACCTTGCTAGTTTATTCCCATTCACTGTTATATACATCGAGCCTAGTAGGGCCATTATCACTGTATTTGGTTCCTCATTGCATGCCTATTCTTTCTTGTGCTTATCCCCTATTCCTTTTGCTAGGGTCATTTCACGAGTACTTAGAGAACTTGTGGAAACATGTTATACGGGGATTGGGCGTAGCTTAATTAAGTTAATTTGGCATAATAAATATGTTGGCATAATCTGAGTTGGCTATGATAGTGAATGATTAACATGTATATTAGTTCTGGACATAAATGGTAAACTAGAATATTAAATCTAGTTTTGACATGAACTGTACATGGGAATGTTAAGGCTAAGATTTGGGGCATATATTGTATTATGAATTATGACCTTGATTTAGGCATGTAAGTTTAGGCTAAATTTATGATTAGGCAAGATATCTGAATAGAGTTTTAGATATATAAAATCTGCTAAGTCTGTTGTCTGCTAAATCTGTTATCTGCTAAATCTGTTAAACTGCCAAATCTGTTATCTGCTAAAACTATTGAGTTGCCTAAACTGCTAGTTAGATTGAATTACCTAATCTGCTAATTATGTTAAATTGCCTTATCTGCTAAATCTGCTAAATAGCCTAATCGGCAAGATCTGTTATCTGTTTAATCTGTTGAATGACGTAATCTGTTGGAACTGAAATGCTGAAATTTGAAGTATGTGAATATGTAGGCTCGACTTAAAATTGAGAAAAACTTGTTAATAGAACCTCGAATAATCTGCTGTAACTTGTACAGAAGTTTAATATGTTAAATAAACAGAATTAGCCTGATATCTGAAAAATCTGTATTGAAATGAATTGGCTATGACACGAGGTTAGACTCTGTTTGCGGTAGAAGCCTACCCGGAACCAACCGGCTTAACCAGCGTCCGCAAACTGCCAGTCTAATGTGAAAGGTCGTAGGCATAACTAAAATATGCTTAGACACGAGGTTAGGTCTGGCTTGTGGCAGAAGTCTGCCCGGAACCGCCCGGCATATCCAGCGGCCACAAGCTACCGACCTAATGTGAGAGGTCTGTGCATTAATATTTAATTAATGCAAATCTGGGATAAATATGATGTCTAAAACGTGTTGGGTGGATAGGGTTGAACCAATTGGACTAATGAATTTAACAAACCCGTTTCGTGAATTTGTAGGCCCGATTACAAAGTTAGATAAATCTGTAAATCTGTTAAATCCGTATATCTGATCCGTTAGTCGGAAAACTTGTCTGATCTGTGAACTAGTTGATCTGAACTCTGTATGTCTGAACTTGTAAACAAGTTAATCTGAAATCTGTTAGTCTGGGGACACAAGGTTAGGCGGGAAATTACTCGTGTCATCTGTTGTTTGGGACCCATATTAGTCAGTAACCCTTTCTGGTATCAAAACTTTGACCCAACAATAGGTAGGGTCCGGGCACGCTTACTGAACTAATTATAAGTCGTTCATTCTGATAATGGCGAGGGGTGTTGATGGTGCGTTCCAACCGGGTCATGTGCGTGCATGGATCCCGGTCTACCTCTGAGGATGTAAGACGCCGTGACATCTGTAAATAGGCCTGTGCCAATTGGTTGTCACTTTAGGGAGTGATACACCCTATTGTGGAGCCGACACAGGGTATTTATGTATTAGGGAGCCGATCGCTTGGGGTAGGATTTTGGGGTACACTTAGTTCTGTCTGTTTCTGTTGGTACCGTCTGTTTCTGTTGGGCGGCAACACCTGTCTGCGTGGTACCGTCTGTTCGGGTGGTAAAGGCCCATTTACTAGTGTACACCTAATTCTATATTCTGTTTCCGTAGGGATTAATCTGTTTCTGTTTCTGTACCTTATGTTCAGGTGGTAAAGGCCCACTATTAGCATTCTGTTTCTGTCTGTTTCTGTTCGGGTGGTAAAGGCCCATTATTAGCATTCCGTTTCTGTCTGTTTCTGTTTGGGTGGTAAAGGCCCATTACTAGCATTCTCTTATATGGAAATTATTTTGTTTCCGTTTCTGTTTCAGTTTAGACATTAGGGTGACACCTAATCCTATTATACTAGTATTAGTGCGGAGAAATGAAAAGAAATATTATTCTGTTTCTTCTGTTTAACTTAAGTACATCTGCTGCTCCTGTTACTGTTATCTCTCATCTAGTTTTATTTGCATGCCATGATTATTATTATCTGTTCATATGTTGGAAGTCACTGTACTTGCCAGACTTTATGTCTGACCTTGCTTGTTTCGCCCCTTTTTCTTCCGTTCCCCCCAGGTTATCCAAGGAGGGAATACTTTAGCTTGATCCGGATTCCTTTTGCTTGAAGTGCTTAAAGTATGGCTTGGCTCTTTATAGCTTCTGTTCTGTGGGGATTATGATTTTAAAGTTTTGTACTCTGATGATTTTCTGAACAAGACTGATATTTATGTACTTGAGTTTTTGGTAAAGATGTAACCAAACTGATTTCTGTTTTCCGCTGTAATAAAGTTATAATTTCTCAAGTATTGTTTATCTGTCTTGTAAATTTCTGTTCGGTCTACTAAAACGCTCCACCAAAGTTAAGGCATTCCCTTTGTGAGTGACCTTAATGGAGGTGGGGTGTTACAATACATAAGATAAAAATGATATTTTTGAAGTTAAAATTATTTATTTAAAACACTAGTATTTTATAAAGTCTCTATATATGATAAAAATGTGATTTTTACTTTTCAAACAATTTATTCAACACATGAATGTCATTCAACGCATGAATATCTCAACATATGAATATCTCATACATGCATACTTAATATAATTCATACGCATAATAAAAATGTGGATTTTATTATCTAAACAATTTATTCAACGCATGAATATAATTCAATACATGAAAATAATTCAAATACAAAGATATTACTAAAAATTTCGGCAGCATAACGGTAGGGGGTTAAAAACCGGCACCATCCCGAGTACGGCTCCTCGCACTACCTTAAACATCGCGGCGTTCCATATGTGGCTTATCTAAATGATCTAAGATCAATTTCATATCATATGAATTTTCCACAATAATTCCCATTGTTTCAACCAAAGCAATTTCTTTCAACCACAAACAATTATTCCCAACCATTCGCATTTCAACTAATTTTCAACCATTCGCATTATCAATCAATTTCACGTCAATCACAATCAATTCATATCGTCCATGGTCTGTAGATAAGGGGAGTATATATATACGTATATAAATATATTTCATTTCCATTTCAACACATATATGATTTTTACAACGCATGTATAATTTATACATCGCTCATATAACTTATACAATACTCATACATGTGGTGTACAACGCATATATAATTTATATTTCGCTTATATAATTTATACAACACATTACCATTCCATATTGAATTTAGATGTCTCACATTGAATTTAATCCTTTGGAAATTTGTAGCGAGCTCGGAACACGTTCTAGCTTCTTCTAGAATGTAGATGATGTCGCTACGAGTCCGATGTTTCCTGTTTCATCGAATTTCGTCAACATAGCAAAAAGATATGATTTTTACTTGAAAATCATGATTTGCAACACTTAGAAGTGTTATTTTCTATTTCAAAAATAAAGGTCGTTACCTTCAGCTAAACCTTCCGAACTAGGTTTTGATTTTCAGCACAAACCGTTGCACGATACGAAGATCGGGCTACACCACCTGGAAGAGGATCGAGAGGCGCACTGGCGCCACCCCTGGTTGGCGAACTCGAACGGGGTGGGGAGGGGGTATGGTGGCTCAAAGTTCGGAGCTTTGAGGAGTTCGTTCTCGAGGTACGGTGCACGATAGGGGGAGCTCCTTTTATGGATTTGAAGAGGAGGAGAAGGACTTCAAAAAGTTCCAAAGGGCTGTAGCTAATTCGAAGTGGTTTGGACGGAAATTGGTCGGGAACGGAGGAGTTTGTGGCGCTGTCGAGAGAGAGAGGGTGTCAAGGGTTTCTGATATTTTTGTATTAAATAATTAATGAAAGAATTAATTCTATTGGTCGATATTTATACTAATTCAAAAATTAGGGGTTTTTCCATACGAACTCCAATTCAAACCCAACGACTGTCGCCCCTAGCTAAATACTCCCATTCCGAACATAATGGGATATGTTTCGTAAGCTAATTCGACTATTACAGTCAGTTATTTTTCAAATTAAAATATAAAATATTAAAATTCTATTTTGAATGTACATTTTAATTTATCGGGGCCACATACTGATTCCAAAAATTCCCGAAAAATAAATCTAGCTATGTTAGGATGATACGGTCCTAACAAAACTGATTTTGTTGAATTCTGAGACCGTTTAAAAAATGGCCATTTTCTGGTCGATCCAATTTGACTGAAATCAACCAAATACATTTTCCTTTGCCACACTCACATATTAATTCCAAAAATTATGGAATTTGAAATCTAAGAATAAATTGACATCCCGGATCCAACAAAAGTGGTTTCGTCGCAAATGGAGGTCGTTTGCAAAATGTCTATTTTCAAGGGCTATATTTATTCCATAGCGACCATTCTGAATATTCAACTGGCCATAACTTTTGATTCCCGTTATGAATCACAATTTTTCAGATTCGTTAAAAAGATATTCTTAAACATATTCAAATATTTTTCATTTCGATAAAATCCGTTTTATTTTGCATCTTGTACATTCAGTCAAAGTTCGAATTCAAAATTTTAAACTGCCGCACTATTTCTAACTCGTCATATTATTGAAATATTTTATTTCAATTACTCCAAATTCATTAAAATAACCAAATAATTTTTTTTAAATTGGCTTGTATTTTCCGGGTTGTTACAATCTCCCCCACTTAAAACTTTTCGTCCCCAAAAAGGAAACACCAGTAAAGTAGGAAACAAAACGGAAATGCAAAGTATTGTAAATGTACCTTGCACCGGAGTTAGTCGGAGATGTCCACTCTGCAATTGGGATAAGTTTGCTAAATGCTTTCTTCTGTCTTCCAAGTACAGTCTCTAGAATCTCCACTCCACTGCACTTCAACTAAATGAACCTTCTTTTTCCTTAGCTCTTTAGTTTCTTTGCCAATAATCTTTATCGGCACTCTTCTAACTGCTAATTCTAGAGTAATTTCCAAGTCATGTTGCGCTGCTTCTTCCACAACAAGATCTGGGTCATGCACATGCTTTCAAAGTTGAGATACGTGAAACACATCATGAACTCTAGGCAACCAATCAAGTAATTGATCCCTATAAGCAAGAGTTCAAATTCGTTCAAGTATAGGAAAGGGACCAATAAATCTGGATGCCAACTTCCCTGTTTTACCGAATCGGACTACTTCTCTCATCGGAGAAACTCTCAAATAAACATAATCACCAATAGCAAATGCTAAATCTCTTCTTCTAGAATCCGCATAACTTTTCTGTCGGCTTTGAGCTGTTTGTAGTCGTTTCTTAATGAAATCGACTTTGTCTGAAGCTTCCCGAATCATATCGGGTCCCAACACAAGTCTGTTTCCAGGTTCTGCCAACATGCAGGAGATCTGCACGGTCTACCGTATAATGCTTCAAATGGAGACATTTTCAAGCTTGCCTGATAGCTATTGTTGTATGAGAACTTGCCAAAATGGAGCTGGTCTTCCCGTGATCCGCCAAAATCAATAATACAAGCCCGTAGTAAATTTTCAAGAATACGGTTCACCCTCTTAGTTTGGCCGTCTAACTGAGGGTGATATGCAGTGCTCAGGTTCATCTTTGTCCCCAATTCTACTTGAAATGCCTCTCAGATTCCTATATGTCTTTCCCACTCGGTCTAACTCAAACGGTCGAGGGGGTTGTGGTGGCTGAACCAAAGGCTCTGGGACAACAGGGATATTCCCCGTCCTCCTCCTCGGGCTGCTCTACCTCTAGTGGCAACTGCTCGTGTAGCCATTTAATTCAAGTTCTGTACAAGCAAGAAAAGAGTCAAGCTCACAAAATGATAATTTTAAGATATGGTAAAAGCAGAAGAATATATGAAAAGATAGCGATATACTGATCAAGCTATTTTGCTATTCTGCTTAGCTTATTCTAGGACATTACTGATCCTGTCTCTAATGAGCTACTCGTCTTAGAACACTACTGATCCTATCTTGACGAGGTGTTTAATGTGTTAAATTCCAGAACTAAGATTAACCAAAGATCTGAGACCACCTGTGACGATCTCAAAACTCCGTACGACGGAATTAAGGATAATCATTGGAATATAACACATTAATCATTATTAGCAGAGAACAGATAATAGCATAAACAGAAAGTAGAATAATTTACATCAATATGACAGCGGAATCATAATATGTAATAAACATCAGAGTAGCACAGTGTAGGATACAACTTAGTGCATGAAGGGAAATGATCAGTCTACATCAAGATCACTGGTACATATACATCATAGATGCATAACAGAAGTAAATCTGTCTACATCTCGATAAGCAGAATCATATACATAAGGTACTAATGGCGGAATATCACATAGCCAAAATACTGAGAAGTCAAGTCCTCGCCATACAAGCCAAAAGATGCACTCCATGCTGTAGTGCAAAAGCCAAAATATACCCTGTCACTTGTCACTAGGCTGCCCGTGTGAAAATAAGGGCACCCGAGTTTGCAAAGTGAAACAAACTACAAGTTAGTCATGGGACTGGTATGAGAAATCTACTTAACTGGATAAAAAACAATAATCAAGGCAAATCATAGGACCACGCCACTTTCGCGAAACGGGTTTACTCCAGTGATTGCCAGTGCATTAAATAAGGTAAATTATTTAATCAACGCAATGCTTTTTATAAAAATGCAGCCATTATAAGACCCAAGTCCCATCATACAATGCAACGCAAACCGGAGGATAGAGTTTTACCTTATAATGGCCAAAATATGCTTAATACGTGTAAAGAAAAATCATTTGGTATTATTACTAGTGCATATATGTTTCAAAAGCAAATTCAATCATAAATATCAATCCTAGACGACATAGCTACCATCTACTATGTCGCCATATATAAGTTACAATCAAATCCGTGATTTCGTATTGGAAATTTGGATTCCGTCATGAGTCGAGGCAAGTGGTAAGCTCCTCACCGCTTCGAGACACTCTAGCAAATGCCTCAGGACTCCCCGTAGAGAACCCTTGGATCTTCAGGGCCGGTCCTCTCTTACGTTTGAGGATTGGTTATTCCTGAACACATATTTCTCGGTTCTATCAGACCTATCCATCGGCTCCGTAGGGACCAATATATCTGAGGTGCTTCGCATTCCAACATCAACAAAGGGTAAAATAAACAACGATGTCAGGGATAGTAAAACGCTGACACCACCCATAGGTAGAAAGAAACGTCGTGCACTCCCTGTAGTCACGATCACGTTTTTGACTCATACCAGTGTGTGGGGCTCGTGAATTAACGCTATACACAAAGCTACGCTATATCAAAGCCGTGCTTTGATCATCAACCACAAGACTCTGCTTTTCAACAAAAGCCTTGATCTTTTGCATCTTTGCATGCCACGCTGTCAATCCACACCATACTAGTGATGTCTACCAATATACAACCTCTGAGCTCGTACGTCTCAGAGAAGGGCGTTAAGCAAGAGAATAAATTCTCTGCCACCAAACAGATGTATATTTAGTAGAGATCAATGAATACAGCACATAATACATGACAAAAACACATCCATTTACAAGTCCGTTCTGGGTCTGAACGAAACCGGAGGCACCTTATTCCTGCTCCCGTATGTCTAATACAGGAGAGAGGCCCTCGCATATCCGGACGATCAACAATTACGTTCAGACTACTACCACTGTAACCTCGTCAAGGGAGCTACCCATCTTAAAGGCATCAGTAGTAATCTGCATGATGTGAAGATCACCAGTCTTGCACCGTCTTCATATCTTTGACATTTATTCGTTGATCAATTATTTGAAATGAGAATTACTCGGCCTTTTCTAATAATTCACGTATATTAGAATTCAAACCAATTCTGTCCATGGTTAAATTATTCGACATCCACATTTACGTTCATTATATAATTTTAATGTCAAACACATCCAACCATCAAATATCAAGAAAACCAAGTAGAATCGGTTTATTTCCATTCCATATTGCCTATAATATTTTATAACGATGTAGCGCTATTTTTATTTACTTAAAAATAACGCCATTTATTTAAACGACATTTCAGGCCATAACGTGGCCCTGGCGCTGTATTTCTCTAATTTTAATTTACACAATTCTCAAAATCTAACCGTCGGATCTTAACGAAGTTAATTCCGTTGGAAAGATCTCTTCAAAGCGAACCCGAGGGTTCCAGTTCCGGTAGAATCCGATGGTCAGATCTCTCGGTATAATCGTTTGAAGTGATATATTCCATATCGTTTTTCATATCGTTTTTCACTTCGATTATTTCACTTACGCCTATAAATTTCGGAAAATTTCGCTATAACCTCCTTTGTACGGGGTGGGGTTTGGAAATTTATTCGACCGTATTAGGTTCCCAATAAATCCTAAAAAGCATGCACATATTTATAGTGATATATTCCGGTGTCCACAGGGGAGTGTATATAGATCATAACTCCAGAGAATAAATTCTCGTCACCTTATAAATGGTTTTTGTGCCTTAATGACTAGAGAGACGTGTTTATTGTCATCTTCAGACCCGTGTGGGGTTTTTATTATCTGGCAATTTATCGTTATATTTTATATAGTCCATATCAATCTTCAGTTCAACCTGAAATATAGTCATCGCCATATAAGCCTCTCGCTTGTATGGTAAATCTTCCACCTCGTCACATAAGCTCAAAATGCTTATGTGTTATATGATAGGGTATGCTATCTTCAAGAAGTATGCCATGTAGTATAGTTCAAAATTAATTGTTACTATCTTATGGCGACGTTTATTATTTCACACAGAACAACAAGCACTCCGCATCCAATGGCATTCACAGGAGTTTATATAATAATAAAATTGCGTAGCCAACTCATTATGGCTTACCTATTTGTCGGGCACACAAATATATTCTTTACTCAATAGCTAATCCATATTCCTGCTCAACACACACACACACACACACACACACACACACACACACACACACATATATATATATATATATATATATATATATATATATATATATGCAGAACTAAACTAAAATAATATTTTTAGTGAACAAATGTTTATTTCAACACGCGGTTATTCTTAACACTTCATACATAGGATAAAAATGTTATTTTTGGCGAACAACAAAATGTTTCAACACATGTTTATTTTAGCGAGTCGTATACATGATAAAAATGATATTTTTATCTTCAAAATATTTATTCCACACATGAATGATTTTAGCACTTCATATTCACAATAAAATGTTAATTTTATTGTTCAATCCTTTTGTTCAACACATGAATCCTTTTCAATATATGAATATTTTAATTAGTTCATACATATAATAAAAATTATATTTTTATCGTTTAAACAATTTATTTGAAACATGAATATTTTATATACTTCATACATAAGATAAAAATGATATTTTTGAAGTTAAATTTTTTTTTTTAAAACACTAGTATTTTATATAGTCTCTATATATGATAAAAATGTGATTTTTACTTTTCAAACAATTTATTCAACACATGAATGTCATTCAACTCATGAATATCTCAACATATGAATATCTCATATATGCATACTTCATATAATTCATACGCATAATAAAAATGTGATTTTTATTATCTAAACAATTTATTCAACGCATGAATATAATTCAATACATGAAAATAATTCAAACACATAGATATTACTGAAAATTTCGGCAGCATAACGGTAGGGGGTTAAAAACCGGCATCGTCCCCAGTACGGCTCCTCGCACTACCTTAGGCCTCACGGCATTCCATAAGGGGCTTATCTAAATGATCTAAGATCAATTTCATATCATATGAATTTTCCACAATAATTCCCATTGTTTCAACCACAAGCAATTTCTTTCAACCACGAACAATTATTTCCAACCATTCGCATTTCAACTAATTTTCAACCATTCGCATTATCAATCAATTTCATGTCAATCACAATCAATTCATATCATCCATGGTCTGTGGACGAGGGGAATGTATATATATATACACGTATATAAATATATTTCATTTACATTTCAACACATATATGAATTTTAGAACACATGCATAATTTATACATCGCTCATATAACTTATACAACGCTCATACATGTGGTGTACAACACATATACAATTTATATTTCGCTCATATAATTTATGCAACGCATTTCCATTCCATATTGAATTTAGATGTCTCACATTGAATTTAATCCATCTGAAATTTGTAGCGAGCTCGTAACACGTTCTAGCTTCTTCTAGAATGTAGATGATGTCGCTATGAGTCCGATGTTTCCTGTTTCATTGAATTTCGTCAAAATAGCAAAAAGATATGATTTTTACTTGAAAATCATGATTTGCAACACTTAGAAGTGTTATTTTCTATTTCAAAAATAAAGGCCGTTACCTTTAGCTAAACCTTCCGAACTAGGTTTTGATTTTCAGCACAAACCGTTGCACGATACGAAGATCGGGCTATGTCACCTGGAAGAGGATCGAGAGGTGCACTGGCGCCACCCCTGGTTGGCGAACTCGAACGGGGTGGGGAGGGGGTACGGTGGCTCGAAGTTCGGAGCTTTGAGGGGTTCGTTCTCGAGGTACGGTGCACGATAGGGGGAGCTCCTTATATGGATTTGAAGAGGTGGAGAAGGACTTCAAAAAGTTCCAAAGGGGATGGGGCTAATTCGAAGTGGTTTGGACGGAAATTGGTTGGGAACGGAGGAGTTCATGGCGCTGTCGAGAGAGAGAGAGAGAGAGAGAGAGAGAGAGAGGGTGTCAGGGGTTTTTGATAATTTTTTTATAAAATAATTAATGAAAGAATTAATTCTGTAGGTCGATATTTATATTAATTCAAAAATTAGGGGTTTTTCCATACGAACTCCAACTCAAACCCAACGACTGTCGCCCCTAGCTAAATACCCCCATTCCGAACACAATGGGATATGTTTCGTAAGCCAATTCGACTGTTATAGTCAGTTATTTTTCAAATTAAAATATAAAACATTCAAATTTTATTTTGAACGTACATTTTAATTTGTCGGGGCCACATACTGATTCCAAAAATTCCCAAAAAATAAATCTAGCTATGTTGGGACGATACGGTCCCAACAAAATTGATTTCGTTGAATTCTGAGACCGTTTGAAAAATGACCATTTTCTTGTCGATCCAATTTGACTAAAATCAACCAAACACGTTTTCCTTTGCCATGCTCATATATTAATTCCAAAAATTATGGAATTTGAAAACTAGTGATAAATTGACATCCCGGATCCAAGAAAAGTGGTTTCGTCGCAAACGGAGTTCGTTTGCAAATGTCTATTTTCAAGGGCTATATTTATTCCATAGCGACCATTCTGAATATTCAACTGGCATAACTTTTGATTCCCGCTATGAAATCTCGATTTTTCAGATTCACTAGAAAGATATTCTTAAACATATTCAAATATTTTTGGTTTCGCTAAAATCCGTTTTATTTTGCGTCTTGTACGTTCAATCAAAGTTCAAATTCAAAATTTTAAACTACCGCACTATTCTAACTCATTATATTATTGAAATTTTTTATTTCAATTACTCCAAATTCATTCAAATAACCAAATAAAAAAATTAAATTGGCTCGTATTTTCCGGGTTGTTACATCCTTCTCTATTTTTTTATAGATAGGAAAGAAGAGACATAACAAAAAAAATAACCCACAAACAAATTTTCAATACAGGCCTTGGCCTATATATATATTTGGCCAGGAAATTGTGTTTGCTAGATCAGTAGGTCATGGTCAGAGTAGATGGACTAAGGGGAGTCAAAGGCGAGTGACGTAGGCACTTCAGGTGATCGGAAATGGCCAGGGCAAAATGGGTTTTGAAGAATAAGGTCTAAGGTTTTGGAGTTGTAGAGATGGAGAAAGATAGCTGGAGGGGAGGTTGAACTCTAGTGGAGAATAAGCATGGCGTTGGGTAATCATGTGTGGTGACAGAGATAGGGTTTAGTGGTGATGAGGCTTTTGTATGGTAGAGTGTGTTTGTAGTGGTGAAATAGGTTCGAACAAAGAAAAAGGAAGTGAAGAGAGGAATTTGTATGTATTTTTCTCTCTCTTACTAACGTGACGAAGGAGGAGGTTTGAGAAAGAATAGTTATAGGCATATAAAAGTGGAGGAATGGAGGGATGTATCTTCGGGTTGCTCAATCGTTTTGCCAAGATTTCGTTTATTTATTTTCATGAGCATGCGTGTAAAAGCAATCAAATGGAAGTGTACATGGTTTCATTGTTAAGAGAAAGAAATGAATGAAGAAGAAGAAATGACTATCAGGAAAATAGGAGAAATAATGTTGCACGAGAGTTAAAGTCCCTCGAAACGACATATTAAATTATGTAACTTACTATTGGGTTATCGAGATTTCAAATTCCAAAATCACAAGGTTTACTATTTTCATAATTTAAGGTGCAAGTTCATGAATAGGCAGGCAACAATAGCATAGAGAAAAGAGTGGTTTAGATATATACATATACTTGTTGATAAAAAAAAATTACACACATTTCAATCGAAATTTCATATTTACAAAACTAAATTTCGAATTTAGCAAAATGAAAAATGATGTTTGCTCAGAAAACAATCTACTATTTTTAGAAAGAAAAAGCCTAAGTTTCGACATTCTTTATAAAAATGATTTATTCAAATTTATTTAAATAACGAGAACAAAACAAACTTGCGTATTTTTCTATAAAATTTATTCTTGCGACATGTGAGTTAAGCACATCTCAAATATAAAATTTTGGATTTTAATTCCAAATTTATGTTTTTAACATTTACTACAAAATATTGGTTGTCACTACCGTAAATTGATTGTATAAATCCATCTACACAGAGCGAGCGGAATTTGATATTTTCACTGCAAAATTATTTGGATCAATTCTAAATTAAAATTAAAATTTTAAGATTATTATTTCAATGTTTTAATATTAATCAGTTTCACGTCAATTCAAAACAATCAATTATTGAATTAGTGATCAATATAGATTCTATTATTCCACTTAAATATATGTTTTCTAAATTCATATATAGAAATTGGGTAAGAATATTCAAAACAAATTATATTTCAAATTTTCAAGTTAAAATTTCAATTAACAACCTTAGTTTTTGGCAAGGACGACCAGTTTTTATAATGGCCGCAACCACTTTAATTAACAACCTTATTAAAATTAAAAAAATTAGGTTGTTATAGGTTTAATAAAATCAAATTACAGAACACAGATAAATCACAGATACAAAATAATAGAATAACTCACCGCGGAATAAACAACTTAGTAGTTCATGAAGCTACTAATTACAAAATCTCAAAATCGAAAACATAATATTTGAGTGATAAATTAATACATTAGAAATCTTTGATATATAAATGCCTTGTATACAAACAAATGATAGAATCGGAATAATCGAATCCGATAGCAATAGAAGACAGATAATATGATGAATCTCCAAAGCTGAAATCCTTTATCTGATTCGAGCATCAAGTCCAAACAAAAGGCTCGAGTCGGGATTAACATTCCGAATAGTAAATTAACTCAACTGATATGCTCAAACGAAATGTACAAGTAACTTAAAGAATGTTTAGGATTCCATTCTTTAAGGATTCATTGAACTAGATATCATATAATAAAATATGCTATTATAATAGAGCCTACGGTTAAATATACTATTGAAAATAGCATAAGTGGGATTATCATCATTACCTTTACATTGTTTATTCCATTGTCGTATAGTTTTCATATAAAACACCAGTAAGCTTTTGATGGATGGGGATGCGCCGTGATATGACAACATTAAATCAAAATCGTAGGGGGCTCGGTTAGGATAATATGTCAAGTCACATTAGACAGTATCCAGGGTAAGATTCTACTAGTTACACTTCGGACCAGTGGTAATTCATAGTTGCAACTACCGTCCACCTCGAAATACACTACCAAATAAGACAGAGTGTAACGTCCCGCATTTCTAACGATCGAATAGTTAATTTATTATATTATTTAAGTAATGGTTTGGTAATTATAAATGACTTGAATTAAATTATATTGAATATTTAATTAAAATAATTAATAAAATAATATATTTAATTCCGAAATAATCGGAAATAGTAGAATTCGCAATATTGTGTGAATTGGATTACTTATAAGATTTAATTTAGTTTAGAATTGAATTATAATAACTAATTTATTTATAATAACGAATTTGAACGTATAATTATAATATAATTTAAATCGAACCCGTAATGTCGCGGTAGTTTGTAATATTGAGTTTTGAACTTTAATTGAATATACAGAATCTGTTTTAAGTTAGATTTCTGTGAAACAAGAAATATTCGGATTTGGTGAACTATATTTTTCTAATGGAAGAGAAAATTCGAGATTTCGTCATGTAGATTGCGAGTTTTGTCCAAATCAAATTTTCAAAAAGTCGCTATGGAATTCGTTTGTAATTTATAAAGATTTATTTATATAATAAAAGGACATTTTTTATATACTGAATATCGATTTAACTTGGGGTTTTAAATTTTGAGTTATAAATCCTGATATGTCTATTCTGGATCTATATAATATTCTATGTATATATAAATGATAATATTAAATTAAATAGTTTTTGAATATATTGATATTTTATTGGTTTATTTAGGCCTTAAAAAATAGACATTTTTACAAACGACCTCCATTTTCGACAAAGTTAATTTTGCTGGATTCAGAATATTAAATTATTGTTAGATTTCAATTTCCATGATTTTTGGAGTCAGTATGTAGCCGTAGGTAATTTAAATGTGAAAGACAGTCAATAATTTGACTTTAAAAATACGTTGTGTGAGCAAACGGACTCAAAATTCGACGAAACAAGTTTTGTTAGGTCAGTAATATTGAACGATAGCTGTATGTCCATTTTCATGGAATTTGTTATCATTTGTGATCATACAAATTTTTAATTGGAAAATACAAATAGTGGTAGACTAATAATCAATATAAAAATTATTTTCTTCTTCTATAAATACACTACTAACATTCAAAACCCTAAACTTTTCACTTCGTTGGTCAAATACACTGCGCCTCCACTTCTCTCGTGAAAAATGTGAAAATGAATTCTTCAAAAAAAAAATCAGTAAAAATTGAAAACGCAACAAAATCCAATGATTTTGGATTCATTAAGCTCGTACGTTGAAAAGCTTCAAGATGGTACCCCTCTTTCTGAGTGCGATGTTTTTCTCAGATGATCCAATTTTGTACAGTAGCCCTAGGTTTTGAGATTTAGGGAAAACGAGGGAGTACTGTATGGATGCGAAGGTGTAGTTGAGTTGGTTGTTGGATTTAGCACTTGCGTGCATGTCCTTGGGAGGTCCGGTGATCTTTTGCAAAGTGCGTTTCACTAGATGGCTTGGAAAATGGTGGAAGTCGCATTCTAGATAAAGGCCGCGTGTTGGACATAATGGGTATGGTTGTGTCGAGATTTTGATGGAGAGTGTGATAGCGTTGTTGGTTTGAAGAATAATGGAGAGTTGAGTGAATGGTAAAAGTAAGAAGTTCGGCAAATGGCACCTTGGTTTTTTTTACGGGTTCGAGCATTATACTAGAAGGAGATGAAGATGAGGAGGGTGGCTAACCAATGATGACATGGATTAGGTATTAGATTAGGTAATTTATTAACTAATTATTTAATATTAATATTGTTTAAATTTTTTATAACTTATAAATGCAATGACTTCATCATATGATATCAGAATCAAACGAAACAAGATCTGTTGTGATCGTATGGACAAGAGCTACACAATGGAACTGATTTGGAGCGATTCGGAGCTCGTCTCAATTAATGACAAAATAAAATGCTTGAATTGACAAATCAGCCGTTGTTCGTTATTTAACGATAAATGACAAATGTGAGTAAACTCACTAACTCTGATTAGTTTATAATTTTTATAAACGTAATTTAGTATTAATAAATGATGATTGGTGTCTGTGTGATGGTTGTTTGGATTTATTTGCTAGTTAGTTGATTGAAAATATAGATATAGTTATATATAAAAATCATTAATTAAATATTGATTCTGTTTATCAAAATATTTCATATTCATGTTATTTACGTTGATTAACATCTGTGGATGCAGGGAAATAGGTTGGGGGGATCCAAATAGATTTCTCAACATTTATGTTACTGTTTTTCATATATTGTGATATATGATGTGATATATAATCTATTACTGATTATGTGTTTGATGATATTGATCTCTTTTATTTGGTATTTTAAATACCATATGTAATAATTGGAATATAAAAAGGCATTTCTGGAATGAGTATTGAATTTAAGAAATTTATAAAATCAATGGATTTTATAAAAAGAAATATTTGGAAAATTAATAGAATTATAAAAGGGAATTTCCAGTTATAAAAGAATTATGGGAAAATTGATTTAAAGTAAATATTTCAAAATCTGTTTTTAACAGATAAATTGAGAAGAATAATCTATAAACTATGTTTATAAATTAAGAAAAATATGTATCATTGGATAAATAAAAATATAAATCTGAATTTACGTAAAGAAGTAAAAATCGGTTTTAACACTGATATTTGAAAATGGAATGTAAACTTAACATTTATAAAGGGAATTGTAAAGGTGGAATATGAATTTGAAAAGGGAAAATCTACTTTAAAAATAGAAATGGAATTTCAAATGGGCTAGAAATAAATAACTTGTTTAATAATAAAAAACAAGTAGGGTAATTTATAAACAATATTTATAAATGAAATAAAAATAATTATCAGTGGATAATTTGGATTGTAAATTCAGTACTGAATTTAAAATAGGAAATTGGGAATTTGTTTTAAATAGGAAACGATGGAATTTATTTCGATGTTCGAAATGTGAATAGGATTAAAATAAAATCCATAAAGATTTGAAATTAGAATTTGACTAGGACAAATGTTATGAAATAATTTATTTTAAGAAATTATATATTGAATAAATCAGGAATTGACAAGATAATTAGTATTCGGCTGGAAACCAATATTTTATAATTGAATATAAAGGCGACAGAGAATTCTAAATGTATTAAATAAAATCAACTATGAAGTTGACATGTAAACAAGATTTGATAAATAAAATGGAACGTGAATAAGAAGTTGTAAAATGACTCGATAATTGAAATTTGAACTAGCGTTAGTATTTAAATTATGAAATCAAGTTTTGATTTGATAAAACGAGTCCAGTTTTCTGTAAAGGAATAATATTCATGTTTTAAAGTGAATAACGATTTAAAAGCAAATGTTTTCCAGATTTAAAATGGTTATAAAAGAAAATTGGTAACTATTGGGAAGTACTAAATTCAAGAATGAATTTAGAAATTGAGTTGACCTAAAATGGTAATTTTTCTAAAGTTTGGGACGTTGATCGAATATAGGTTATTCAAAAGGGAGTTATCGAATAGAGATTATTCGAAAAAGAGTTTTACGTTAAAATTCGATTATATCGAATTCGGGAAAGTATTATTTCCGATTTTTATCAAAATTTATTTTTTAATAAATTAATTAATTATTTATTTAAAATAAGGAATAGGTGTTATATTTTTAAGTTAGGTATTTCGGAAGTAGGGATTATAAAGTTATCGTTATAATCAATGTTTTTCATAAAAGAATTGGATTCGTAAACTAAATTCGAAAATTACGTGAGAAATGATTTGATAAGGAATTAAGAAATGGAGTTAAGGAAATTAGATACTAACTGGAGATTAGTTAAGTTGTAATGAACTGGGATTTTCGATCCAGAAAATCAAAATAAACCCATGTTACTTATTCAGGCATCGAACATTCCAGATCATTAATAGAAAGAAGTTAGAGGGTGAGACTAGATAAGATAGAAAATTAGAATAGAAGAAGAAGAAGATCACTACAGAACAGAATCAGAGTGATACGAATCTCACAGCGGAACGAGTAAAATATATTATACAACATAACTTTGAAATAAAAACAGTATATATATGCAACAACATTACCAGAGTACAACACTTACACACAGCGGAAATAACAATAGCTAGATAATCCTGAAGCTTCATGCTTCAAGCTCCTCCGAATATATCTGTAAAGACCTGAACTACTTGACTGCCCGTACAAATTTGGGCACCCAAGAGTTTAGGGAAAAACAAAACAAAATAAACTCTGGGTCAGTCATGGGACTGGTGTGAGTAAACTCAAACCATTGGTTTAACTTTTCAAAATCCTTTTCCGAAAGAAAAGATAATCGTAAGACCGATCCACACATAAACACGGATGGTTTTTACCTTACGATAACCCAAAACAGTTTTGGAAATCAATACTTCTCTGATATTATAATAATGTCTAATCACAAGTAATTAGAATCTAGCAGAACGCTTGCATCTCACGTTCCACATATATAGTGTACAAATCAAAATCGCGGCACTTATTGGAAATTGGATTCCGACCTTGACAAGGTATGGGACCACCTGCCGATAGTGTATTTCTAGAGGCAAATACACTGGGTTCAACAAGAACATCTTGCAACCCAGCCCTCACATGACCGACCACTCATTTCGCTTGAGTGTATCGAATGTATACCACCAACGGTTGGGAGCTACCCACTGTCTTCCCGAAAAGGGACAGCATCGAAATAGATAATAGAATGAAATGGATTTTCTCTAGATAGGTGATATACACCCTAATGGGAGCGACCCACTTAGCCATGCTGCCTGCCCGATTTCTGTCATTTCCCGGTTGATGAGGCTTGAGGTCAAAACGTATCTTTTGAAACACTTGACCACCCTTCACTTTGAATGTCACATCGTCATACCCGTCAAATCAAAAATTGATTTCCCCAAAAATACCACGGGTATAAAGCTAAGAGAAACGAATTCCTCCGCCACCAAACGTATGTACGTTTGAAAAGATCAACTTACGCGATCCGTTAGATATACTCTGTCAGACATTCGTCCATTTACGTTTGTCTTGGGACTGAACAAACCGAAGGCACTATTCTGTAAACAGGATAGCCCTTGCATAACTCCGTCTTCAATATTTGATCGCAACGCTAATGTCCATACAGAGTGGTTTTCAGATAATGAATCTGATCCCGGTCTCTCCGTATTGACGACGGAAAAATGGTCAAAAACTTCGATAGTCGGTGATTTAACTATCAAAGAAAAACAGGTGTGCAAACAACGATATTATTTCCAGATGGATATTCTACCGACCAATCATCATTCAATATTTATCTCTTCATGTTAAATTATCTTTAATTTATACATTTCCTCATTTCTATATATTTGTAAATTCTCATTTTCTAAATTTTGAAAATATACTTTATAGATCATTTGGGAAACATTACCGTATTTACTTCCTTTTCTTATTTCCTATATTGGAAAACATTTCTGATCCTTATTTGGAAAACATTTCCAAATCTCCTTTACTGGATTTAAACAGATGTTTAAATTAAACATCGTTATGCCAACTCCTAACCATTACAGTCACTAGCTCAATTCACTTAACCACTTTCACTATCGAACCTTATTCACTTCTTAGTTAAAACCGAAGTCAATCAAGTTGGGGTATAATTACCTCTCAGACCTTAACTGAGCGACATTTCTAAATTCGAAATAGATAAAGTTAAAACATTAACTCTTTAAGGAACTTCCTTGCGAAACTCTCGGATTTTGTTTATGAATCCACTTCCTTTACAAAATCATTTGATTATAACTATAATGTTATAACTCCATGCTTTCAAAACATATTAACTTAAATATAGCTTTTATATCTTAATATGGATAAATGACAAACAACAAATTTATTAACAAACAAGTAAGACTTGATTTGAAACGGAAAGTAAACATTACTTCCCTTGATTTGATATAATCGAATTCCCATATATAATTCGCTCTCGAATGATCACTATCCGATGACTCTCTTTCGAATTAACTATATACGATTCCTCTGTTCGAATAACTATTATTTGATAATCCTTTTCTTCGAATAACTATATTCGAAAATCTCTCTTCGAATAAACCATATTCGTTAATCCTCTCCTTCGAACAAATATATTCGATTCAACGCACTTCGAATGAACTATATTCAATTACTCTTCTCGAATAAACTATGTTCGATAACTCCACTTCGAATAAACGATATTCGACTACTTTCCTTCTACTAACTCTATTCACTCGACTATCCCGAACTTGATTAGTTCCATTTGAATAACTCTAATTCGATTTAACTCCAATTGATTTACTCTAATTGATTCACCATAACTGGTTAACTCTAGCTGATTAACTCTAACTGGTTGACTCTTACCGATTAACTCTAATGATTTACTATGATCGATTAACTCAAACTCGACTTATTTAACTCCTATCGATTTACTAATATTCTATTTAACTCCATTCGCTTGACTCTAGATCGCAGCGATCACAATGGTTACGCCTGATTCCCTCAGGAAACATCCGACCGCCGTAGGCTATCTGCAGCCTTGCGAATTTCGCTAGCAGTCGTACGAAATGGCAACTCTTCCTGAATAACTATGTTTGACTAACTCTACCCCTATATAACTATATTTGATCAACTCTGATTGAACAACCAATATTAATTTAAATCCAAATCTGATTAACTAAGTTCAATTACTCTATCTGGTCAACTCTTTTATTTGAATAACTAATATTCAAAAATCTCTCTCGAATAACTTATATTCGATAATCTCTCTCTACGGATTTTATGTAACCCCTTTTACATTCTGAATATCGAAATGGATTTCATCGCTCCCTTTAAAACAACTCCAATTTCCTATTATCCAAATTCACTATTGAATTCGCAAATCTCAGTTTCCACTGATAATTATAATTTAGTTCATTCAGACACTTTGTTTGCAATTCACAACACTTGTTTCATTTTAAACAAGTTCTTTATTTCTAACCATTGAAATCTCATTTCTGTTTAACTCTCATCTCAAAAACTCACTTTCCTTTATAAATGGGTTTATTTGCAAAATATTTTCTTAAATTCATTTTTCACACCAGATGGGAAAAATGCCCCTTTTTATAGAATCTATTTAATTTGATTTCACAAATATTTCCTTTCAGATTATCCTTTATTCTATACAGTTCACCTTCTATTTCTCATTAAGTATTTTACTCAAACAGTCCTTTACACTTCCCTATAATATTGCTAATAATTTCATATAGAAGTTCCTTATTTTAATTTCAACGTCTCCTTTTAAAAAAATCTATTTGATTTCATAAAATCCTTTAAATTAAATTGTCCACTTCACAATTTTCTTTACTATAAAATTCTTTGATTTTATATGAATATTTATTTCAAATTCTAGTTTGAAATTCTCCTTTTCACATTCCAATATTTCCTTTGGTATTTAAAGTTACCAAATAACCACAATCAACACACCAAATCAACAACTGATTATAATCACATCATATGTCATAATATATGATAAACAGAAAAATAAATGTTGAGGAACCCAGTTGGGTCCCTCCAACCTATTTCCCTGCATCCACAGATGTCAGTCAACACAAATATAAAATATTCTGATAAACAGAGTCAATATTTCGATACGATTTATATATATCGTTATCGATAATTTCAGCCAACTGACTAGCAGTTCAACCAAACAACCAACACACAACAAAGCAACCAATAAATTCACTTCTAATAATACTTTATAGAAATATAAATTGATCAGAGTTAGTGAGAGTTACTCACCTTGTTCGGTTTATCGTTAAATAACGATATACGTTCATTGATTTGATCCAGGCATTTAATTTCACCATAAATCCGAACGAGCTCCAATTCACTCCCGGTCAGTTCCAAGGTGTAGCCACCGTCCATACGATCCCAACGGATCTTGTTTCACTCAATTCTGATCAAGTTTGACGAAGTTATGCTATTACGAAGTTAATACGTATTTAAAACAAATTTAAACTAGGCATTAATGTTAAACGGGCCTCACCCTCAACCCTCTTGGCCCAAGCCCATCCATTTCGTCCAAGCCCAGACCCACGCTCCTTCTTCCCCAATGATAAAATGCGACTTCCAGTTGTTTTCCTCAGACATTGCCACCAATTCAAGCATCAACCACTCCTCTTCTATTTCACTAAAACAAAATCTGAAATCACCATTGGATCCTCCATCAAAATCTCAACAAAACTGGATCCAAGTCCTTGAACTCGCGCGTCAACATCAGGACGCGTTCTCCAGCCTCCGTCGAGCTGCTATTGTGCGAGATCGACACTAAATTTCACCGAATACCCCAAAAAAAATCAAGCAAGTGCGATTTCGCATCTTGAATCAAAATACGAACCCCAATCCCTCAATCGATGCACCAAAACCCCAAACGGTGGAACCCTAGAACTACCACTCGAAAACTGGGTGTCCAAATACTGCGTCGCACCACCCAAAACGGGCATGGAAATGGAGAGAATCAACTCACGAGTACAAATATATTCATCTAGGATTTTATTGATTTGTTTTTGGTTTGTGAATGAGGACTATTGCTGTAGATTTTTCTTCGATGGTGGCGGCACAGATATTGAAGAGGGAAAATGAGGGTTAGGGTTAGGACCGTGTGGTTATATTTATAGGGTAGTAAAAATATTTTTTTATTCGATTTTTATATTTATTTTAGTCAATCGTTGTTTGTATTCACTGTTTAAAAATCCCTGTGATCATATATAATACCCAAAAATCACGGAAATGGACATGCAGCTACAGTTTGACATTGCGGACCCAACGAAACTGGTTTCGTCGAATTCCGACTCCGTATGCTTACACAACATATTTTTAAAGTCAGAAAATTGACTGTTTTTCACATTAAAATCGCCCACGGCCACATACTGACTTCAAAAATCACGAAAATTGAACTCTAACAATAATTTGATATTGCGGATCCAACAAAAATTAGTTTCGTCGAATTCCGAGGTCGTTTGCAAAAATGACTATTTTTAAAGCTCAAAATAAACCATTTAAATATATAAATATATTTAAAAACATTTAAATTTAATATTTATAAATAAACATTATCGCATATATTCACAATGGAATACCATACAGCTCCACTTGGATTTATAACTCGATATTTCAAAATTTCCAGTTATATCGATATTCGATTGACATTGAAAATCCTTTTATAATATAAATAAATCGTTATAAATTATAAAGGAATTCCACAGCGACTTTTCTAAATTTTGATTTGGACGTAAATCAAAATCTACACGACGAAATCCCGATTTTCCTCTTCCACTAGAAAAATATACTCCACCAGCCCCCGACGTTTCTTGTTTCACAGAAATCCGATTTAAAATGACTTCTGTATACTCGTTTAAAGTTCAAATCGCCAAATAACGAACTTCAGTGCCATTTCGAGCTCGATTTTAATTATAATATAATTATACATTCAAACTGTCGTTCAAATAATATATTCGTTATTCTAATTCAATTCTAAACTGAATTAAATATCACAGATGATCCAGTTCACACCATATTGTGAATTCCACTATTTCTGACTATTTCAGAAATTAAATATATTATTATATTATTTATTTTAATTAAATATTCAATATTATTTAATTCTGGTCATTTTAAATAACCAAACCATTATTTAAATAATTAAATAAATTAATTATATTGCTGAAAAATGTGTGTCGTTACATAAGTTGAATGGTAACCTTAGTGTCGATCTGATGTTGGTTTCAGCCTTCGAGGTTGATATTCAGGGAATTATTCTCTTACTAGTTTACGCTTAGATATGGGAGGATAGTGATGCGTGAATAAGAGATGGAAATGTTTTCCAATATTAATAATGTATATTTTCTAAATTTAGAAAATAAGGATTTATGAATATATGGAAAGGGGAAATGAATAAATTAATGATAAACTAATTTAAATGGAAAAATGTTGGTTGATAAAATTTCCATTTGGAAATAAGATCTTTTTGTGTATGGATGTTTTCCTTTGATAGTTAAATAACCAACTATCAAAGTTTTGACCATTTTTCCGTCGTCAATACAAGGAGACCGGGATCAGATTTATTATCTGAAAACCACTTCATATGGGCATTAGCATTGCGAATCAAATATGATGAAGACAGTAGAAGACGGAGTTTATGCAAGGGCTCTTCTGTCAAATCCTAGGTAGAAATTTCCTAAGATGGGTTTACAGAATAGTGCCTTCAGTTTGTCCAGTCCCAGGACAACCTATATGGAAGAATGTCTGACAGAGTATATTTAATAGATCGCGTAAGTTGATCTCTTCAAATGTATTTATATTTGGTAGCGGAAGGATTCGTTTCTCTTAGCTATATACCCATGATATTTTTGGAGAAATCAATTTGTGAATTGGCGGGTATGACGATGTGGCATTCAAAGTAAATAAATGTGTGATTTGCCAAAAAGATATGTTATGACCTCAAATCTCACAACCGTAAATGGTATAAAATCGGGTAGGTCACATGGCTAAGTGGGTAGCTCCCAATTAGGGTGTATTGTCACCTAATCTAGAGAAAATCCATTTGCTTCTTTAAACTATTTCGATGCCGTCCCTTTTGGGAAATAATTGTTGGTCCCAACCGTTGGTGATAATACATTTGGTATACTCAAGTGAAATGAGTAGCCGGTCATGTTTAGCCTGGGTTGCACGATGTTCTTGTTAAACCTGATGTATTCCTCTCTAGAGATACACTGTCGAAAGGTGGTCCCATACCCTGCCAATTGGAATCCTGTACCAAATAAGCACCCACGGTTTTTGATTATATATTATATATGCGGAACGTAAGATGAAAGCGTTAGGCTAGATTGCTATTTATTTGACTTAGACAATATTGTAACATCATAAGAGTATTGATTTTAAATAATATTTTTGGTTATCATAAGTTAAAAACCATCTATGTTTATGTGTGGATCGGTCTTAAGATTATCCTTTCTTTAAAAAGGATTTTTAAAAGTTAAAACAAGTGGCTGGAGTTTACTCACACTAGTCCAATGACTGACCCAAAGTTTTTTTTTATTTTACCCTAAACTCTTGGGTGCCCAAATTTGTACGGACAGTCAAGTAGTTGGGATTTTATCGATATACTGGGAAGAGCTTGGAGCAGGGGGCTTCAACATTTTTCTGCTACTGTTTATTTCCACTGTAATGTTATATGTCGTACTCTAAGATGGTATGTATATACAGTATAAGTTTGTATCTCAAAAGGTATGATGTATAATATATTTTATTCGTTCTACTGTGAGATTCGTGTTTTACTCTGAATTGTTGTATTTATGTTCTTCTTCTTCTATTCTGACTTTCTTTCTCTCTATTCTCACCCTCCAACTTCTTTCTGTTAACGTCCCGGTACTTTTGATGCTTGAATAGTCGACATGGTGTTGTGTGTCGATTTTCATGGTCGAAAATTTTCGGGTCGTTATACATACCCAATCAAATCACAAAGTAGTAGATGTAGTATCAAAGAAGTGTGTCCGATAAGAGATGCTACCTCTATTAATCATGTTATAGCTCAGGTTTTAGTTATTTTATTTATGACTTAAAGGTCAAGGCTATCCATCATCATTCTCTTACTTCATTCCAGTAGCGTTTGTAAAGGCCCGCAAATCCGTGCTATCGGAGTTGACTAAATGCAACACACGTCCAACCCAAGTAACACAGAAATACGACTCATTATTAGAAAGAAGTTAGAGGATGAGAAATAGAAAGAAAGAAATATTAGAATAGAAGAAAACGAAGATCACAAACTCACAGCGGAACGAATAAAATATATTCTATAACATAAGCTTTGAAATACAAATCTGTTCTGTACATATATACATACCATCATCAGAGTACACATAACATTTGATTCAGCGGAAGTAACTCGAAATAACTAACGTTGAAGCCTCCTGCTTCAAGCTCCTCCAAGTGTATCTGTAAAAGCCTGAAACACTTGGCTGCCCGTACAAATTTGGGCACCCAAGAGTTTAGGGAAAACAAAACAAAATAAACTCTGGGTCAGTCATGGGACTGGTGTGAGTAAACTCCAACCACTTGTTTAACTTTAAAAACTCTTTTCGAAAGAAAAGATAATAGTAAGACCAGCCCACACATAAACATGGACGGTTTTTACCTTACTATAACCCAAAACACTTTGATATCAAATCCAGTGATATTATACTAATGTCTACCTCAAATAAATAACCAGATAGCAGAACGCTTGCATCTCACGCTCCACATATATATTATAAAATCAAAACCCGCATGGCGCTTATTGGAGATTGGATTTCCAACATGACAAGGTATGGAACCACCTTCCGATGATGTATCTCTAGAGGCGAATACACCTGGGTTCAACAAGAACATCTTGCAACCCGGCCCACACATGACCGACCACTCATTTCACTTGAGTGTATCGAATGTATATCACCAACGGTTGGACTCAAACCACCGTTTCCCGAATGGGCAGAATCGATAGATTTAGAAACAAAAGAAATTTCTCTAGATAGGTGATTATACACCCTAATGGGTGCGACCCACATAGCCATGCTGCCTGCCCGATTTTTGTCCATTCCCGGTTGTTGAGGCCTGAGGCTACGAATACTTACCATTCCTTGATAACACAATCACTTTGAATGCCACATTGTCAGATCCGTTAATCACTAGTTGAGTTTGCACAAATATTCTGGATATTATGCTAAGGGATAAATCCGTTGCAACCATATACATTCATACAGACCAACCCATTTGATCATTGGAAATACTCTGTCAGACATTCGTCCATTTACGTTCGTTCTGGGATTGAACGAAACCGAAGGCACTATTTTTATTAATAGAAAAAGCCCTTGCACTTCACTCCGTCTTCAATATATTCAGCATACTTGGTTCGCAACGCTTATGCCGATACGGAGTGGTTCTTCGGATAAAAATCCAACCGGTCTCTCCATATTGACAACGATGGTCAAAACTTCGATAGTCTGTGATTTAACTATCGAATAAAAACAAGTGTTCATCCAACATATCAACAAATCACTGGGCTCTTTAATTAATATTCATTAATTAAATCTCCTTTCCCTTTCCTTATCAATATTTATTAACCCAAATATTTTCAATAATCATATTGGCCCTTTACGCCATTTGGAAAAAACGTTTCCAAATATTAACTTCTTTTATTTTCTATATATTAGCAAAATCTCTATTTTCAATTGGAAACAATTCCAATCATTTATCTCTATCCCTTTTTGTTACAACATTCGATTTTTATATTCACTTTACTATCGAATTCAATACGTCGATACAATGATTTCAAATTATCAAAATATCTTAAAAATATTCTAACTCTTTAAATTTCCGGAAAATTTCGCCATAACCTCCCCTGTATCAGGAGCATCGGGAAATTTCAAATAACATCCCGGTATCTTCCTCAATCAAAAAGAAAAAGGAAAAGCCAAGCGGCTTGCCGATACGGCGCATAAATCTCATATATGAATTAAACATGTACCTTTTTGTCGAGCATTACGTTTATAAACTCCATATACCTCATCCCATACCTGTCTAACACCTGTTCACCTGTTTTCAATTCAATTCAATACCATCTAATCGTTTGAATTCAGTTTCGCCTATTTATTCTTTAATTAAACATTTCGCCTATTTCACTTCTTTGTCGAACATAACATGTTCAAACAAAATGTTTAACTCGTTCATAACTAAATTGAATTTCAATTTCAATTCTAGTTCTCTTTTTTATTTCGAATATAAATTTCAAATCGAATTTTCTTATTTAAAGTTCAATATCCATTCAAAATCTCATTTAACTAATTTCCGTTCAAATTAGTAAATTCCATTCAATAAATCAAAATTTGGTTTCTGTTTCAAAAATCATATTTATTTACACAACTTGAATTCGCATATATTTTACAACTCAACTCGGAGATTTTCTAAATAGGAAATTCGGATTTTATTTGCTTAAAATCCCTTTATAATATTAAATAAACTATTATGGTTTTAAAACGATTCTGGCGCTGCTTTTCTGAAAATTTGATTTTGACATAACTCAAAATCTATACGACGAAATTCAGATTTTTCTCCTTCATTAGAAAACTATTATCAAATCGGTCCTGACGTTTCTTGTTTCGAAGAATTCCGACTTCAATCGAGTTCTATATATTCAATTGAAGTTCGAATCGCCAATTTACGAACTGCAGCGCTGCGGCGAGTTCGTTTTTAATTATATTTATATATAAACTTTTTAAACTTCTTAAAAATGAATTCAACTTCGTTTGAATTCCTTGATTCAAATTCCAATCTCACTTTTGAATTCTATATTTCAAATCCCAATTCCTTTTCTATTTGATATTCAAATTAAATACTTGAATTTCGATTTGAATTCCCTATATTCAAATTCAATACTTGAATTCATTTGAATTCTTTTATTCAAACTCTATTTTTAAATTCCATTTGAACTTCTATATTCCAATTTCTATATTTGAATTCTATTGGAATTCAAATATTCAAACTCCTTTTTAAATTCTATAATCAGAATTCCATAGTTTTAAACCCATTTGAATTTCATATTCAAATCCCATAGATTAAATCCTATTTGAATTCAATTTGAATCTCTTATATTCAAATTTCATTCTCCCTTTCTGACCCCATTTGAATTCTAATATTCAAACTTATTTTCAATACCATTTGAATTTCTAATATTCAAACTTATTTTCAATACCATTTGAATTTCTTTACTCAAATCCATTTGAATTTCCTTGAATTCAAATTCCATTTCAAAACCACTTGGATTTTCTATTTTTGAAATCCTATTTTGAAATTCTATTTCCAATTCTGCTTTGAAAATCCTATTTCAAAGTTTATTTCAAATTCTATTTTGAAATCTCATATTCAAATTTCTACTTGAATTTCTGTATTCAATTCCATGTTCAAATTCAATACTCGAATTTCTATTTCAAATCTCTATTTAAATTTCACATTTGAATTTCTTCCTTGAAATACCATATTTCAAATTCTTTTTAATTCTTCTTTGAAATTCTCTATTTCAAATTCTATTTTGAAATTCTACATTCAAATCTCTATTCGAATTTCTTTATTCGAATTCCTTTGAATTCAAATTTTATTTTAATTCCTTGAATAAAAATTCTATTTTTCATTCTAATTTCATCTATTCAAATTCTATTTGAACTTCTTATTTGAATTTCTAATATTCAATCCCCTTTTAAAATTCAAATATTTTAACTCCTTTAAAAATTCAAATGTTATACTCAAATTTCATTTGAGTTATATATTTAAAAATTTCATTTCACATCCTATTTTGAAATTTCATTTCAAAATCCCAATTTCAAACTTGTATTTCTATTTTTGAATTATCAAATGATAAATCTCTTCACTTCATCTACAATTTTGTTATAAAAGAACTATTTCTTAACTTCGTTTAAAAAGAAACTACTTGTTTTATTTTTTAAAACAAGTTTATATTTTTATTTCCCTTTTAAAATTCAAATATCTATTTAAAAATAGAACCTTTCCCTTTTAAATCTCACATCTCCTTTTAATTGGCCCAGTGATATTTAAAACAATCAAATCACCCAATTCTCAATCATTTGGTTTTTAACACATCATATATGAATATATATATGAAATCAAACACCCAAGCAAACAAACAGATAATATATTTTTGAGGAATCCTGTTGGATTCCTCCAACCTGTTTTCCTGCATCCACAGATGTTAGCACATAAATAATACCCATTCTGCTTCGTGGCAGAATATCGCGGTATAGAAGGTCATCCACTAATCATAGCGTGGGGCGTATAGGGTAATCATCCGCTATGAAACTGCGGGCATCCGCTAATGAGACTGCGGGAATCCAACCAATCAATCAACCCAATATATATATATATATATAGCCTAAATAACTAATATATATAAACAACCAGAAAACATTCACACAAGCAACAGACAATTATTTTAATGAAATAAAAATAATTAGAAATAAAAGGTGAGTGAGATTTACTCACCGAGACCTTATTTGCTGAATACTCTGTTTAATTCCATATCGACTCAACTACGCATCCTTCTCGAGTCGTCTACCTGGCACTTAAGATTATTTATTTTATTTATCGATTAAATGTCTATAAATTTAAATTAACTATTAACAAAAATAAATGCTCTTATGTATTATAAATTTTGAAATAGCATTTACCTTATTTCTTTGCGAATAACTTGATCAATTTTCGAAGGCATCTCAACCAAATCTAACACCTTGCGGTTATTGGACTCTACTCGAAAAATCCTCGAAGCCAATCCAAACAGTTCCAAACTTCAAATGAAACCCTAAATTTCGGCTCCATTCTTTGCGGCATTTTGTCGAACACCATACCGTCATTGACCAATACTATCAGATTTCCAGCTGCCGAACATCCATACAGTCCTCTTCCATCACCATCGCTCACTCCATCAACGAAGTGCCATGCCAACGTTCTGAAACTCCTCGTCTTGAATTGGAGCACCTCGTCACCTCCACATGACAGTCGCGACAGCCCATACCTTCCGAAATGCATTCGCCGACTTCCTCCTACTCACCAAAGTCGAAACCCCTTTAGTCCATCGCACCTACCAATTTATTCCGTTCGACTTCAGCTTCAGCCCAAAACCCACATCGCGCACCCACATTTGCCCTAGCTCGACGCTGATTCGTGACTCTACCCTTATCGCGCCTCGTCCCTAATCCGAACGCACTGCTAGTTATAACGAAGAACAGGGCTTCGATTTGATTTTTATTTGGATAGGGAAGTGGAAATCGCGGTCGGCTTGTGATAAATGCAAATGGAAAAAAAAATCTGCGTATTATATAATGGAGAGGAAGAAGTTGCGGTTTGATTTTAAATGGAAAGGGGAACTTCGGTTTTGTATTTGAGCTGAAGGACGAAGTAAACTGCGACATTTATAAGTGAACAGCGGGGAACAATTTGTACTGGAGCCATTAATCCATGCCGTCTTAGATATTGAAGGAGAGGGACAGCTTTGTCAGCTCGAGGGGATAAGTCTGCGTGATTTTAGTTTTAGGTCGGCTTCATTCAAAGTATAGGGTGGCTGATGTATTTTTATTTTTGTTTTTGTTTTGATTAAAAAGCTAAATATCTTGTGGTTCTTTAAATTAAAATCCTGAACCGCTATCCTAACGCAACCATTGTTATTCCAACAGTTTAACACTGTTCTGAACTAACCGAATATATTTTATATTTAATTTAAACGTATATAGAATAATTATTTTATAAAGATATTATGTAAATTTATAAACAAATAAATTTCTCGATAATATATCATTACCATTATCGATTACATTCACATAGAATTTATATTTATTATCTGAACTGTTTTGATTCTATTCTAACTTCGAATTCAATATATCTCGTATTACGGTAATTAGATCTATAACTCAATATGAAAATCGATTTATATTATCAGCTCTATATTTAAAATAATATTAAATATTCAAAATAAATCGACCAGAAAAATCTGGGTCGTTACATTCTTCCCCCCTTAAAATAATTTCGTCCTCGAAATTGCTAAGGTAGGAAAAATGGTACAAATCTATTACTTTTCAAAAATTCACTTATGTTGAAACTCAACCCCTTATATTCCAATTAAATTTAATTCCAACCAAAACTTTTGGTTTTTATTCACACACATTCAAATTGATTTAAATCAATTTATCCACTTGGATTCATCTTGCTTTAAGTTAAATTTTAATTCCAGAATTCAAATTCCCGGTTTTTTTTTTTTTTTTTTTTCAAATTCTTCTGAAATCCCATAAATACATACATATATATTTGTCATTATCTCAAATTCAAAATATTTGAATTTCAAACCACTTGTTCTTCTTTCAAACAAATTTCATCAAAACTTTTTAAGGTAGCAATCCATCACTTAGAAACTCGAAAATGAACACTGATGATGTTGCAATCATCATCAGAATAATTTCCCAGCCACTGAAGTGAGTTCAGTGCTTAAACAATTTCAAAACTCATTCAAAATGATTTTTATTCAAAAATCCCTTTCAAAACACAGCTATTTTATTTTAATATATGTTAAAAATATTTTTCAGACTTCCCAGGATTTTAAATTCTGAATTCTGTTTTGAATTCAATTTTAGTTCATCTCATTTGTATATTTTATTCATATACAAATTCTATTTGATTCTATATAACTATTTTATTCGTTATAATCTTATTTGATTATAATAATAACAACCAATACATCCATATATTCTAAAAATTTCAAAAGATTTTCTTTTTATATCAAAATAGAATTTTGGGTAAAATTATTTCATCTACCCACTTAAAACAATATCATGTTGTATTTTCTGTCCAAGTGTTTAGAAATCCCTATCGACTTCGTGGCGTCCCACGATTCGACCAGAATTCATAAACTACTCACAGACTAGTCAACACAATATAAAACAACTTTTATATCAAATAACAAATACGCTCTCTCGTATATACACTCAACTCATTCTAGGGTACTGCTGACCCTATCTCTACTGAGCACAACTCCACAAAGCCTAGGTATTCGCTCAACCTAAGCTCTGATACCACTGTAAAGGCCCGCAAATCCGTGCTATCGGAGTTGACTAAATGCAACACACGTCCAACCCAAGTAACACAGAAATACGACTCATTATTAGAAAGAAGTTAGAGGATGAGAAATAGAAAGAAAGAAATATTAGAATAGAAGAAAACGAAGATCACAAACTCACAGCGGAACGAATAAAATATATTCTATAACATAAGCTTTGAAATACAAATCTGTTCTGTACATATATACATACCATCATCAGAGTACACATAACATTTGATTCAGCGGAAGTAACTCGAAATAACTAACGTTGAAGCCTCCTGCTTCAAGCTCCTCCAAGTGTATCTGTAAAAGCCTGAAACACTTGGCTGCCCGTACAAATTTGGGCACCCAAGAGTTTAGGGAAAACAAAACAAAATAAACTCTGGGTCAGTCATGGGACTGGTGTGAGTAAACTCCAACCACTTGTTTAACTTTAAAAACTCTTTTCGAAAGAAAAGATAATAGTAAGACCAGCCCACACATAAACATGGACGGTTTTTACCTTACTATAACCCAAAACACTTTGATATCAAATCCAGTGATATTATACTAATGTCTACCTCAAATAAATAACCAGATAGCAGAACGCTTGCATCTCACGCTCCACATATATATTATAAAATCAAAACCCGCATGGCGCTTATTGGAGATTGGATTTCCAACATGACAAGGTATGGAACCACCTTCCGATGATGTATCTCTAGAGGCGAATACACCTGGGTTCAACAAGAACATCTTGCAACCCGGCCCACACATGACCGACCACTCATTTCACTTGAGTGTATCGAATGTATATCACCAACGGTTGGACTCAAACCACCGTTTCCCGAATGGGCAGAATCGATAGATTTAGAAACAAAAGAAATTTCTCTAGATAGGTGATTATACACCCTAATGGGTGCGACCCACATAGCCATGCTGCCTGCCCGATTTTTGTCCTTTCCCGGTTGTTGAGGCCTGAGGCTACGAATACTTACCATTCCTTGATAACACAATCACTTTGAATGCCACATTGTCAGATCCGTTAATCACTAGTTGAGTTTGCACAAATATTCTGGATATTATGCTAAGGGATAAATCCGTTGCAACCATATACATTCATACAGACCAACCCATTTGATCATTGGAAATACTCTGTCAGACATTCGTCCATTTACGTTCGTTCTGGGATTGAACGAAACCGAAGGCACTATTTTTATTAATAGAAAAAGCCCTTGCACTTCACTCCGTCTTCAATATATTCAGCATACTTGGTTCGCAACGCTTATGCCGATACGGAGTGGTTCTTCGGATAAAAATCCAACCGGTCTCTCCATATTGACAACGATGGTCAAAACTTCGATAGTCTGTGATTTAACTATCGAATAAAAAAAAGTGTTCATCCAACATATCAACAAATCACTGGGCTCTTTAATTAATATTCATTAATTAAATCTCCTTTCCCTTTCCTTATCAATATTTATTAACCCAAATATTTTCAATAATCATATTGGCCCTTTACGCCATTTGGAAAAAACGTTTCCAAATATTAACTTCTTTTATTTTCTATATATTAGCAAAATCTCTATTTTCAATTGGAAACAATTCCAATCATTTATCTCTATCCCTTTTTGTTACAACATTCGATTTTTATATTCACTTTACTATCGAATTCAATACGTCGATACAATGATTTCAAATTATCAAAATATCTTAAAAATATTCTAACTCTTTAAATTTCCGGAAAATTTCGCCATAACCTCCCCTGTATCGGGAGCATCGGGAAATTTCAAATAACATCCCGGTATCTTCCTCAATCAAAAAGAAAAAGGAAAAGCCAAGCGGCTTGCCGATACGGCGCATAAATCTCATATATGAATTAAACATGTACCTTTTTGTCGAGCATTACGTTTATAAACTCCATATACCTCATCCCATACCTGTCTAACACCTGTTCACCTGTTTTCAATTCAATTCAATACCATCTAATCGTTTGAATTCAGTTTCGCCTATTTATTCTTTAATTAAACATTTCGCCTATTTCACTTCTTTGTCGAACATAACATGTTCAAACAAAATGTTTAACTCGTTCATAACTAAATTGAATTTCAATTTCAATTCTAGTTCTCTTTTTTATTTCGAATATAAATTTCAAATCGAATTTTCTTATTTAAAGTTCAATATCCATTCAAAATCTCATTTAACTAATTTCCGTTCAAATTAGTAAATTCCATTCAATAAATCAAAATTTGGTTTCTGTTTCAAAAATCATATTTATTTACACAACTTGAATTCGCATATATTTTACAACTCAACTCGGAGATTTTCTAAATAGGAAATTCGGATTTTATTTGCTTAAAATCCCTTTATAATATTAAATAAACTATTATGGTTTTAAAACGATTCTGGCGCTGCTTTTCTGAAAATTTGATTTTGACATAACTCAAAATCTATACGACGAAATTCAGATTTTTCTCCTTCATTAGAAAACTATTATCAAATCGGTCCTGACGTTTCTTGTTTCGAAGAATTCCGACTTCAATCGAGTTCTATATATTCAATTGAAGTTCGAATCGCCAATTTACGAACTACAGCGCTGCGGCGAGTTCGTTTTTAATTATATTTATATATAAACTTTTTAAACTTCTTAAAAATGAATTCAACTTCGTTTGAATTCCTTGATTCAAATTCCAATCTCACTTTTGAATTCTATATTTCAAATCCCAATTCCTTTTCTATTTGATATTCAAATTAAATACTTGAATTTCGATTTGAATTCCCTATATTCAAATTCAATACTTGAATTCATTTGAATTCTTTTATTCAAACTCTATTTTTAAATTCCATTTGAACTTCTATATTCCAATTTCTATATTTGAATTCTATTGGAATTCAAATATTCAAACTCCTTTTTAAATTCTATAATCAGAATTCCATAGTTTTAAACCCATTTGAATTTCATATTCAAATCCCATAGATTAAATCCTATTTGAATTCAATTTGAATCTCTTATATTCAAATTTCATTCTCCCTTTCTGACCCCATTTGAATTCTAATATTCAAACTTATTTTCAATACCATTTGAATTTCTAATATTCAAACTTATTTTCAATACCATTTGAATTTCTTTACTCAAATCCATTTGAATTTCCTTGAATTCAAATTCCATTTCAAAACCACTTGGATTTTCTATTTTTGAAATCCTATTTTGAAATTCTATTTCCAATTCTTCTTTGAAAATCCTATTTCAAAGTTTATTTCAAATTCTATTTTGAAATCTCATATTCAAATTTCTACTTGAATTTCTGTATTCAATTCCATGTTCAAATTCAATACTCGAATTTCTATTTCAAATCTCTATTTAAATTTCACATTTGAATTTCTTCCTTGAAATACCATATTTCAAATTCTTTTTAATTCTTCTTTGAAATTCTCTATTTCAAATTCTATTTTGAAATTCTACATTCAAATCTCTATTTGAATTTCTTTATTCGAATTCCTTTGAATTCAAATTTTATTTTAATTCCTTGAATAAAAATTCTATTTTTCATTCTAATTTCATCTATTCAAATTCTATTTGAACTTCTTATTTGAATTTCTAATATTCAATCCCCTTTTAAAATTCAAATATTTTAACTCCTTTAAAAATTCAAATGTTATACTCAAATTTCATTTGAGTTATATATTTAAAAATTTCATTTCACATCCTATTTTGAAATTTCATTTCAAAATCCCAATTTCAAACTTGTATTTCTATTTTTGAATTATCAAATGATAAATCTCTTCACTTCATCTACAATTTTGTTATAAAAGAACTATTTCTTAACTTCGTTTAAAAAGAAACTACTTGTTTTATTTTTTAAAACAAGTTTATATTTTTATTTCCCTTTTAAAATTCAAATATCTATTTAAAAATAGAACCTTTCCCTTTTAAATCTCACATCTCCTTTTAATTGGCCCAGTGATATTTAAAACAATCAAATCACCCAATTCTCAATCATTTGGTTTTTAACACATCATATATGAATATATATATGAAATCAAACACCCAAGCAAACAAACAGATAATATATTTTTGAGGAATCCTGTTGGATTCCTCCAACCTGTTTTCCTGCATCCACAGATGTTAGCACATAAATAATACCCATTCTGCTTCGTGGCAGAATATCGCGGTATAGAAGGTCATCCACTAATCATAGCGTGGGGCGTATAGGGTAATCATCCGCTATGAAACTGCGGGCATCCGCTAATGAGACTGCGGGAATCCAACTAATCAATCAACCCAATATATATATATATATATATATAGCCTAAATAACTAATATATATAAACAACCAGAAAACATTCACACAAGCAACAGACAATTATTTTAATGAAATAAAAATAATTAGAAATAAAAGGTGAGTGAGATTTACTCACCGAGACCTTATTTGCTGAATACTCTGTTTAATTCCATATCGACTCAACTACGCATCCTTCTCGAGTCGTCTACCTGGCACTTAAGATTATTTATTTTATTTATCGATTAAATGTCTATAAATTTAAATTAACTATTAACAAAAATAAATGCTCTTATGTATTATAAATTTTGAAATAGCATTTACCTTATTTCTTTGCGAATAACTTGATCAATTTTCGAAGGCATCTCAACCAAATCTAACACCTTGCGGTTATTGGACTCTACTCGAAAAATCCTCGAAGCCAATCCAAACAGTTCCAAACTTCAAATGAAACCCTAAATTTCGGCTCCATTCTTTGCGGCATTTTGTCGAACACCATACCGTCATTGACCAATACTATCAGATTTCCAGCTGCCGAACATCCATACAGTCCTCTTCCATCACCATCGCTCACTCCATCAACGAAGTGCCATGCCAACGTTCTGAAACTCCTCGTCTTGAATTGGAGCACCTCGTCACCTCCACATGACAGTCGCGACAGCCCATACCTTCCGAAATGCATTCGCCGACTTCCTCCTACTCACCAGAGTCGAAACCCCTTTAGTCCATCGCACCTACCAATTTATTCCGTTCGACTTCAGCTTCAGCCCAAAACCCACATCGCGCACCCACATTTGCCCTAGCTCGACGCTGATTCGTGACTCTACCCTTATCGCGCCTCGTCCCTAATCCGAACGCACTGCTAGTTATAACGAAGAACAGGGCTTCGATTTGATTTTTATTTGGATAGGGAAGTGGAAATCGCGGTCGGCTTGTGATAAATGCAAATGGAAAAAAAATCTGCGTATTATATAATGGAGAGGAAGAAGTTGCGGTTTGATTTTAAATGGAAAGGGGAACTTCGGTTTTGTATTTGAGCTGAAGGACGAAGTAAACTGCGACATTTATAAGTGAACAGCGGGGAACAATTTGTACTGGAGCCATTAATCCATGCCGTCTTAGATATTGAAGGAGAGGGACAGCTTTGTCAGCTCGAGGGGATAAGTCTGCGTGATTTTAGTTTTAGGTCGGCTTCATTCAAAGTATAGGGTGGCTGATGTATTTTTATTTTTGTTTTTGTTTTGATTAAAAAGCTAAATATCTTGTGGTTCTTTAAATTAAAATCCTGAACCGCTATCCTAACGCAACCATTGTTATTCCAACAGTTTAACACTGTTCTGAACTAACCGAATATATTTTATATTTAATTTAAACGTATATAGAATAATTATTTTATAAAGATATTATGTAAATTTATAAACAAATAAATTTCTCGATAATATATCATTACCATTATCGATTACATTCACATAGAATTTATATTTATTATCTGAACTGTTTTGATTCTATTCTAACTTCGAATTCAATATATCTCGTATTACGGTAATTAGATCTATAACTCAATATGAAAATCGATTTATATTATCAGCTCTATATTTAAAATAATATTAAATATTCAAAATAAATCGACCAGAAAAATCTGGGTCGTTACAGCGTTCGCCAAACTAACCTACTTTATTCTAGATATTCCACTACGTGCGCAGTTGTTAAAGTGGTATCGGTATTGATAGAGAGTATGTTAATATCAACTCCGGTCTCTTTAAAAATCAAATGCTTATTTCACATGTGATTATTTACATTTGAAATCATATTTAAAATATCATAAATCAAATAATAGCGATACAAATTTGTATTCAAATTATTACGTTCATATATTTCATTGTCATAAATCGTATTAAACCAATTCATCATTTGTTAAATTATATATTCAGATTTCATATTTATAAAACGTTCAATAACAATGTAACATTTTGATTCCACATATCATTATCTCAATTTTCATTATTTCAAATTCTTTATGTTAATATTTGGATTCAATAGCTCGGATCGGAAACAACTACTATTTAAAATAGTTAAGATAATATAAAATTAGCATTTTTCAATTAATTATATTTCTATAAAATAATTTGATTTGAAATAAATATTGAACATGTAATAGTTAAATTTAAGAAAATGGTGTAATTAAGATAGTTATAGAGAATACTGCCTCCATGCGCTCAACCAACCCATTGACCTTATTCCCCAACTTCCTTCAAGTCTCATCTCCACGCTCTAGAAGGTATTGACCTCGGCCATGAACTTCCTAAACCATCTACCATGAGATACATTTCTTTTGGAAATGAGAATTTTTTTATAGATTCCAAAAGTCATAGTTAGCATTATAAAGATGTAGTATATTGGCGGTTCTACAATGCATTTAAAGGAGCGTATACCAACTTCAAACTTATTTCCAAGTGTGATGCAACCATTAAAGGATGAAGTTGATTTGTTTGATTTTTCACCCGTACAAAGGTTATGATGATATGTGCAATCTGAATGCTAAAGTTGACGATTTCAGCAGAAGAGGACTAATGTTTTTATGAGTGAGTATGTTGTTACTAGGCCTGATTGTAAAATAGGATGACCGCTTCCATGTCACTCTAAGTGAAGCTGCGTTTCATATCAGTTTAGGAAGAAATAGTGATACGTTGAGCTTAAGTACCTTCAACCTTAAATGTAAATCATGTATTAGTTTCGAGTTTATCACGAAGTGGAGTGAGGAAAGTTGTATGTATAGGTGATGTTGGAGTCGTGTATTGGTGCGGAAATTTTTATTTTATTGAAATTTTAATTCAAAGGTTTTAACATTAATAATTTTTGCATATGAGTTTTATTGATCCGTAAGTTTTTTCATTGAACTCGTATCGAAATTACAAACAATACGTAACTAGCTTGGTTGCGATTGGACTATTTGGAATTCATCTCATTTGGATTTTAAGTTTATTAAAACCAAATGCGAGTGTTTAAACCCATTCACGAAGTACTAATATTTTCATTGTTAGTTAAATTTGATTTATGATGTGATTTTTTTAACTGTAACTTGGGTATATAAATTGGCATTGGAATTGAATAAAATTACTAATTGACACACGATATGTGATATTTGATATTGATGTGACATATTATTTTAGTCGACTATCTAGAAACTTAAATATACATTAAAACTAAATTCAAATGATTGAATTTTAGTTGACTATATAATTGACATTTAATTGAATCGACATATAAATTATTGTTGAAATTGAATTATCAAATAGAGCACCTACATAAAATAACTAGTGAGTGTTGTGATTTATTGGTCGATTTGGAATGTCTGTGTGTATGATTATTGGTTGCTATGATAGATGATTTGGTGATCTAGTTCTGATGAATACTGACTATGATATATTCCCATAATTACCGT
The DNA here is from genome assembly GCA_030737875.1 of Allium sativum. Taxonomy (NCBI): domain Eukaryota; kingdom Viridiplantae; phylum Streptophyta; class Magnoliopsida; order Asparagales; family Amaryllidaceae; genus Allium; species Allium sativum. Next base: position 576,179,107 of record CM060921.1, on the reverse strand, counting down.
GTATATCATGGAAACTGTACAAGTAGTTATACATATCTTTGGGACACTAGAAATCTGAACTAAATAATAAGTTTAAATGACATATACCTTTGGCATTTGATATAGGTTGAAATGATTTATACCTATGACATTTGATATGAGTTGAAATGGAATATACTCGTGAAATTTAAATTAAATGATCACTAGTCCATAGGGTAGGAAACTAAACAATGAACATCGAGTTTGGCCAAAAGAAACGGTTTCAATTGACAAAATTGATTTTTTTTAAGAAATAGATTTATAAATTTTATCATGAAATCATTGGTTTTATACCATAAAAGTCAAAGTCGGAGTTTAAATTGAATTTACTGAAATTGAATCACTTCGATTGCTAAATTTGAAACTTGAAATTCAAGTTTTGAAATCTAGGATGTAGATGGATTTAGAAACTGAAATTAAATTTTGAACCAATGTAATATAACATGTTTAAATTGGAACTAAGAATGATAAGTTTAAATTAGCATTGATTTTGAATTAGAAATTTGAATTCGGATTAATGATAAATTGAAGTTTGAAATTATTTGAAATCTATTTTAAATCGATTATGATATTTGAAAAGGTTTAAAGCGAAAAACGAAATTTGAAATTGGGTTCAAATGGTTTAAATGGAAATAAATAATTTCCAATTAATATTGTATAAATTCAAACTAGTTCCAATTAAACTATTTTAAATTTTTAAGTATTTAAATTTAACTATTTTATTGTAATAATATTTTACCCGAATTTGAATTTGTTATATGTTTAAAACTATTTAAAATTCAACTATTTATGTGTATAAATACAATTTTGACTAAAAATAATAATATGCATCCAGCTGTTTAAAGCCGTGATTATTTTGAAGGTAAAGGATTATATTTACATACTATTTGAAGACATGAAAATATGAAATTAAAATTAAATCCTATATTGAATTGATTTGAGATATGATAATGTAAAATCATAATTTGAATTGAATCAGTTTTTGACATAAGAAGAAAATGATGTTTTTACTGAAATATAAAATGACTACAGTGTGTAAAATAACGATTGGTTGTCAAAAAGAGACCTGGGCTGGATATTGGCATAATTTCTGTCATTACTGGAATGAACAACTTTAACAACTGTGTACGTGGAGCATGTTTCAGAATAAAGTCATTGAATTAGCGAACGTTAGTGGAATAAAGTAAGTGAATGATGATGGATAACCTGGTCACTTGTATCAAAAATAAAATGACTAAAATAAGGGACTATGTCGAGAATTGAGGCTAGCTACCTCTAGCGGAAACACCTCTTGATATTACTCTCTTGACTTAGATTTTATAGGCTCACCTTAATTTTTTTTGGGGTGTTATTTACAATTGGTCGGTATGGGTTATGACAAGCCAGAAATGGTAAACAAGTACAATCTTAATTTATTTATTGCTTCTCGTGCCTTGTCTTACTTTACCCCTATATGAACCCACTATGGTTTTGTTTCGACATTGTACCTATATGGTACTCACTAGCTTTCAGCGTTAGTAGTTTTGTTACAAGACCTACATAGATTACAAGCATAAAATGTGTTAAGGTAGATTATTGTAATGCCTTAACTTTATTTAGTAGTTGTTTTACTGATAGATATTACATACATAGTGTATCCTACTATATATGGATGTTTAATGGATCTTTAGAGATGTAAAATCCTGTAACAACTCTTAAGTCACTTTCACCCTTATTTTATGCTTTTGATTTGACTTACATAAGAAATTTTCGTCCTAACTCATGTATATTGATTTTCATTATGCTCGGGTCAAGTTGAGTTATTTCAGTTTATACGAAGATATCATCCTAAAGATGAAAATGAAGAATGAAAGTCATATTTACTAGGATTGTTCCATTGCACACTACAAGAAAATATGTTATTAATAACGATATTTGATAACACATTATTTTAAAGTGTTGTTGTTTATGGTTAAACATTTGTTTATTAACTCATTTTGTTCTACGGTGCTAGGTAACGCTCTACCCTCCAAAATTTTCATTTTCCTCCGAAATAACAAATAATCTGTATCTTCCTTCCCAAAATACAATTATTTTCGTTTCACAATTCTTTCGATCAAATTAAATTCCAACTATTTCTTCATCGCAGATTATGATTCAGAGTATAGGGTACTTTGGTGACATTACTGTCCCATATAACATTTTCTCCTCCTATTTTCTTATTTATCTGGTACTCAGGATTTGGATCGTTAGTTTTGTTATATCTATAAAGATCAGATGCATTCTTAATCGATCTATATTTCTTCAAACCGATCTTAGAAAATGGGATTTTCAAAACTTCGGTGCTCTTCTGGTGGATTCACAGAAACGGGTACGGGGAAATCATTTCTCTAAATCTACCCTTCGAAAGATCGGATCTTAACTAGTTCAAACATTAACGGCGGATCAAGACTTCATAACTTTAGGTGTACTGGCGACATCGACCCTAATTCTCAAAATCTTAAGCCGACAATACCTATTTATTCAAACTAATTCTGCTTATGACTAGATCTGGTAGGAGGCTTCCGTTCGACTTACAAGGGGTAAGAATTTCGCAAGTTGGTTTCAAATTATCAGATTGGGGATTTGGGTGATAATTTTCTTGGATAGCCCAAAAAGTTTCAAGTGTCTTTTTTATACTTTTGAGGGCTTGATGATTTCAAATAGAAAAATCGATATCATAGTTCAATTATCTGATGCTTACTTGAAGATATAATCCAGTTAAATTGATATACAGTATTTTCTATGACCGTTGGGTAAATTCATGTGAACTATTTTATGAGTTTGCAATGCAGGATTGGGAAATATGTTTACATTTGGATGATTGGTTTCTAGTTCGTGATGCTAAGTTATTGTTGAGCCTTATACAATATGATGCTAGAGTTCTGGTTAAGGCTTAAAATGAGAAAGGTAAAATAACAGAGAAGTACTGTTATACTTTGTGTACTAGTTCTTTAGGTCTTTTGTTGAAAAAGTAACTTATTTTTGTTTAAATTTGGTAGAAAACTCTAAGGATAAAGAGGAAAATTCTCTGATGGTAATCAAAGTTTTAAAACACAAAAGGCGAAACTTACATTTTGGTTTCTCACTTTACGAAATTTGATTTTAATGGCTTCTTTATTTTTCTTTCTTATTACTAATTACTTTTTAAAATATGTTTTTTTAAATATCTTTGGAATAAAAAAGAAATCTGATTTTTTCATAACTTTATGCTTTTTATTCCAAAGCATACAATTATCTGATGTACAAATACTTAATTATAGGCATGACATACGTTTTGTTGTCTAGAAATTTTATATATGGTAGTGTTTGACTATTAGAGTGTGTGATGTGCTCATGCGCACGCATGTGTGTTTGAATGAATGAAGTGAAGAAAAGGGGAAAAGTATATGTCACATGTAGATGAGTAGCTTTGTATAGACATACATCACTACTTAGTGATAATATTTAGAACATTAGATCTAAAAAAATTGATCTTTCAACCTCACATTAGTTATGTTTCTAACTAAACTAATTTTTTAAAATATAAATTGATTTTTAATGTTATAATATATATATATATGTATATATATATGTGTATATATATATATATATAAACCCTTCAAAAAAACGTTTATGTGTACCTAACATGTTTATAAATGGATGGTAAAAAATAGACTACCATGATTTAACAATCACATCTACATTCGTTTAAATAAAAGACAGATTGGTTTTGAGCTAGCTTCGAGTAATTACCATCAAGTTGAACTGATATTAAAAATTGTGCATCGCTGAAAAGATTAAATATATAAAGGACAATCGGTTACAAGGTATTCTGATTATGCTTGTAATTAAAGCCTGAATATACTAGTTCCTACACGACATATTTCCCCCTTTTTTAACCAAAAAAATAATATGCTAATGTCCTGGAAGCTCAAAACACCAGGACTTGCTCTGCTGGTGGCGGACAAAAATAATAAAAGTTCAGCTAAAGCGGTTTTTGTTTCTTAAATACATTTATAGAAGAACTTAGCGTGTTGCTAGATAAATACTAAGTTTAAAGATGGGGAAAGTTATTGCGGGTTTGGTTTAGCAATGTACCGCATACACGCTTGGTTGAAGATAAGGGAAGGAAAAATTGGATTACACGTGATGGAGATAAATTTAGATTTCCTGGAGGCAAAACTCAGTTCACACATAGAGCAGACAAATACATTGATCAAATAAATGAGGTCACACTTGTCATGCAAGACTTTTCTGATATTATTTCTTCCTTTTGACTAAGATATCATTTGATAAACCTGTTGATTTCTTAATTTTGATATTATAAAAAATATGGTGTAAACAACTTTAGATTTATATTTTTTAGATTCTGATCATTGATTCTCTATTCCACCTGATCTAAGACCTTCAATGCTACATGCAGACCATGGAATCTTCTTTCGAAGGTAATTTCAATTTTTCAGAAAATAAATTAAAGAAAGATTTTCCGAATTCAACAGAGAAAGATAAAGACTTTATCATTTCAAGCAACAATAGGAAGTTGAAAGCTTGGAGAGATGTTATTTCAGAGAATAGGTATCATCAGAAATTTATCCAACTTCGTTTTTATGAGCCTACAGTTAAGGATAACATTAAATGTGCTGTAATTAGTGAAGATCTAACAAATAGGGCTAGACAAAGACGGTTTAACTGTATAGTATTTTATGTCTTTGGTAATAGGCCTTATTTTAACTTTCTCAAAGAATACATTAATCGATCTTGGAATTTGAGTGGAAAATATCATTTGTATTCAAGAGATAACGGGTTTTTTACCCTTAAATGTGAAAAAGAAGAAGATTGTGATAGGATACTTGCTGAAGGACCTTACTACTATAATAAGAGACTGGTAATTATGAAAAAAATGTTATCCATGTTTAATTTTAACAAAGGAATTTCTACATACAATACCGATTTGGATTCAATTTCCTAATTTAGATTTGGACTTCTGGTTAGTAGAATCTATTAGCATAATTGCATCATTGTTAGGTAATCCATTGAAGTTAGACAGTGTCATTGAAAGTGTGATTAGAATATCATATGCTAGAATACTAATTAAAGTTAATTTTGATTTTAATTTTCCTAAAATAATTCCTATTAAGTGCTGTAATAGGGAGCCAGACTGGCAAAAAGTAGTGTATGAATGGATTCCCTTATTACATTCGAATTGTAAGGTGTTTGGCCACTCTACTAGTATTTGCAAATATGTGAAAGTATGGTGTTGATGGAAAAAAAATGTTGTAAGCACCAAAGATTCCAAAAATGTCGTGTAGACAAAAGTGGAAAGTGGTAAATAACACGAGAGATTTATAGTGGTTCGGCCTTGGGAGGGGCCTACGTCCACTTTGAAGAGTCGTTGGAGTACTATTGATAACACAAAGTTACAAGGTCAAGACCATCTCATGACATCTCATTACACTCATCTCTAAGATATATGATGTCATAACTATCGTATATTTAATATATTAGAAAAAAGACAATTTTGCCCTTCTTCTTCCTCAAATGGAAGATGCCATTAAAGTAGCTCTATATAGGTCTTGAGCTCACAAAATCCAACCCCTTTGAAGTGTAAGGCCATGGGCTATTTATAGGAGAGGGGTTAGGTAGGAGTAGGTGAAAATGGAGGCCCACACCTAGAATTTCGCACCTGGCACCTGCGACCGCGCATATTTCGCACCTGACCCTAGGGTGCGAATTCGCACCTCATAGGGTGCGAATTTCGCACCCTGTAGGTACGAATTTTGCACCCTGATGGGTGAAAAATCATCACCCTAGAGGGTGCGAAATCCGCACCCTCTAGGGTGCGAATTTCGCACCCCGGGAGTACAAAGTTCATATTTTCAAGGAGTGCGAAGGCCGTATGCAAGGGCGCCTGAGGTCTTGGTGTTCGAGCTCACCACTCTTGGGGATTCGAAGCCTTGACTTGGAAATGTACTAGGTATGTTGCAAGGCCCTTGGGGGCGTGGTTCCTCTTCAACCTTGCCTCCTTTGCTCCTAAACGTCCTTCTCGGTCTTAACTCCATGCGCTGGGTTGAGTTGAGCATGTCCTATGTACTTTTGGGAACCAGACCAAAAGACCGGTTAACATTTTCCCCACAAAGTATGTTTTGTCTTGACATGATGTGCTTTGCATTGGTTGAGATAATAGTCGACTTGTCGACTTGTCCTGTAAGTTAAAGGAAAGCAGATGTTAGCTGTCTAGCTTGCTTGTTATGGAATTGCGGGTGAGCCGCAGTCGGTGCGGCTCCATACTCACGTTACTAAGTATTCGAGGCACATTGCCTCAATGTATTTACGGTTGCTGATATGTGTGCGTAGAGAATATGCGTACCGGAGCGTGGAGCGCAATGTTTCGAACTCGGCGGTACAAGTCTAAAAAATTATATACATTTATATATACACACACACATATATACATATATATATTTTTAAAGGGTACGACCTTTTGCATCCGAGGTGCGAAATTCCGAACCCGAGGGGTGCGAAATTCCGAACCAGAGGGGGTCCAAATTTTCGAAACCTGTTCGAATTTCCGAACCCCGAGAGGGTTCGAATTTTCAAACCCGGAGGGGGTTCGAATTTTCGAACCCTGAAGGGGCTCGAATTTCCGAACCCTGAGAGGGTTTGAATTTTCAAACCTAGAGGGGGTTCGAATTTTCGAACCCTGAAAAGGGTTCGAATTTCCGAACCTTGAATGGGTTCAAATTTTCGAACCCTGATATGGGTTTGATCTTTCTGCAAGAGATGCTAAGCATAGCTACTTCCCGTAGCACCTTGGCTGGGTATTGTTTCTCTTGTACAGAACTTCGATCTCCTAACTTCCCGCCCTTGGATTTATATATCACCTATTGGCTTGTGCGATTGCGCCTAGGCATAGGCAGATAATTATGCGGATAGGGATTCAAACGTTTCACAAAGGATAGCGCATATACTTAAACTGTAATCGAACTGTTTAAATTTCCTCTATACATCTTAGTCTTGCATGACACCGCACGCACATGTTAGATTCTACCAGCACGAGGGGTACAGGTTATTCTACTTTGATGTCTAACACTGGTACGTTAAAGCATAGCTAGTAATGCAGACAAGATTAAAGACTGGAAAAACTCTGGAAGCCAAGGCTTCCCCGTCATCGTCACATACATCTGATTCTACCAACAGTGATAGCACAGCTAGCAGCGAGCTTGAGACTACTAAAGGATATGTTCCTTCTCAAACGACCAGTTCACCTGAAGTGTCTGAGCACGGGGAACAAATTGAGAGATTACATTCTTTGGTCATACATGAAGAGATCGAGAATATGGATAATATTATTGAAGATGCACCAGCGATCCCGGTAGACCCGGAATGTTGCCCGATGCAGTTATCATGGAAAACCCGACAGATACGGTACTGTCGTGCATAGATGCTACAGCAGTTAGGAAAATGGGGTTGCAATTCAGTATACCAGTGGGTGACGTTCATGCACCGGGAGAGGATGACAGGGCTCATGCACCACCCGAGGGTTCGACTGCCTAGAATAGGCAAGCTTGTTTTACTGGATGTGTGCCCCCAACTAATGACTTCATTCAGCATATGTTATGCTACTTCCGCCTTGAGCCTTCGCAATTGCATCCCAACACTTATTCTTCGCTCTTGGGCACTTACGTTCTCTACCGAGAATATTTGCACTTGGAACCTACCGGAGAGGACATTCGGTATTTTTTTAGTCTAAGGAGAACGTCCAGCGGATCGCCCTCCCAATGGTTCCTGGAGGCATCAGCCGCCACCAAATTCTTCATCGGGAAGTGGCCCAAGCCGTCTGTGTTCAAACAAGACCGGTTCTTTGTGTGTTGCCTTCCTGGATTCGCGAGGAGGTGGATAGAAGGGAGTAAATATCTTTGGACTTCGTTCCCTATTATAAAGTTCTTGGATCCTGAGTCTAATTATTTTTCTATTATGGTAGGAAATCCAGAGGCGCCTACTGCCGATGTGTACCACCAACGCCTCAGTGCTCTACGAGCGATCTCGGAAGGGTCTCACAAAACTAATACTGTGACAAGCCAAGAGCGCCTTCGTCGTGCGGGGCTGCTTTCTGATGATCGGGCTATAATCAGGCCTGCCGTTGCGAGTAGTGTACCAAAAGGGGAGGTGATGGGAGGTCCTGCGGCTTTTGGTTTGAAAAGAAAACTACCTTCCGTTGGGCCCAGACCAAAAAGGCTGTCAAGTTCCAAGGAGATGTACGCAGAGACGAGGCTCGTGGTCAGGAGAGGTCTGCCGAGCACGAGGGTTCATCGAGCCTTCTAGTCCCGCCTCCGACAGAAGAGGCGAGGGGAGGAACGTTGGGCAAACCACGGTCTCCGATGATTTCGACCGAGACTGCTGCCTCACTCGAGATGGAGGTCCAGTTTGATGCCCTTAATCAACTTGACTTAGAATTACCTCCGTGGCCAGTTACGGCTAGCCTAGAAGAACCAGCTATTGTTGCAGAGGGTTACTTCCTTCGAGCGGACCCCAATCTGGTTTGTGGAGAGAATACTTAGGGCATACACTCATAAACACTGCATATCATAAGGTTGTCTTAGTATGCGATTAGACTGACTTTAGTTCTCCCTTTTAACAGTTGACATGGCTAGGGGACGTGAAGGACGAGGCTATGGACGCGGAGACTGCCAACTTCTTCAAATTGCTTTTCTTTGTGCCTTTAAGAGAGGGGCTAGCTTGTACAATGATGCCCCGCCTTCGCAAGATCGCGGAGGCGAGAGCCATCACCAGGATAGGTCCCAACCATCCTCGACTCCTCCTCCTCCTCCTCCAATCCGAGTGTCCGAGGGAGATTCTCGACTCGACTTAGGGTGATCGAGGCGTCCGTCGTTGGAGATTCCTTCTCTCACTGTTCCCTTGGCTCCCATTCAGACTACAAAGGGGAAGGAGCCCTCGCTTGACCAACTGAGGCCGGATAGGGTGGCTACACCGGGAATGCAAGACCTGACCGGGCCTCTGATACAAGAACTTTCAATGGAGGGGCGGAAAACTTTTTTGAAGCAATATTTCCCTCGACACTACTTTGAAGAGCTGATGTTTCTCCCTGATCTTCGCCCCGTTCCTGCTAGGGAGTCCGGGGAGATATGGATGCACGTGAAGGCCGCGTATCACCAAGCCAATGAACTTACAAAGTATTCCTATCATCTTTTGGAGCTGAGAAACGTCAAGGAGGACGCGGAGGATGGTAATCGGGATGTGTTGGGCATAGTGGATGGATCGAGAGCCGCACATCTGAGAGAGGTGGAACAACTGAGAGAGTAGCTGGAGGACACGGATTTCCATGTACACTCATCGGTGGAGGAAGATATTTGAAACATTTATATTAAAGTTCTGAGATTCCGTGAACTCTTGCGGGTTGACGATTATTCCCGTGAGCTAGCCCGGACCTGGGTGAGGTTGGTTCCGTACGAAGCTTGTTTGCGCCAGGTGGATGTGAGTACTTTGGATGAGCACCGACTCACGATTGATCTCCTGACCGACGAGGAATGTGAGAAGTTGGAGAAAGGAAGGAGGCTGCTGCTAGAGGATGCCGAGAGGGAGAGGCTGGCGAAGCTTGCCATTGAAAAGGGGAAGGCTGCCATGACTGAAGGTATGGTGGTAGCGGAGACATTCGTAGAGGGAAGCTCTTACCGTCCACCGACCCCTGAAACTGCCTTAGCGAGTGATCCCACAACCCTGGCTCGGTACTCTGCTGAGTACGACCCTAAATATCCGGCTCTAGGGGACACCAGATTCACATTACCTACTGCGACGAGCTCCCTTCCCATCCTTTCTACACCATCCCTGAGCATAGGTAAATTCCCTTTACAATGCATCCTAGAGGATGACGTGATTACCGAATTTGCAGACTAAAAGATTGTGTTTTTACTATGCAGTCCTTCCTAGACTGGCCATGGGATCAGGCCCTGCCCCAGTGGTACCACGAGTGATTGAATTCGGACCAAATCCTGGAGGGATGCAATTCGGAGATGATGGTGATTAGCTTGACACCTTCTCGGATATACGGATAACGCCCGATCTTTATGAAGTCTTACTGATGTAGGGGAGACGGCTGACGGATAGAGCTCTTGTGCCAGAGGGGCGGTGGAGGCCGATGTGCCTTCGATGCACGACTAGGTGCAAAATTTGAAGGGTCAGATTGTGGCCAAGTATGAAGAGGTGGAGGAGAAACAACGGCAGGACGAGGCTGCCAGGCAGGAGGTCCTAATAAAGACCAAATGGGATGTTGAGGCGAGATCCACTGAAACGGTTGCACGGAGGAGGCCTGATGAGGAGGAAGAGAAGAAGAGGGCTGCTGATGAGGCCCGGAAGAAAAGGGAGGTTAAGGAAGCCCAGCAGAGGGCCACCGAGTCCCTTTAGAAAACCAAGGCTGGTGATGTCACACCACATAAGTCCCGGAAGCTTGCTGAGCGACGAGCCATCAGAGAGGCCAAGGAGAGGGCCTAGCGGAAAGCCAAGGAGATACCTGAGAAGAGTGACGCTGTAGTAGACCTTCCTACCGGAAGTGCCCCCATGCCTACGCCTCATACCACCCTTATTGATATCATCTAGATCTCTAGCAGTGATGGTGTGAATGAGAAGCATCTCTCGACCTCTCATGAATCGACTATTTCCCAAAAGGGCCGAGGTGGAAGGAGCGGATCAGGTAAGAAGAGGCCCAGCGTGAAGGATGAACCGTCAACTATCAAATCTGCAAAGAAGAAACACAAGGATAAAAAGAAGAGACACGGTTAGTGCTAGAAACTCAAGTAGAGGTTACCGTTTATTTTGGTAGTGTAGGTCGATAGTTTATGCGAGTATGGCCCTCGCTTTTGGTTTTTCAAGACATGGTGTGGTTTTCATGTACACCCTTTCATTAGAAAAGAAAGATGTTAGACATGTAGTCTGTTTAGTGTGTGTGTGGAAATGGAATATGAATTAGTAAAGATCGCGATTTGTGTTGAGTGTTCGGATGTTCTTCTCATGTTTTCCAGTGTCAAATACTTGTACAATTGTACTTATCCTTACACTTAACAAAAAAGCGATCGGGGACCGCTCTCTGAGTCAATTATTCTAGAGGGGTGTGATTGAGCATAGACTCCTAGTAAGTTCCCCTCAGCTAAGGAAACTAGTAGTTTGCGAAGCCAGGCTGAGCGCCAGCTGTTTTGGGTTACCCAGGATTAATCCCAAGTGCAACGAAAGCGTATGACATCGCGTTATGCGGTCTGTCCGGTGTGTGGCTCTCCCGCCGTTCATCGGGTTGAGGCAAGCCGCAGTCGTCGTTTATTTTCCTGAGAGGAGGAGATCGAATCATCAGCCCGTAGGGTCCGATCGTGGTCATGGGCTATCCCGTAGCCTTGAGAGCTTCGAGGAAGAAATGATTTGAGGTCGGTCTCGGTGCTGCGCCAAGATTCGACCGACACCCGTAGCCGGGGGAGAAATTTACATTACTCCTGGCTGGCTGTTAGGTGGCCCAAAGTCGCTTAGGGCTTGGGCGCGGAACGATTTATCCTCGGTCTCGGTACGGGCCGAGCTTCGAGTTAGTGGTTATTTATACTCGGTCGCGCCACGGGCGGGGGCTAGAGTAACGTTGTTGGCTCCCATGCTCCGGGTGCCGGTCATAGCCAATGTTGTTTGGCCTCGATATTGGATCGAGGTTCGGATGGCGGCATCGTCTCCCATGCTCGGGGCGCCGATGCGGCGATCGAATGTTTGCACGTAAGCTGATTGTCAAGATTAGTCAAACATGCTATGCGCGGAGTAAACACAAAGGAGATAGGAAGATGAACATCATTTTTACTAATAACTTTTGTAGTAATAGCCTTTACAATGCCTTGAATTGTTAGAAAACAAAACATCGTTCGAAAAGCATAAACGACTGTGTACTAAGTTATGTAAAGTAGCAGCGGAGATGTTTGTTGTTCCATGCCATTGGCAGTTTAGCTCCGTCCACGGTAACGAGTTTGAAAGATCCATTGCTAAGCTTCCATTGTATGGAGTATGGGCCTTCCTAACGAGGGGCGAGGACTGTTGGTAGAGGAAAGACCCGTTTCAAGATGAGGTCACTGACGTTGAGGTCCTTATGATAGACCCTGAAATTTAAGTATCGGGCTACTCGTTGCTGTTGGGCGACGACTCTGAGGTCAGCTTTGTTCCTTCTCTCTTCTAGTAAGTCGACTGATCCCAGAGGTAGACCTTGGTTTGTCTTTGGATCGAAATAAGTAATTCGGTCAGATTGAAGCTTGAGCTCAATGGGGATAATGGCTTCAGACCCATAGGCAAGGGCGAAAGGAGTGTGTCAGGTTGTTGTCTTGTGGGTGGTTCGGTAGGCCCATAAGGCAAGAGGAAGTTCGTCCGCCCACATGCCCCCAGCCTTTTCCAGGTTTTTATTGATGATGGATTTAATGACTTTGTTAACCGCCTCGACCTGTTCGTTGGCTTGGGGATGAGCCACCGCCAAGAACCTTTTTTCGATGTTGTGTCGCTAACAGAAGGTTTTGAATTCGATGCTTTCGAACCAAGTGCCATTGTCGGAAATGATAGCTTGAGGGACCCCGTACCGAGTAATGATGTTGCGCACAACGAATTTGATCATCTTCTTGATGATCATTGTGGCGAGAGCTTCGACCTCTGCCCATTTGGTAAAATAACCAATTGCGATGACAATGTATTGCGCCCCGCCTCTGGCCATTGAAAGAGTTCCGATGATGTTGATTCCCCGCACTGTGAATGATCATGGGGTGACCATTTGCGTCAACTCTGTAGGTGGGGCTCTTGGAATCTTTGGCACTTGTCACACTTGCGGCGTAGTTAGCGGCATATCGATCGAGCGTAGACCAATAATAACCATGTCTAAGTATTTTTCTTGCTAGGGTTTTCCCCCCAATATGGTCGTCGCACTCACCCTCGTGCACATTAGTGAGTACTTAGATGGCATTGTCATGGGCTATGCATCTGAGCAGTGGGGCAGAGAAACCTCTGCGGTATAACACCCCATCCATAAGGAGTTTGCGAGTCGATCGACGAGTGAGCACTTATTTTTTTTTGAAGCTTCCTGGAAGGGTTCCGTGTTGCAAGTAACTCTCGATTGGTGTCAACTAAGATTCAGGTTCGGATTCGGCATTCGTGACCGCCTTGGTTTGCGTTTGCTTGATACTCGGGGAGCTGAGTATTTCGACTGGGGCGAATCCTAAGAGTTGCGGATCCCCGGATCTTGCTAGCCTGGCTAGTGAATCTACTTTTTCATTTTGTTCTCGGGGGATGTATGTGACGACGAAGCGGTCGAAGTAGGTGAGTAATTCTTGAACCTGAGTTAAGTACAGGGCGAGTCATTCTCCCTTAGCTTAATATTTCCCTTGCACTTGATGCACGATGAGTTATGAATTGGAGAAAATTTGGATTGTCTTTAGTTTGAGCTCGATTGCGATTCTAAGCCCGACCATCAAGGACTCATATTCTGTGTCGTTGTTGGTAAAAGGGAAATTTAATTTTAGCGTGTAGCATATCGGGCGTTCTTCGGGGGTGATGAACACGACTCCAACCCCAGGGCATTTGCTGTTGGAGGAGCCGTCCAGGAACAATTTTCATTGATTGTTGGGGGCCTCAGCTTTCTTTGCAGGAGCTTCCTCAACGGTGGTGCATTATACTATGAAATCGGTGAGAGCTTGGCTGAGAATGGCTCGGCGGGTGATGAATGTTATCTCGAATTGGCTTAGCTCCATACTCCACTTTAATAGCCGCCCCGACGCTTCGGGTTGCTGTGAGAGTGGGCGTAGCAGCTGGTCGGTGAAAACCTTTATGGGATGAGATTGGAAGTATGGTCGAAGTTTCCGAGAGGGAACCAATAAACAGAATGCCAACTTTTCCAACTTTAGGTAATTCTTTTCTGCCCCCGTTAATTGTTTGCTGATGTAGTAGACGGGTCATTGGATACGGTACTCGATGCGTACCAATGCTGAGCTGATTGCCTGCATGGAAAGAGTCAAATAAACATATAAATCCTCATGGTCCGCGGGCTTAGATAAGATATATGGTTGCTCTAAGTGGTTCAGAAGGTCCTCGAATGCAGAGATGCAATCTGAGACCCACTCGAAATTGCGTTTCCCTTTTTGAAGTAAATCGAAGAAAGGAGTGCACTTGTCTGTGGCTATAGAGACGAACCGGCTTAAAGCGGTGACCTTTCTATTTAAACTTTGAACATCTTTGATGTTCTGGGGGACTCGGATATCCCTAATAGCTTGGATTTTTTGGGATTGGCTTCGATGGCCCGGGAGCTGACGATGAAGCCCAAGAATTTCCCTGAAGCGACGCCGAAGGAACGTTTAAGGGGGTTGAGTTTCATGTCGTATTGGTGAAGGACATCGAACATTTCAGAGAGGTCGTGGACATGGTTGCTTGACACTTTAGATTTTACCAACATATCGTCCACATACACCTCCATAGATTTCCAAATTTGGTTTTTGAAGAGGCAATTAACCATCCATTGATAAGTGGCGCCAGCATTCTTTAGGCCAAAAGGCATGACGCGATAGCAGTAAAGCCCAAGGTCGGTTATGAAAGAGTTATGATCCTGATGCGAAGATTCATTAGGATCTGATTATAGCCTGAATAGGCATCCATGAAAGATAACAGCTGATATCCTGCGGTTGAATTGACTATTCAATCGTTCTTTGGGAGTGGGAAGATGTCCTTGGGACATGCCTTGTTTAAATTGGAGAAGTCGGCGCATGTTCACCATTTACCGTTGGATTTTTTGACCAAGACTGGATTGGAGACCCATTCGGGGTTGTCGGTTTTGCGAATAAAGTTATTGTTGAGTAGACGGTCTACCTCTTCCTCGAGTGCTTTGGACCTCTCGGGTCCTAGGAAGCAACGCTTCTGCTTGATTGGAGGCATTATGGAGTCAATACTTAAAAAATGGCAAGCGACCGCTGGATTGTTGCCTTTCATAGCGGAGTGAGTCCATGCGAACACGTCCAAATTTTCCTTTAAGAAATTTACAAGATCTTCTTTCATTGTGTGGTGAAGTTGCGATCCTATTTTTAGCACACTTGATGGATCGTCGGGATTAACTGGAATATCCACTGTAGGTTCGACCGGAGTAGCCCTTTCGTATTCGGGTCAAGGTCACCAAAATGGCAACAGTGGCGCCTAAGCCAAGGCCTAGACGCCACTGATTGCTATGCGAAGACAATCTTGGCACAAGAAGGTGTAGGCATGACTTTTCCCTTGTCCATATTGCGCGCATTCTTCCATTCTGTTGCATAACATTTGCTGGCGTTTGTTTGGTCGCCTCTAATTGTTCCAATCCTGTTTTTTTGTTGGGAATTTCATTAGGAGAGACTAGGGCGACATGCAATCCTGAAACCCTATGAGGAAAGGGCACCCAAGGAAAGCGTTGTATGGGGAATCAATATCTATAACCACGAAAGTGAGGATTCGAACACGGCTCCGATCCCCCTTTCCCAGTTTTACGGGAAAATCGACCATTCCCAGTTGGAAACTAAAATCCCATTAAAGTCGTGGATCTTGGCGCGACATGGATTTAGTCCTTTGTTTCCAATTTTATCTAAGCAGCCTTGAAAATAATGTTGACCGAGCTTCCCGAGTCAATTAATACTTTTTGGACAGAAGCAGCACCGATTTGAGCTGTGATAACTAGTGGATCAGTGGTCGGGATCTCAACCCCAGTAGAATCTCTTTCATGAAAAACAATGCCATCCAGCATGGTTTTTTGGAGCTTGGATAGGATGGATTCATTGGGAGCTGAGCAAGCCTCATAAGTAGCATGCTTTATGGAACTTATATACTCTTCCATTTTTGGAAAGCCATCGTGTGTAGGGTAAGGTCTGCCACATATAGTGTTGATTACGATCCCTTGCCTTGGGTTAGATGGGCCCGGATCCGTCTTGGAGGGCATTTGAGGTGCTAACACCGAAGATTTTTATTTGTTTCAGAAGGAAAAGGTTCTTGAACGTATTGCTTAAGTCGTTTCTCGCGGATAAGCTTCTCAATTGCATCCTTGAGTTGGCGACATTCATTGGTGTTATGCCCATACACGTCATGGTATCGACAGTACCATCCAGTATTTTTCTCGAGGTCGGTTGATTCCCTAGTCCGCGGCTTCCTGTATGGCAAGGTGTTGCATGTCTCTAAGTAAATTGTTTCTAGGTCCTCATTCAGTGGAGTATACGTCTCATAGGCTCGGTAAGGGCCAGGCTTCCTTGGTGCGGTCGGGGTCTGACCGTAATTTCGGCCACCTTGCCTATCGTTATTTGACCTTTTCCTTAAGGGACCCGCCCCTTTGCTTTGGTCGGAGGGCTCTCCCACTTATCCTCCCCTGAAGTGGTTATTTGTAGCGTCGACTGGTCTCGGAGAGACGGTTCTGTCTTGCTTTCTCTTAGCATAAGTATTGCCCCTACCTTCTCATAGAAAGCATCGAGGCTTTTTGGCTACTTCTGGTCGATCCATACCTCGAATTCGAAAGTAGGGAGGACGCCCTTTGCTAACTGAAAGAGTATGGTGCGAGGGTCCGTATCCTTGACCTCGGCGAGGGCAATGTTGAACCTGGAGAAGTAGCTTTTGAGTGACTCAGCGGGCCCTGGGTATAGGTTGGAAAGAGTGAGGGCGTTCTTTGGAGTTGGAATATGCATCCTGAATTGCTTGATCAACTGTGTCGCTAAATGGCCGAAGTTGTTGATGGAATCAAGTGGGAGGCGAGAGAACCATAACAGATCGGTTCCAGATAAGAAAACTTGGAAGCACTTGCATTTGACCGGATCGTTGCCCCGGCTCGAATACATTTGCCATTCATATCGATTTAGGAAGGCAGGTGGTGCCGTCGTGAAGCGACATCTATGGCATGCTGAAGCATCGTGGCCACTCAGCCTCGTTTACCCTTCTTGTGAATGAGTTATGCCTAATGTGCGCTTCCCATGAATCATGCACATTTCCTTGCATTTCCCTCATGATTCTTCGGATCATGTCAGGAAGATAAGTTGGATGGGGATCCGCCATCGAAACCCATGGGTTTTGACGAGGTTCCGGAGTTCTGTTGCGAGGGCGTCTTCTATGGTGGATGTCCGGGTCATCTTCTTCCATGTCCTCGACATCTATGATTGGATCCTGGTGTGGATGATGATGCGGATCATGTTCTGGAAGAGGGCGGGCCGCTGGAATAATAGGTCCATCATCTCGATGGGCGACCATTGGATTTTGTCGAGGAAGGTGTTGGTTGGTAGGACCTGATCCGTCATTGATGATCAAGCGAGAGCGATCTCGGTATTGTGCACCCTCGCTATATGTGATTGTAGTTCGGTCGTCATTACCATTGGCGTAACCATTTTCGTTGCTGTTGTCGAGGGCATTAGTGCGGACGGCGACATTGTCGATGGGACTAAACCTCTTTCTTTGATGCGGGCCGCTTGACTCGGAAGAGAAAGTTTCCGACACAGTTGGTCAAGGTCGAGCATTGTTCCGAGCTAGTTGAACTCGAGCGACGACGCGCTAACTTTCTTGAAGTTGCCGCATAAGGTCGATGTTTTTCCTTAATGCTTGATTGAGCTCAACCATGGTGTTCTCATATTTCTCACTAAGCGCGCGTATCTGAGCTTGTGTTTTGGGCGCTTCGGGGTCCACAGTAGGGGATGTTTTCATTAGGGGTCGAGATATCCGTCGGCTGAGGCTGTTGAGATGTTCCGGCTTCGGCTGCGGCTGCGGTTGAAGAGCCGATCTTTGCGTTCTTTGGTCGCTTTTCCATCATGAGCAGACTCGGCGGTATGTTAAGCTAACGAACCTAAAGCTCGTCGAAGGTCGAGATGGCAGCGTGCAACAAAGGCGCAAAAATCTGAGTGTTCTCAGTGAAAGCACCAAGCGTTGACGACAAAAAATGTCGTAAACACTAAAGATTCCAATTACTTTGAATTATTTACTTGGTCGTGTAGACATGTGCGGAAAGCGGTAAATAACACGAGAGGTTTATAGTGGTTCGGCCTTGGGAGGGGCCGACGTGCACTTTGAAGAGTCGTTGAAATATTATTGATAACACAAAGTTACAAGGTCAAGACCATCTCATGACATCTCATTACACTCATCTCTAAGATATATGATGTCATAATTATCATATATTTAATATAATAGGAAAAAGACACTTTTGCCCTTCTTCTTCCTTAAATGGAAGATGCCATTAAAGTAGCTCTATAGAGGTCTTGAGCTCACAAAATCCAACCCCTTTGAAGTGTAAGGCCATGGGATATTTATAGGAAAGGGGTTAGGCAGGAGTAGGTGAAAATGGAGGCCCACACCCAGAATTTCGTACTTGGCACCTGCGCCTGCGCATATTTCGCACCTGGCCCTGGGGTGCGAAATTCGCACCCTGCAGGCACGAATTTCGCACCCTGCTGGGTGCGAAATCTGCACCCTCTGGGGCCTGGGTGCGAATTTCACACCCTTTAGGGGTGCAAAATTTCCACCCTGCGGGGTACAAAGTTCATATATTCGAGGACTGCGAAGGCCGTATGCAAGGGTGCGTGAGGTCTTGGTGTTCGAGCTCGCGACTCCTGGGGATTCGAAGCCTTGACTTGGAAATGTAATAGGGATGTTGTGAGGCCCTTGGCAGCGTGGTTCCTCTTCAACCTTGCCTCCTTTGCTCCTAAACATCCTTCTCAGCCTTAACTCCATGTGTTGGGTTGAGTTGAGCATGTCCTATGTACTTTTGGGAACCAGACCAAAAGGCCGGTTAACATATGGTCTCCAAAAAACAACTCAAATTCTGAAATAGGAATGGATATTGACGATAAATGTATGGATAAGTACTTGAGTTTGGTTAGTAACAAGAAATCAGAGAAGGGTTTCAATGAGAGGAAAACTGTATCTGAGTTAAAAAGAGGATCTATTAAGGACATTTTGTGGATAATCTAATTCTTTTAAAGTTCTTGAGGTCCAAGAAGTCAATATGCAGGATAAAGGAGAGGATACAGATCAGAAGATGAATCAGTGCAGTGAAGTTTGTACCATTTTTAACTCAGATAGATTGCAAGATAAAAGAGAAGGAAATGGAAAAGGTATCAGTGATCAGGGATTAAGGGATCATTTAGTAGAGGACATCAATGGCAGTAGAGCTTTCAATTTTATAGAGAACTCAGAAGCTAAGAGATATAAGAATGATTTAAATGAATAATCAAATAAGGAAACTACAGTAATGGGTAATGTTGAGAAAAATAAAGAAGTTAGAATGAAGAAATTTGGAGATTGCTCTGAGTTTATAAATGGTGAGGAAGCGGATTTTCTAATGAGTGAGCCTGATAGTTCTTTTTCTCATACAGCTCGACTAGCAGCTTCAAAAAGATGAAAAAAAAATCAATTCTAGTAAATACAAAAAAGACAGTAAGTATTTAAGCAATGAACCTTTGGTTGAAGATAATCCAGAATGGAGGAAACTTATGTTGCAAATACAAACTCGATCCAAATCTAGAAAAGCTAAAGAAAAAAGAGGTAAACCAAGTTGAGTTTCTATTCGAGGTGTGTCTAAAAAATGATTTCATCTGATGTTTGGGTTGTTGTTTTCAATGGTGTTTGTTCGTCTGTTAATGTTGACTAGTTTTTCTTATGATCTGCGTTTGGTATCTTCTTGTTGTGTTTTGATGGTGCAGATTTTGGTATAGTTTGTTATGGAATTTTAAGTGCAGGTTTAAGTGTCTCTGAGATTTGATGCAGAAGTCATGGCTTTGGGCTATCTGGATCATGGTGTAGAAGGTGGTTTTGAGCTCTATTTAGTTGGGGTCTTTGTATGGTAAATGTTGAATACCTGGGCTTGTATTTTGTTTGAGCTTGTTTTTATTTCTTGTACATTATTCGTTCCTTGTTGTACTTGTTTATACCAGCTCAAACCAATGTAACTCTTTTTTATTTGTAATATAAAAACCCGTTAATTTCTAAAAAAGAAAAAACTTTAGATTTATATATATGATTATCGTATTTCTTCATTACTTATGAGATTTTATGTTTTTTTACATCTCCTTTTATTCTTAATCTTTAAATCACCATTAATAATTTTCCTTTTTGAACGGTTTGGGTCGGACATGTGTAGCGTATTGTCGATAAGAATCATTTAAAATGGCGAGTCGTTACAGTCATTATCAGATCTTTGGTTGAGAGAATACCAAAGTCCATTGTGGTAATTATTCATTAAAGATAGGGTTAGAAATGCCCTAAAATGAATTTGAGAGAGTAAGTGTGTGTATATATGGGACCGAGTGTTTGTCAGTGTTATAAAATAGTTTATATTGTGTTAGTTTGTAGTGTTGAGTACTTATAATTTCCGATCGATATATGGGACATCAAGAAATCAATAGGGATTTCTAAATGCTTGAATAGGGCAATCCAACTAAATGTGTTCTTGAAAAGGTAAATGAAACAATTTCACCTAAAGACTATATTTTATAATAATAATTTTTATAACTTATGTTGTTATATAGGATAGGAATGTGTATTATGAAATAATAATATTCAATTATTATTATTCATTGTTGGTTAGTTGTGCTTGACAAGTTTCTGAGCAGTAACTATCGTGTGTATTTATAGAATGCTGTGTAATCAATTTATAGGTAATTTACCTTATAAAACGTAATTATAAATTATATAAGAGTATTAATGAAGAAGTATAGAATTAGAAACCTGAATGTTTAGTAACGATGGCTTTCATAAAGGATACATTATAGAATTTTATTAAGGAAATTTAAAGTACTTAATAAATAAAATTTGCAAAGGATTCATAAAGTATTTATTTTATTAAATTTGTAAATGCTATGTTAAAGAAACCAATATAAACACGATTTACAAAATGACAGTTTGTAAGTAACAGAATTTTATTCAGATAAAGATGGACAACTTTATTTTATGTGATTTATATAATAAAGGTAGTTATTCTTAAGTTTTAATAAATATTTGGAAATAAATATTTTGAAGACTTTGTCCTTGTTTTCTTAAGTTAATTAGTTATTAAGAATTTCATATATGAAATATTTATGAAGATAAGATTTTCTAGTATAAGTATAATATCAATTACATTTATCATAGTTATAATATTTTTTAAATTATTAGGGTAATATTAAGTAAATATATGTAACGACCCACATTTTTAGTCGTTTAATTTAACATTTAAAATCTGTTTAAATGTTGATTTGGACTTTAAATGGTTTGAATTTAGTAATTTTGAATATTTTATTAGTTTAAATAATAGTTTAGTTTTGAAATAGTCAAAATTGGCTGAATTCGCAATATTTTATGATTTGGTAATATAAGAAGATTTATTTAAGTATGTATTTAATTTTATTAACGATTTCGATTACAAACGATGTTTGAACATTTGATTTATAATTTTAATTATATAACGAGCTGTAGTGGCGTGATAGTTCGTAATATTATGTTTTGAACTTTAAATTGTTATACGGGATCCAATATAAATCGGACTTCTTCAAAACAAGAAACGTCTTAATCTATTGGATAATAATTTTCTAATGAAGCAGAAAAATCGAGTTTTCATATTGTAGATTTTGTTTTATGCCCAAACCAAATTTACAAATAGTCGATATGGAATTCATTTATATAATGTTACTATTTATTATTTTAAAATAAAGGGTTTTTAATATACCGAATATCGTTTTGGCTTGGAATTCAACATGGGTTAATTTATGTTGAAAGTATTTGAAACTCTGCTCGAGTATGTCCAGTTTTAATGTTTTATTATTATTATTATATTGAGGTATTTTAAAATTGATTTATATTGATTTAAATTGGGCCCCTAAAAAGAGACTTTATTCAAACGATCTTCGTCTTCAATGAAACAAATTTTATTAAGACCGTAACAGCTAATTATTGCTTGATTTGAAGTTTCGCGCAAATTGGAGTTATTCTATGAGTGTAGCAAAATTAAATGTAAATATATTGACCATTTGAACATAAACTAGCGTCGTTTTCACCAATGGACATGGTTTTAGACGAAACAAGTTTCATTAGGACCGTAATGTCAAATTATACAATGACATCTCCATTCTTGTCACGATTGGAGTTCGTGTGTGATCACGGTAATCAATAAATAGTGTTCAAAAATTGTGATGGATACAAATAAAAATCGTTAGTCACCGTCAATAAAAATCATTGGTCATTTTCAAATAAAAATATCGTTTGTCAATTTTTAAATCCACGCAACGTTCATTTTTTTTTCTTTGCAGAACCATGTGAGAAAATCTCTGCCATGATTTTCCAATTCACCGCAGAAACGCATGTGCTCACATGGAAACCAAGAAATATCTTTGCCATAATTCAGCAAACATGTGACTTTATGAAACCAAAATAAAATCTTTGCAAAATGTTTCCAAATCTCCTACTAAAAACATGTGCAAGCCATTTCGTTTCAGACCTTCCTTCCTCCTTTATATAAAGCCTTGCCTTTCATCATACCCATTCGAAAAACAGAACATAACTGAATGAATGAAAGAAAAAAATTGCCTTCATTCCTTTTTACTTATTCCAGCAATTCGCTTGTCCTCCTCTACTCAACACAAACAACGATTGTAATATATATAATATACAGGCTCCATTCTTTTTCAGTTCATCGTCTCCCTCCTCCTCAAACAAAAAACCACCCAGCGCCTTCCATTTAAATAAAACAACATGCAGCAGTGTCTTCTGGAATTATTATAACTCAAATGCAAAATGAAACCAACCCATATATATAAACCAAAGCCGTTCTATTTCATTTCTTCAAACCAAACAGACATCCGATATATATATATTTATATATATATATATATATATGCGTTGTAAGGGTTATTTCTTATTAATGGCGACAGGGTTTCTTCGCCTGATTTCGTCGTGTGTGAGTGATACCTAATTTGGTGATTCGGTACCGAGAAAAGTTTGGTGATTTCAAAACCATCTCCCTGTTCGAAGTTGACTAGGCGTGATCGCATGGGCCAATCGAAGCAGAGACCACGACAAAGACGTGGTTCGTGAGTAGGTTAGGGCGGAAGGTTATTTCAATTCCAAGTCGAGGATGTTGTCGGTCGAAGGCTGAGATGTCGAAGGTTCTGCAGGGGTCGGCGGTGGACTTTGGTGACTGGAGTTAGTGAATCTGGCGAAGGGATAGTAGAAGTTTATATGGTGAGTCGGTGACTGGGTATCATATGTATGTGGTTGTCTTTGTATGCTGCATACTCCTATGCGTGGCCAAGGAGTGGAGCATTAGACTGAGTACAAAAGAGGGTCAGGGAGTGGAGTTTGTTGGTGAAGCTTGGGGGGGAAAGGGAGTTGGGCATGTTTTCGTTTCCTGTAGGCAGTAAACGGGGAGGAAGAAGCATAGTTTTCATGACTGTGCCGTGTCTCGAACCGTGATAGCTCAAGGTCGGAGGTTTTGAAGGTCGGATCGGTCGAACCGTAAGAACCGTGCGGACATGAATTTTAACTAAAACTAGTATATTAATACATGATATTAGGAATTTGGCACGAAAAACAAAAATTTACTGCCACTCATATAAAACAGTGTCTCAGTGGCGCATTTAATCATAACAAAACAGGCATATGCTCTTTTATTTAATTTGCAATTATTACAATTTACAGTTGTCTCTCTTTCTTCCTTCTCCAAAGCAATCTTCCGCCTTCCCAGACTTTGTTCTATCTCTTTTTCTTTCGCATCTTCTCCCTCGTCCAAATGGAACCAATCTTTGCAGGATTACAAACCTAAGAACCACACTTTTCCAACCCTAAGAACCGCGATTCTCAAGGTCGAACCGCGGCTAGCCGTGGTTCGCGACTAAACACGGCTATTCCACTTTCCGGGCCGTCGAAGGTGATGGCTCGAGGTTTTTATGGTCGGACCGAGGGTTGGGTCCGGTCATGAAAACTAGGGGAAGAAGGATACAAGGCGTGGAGGGCTTTGAATCTGGAAGTTGAGCTTAGGCCTTATTATGACGAAGAAAAAAAAAAGAAAAAGAGCAAAATGAACAATAGTGGCAAAGGATGTAGTGTTTGCTAGAGGGGGGATCGTGAATTCAGATTGGTGTAGAATGGATGTACACAAGGGAAAACGTGTGAGCTTTAAAAAGGGGTGTTAGTGACGTGGATAAGTAGTTAGTAAGGTAATTAATTTTTTTAAATTTAATTTATCATTAGTTTAGTTAAAAAAATCGTGTTTATATACATATATAATCTTATAATCATGATAACTTGCTCATATATTATCGGAATCACGCGAAGCTGGATCCGTTGGGATCATATCGTCGAAGTCTACACTATAGAGCTGCTTTGCCAGGGATTGGAAGCAGTTGGGTTTTCCATTTAATTTTAAATGCTAGTTTAAAATTAAATGAAAGGACATGCGAATCGATCATCAAAAATAAATGGTGAGTTAATTCTCGCACTTCTGGAATTCTGTGATGTGTTAAATTCATATTATTAATGTTTATCATTAATAGTATAAATTTGTTGAATGGATGCTATAGACGATTTTTAAATGTTTATTGGTTGATTGTTTGCCACTATTTATAAAGGGAAATTTAACGACAAGGACAAAAGCCCACTAAAATTTATCCATAAGGACAACCACCTAATATTTTATCCTAAAGGACAATACACTGAAAATAAAAATCGGTCGCTGCTTTCTTCTTCTCTCCTCTCGCGCGTAAGTCAAATTCATCAATAATCACAAAATCAAAAAATAAAGAAATCATAAATTGCGAAATCACGAATTTCAGAATATAAAAGAATCGAAATTCGAAATCGAATTCAAACATCACGAAATCAAAATCGATAAGGAGAGCGTTCGAAACAAAAATCGCGAGAAACAGAAACCCTAGAAAAAAAAATTGTCGAACAACATAAATCCATTGGAAATCACAATTGAATTGAATAGTATTATTTTTCTAATGATGGCAAACGCAGTTGAAGAAGTCGAAATTGTTGAAATAATTTTTTCGTGATTGGAAATGTTTTTTTTTTTTCGTTACTAGTATAGTAGTTCATAGGTATCATTTTTCTATTTTTTTTAAATATCATTTTTCCTATTTTAACTTTAAAACATAACAGCAATTTTTAGTTATCATTTTTCTATTTTTCTAGGTATCATTTTTACTGCAGTTTATGTGTTGTGTTAAACATCACAGCAATTTTAAGGTATCATTTTTATATTTTTTAAGGTATCATTTTTAATGTAATTTCTTTGTTATGTTATACATTACTGCAGTTTGAAGGTATCATTTTTATATTTTTTAAGTTATCATTTTTACTGTAATTTATGTGTTATGTTCATATACGTCTTTTTTTTTATGTGATAATTTTTGTGACGGTGTACTATTGCAAAATTAACACAAGAACAAAATCACATGGAAAAAACACATAACACAGTTAAAACATGAAAACTGATAATTGAAAAAATAGAAAATTGATACTTACAAACTCCATCAATGTTTTAAACAAAAACCAATGCAAAAAATGTTTACATCACTGTTTGATTGAATATAATGAAATAAATTCGACTGAGTTAAAAAGTTGATGCAACAATATAACTTCAAAATTAACACAGCAATAAAATTGCATGGAAAAAAAGCATAACACAATTAATAATGTAAAACTGATATTAAAAAATTACAAAATGATACCTATAAACTTCAGCAATGTTTTGAAGAAAAACTAATGGAAAAAAAATTATATAACTGAAACATAAAATGATAACTAAAAAATATAGAAATGAAACATAAAATGAAATAAGTTGGACTGAGTGACGAAGTTGATGCAAAAATATAGTTTCAAAATTAACACAGCAATAAAATCACAACAAAACAACACATAACACTGTTAAAACAGAAAAAATGATACCTAAAAAATTAGAACAATGATACCTAAATACAGATGCAATGTTTTAAAGATAAAATAATGGGAAAAAAATTTATACCATAGATATATTGATTAAAATGAAAAAAGTTCGACTTAGTTTCAAAGCTGATACAACAATATAACTTCAAAATTAACACAACAACAAAATCTCATGAAAAAAAACATATAACACAGTTAAAACGGTAAAAATGATAACTAAAAAAATAGCAAACTGATACCTAAAAACTGCTGCTACGTTTTAAAGTTAAAAACAAGAAAAATGATACCTACAAAAATAGCAAAATGATACCTAAAAACTGCTGCTATGCTTTAAAGTTAAAATAGGAAAAATGATAACTAAAAAAATAGAAAAATGATACCTACGAACTGTAGTAGTGGTAAAATGAAAAAAAAAACATTTCCAACCTAAAAAATTGTTTCAACCATTTCGTGTTCTTCATATACGCTTTCCATCGTTTGAAAAATATTTTTATTCCATTCAATTGTGATTTCGAATGGATTTTTGTTGTTCGACCTATTTTTTTTTCTAGGGTTTTTGTTTCGGCTGATTTATGGTCGTGATTTTGATTACATGATTTTTGTCTTCGATTGAGACGGCCGATTCTAATGTATTATCATATTTGTGATTTAAGCGATTTATGATTTCGTGATTTTGGTGATTTCGTGATAAACAATGAAATCGACCAAGACGTGAGAGAGGGAGAAGAAGAAAGCAGCGACCGAAATTAATTTTCAGTGTATTGTCCTTCTGAGTAAAATTTTAGTGGGCTGTCCTTATGGATAAAAAGGCCTTCACTTTTGTCCTTCTAAATATTTTCCTGAATTATAAACTGGTCGTTCAGATACATTAAATTTTAATTCTCATTTCATATGCTATTACTAAACTGTATTATGAGATGTTGCGTTGGGAAGAACAGGTTGGAGGAATCAACCCGGATTCCTCAAATGAATTGTATGTTATTTGTTGTTTTCATATTGTTAATGTAACAACCCGGAATTTTGGGGCCAATTTAAAATTTTTATTTTAGAAATTTTAATGGATTTAAAATATTTAGAGATAAAATCTTTGATGTGTTAGCAGGAAAATATCATTTTGTTTGATCATGTTGTATTAATATGAAATGTCACCTTGCTTGATCATGTGGTATTAATATATAAAAAAAATGTCATTATCATATGAAATGTCATATTAGTGTAAATGCCATTATAGTTAGAAAGGCAAGTTAGTATAAAAATGCCATTTTAATTAGATAATGTTATATCAAAATAAAAATAACATACATAGGAAATTGTTTATAAATTTCATTTATGTGTCATTAACATTCATAGGAAATTTACTACAAATAAATGACCATTTATGTGTCATTTGAATAACATAGAAAATTTATTACAAATAAATAGCCATTTATTTGTCATTTGAATTTGGTTGGGGTGATTTGCTGAATGATATCGTTGTATGATAGAAATAAAGTTGTAATTTGATATTGGAAATAAGCTACAATAAATTGCAATCAAAGTCCATTAAAGTGAATTAATAAGGTAATGGTAGAAGATTGATTACAATAGAATAATTGATTTATATATGCAACCATTTGCTTTTGTCCATATACATTAAACATATAACCATATTTGGATTGCTAATTTTTATTTATTTATTTAAATCTTGTAACTCATTGTCATAATTAAATCAAACCAAATTTAGTGGATTATATATATATATATATATACTTAATGAAATTTAATTACAACTGAAACCAAACACTATAAATCGGTGTAATAACTAACTTGAATTTTGGTATGTGAATTTGTTTTAAAAATATCGTAAATTATTTAAGCAATCAAAACGATATATATATAGAATGCAGCATTTTGAAATAAACTTATATGGTTAAGATGATGACTGCGAATTATGAATGTAACATGTGTAAATAAACACTAATTGGTCATATGGTAATTATGTGTGGTAAAATCAAAGTATAACAATTCATTAGGAATTTAATTATAATTAAATGGGTCTTTTGGAATAAAAGGATAAAATAAGTATTAGTATATATATATATATATATATATATATACCTAACATTTACAAAACCCTAATCCTATCTACACTGTAGTCGCCACCACTACAGTATCCATGGCCAAAAATGCTTCCACCTTCCTTCTCTAAAATCTTGCAATTCTTTCAACAAAAACTCCTACTTCTTTAGACCTTTTTATAGAGATTCTTCCGCTCTATCCATCCATTCAGACAATCGTCAGACCATCGCACCGTTTGAACGCGAGTTGGAGACCTAGAATCGAAGACAATTGGGTTTAACGATGACTTGTATCTGTATAAGGAAGAAAGAATTGATCAATTTCTGAAGCGTTGCGATTGTAGCGTCAAGCACTACACAACAGAATAGACCGGATTTGAAAAGGAGCAAATCAAAATTCAGATCGGAACTGAACAGATATTAAAATGATGGTGAGATTTCTTTTTATATACATACAATTAAAACTAGCTTAATTATTTTCGCATTTGTAAATTCTTACATTTATGATGTAAATTTAGTTTGTGTTATTCATGATTGGATTTGATTTGTCGGTTGCTGTTATGATTGATCCGTTAATAAGATGGATAAATTCTGTTGAAAAGAAAAAAATTGAAATTTGTGAACAACAAATATTCACACCTATTGGTCAAAATAGAAAATCGCGTACGAACAAAAATACTCATTTGTGTTTTGTTATGTTAACATAGAATTTGTCGCAAATGAAAGTATTTCTCCATTTTGTCATGTTAACCTAAAATTGTCCCTTATGTCAGAATTAAGCCTAATTAAAAATCGTCCTTTATGTTAGAAACTAAATTTGTCATTGATGTTAAAACATAAATTTTCCATTTATATTAGGAAGTAAATTTGCTATTTATGTTGGACAAATTCACACTTTGTTTGGACCCATGTTATGTTATAAAAACATCATTTTAGGTAGAAATGTTTTGTTTAATTAAAAACATTCTTTTAGTAGAAAGGTTATGTGAATATAGAAATGTCCTTTATTTAAAAAGGTCACTTTATTTAGATACATGTCATGTAAATAAAAAGGGTCGTCTTATTTAGAAATGTCATTAGATCGTTATTTGTTTAGACCATGTTATGTTAAACAAGAATAACATTTTTTTATTTAGAATAATGTTATGTTAAATATCATTTTAAATTTGGTAATGACATGTTATGTTAAAATATCATTTTAAAATTAGATAATGACATGTCATGTTAAAATATCATTTTGATTAGAAATTGCCATTGTTAGAAAAGTTAAGTTAATATAAAAAGAACATTTTTAGCGTCGTATTCTTTTGTAATAAAAAGAACATTTTTAGCGTCGTATTCCTTTTGTAAAAAAAAGAACATTTTTAGCGTCGTATTCTTTTTGTAATAAAAAGAACAAATTTTGCAATGACATTTTATTTACATTTTTATGTAAATAAAAAGAACGAATTATGTGAACGCCTTTATTTACATTTTTTTTTTGTGTAAATAAAAAGAACATCTTTATAGTGGACACTTTATTTACATTTTCTTGTGTAAATAAAAAGAACAAGATAAGAGAATACATTTATTTACATTTATTATGTAAATAGGGCACGTAAGATAAGAAAATACATTTATTTACATTTGTTATGTAAATAGGACATGTAAGATAAGAGAATACATCTATTTACATTTATTATGTAAATAGGACATGTAAGATAAAAGATTGACAAAAATAAAGATTGTCATTTTATTGTATTAGAACTGACAAAAATAAATATTGGCCTTTTTGTTGTATTTATATTGACACAATAAAATGTCAATTTTATGGTATTAAAATTGACAAAATAGAATGTCATGTTTATTTTAGAATTGATCAAAATCGAATGTTATGTTTATTGTATTAAAAATCGACAATATAAAACTGTTGTCCTGTTGAAATTACAATTGGCAATATAAAATTGTAAACTTTTGTTGAAATTAGGAATAACAAAATGTCATTCTTATTAAAATAAAAATTGCATTTTTTGTAATATGAATCATAGAAAAGTGTATTCCTTTTTTTTTATAATTTAGTTATAAATAAAATTGTGATTATAGGAAACATGACATAGAAAAAGTATATTCCTTTTTATTTACTATTTAGTGGTAAATAAGAATTTTGATTGTAGAGAGATGATTTCTTATTTACATTCCCTTTGTAAATAAAAAGAACAAGATATGAGATAATATTTTATTTACATTCCTTTGTAAATAAAAGAACAAACTTAATGACACAACTTTATTTACATTATTCTATGTAAATAAAAGAACAAATTTAGCAATGAAACTTTATTACATTTTTCTATGTAAATAAAAGAACAAATTTAGCGATGAAACTTTATTTACATTTTTCTATGTAAATAAAAAGAACAAATTTAGCAATGAAACTTTATTACATTTTTCTATGTAAATAAAAAGTACAAAGTTAGCGATGAAACTTTATTTACATTTTTCTATGTGAATAATGAACTAATTTAGCAATGGAATTTTATTTACATTTCTTATGTGAATAAAATGAACAAATTTAGCGATAAAATTTTATTTACATTTCCTATGTGAATAAAAAGAACAAATTTTGCAATAACATTGTGTTTATATTTTTTGTATAGAAAAAGAAGACTTTATTTACATTTAGGATAAATAAATATTTATATAAAAAAGGCAAACATTTATTTACATGTAGTGTAAATAAATATGTAAACAGAAAAGTAAACATTTATTTACATGTAGTGTAAATAAATATGTAAATAGAAAGGTAAACATTTATTTACATGTAGTGTAAATAAATAAATAGAAAAAGAAACATTTATTTACATTTAGGTAAATAAACAAGAGAAAAGAAAAAAAAGAAAAATGAAACTTTATTTACATTTAGTGTAAATAAATTTGTATAGAAAAAGATCACATTCATTTACATTAGCGTAAATAAGTAAAAAAAAAGGAAAAGGTCGTATTTATTTACATTTAGTGTAAATGAACATGAAAAGGAAGAAAGAAGACACTTATTTAAAATTGGAGTAAATAAGTAAAATGGAAAAGAATATTTTATTTACATTTAGATGCAAATAAAACATCGTAAGGAATTACACTTTTTATTTGCAAATTAGTTGCAAACAAAAGGCGTGAATATGTAAAGTATATTTTTATTCATATTCTAAATGTGAATAAAAATATGAAAATAAAAAGTACATTTTTATTTGTATTTCATATGTAAATAAAAACACCGTTTTAAAAAGTATATTTTTATTTGCAAACTAGTTGCAAATAAGAACATGAACTTAAGAATGTACACTTCTATTTGTGATTTAGTTACGAATGAAAAATGACATTGGAAAATATATTTGTATTCACATTTTAGATGTGAATAAAAACATGAATTTTAAAAGGTACATTTTATTTATAATTTAGACATAAATTAAGAATAGTGGTATTTTTATCGTCATTTTAGATGCGATAAAAAGAGTGAATTTAAAAGTGATATTTTTATCGTCATTTTTGGTGCGATAGAAAGGATAGATTATAATAGTTGAAATCGCCAAATGTTTTATATTTACATTTATATATATAAATATAAAATTAAATGAAACGCGCGCGGTAGTTCGCGTATCGGCAATCATAACTTTAAACGATCATACAGAAAAATCCGACCGTTGGATTTTCCCAAAACTGGAACCGTTAGGACCACTTTGGGAAGATCTTTCGATATAAATCTCATCAAAATCCAACGGTTAGATTTCGAGATAAATGTAAATCAAATTTGGATAAAGGCAACGCCAGGGCCGCCAATCGACCCGAAGTGTCGTTAAATGAATATAGTTATTTATATATATAAATAGCGATAAATCATTATTAAATACTAATAACGATATGAAATAGTTTTAAATATATATATATATATATATACAAGAATCATTTGGAAAGTTCGAGTTCAATCTCATTTCAAATGATTATACGACGACATAAGTCGAAGAGTTGAAGACGGTGATTGAAGACTGACGATCTTCACATCGAATGGATGTGTTGCTACTGAGGCCCATGATTGGAGTAGCTACCTAGAAGAGGAGTCAGGAGTAGCCGTCCGGACGGATTGTTGATTGTTCGGATATGCGAGGTATAAGGTGCCTGCGGTTTCGTTCAGACCCAGAACGGACTTGTAAATGGATTGTATGTCTGACGTTGTATTCCTTTATGCTATATTTGTTGATCTCTGCTAGATATATATCTGTTTGGTGGTTAACACCCTTCTCTGAGACGTACGAGCTTAGAGGTTATATATTGGTAGAAATCAATGGTATGGTATGGATTGACAAAGTGGCATGCTAAGATGCATGGATCGAGGCTTTTGTTGAAAAGCAGAGCCTTATGGATGATGATCAAAGCATAGCCTGTTTAGACATAGCTTTGTGTATAGCGTGACTTCGCGAGCCTCACACCCCGGTATGAGTCAAAAAACGGGATAAGGACTGCAGGGAGTGCACACGTTTCTTTCTAGCTAGGAGTGGTGTCAGTGCTTAAACTGGCTGGCATTTTACTTATGTGGATGATGGATTGAGGTACCTCGGATTTATAGGTTGTTAATGGCCATATGGAGGATCAAAGGAACCGGGAAGCGTGTGTTCAGGCATAACTAATCCACTACCTTTAGGTAGGGACCGGCCCTGAGGATCCAAGGGTTCGCCAGAGTTCGGGCCCTGAGGCATTTGCTAGAGTGTCTCGAATCGGAGAGGACGATCCCTAGCCTCGATTTCATGATGGAAACCCAACTTCCAATACGATACCATGCGGTTTTGATTGTAGAACTAGTATGGCGACATAGTATATGGTAGCTATGCTATCTATGATTGATACATTATGATTGTAATGTTTTTGAAACATATATACACTAATAATAATATTAAATCCGTTTTATCGTATCAAGCATCTTTTGACCATTATAAGGTAAAACTCTATCCTCCGGTTTGCGTTGCATTGTGATGGGACTTGAGTCTTATAATGGTTTCATTTTTCTAAAAAGCATTGCGTTGTTTAACGATTTACTTTATTTTATGCACTGGCAATCCAATGGAGTAAATCCGTTCCGCGTTAGCGGCGTGGTCCTGTGATTAGCCTTTTATTTAGATTAGTTAAGTTAAGATTTCTCATACCAGTCCCATGACTGACCTGTAGTTTGCTTCACTTGCAAACTCGGGTGCCCTCTTTTCCACACGGGAAGTCGAGTAGCTTGTTTGCAGATATCTGTTCTTTTAGCAGGATTCTGGATCGAAGCCTAAAGCCGCGTCCAGAGCATTGATAGCATTCCACTGTATCAGTTTAAGTCTTCCACTGCAATGTATTATTTAATGTAAAATTTATCTTCCGCTGTATTATCTTATTTTTCGATGTACTCTGATGTTATATTATCATGATGTAATTAAAGTCTGTTGTTGTTGTTTTAATGTGTTGTATTCCCAAAGTTAACGTATGCTGGAATTGAATGGTCTTGGTCGATTTTGCGATCGATTAGGTCCGGGAAAAACCTGTGTCGTTACAGTTAAATATGAATTGTTTATTCCAATTTATATTATATCATGTTTAGACATCGATGATTGAACAAATGTTGATTATTGAATCTAATCGTTGTGTTTTAATCAATGGACATCATTGATTAAGTGGTTTGCAGCGGATGGCCTAAAATTTGTCTTTTTCAATATTAATTGTTGTCAGGCAAATTGATGCAATCGAAATTATATAGTTTATTCTATAACTGAAGCAAAGATTTTAAATCGTATTTTATTTAAAAATAGAAGTTCTATTATAATTTTATATTTATAGTTATAAATGGTTTTTTAACATTTTGATAAGTTTATAAGCAAGATTTTACCTATGGTTTAACATTTTGAAAACAATGGTTTTAAGAAAAACGATTGGGCGATATTATTAAATTAATTGAGTTATTTATAAATGAGGTTAAAGAGATCATTTTAAATCAACAATTCTTAAGAATTGAATAAATAAAGTGTTATAACATGAAGAAATGATGTGATTGAGTTTTAACAGAATCCAAAGTAAGTTTTACAAAAGGTACAATATGAATTTGGACTAAATATTTGAAATAGATTATTATTATTATTAAAAATGGAATTGTATAAAAATATTTTAAACCAAAAGGCTAGTATTCAGTAAACGATTTACTTAATCAACGGATTAAGTAGAAATGATTATAATTGACAATGATTTTCGAAGCTAAGAAATGGTTTGTAAAAACCTTATCTGAAATCAATAGTAAATGAAATTTGTTAAAAGAGAGTTACTTAATTAACAAATTGAGTAAAAGGAATAAAAATATAAAGTGGGTTTTCGAATGAAAGAAAATAGTTTATAAAACCATATTTAAATTAGACAGTAAATGGGAATGGGAAAGATATATCAGATTTTTGAGTTTCAAACTTTTATCGTTTTAAGAAAAGAACGTTGTTGGTTAAGGTCTGAGAGGTAAATAAAATACCCCAACTTGAACGATTTCACTATTATCGAGAGATGATATTAGTTTGTAATGGTAAAGGTAATATAAAGTGGATTTCGTGAATATATATATAAAAATATTTCCAAAGGAAAGGAAGTACAAAAGGGCTTGAAAATATATGTAACGATATTTCTAAAATAAGGAAGTGTAAATATTTTTGTGAAGTATAGTGATATTTTCATTATAAAGTAAATATAAAAGAAGATTTTGGATAAGTCTTTATGAACAAAAATATGGTTTGTTAAATGGATGGTTTGCGAGGAAATGAAAATAAGAAAGTTTTCCAGATAAAGGAGTTTGGTAAATAAATTTATGTCAAGAATATATGTGTTGATTACTGTTTTCCAAGTAATGGAAACAGAAGAAGTTTTGTTAAAGATGTATATATACAATCGATCTCTAAGAATCGATGTGATATTTTTAATGAATGGTTTTTATAATAAAGAGATAAAATTGTGATTGTGTTTATAAAAGGATAAGTGTTTTCGAGTAATGAAAATGAAAGTGGTTTGTTGATCAACGAAATAATTTTAAATGAATAGTTTTAATAGAAAGGACCTGAGTTGCCAATGTACTAATCTATGCTGCTTTGAATTGATAGTTAAAACAACGACTATCAATAAAGATTGGACGTTTTTAACGAGTTGTTTCGAAGAGACTGAGATGGGAACTAGACCTAAAACCACTTCGATCCAACTGTGCATTTGCGATTAACTTTCAGGTTTAAAAAGATGGAGCAATTGGAGACCATTCATCTTCATGATTGGAAGAACTACTCGTTAAAATTCTCTCGTTTGGTCGCCAGAGTTATTACGACTTGTGATTCCATCATGATTGAAATCTTCGGATTGCAAGGACTTATCTCTACTATTCCTTAGGGTGATTCATAGATACGATGCAGTAGGAGGGTGCCTTCGGTTAATCATTTTCCTGGATGACTTGTATAGACAAATGTCTGACAAGGTATTTCCAAAGAGTTATGTACATTGATTTTTACAAATATACCAAGTTTGGTGGCGAAGAAGGAAACTTCTTTTGCTTAACACCTAGAGTATATTTGTGGACGTCAATTAGTTATTTGATGGATCTGACGATGTGGCATTTAAAGTGAATTTGATGCGATGTTCAAAAAGGAAAAACGTGACCTCAAGCCTCATCAATCGAGAAATTGCAAAAATCGGGTAGGTTGCATGGCATGTTGGGTCGCCCCAAGCAGAGTGCATTATTACCATCTAGAGATTCCATTTCCTTATTTAGTCTTTCGATGTGTGCCGCGGGAACGATGGTTAGCTCCCGCCGTGGTGTGATAATACATTCGTTCCATTCAAGCTAAATGAGTGACTGGTCATGTTTAACCTGGGTTGCGAGATGTTCTTGTTGAACCCTAGTGTATCCCCTCTAGAGTACACTGATCGGGAAGGTGATCCCATACCTTGCCATAGTTGGAATCCAGTCTCCAATAAGCGCCATGCAGTTTTTGATTATATAATGAATATGTAGAGCGTGGGATGTAAGCATTCTATTAGATGGTTATTTATTTGTGATTTGATAGACACTATTATAATATCACTGGATTTTGGTATATCAAATTTTTTTTGGGTTATAGCAAGTTAAAAACCGTATGTGTATATGTGTGGGCTGGTCTTACTATTATTCTTTCTTTCAAAAGAAATTTATAAAGTTAAGCCAATTATTTGATGTGAATTTAGCACTGAAAGTATTCTTGACTGATCCAGGTGTTTTTTCTTCCCTTCAAAGTGTGATTGGGTCAGACCGAGTATATTTCGAGATTAGGTTTCGCTCGGGGTATCAAGAGCTGGAAGCAGGAGGCTACACCGTTACTTATTTAAAGTGTTTTTTGCTGTACCTGATACATGTTGTACTCCGATGATTGGTATGTTTATACAATTTTCTTTTGTGTAAAGAGAATTGATATAATATATATTTTATCTCTCTGCTGTGAGATTTTGATGTTCTTCTTCTTTCCTTTTATTCTAATATTTCATTCTTTCTCTTTCACCCTCTAATTTTTTTCTCTTAACTTTCTGCTTTTCTGTATAATTTGGGTTGACTGTGGTAGTTAATTGTCGGCTTAAATTGTACAGAAAAGTGACGCATTACAATATATATGAAATTTCTAATATTATTTTAAGTAGAACATTTAGGAAAATATAAACTTCATTTTGAGAAATATGAAGTCATTGTTTTAAAAGATAATTTTCTTTAAAGGATATATATTCAAATTATGGAAATAAAATGGATTTATAGGAATGATCGATGTAAGTATTGATTTAAAACTTAGTTTGCAAAATAAACATGTAACTGGTTGTTATTCATTTGACTCGGTTTGATATAGCATTAAACATATAAAAGGGTAGTAATTAAAATTGATGATAATTTAAAAAATATTAACATTAACAATAATTAAGGATTATATCGATTTTAATATTAATTAATGAGTCGAATATCAATTTATCTAGGATGTGGATTTCCATGTTGATATATATATGATGGAAATTTAAATAGTACATTTGTAATAAATGTTAAGATTTGAACATTAACTAAAAAGGAAAATTTTAAGTGCAAACTTCTAATAAATTAAGGGTGTAGATTTAAAGAATGAAATAAAACTGTAACCTAAGTAAATTCAAATATAGGCTAACAAATTCCTATAAAACCTAGATTTTGAAGATCATACTTTGTACGATTTTCTATTATATATTTATATTATAAGCCCGTCTAGTTTGAGTAAATGGTAAGAAATCAAAACTGGAATTGAAAAAGTTAGTATTTATAATAAGAAGCATGTTTGTTTAAATGTGATTTTATAAAGAGTTGTTATGTTTTTCCCTCCCTCCTAAAAAGAATTTTGTTTGAACTTTCAAATAAAAATTTGATAATTGAAATAATCATCCTTACAAATATAAGTAATTATGTTAATAACTATTTTCAAGTAATTAACATTTTATAAAGATGTCTGTGATAAATTTTAAATTGTGATATGAGTGAAAGTCGTCTTATCTTTAGTAAGAAATCTTATAAATGTACTTTTTTTATGTGTTTAAACTTTGAAATTCATTAATGTTGACATAAATTAAATTTATGTAAGTTTTTCCAAGTATAAATTTAGTGATATTAAATAACATAAGGGAGTTGTAGAAATAATTTTCCTAATTTAAAATTTAATAATAAAGAAATGACTTGAAAAGCTATTATTTATAGCACGTACATTTGGAAAATTTTCGAACATCCTTTTTTTTGGAAGCAAAAGTTTTCAAATACTTCCTATAGTCAAAGACTAGGTCTGTCAAATACTTAGTGATCTTAGTGATGCATATGACCAGCATATGGACTAAAACTTTATAAGAATCAAACTCAAGAAAGGTTTAAAGATGGGTTTACAAGGCAAGATTTGCTAATGGAGACAAAGCAACATCCCTCCCTTTTTCTTCCATTCTTCACACTCATTCGAATTCTTATCTCCTCCTCTCTGTTCCTATCGCAATTCATCTTATCTGCGGATCTCTTACCTCCTCCTCTTAGCTCTGCTTTCGCCATCGTGACTCTTCACCGTATTATAATTATCAAAATTGACTTTCGATCTTATCCCCTTTTCTGCAAGCTCTCGTCTTTAACTCCCACCTCCTTGCAGGGCCGGTTTTAGAGCTAGGCTGGCTAGGCCGCCGAATAGGGCAACCCACCTCCAAGGGTAAACCGTCGGGGAGGTGGTGGTGGTGATCAATTTGTTTTCTATTTTCAAAATAACACTACTTCCTCTTAGCAAGAAGTATTCATAGCTCAGTTGTTCTTTGTTATTGTATTGATTGTGTGGTACTTGAGGTTAGCTATTCAATCCTTTGGCTTGCTGAATATATTTTTCCACCTTGTTCTTCCTGATTGCTGTTGCTACCATTTTTTCTCCCACGCTCAGGGTAACCTCCTGCTGTTTTTTTTCATCCCCCGCATTGTTGCCTAGGGAAACCCAAAACTCCCAGCCGGCCCTGCCTCATTGCTACATTCCTTTTCTACCTTCAGTCACTACCCCACTGTTAATTCGCACGGTATCCAACTTACTCAACAAATTTCTTCCATTACATGCTTCTTCTTTTGGATTTCGCGACTCACCTTTAGCTAGTTCTAGTAATGCGCTTAGTTAGCTATCCAGGCGAGTATAGGCATGCATTGCATGGTGAATTTTAGTCCGACTAAGTCTGACCGAAGTCTGGTGGGAGGTTGGAATGTTTTGTTGGCTCCTCTCATTTTTGTCTGTTTTTTTAGGGTATTTATTCTATTTTTTGGTATGACTTATTGATTAGCTGATGGTCATCTGAAAAACTATGCGTAAACACCTCTACAAATCAGGTATGACTAGGGTGAGCGGTTCTTTGACATTATCCTAATGAGCTAATTTGGTGTCAGCATATTGTTTTAGACTTTATATAAGTTTGTATTAGGGTTGTTTTGATTATCTTAATTGTTTGTGAATTGGTTGTTCGTATTGGTGTTTTGGATTTGGTGGTCACTGTTATGGTGTATATTGGAGATAGTATGTGAGTATGAATCTCTTAGATTTTATGTTGCATGTGAAGCTCCCATGTTTTGTGCACATCTGTAATGGATGAGTGTTTAAGTATGGAGCTCTTTGGATTGGTGATGATTTTTAGTTACATTGTTCGGGATTTCCGATCTCTAATGGCTTCAACCTCGCCGTTTTTCGGTGGTGTGTTTGCCCTTTTGGTCTATTGCACTGTCCTTTGCATGGCCTGCTCTTTCTTGTCATTGTACCTGTTGAGTCAACGGTTTCAATGCTTATTTTGCTTAATGACATGAAGGAGCTTCATGATCGACAAAAAGAAGATTCAATGCTTTATAGGTTAGAAGATGGTTATTTAGAGTTATTTATGTTAAAATCTATCCTCAAATAATCATACTTCTTATTCTCTTCAAAAAATATACATGAAAACTCATTTTTTATATGTTGACAAAAACCTGTCAACCTGTTAAATTTAACAGGTCAACAGCTTTTTAAACTTAACAAGTCAACCTGTTAACATTAACAGGTCAACAGCTTTTTGAAATAACGGTCAAAAACCTGTCAACCTATTAATTTTTCCTGTCGACCTATTTTTGAATTTCATGAAGAGTAATCTTCTTTCTTGAAAAGTTGCATCCATTTCTCTTCATTAAAAATCACTCCTTCTGATTGCAACTTTTCACTAATAATTACAACTTCTCATTTGCTATAAATACATCATCTTTCATTCATCCAAATCACCGTTTCTTGCTCTGATTTCTGATCTTACTTTCTAAATGCTCTTGCATTCTAAAAAGCTCCCAAATTCAAGTTACTTATTGAATCCTTGATAATATTTCTCATATTTTGATTCAACAAGCAACTAACTTCCTTCAAATCTTCGCATTCAATTCATATACTTGAGGATAAGATTATAGGAAGGGTGTACTCAATCGTTGACAAATCAGTGTTGAAAGAAGAACACAATCAGAAGTCAAACTCTTGTAATTGTCCTGTGTGGGTAAGCTTGTAGCCCGTGAAATCAAGTGTGTAAGCTTGTAGCCCGTGAAATCAAGTGGGTAAACTTGTAGCCCGTAAATCAAGTAGTGTTGTGAACCCGTTCCTCTGGGTGAAGAGAGGGTGTTGTTTAGTGAAAAGCCGAAGAGGAGCTTCGGGACTGGACGTAGGACTGGAGGTCCGAACCAGTATAAAAATCCTGGTGTCGTTACTCTACTTTACTTTACTGCATTTATAATTATTTGTGATATATATTGTTTGTGAATATTTATTCGCATAACTATTGAATAGCTTAAGTTATCACATACATTCCGCATAGCCATATTATAGATCCTGCACAAGTCACACACACACCGACTTTTCAATTGGTATCAGAGCCTGGTATTCTAGAGATCGTAACAACAACCTAGAACAAATGGCAATAAAGAAATCTAGTCAAGGCATTAAAAAATGGAAGAGCAACAAAGCAGAATCAGGAGAACAAGGAAAAAAATGTCTCATGGCAAAAGTCAGATCACAATCGGTATGTATAGATTCTTTATATAAAGATCTTTTGTTAAACCATGAGAAATTATTGATAGATTTCAAAACTTTGAGCAAACTCAATACTGTCATTATAGCTAAGTCAAAAATTTGCGAGCAAGAAAATTCCAAATTAAAAGAATATAACAATGTTCTTTTAAAGGAAATCGATCTTTTGCAAAATAGAAATAAATCTTTAGAAGATTCTTTAAATAATTCTAGTTCTTTAATTTCGTCTCTTGAAAAAGAGAATGGAGCTTTAACTGAAAAGAATTTAGAACTATCTAAAGAATGTGAGTTCTTAAAGGTGAATAATAATATTTTGCAAAATGAAATTGCTGACTCAAAAGAAAATTTTGAAAAGTTACAATCTTCTTTAGATAATTCAGAATCTCAAATTTTAGGTCTCAAAACTGAGAATGGTACTTTAAAAAGAAAAAATTCTGAATTAAATAAGGAAATTGATGATTTAAAGAATAACAAAATTTCTTTTGAAAATGTCAATAGCGACTTTGGAAATAAATTTGATAAATGTGTAAATAAGTTCGCAAAATTTAATAAAGGTCAAAATGATTTAAATATGATTTTTTCTAGATCTCGACCTTTACATGACAAAAGTGGTTTAGGATATAATAAAACTAATCTTAGAAATAGTACTAGATATGCGTTCATGTACAATAAAAATATTATTGCTAGTACTAATGCTCATCCTAGATCCAATTATTATAGAAATTCGAATACTTCTATGACTAGAGATCTGTATAATAGATCTAGAAGTATGAAAAGGAATATCAATAGAGATTACTTAAGTATTTGGGTTCCTGTAAGTTGGAAAAACAGAGAAAAATATATTGATGATTATTTTGATTCAGTAGTTAATAATGAAAATTTTAACTTCAAAGGTTCCATTAAACCCTCTTGGGTATGGTTACCTTCCATCTAACCCTTGGACCCAAACAAAGCAAGTGGGTACCGAAACTATATATGTTATATATATTTTTGCAGGTACACCACAACAAAGAGAAGGCTATTCGGTATCTCTAAATATCTTTGAAAATTTAGCTTATCAAAAAGCACATGTTTCAATATTTCATCGTCATCGAGGACACAAAATTCATGGGATAGGAATTACAACAAAAATGAAGGCGGAAGCGGAAAATATTCTCCATGGGAACCAAGAAAATAATTTTAATATATCGGATCTAAGGAGATATTTTATATTCCTTTTAATATTTGTTTTATTTCTTTCTTCATGTATTTAATATATATTATTATAATAAAATGTTGTTTGAGTTTGATTTTTTTTCAAAATAAGGCAGAAAAACAATTTTTGACATATTAGGTCGACCTGTTAAAAAATATAGGTCGACCTGTTTTGAATATTTTCAATCTAGAGAAGAATTAGGTCGACCGGTGGCAAAATATAGGTCGACCGGTCAAAAACTATAGGTCGACCGGTTTTAATACACGTAGTTTCTAGAGACGTTTTAGGTTGACCGGTTCCGAAATTCATGTCGAACGATGCTGTTTTAGCAACAAAATAGGTCGACCAGTTAGAAAAAAGGGGTCGACCGGTTTTGCCTTATTTCCTCTATCTCGAACCCGAGAGTTTTTAGGTCGACCGCCTTGATTTTATAGGTCGACCGGTCTCTCTGAAAACTGTTTTTTTTATAAAGACACTTCGTTTCAAATTCCAAACTCAAACACCATTTCTTATACTATTTTAAAACTATACTACTCTCGATTATTGAGGTTATTATGATACTTATTCTTTTTAATCGATGACAAAGGGGGAGAAATATTTTACATATACTATTTAAAATATATGTGCTTAATATGGTAAAAGTATATGTGTGCTAACATTTGTTAATGCAGGAATCAAAAGGTAAGATTATTTACTAACAAATGTTGCAGAAATTCAGGGGGAGCTTTATATTCAAAGGGAGAAAATCCAAGGTGTTGTCATCAATCAAAAAGGGGGAGAATGTTGAGACACGAGAATATCGATTGATAACAACAAAATAAAGATCAATGGAAATCATGACATGGAGCTAAGATTATGGATATGTAGATGTTTAAAGGGAGACAGAGCTTATATACAGGGGGAGATAGCAATAAAGATTAAAATATCAAGCTATATTGTCATCAATCAAAAAGGGGGAGAATGTTGAGTCAACGGTTTCAATGCTTATTTTGCTTAATGACATGAAGGAGCTTCATGATCGACAAAAAGAAGATTCAATGCTTTGTAGGTTAGAATATGGTTATTTAGAGTTATTTATGTTAAAATCTATCCTCAAATAATCATACTTCTTATTCTCTTCAAAAAATATACATGAAAACTCATTTTTTATATGTTGACAAAAACCTGTCAACCTGTTAAATTTAACAGGTCAACAGCTTTT
This sequence comes from Allium sativum, assembly GCA_030737875.1. Lineage (NCBI taxonomy): Eukaryota > Viridiplantae > Streptophyta > Magnoliopsida > Asparagales > Amaryllidaceae > Allium > Allium sativum. Next base: position 576,136,144 of record CM060921.1, on the reverse strand, counting down.
TAAACTTAACAAGTCAACCTGTTAACATTAACAGGTGAACAGCTTTTTGAAATAACGGTCAAAAAACTGTCAACCTATTAATTTTTCCTGTCGACCTATTTTTGAATTTCATGAAGAGTAATCTTCTTTCTTGAAAAGTTGCATCCATTTCTCTTCATTAAAAATCACTCCTTCTGATTGCAACTTTTCACTATAATTACAACTTCTCATTTGCTATAAATACATCATCTTTCATTCATCCAAATCACCGTTTCTTGCTCTGATTTCTGATCTTACTTTCTAAATACTCTTGCATTCTAAAAAGCTCCCAAATTCAAGTTACTTATTGAATCCTTGATAATATTTCTCATATTTTGATTCAACAAGCAACTAACTTCCTTCAAATCTTCGCATTCAATTCATATACTTGAGGATAAGATTATAGGAAGGGTGTACTCAATCGTTGACAAATCAGTGTTGAAAGAAGAACACAATCAGAAGTCAAACTCTTGTAATTGTCCTGTGTGCGTAATCTTGTAGCCCTTGAAATCAAGTGGGTAAGCTTTTAGCCCGTGAAATCAAGTGGGTAAACTTGTAGCCCGTAAATCAAGTAGTGTTGTGAACCTGTTCCTCCGGGTGAAGAGAGGGTGTTGTTTAGTGAAAAGCCGAAGAGGAGCTTCGGGACTGGACGTAGGACTGGAGGTCCGAACCAGTATAAAAATCCTGGTGTCGTTACTCTACTTTACTTAACTTTACTGCATTTATAATTATTTGTGATATATATATTGTTTGTGAATATTTATTCGCATAACTATTGAATAGCTTAAGTTATCACATACATTCCGCATAGCCATATTATAGATCCTGCACAAGTCACACACACACACACACACCGACTTTTCAGTACCTACCACTTGTGCTTGTTGATGTATCTTTGTTGGTGGGTCAGTAAGTTCAAAAGAATATGTTGATCGTTGTACTTCAAGGTACGCGGTGATGGTAAGGGGCTCTTGGCATTGCAGTGTATTAAGTAGTGTGGATCTTACATCATTGTTTGTACTTGTATCATGTCATATGTTGTATGTAATGTTCTTTTTCAGGTCATATGTTTATGTTGCTACCCTGCGTGGCATGCCACATAATTGTAGTCTAGTGAATTTGCTAGCTCCAGAGTTGTAATCTAGTATAGATAAAGTGGATGGTCCACTATAAAAACTATAAGTAGTGGACGATTCACTTTAAAAACCAAACTGCAATATGGTGATTTGCCAAACTCATGTACTTACTGTTATTACCATTTATTATAATAATAAGTGCTATGGAGCACTATAAAAACTGGTCGGCTTTTTCAAAAAACTCTATAAGAATGAGATAGATATTACTATACCTCAATCTAGTCACTTGAAAATAGTTTTAGAAATGATGTCAACATCCCTCATGTTCATTTTTGTATTTCGAAAGTGAAAATGTATAATACACCAAATAAGAAATCAAGTTATAGTTTGTAAGGGATTAGAAAATATTAAAACTTTTGATAAATCATCTCTCAAGTTATAGAAAAACTAAGTAAGTGATTGAATGATTATAAATTGACTATTAGATAAAATATCAAATTGTTATATTCTTGTTCCATTCCTTTTAGAAGGACAAAAAATATTTGTGAGAAAGATTGTAAAGACCCAAAATGTACCATTTAAAAATAATGAATTTACAATTAATTTGAAATAACTTTTTTTTTTTTAGAAATTTGAGTTTAGAATTTAGGTTATGCATGTTTGGTTTTTAATTAAGGAATAAAATTTTGTTAAAAATGGAAATTTATTCGATTTTAAAATGTTGATGTAAAATCAGTTAATAGTGCAGGAGTAAAATATTGTTTTTCAAAATATAAATTTTTAAAATGAAATTATTGTAGAAAATTACATAATTCACATGTCAACGTTCGTTTCATTGAATTTTGATTTTTCTAGCTTCGTTTAAATCGATATATATAATTATTTAACGGTCGGCGATAGCATATATAACGAATATAATAAAATTTTACGTGAATGCTAAAATTTAGATTTTAGTGTGTTGTTTCATTCATATTGAAACATAGAGGGAAAAATTAATTAATTTCATACGTTTAAACACTCGGTTTGGATTATAGCGCACTTTGAAATATGAATTACGGTGTACCCTGTTAATGGGAATACCTGTGTTCCGATGTATCATATAAATTTAAATAAAACAAAGAGAGATGAACTGGAAAGCTAGCGCTCCTTATTCTCTGGTTAGTGGTTCATATAAGGGGATCCACATTTTAATTTCAACGATATTAAAAAAATTCTAAAAACTGCTGCCTTACCGTATCTCCAACAGAGATGAATTACATGTCTGAATTAGAAAAGAAGTGAAAGACCTACGGTTTATTTTTCCTTGAAGGAAAATTTAGTGGTCAATTCAGTATTATGAATTGGCCCTGACGTTGATTTAATCAGCGTCCTATTATACAATGTTGATTAAATCAACGTCATGGCATTGGGTTCTGTAATGTCCCGTATTTTTGGTAGTCAAATATTTAAGTTAATTTATTATTTTAAATACATAATTTGAATTTTAAATGGATTTATAGTATAAAATTTATTTATTAATTGAAATTTGAAATTTAAATTTATATTTAATTTAAAACGAGCTCGAAATGGCGCGGTAGTTCGTAATATTGAGTTTTGGACTTCAATCGAATATACAGGATCCGATTTAAGTCGGAATTCCGTGAAACAAGAAACATTTGGATCTTGTTGATGATAATTTTCATATGAAAGAGAAAAACTGAGATTTCGTGTTATAGATTGTTAGCTATGTCCAAATCAAATTTTAAAATAGTCGTTATGGAAATCGTTAATAAACGATGGTGTTTATTTAATAAATTAATAATTTTTTTTATATAATTTGAATAACGTTTAACTCAAAATTGATGATATCGAGTTGAATAATTTATATTTGAAGCTATATGATATTTTCAGTGCGTATTTATGATTATAATAATTTATTATTATTTAATTTGGTTATTTTGGAATTTATATAATATTTTATTAATATTATATAAGCCTTAAAATAACGATTTTTACAAACGGTCTCCATTTCCAATGAAATTAGTTTCATTGGAAACGTAATGTCAAATTATTGTACGATATTAAATATCATGGCAAACCGATGTCGTATGTGACAACTACAGCCGTAAACGCCCAGTCATTTTCTATAATGCATAATTAAATTAATCTAATTTAATAGAGGGATATCTGTGTATAACTTGAGCAGACAGTCAAATTACACCACGTAACCAATTCCGTTGAGTTCATATCGACGTTTAAAGTCAGATTAGGTAGGTAGTTTGTTATTTTTGAACATCGAGTATTTTGGTGTCCAAAATAGCGTTGTTTGGCATATAAAAATAGTGTACTGGGAAATAGTCTCGGAATGCGATGAAACTTGTGCCGTTGGGTTCATATTAATTAATTATTATAACATTTAGGTTTTCGTGTCAATCGGACTTACCGTTTGATCATGGAAACGATAAACGACACTGTTTTTATTTAATCATTTATGTTATTTGATAAGGGTAACTTTAAAGGAATAAATGACTGGCCAAACAAACTCCAATTTTAACGAAACAAATTTCGTTGGACCCGTAAGGAAGAGGACAAGTAGAATTTCAAAATTTCAAGTTGATTGGATTTATTTTGTGATTGTGGGAAATTTAAACGCGTGATTTTTAGCATGTGATTTATAAAGGACTTTCTACAAACGACTTCGGAATTCGATAAAACCTGTCCCATCGGGTCCGAAATATATTTTTATGCTAGAATTAGGAGAATCATCTCGATTCGGGATCACGTGAGGGTATTTTATCGCGTTACTTCATGACTAAGTATCAGTTATAATATAATATTCAACCCTTTTCCCCTATAAATATACAACCTTAATTTTACCTTCAACAATTCCATCGCGTGGTCAAAGGGGATGATAGTCGCCACTAACAATTCGACGATCAACATTTTTCCATCTTTTCTTCCGGTTGATCCCCTTATCCCCATAATTTATACGAATTGTTCAACTAAAACATTTCTCAGCTCGGAGAACTCTTTGAGATCAACAGTGAAGATGGGTTCTCGCTCACGATGGGGACCGGAATCAGCCTCGAAAGGCACCGACTTTCGATGGCTTTTGGGAGGATCGAATGGCGCCGGGCTGGGTGGGGACGTAGGCGGCTTTGAGGCGCTCAAAGGCACGTATTCTGATGGCTCTCCGATCATTTGGAGCCCGGCGATGTGGTGTATATGTTTGGTCGAGGTCTTGCGTGAGTGCACAATACAATATATGAAGAGGAACAATGCAGTGGAAGAAAGACAGTCGGCCTGAGTAACACTTTAACCTATATAGTTAGTTTAGTATTAAAACTAAAATTGGGTAACAAATTGTTATAATATATATATATATATATATATATATATATATATTAACTTAAAGACGAGAATTGTTGCAGGCATAGGCATACTATTGGGTTATTTGGGAAGCAAAATACTGGACTGAAATGATAAGAGTAAAATTGTCAGCCTTTTGTATTTATCCAGTAATTTGCTTAACCAAGGAAAATTCATTGTGATTAGTTTTTGTTAATTTTATAATTAGCGTTAGCTATTGTGCCAGGTTTTGACAAAACGCAGTGGGTTTATGGTGACTGGGAGAATTACATGACAAAGAGGAGCAAATGAAAATGTAAGGGAGAGGTAACAGATCGGCCTAAATTCTCTAACACGGTAATTAGTTTCATAAGTACAACTTAATTAAGAAATAAATTTGTTTAATTAAAATCGTGCTAATATATCAATTTAAGATAGGAACATAGCCGTTGAAGACAGTGGAATGGAACCAGTTTTGAACGAGGAAGCAATACAGTAACGAAGCAAAAGATTGTCGATTTAAAACCGATTAAGAAAAGTAATTAGACATTAATTTAATTAAAATTAAGGATACAGGGGATTAATATAAACCGTATGGTTATAATTTTATATCTTATGCATTTGTGATCAGAATTGGACAAAACCAATTGCATTGGGACCAAATATCTGAGCTCTTCATTTTGGAATTTATTCTAGACAAAGCCGGAGACTTTTGGAGATTTATCATTAAATTAAACAATGGTTTAATTTAATTGGAATGGAAACCGAACCACTTTAGTGGCAACAGAAACAAGGTGAGTTAAACTCACTCAGTTCTCCCACTTATATTTTATATAAGTCGGGTTGTGCTATGTTTTCTAGTTGTTGAATGATTTGATGGTTGTTTACCTATATACTAAATATTTTCTATATAACTGATTTAAATTAAACGTTCGTTTAATTTAAGTGAAATCTAATTGTTATTTTTAATGATTATTTCCAAACGAGGTAACTTACCTTGTTGGTTACATTTATAGTAACATAAACGTGTTAAAATTAATTACCTGCTTGTATTGTTGTTAGTTGACTATTATCTGCTGAATTGACTGTTCATGTTTATTATTGCAAATAATATACTATCGTATGAAATGAATTGTTTTATTTCCATTAACTTATTTGGATGCAGGAAAAAGCAATAGGTTGGAGGGATCCAATGGGATTGCTCAAATTTATTATTTATTTTCATATTACAATTATATGAACTGTTTAACCCATATGATTGGATAATTGATTTGATCACTGATTGTTGAATCTAAATTCAATAATTGCTTTGTTATTAACCAATGGGTAGTATCGTTGAATGGTTGGCAGCATATGGTCTATAAATCAATCGTTTTATAAATATCGATTTACCGTCAGGTGAATCGATATGAATAAAGTTACAAAGTTTATTTTATAACTGAAGATATATTTTTAATTCTATTATTTTGAATAAAAGTTTGTAAAAATAAAATTAATATTTATTATTTAATTAATTATTGGTTAATTTTATAAAGTAAATTCTGATGTTAATCAGACTTATATGCAAGAGAGTAGAAAATTAACCTAACGATTAAGAGTTGGATAATTGTTTTTGTGAAAAAACTTAAATGGAATTATTTAAATTAATTATATTATTAATTAATTTAAAGGAAGAAGTAATTGGAATCAGTTAACGAAATAACTGTGTTTTGGGTTAACTAAATCAACCATTTAAAGTGAGAGTGATTTTTAATTAGTTTGTTTTGAATTAATCCAGGGAAATGGTTTAACGAATATTGTTTTAATTTGAATAAGATTGTAAAAAGGAATTTTTTAGTTAATAAAGAAGTTAACTACTTTTACAGTAGTTAATGATTATAGTAAATTATTATTATTTTAATAATAATTTAGGAGATTTCTTTTTAATTGAAATTGACTTTAAAAGTAATCAGAGTTAAAATGAAATCTAATTGAATCGTGAAAGGAATTTATGAACGGATTTTATATTAAAACCCAAATTTTTATAACAAAGTTATAAAAGGGATTTTTACAAATACGGTAGCTTAATTAAATGTTCACTTAATATTTGAATTAAGTTAAAGGAAATCGAGATAAAAGGGGTTTATATTAAACTAGAGTTATATAAACAATGTTTATAAAAAGTGATGAGGTATTAAAATGTTAATTTTAAATTAACGTTGCTTAATAATGGAACTAAGAGAATGAATGGAATTGAAATAAGATTTTCAAAATGTGAAATGGTTGACTGGATTAGGGAAAAAAGATGGTTAGGAGTGAATTTGGTAAAGGAGTGAGTCATCTGATTTTGGAACAAAATCCGAGCTATAAAACGAGTTATTGAAAAAAAGTAGAAAATTAAAAGCTGATGTTTTAGTATGTAATTTCTTAATCAATGAATTAAGAAATAATTGTTATATTCGAGAATGAGATTTTCAAAGTAAGAAGGCTTTATAAAACCATATTTAAAATAAAATAGTTAAATGAGATGTGTTTGATATTAGAATGAATATCGGTTTTTGAATTACAACTCATGTCTATCTAAAGATAAGAACGTTGTTGATCAAGGTCTGAGAGGTAAATAAATACCCCAACTTGATTGACTTCAGGATTTTCTAAGGATTGATATTAGTTGTAACAGGAAAGAAGCTAAGAGAAATTTATTATTTCCATATGAGAAATAATAACGCAATGTAAATAAAGATTCGAGAATATATAATGAGATTTCCAAATTAACGAATATGGAAAGATTTGAGAATATATAGATAAAATGATATTTCCAAAGTAAAGGAAAGGAGATTGCATGAAAATGTAATGATATTTTCATGTTAAAAGGAAGTGTAAAGTTGAGTTTTTGAAATAAGAATAAGCATTGGTTATTGTTTTCAAGTAATGAAACAAAAATGGATGTCGTAATGTTGTTTTACAAGGGATAAGTTAAATTGATTTTCCAATTATATAATGAAGAATGATGTAGAAAAAGTGTAACGTCTCGGTTTTTGGACTAATTTTGTAATATAATTTACTATATATTTATTTTCTGTAATTGATTTAAATAATAGATTATTAATATTAATATTGAGGAAAATTCCAAATACATATTTTATGGTTGAAAATATGCAACGACTCGCATTTTACGCATCGAAGGATCGTAGAATATTTATTTCTTTCACATACGAAGTCGTATGGTCATGTAACTTTGGGAGACGACTATTGAGGTCATTTCCCATGTTCATTATTTTTCCCGATTTTAAAATAACCGTTTTGCCCCTAGCTAATCTTGTTTTGGCCATAACTTTTGATTGGGAAGGAGTTTTGACCTGAAACCACTTCCATTGGCTCCGGATGATGGTTTACAATTCCGTAGGGTGGTCACACTAGCCAAACGGACTTAACGTTTGGGAGATATGGCTGAAACAAGTTCAAGATAGTGAAAAACAGCTTAATTAGGCTTAACCGGGTGATTAACAACAAGGCCCAATGGGGGATTTCGGGATTAGAGGTATTTGAGGGCTGCTAGGGTTAGGATTTCAGTTTTTCACTCATTTTCCAGCCGCCACAAACCCTCTCGTCAACCTAACAATGGCCTCCAACCTCTAAAACACCTCCAAATCACTTTTTAATCAAGGATTAGGCTTAGCAACATCAAATCAAGGCGGATTAGCACAAGAATCGAGGTAGAGCTACTGTGTTGCATTGGTATTCGCGCCCAAACAGTAGAGTTTCAGTTCTAAAGGTTTTATTTGTGGCCAAGGTGAGTGATTTGCATAGTTCCTCACTAATTATGGTTAATTAAGGGTAATTAGTGAAGATTAACGAAATTAGACATGATTAAATTCTGGAAAAATATTTATAAATTTGAAAATAATGTTTTAGACTTCTGTTAGAAATTTGGTTTGGTTTGGCTAAGTTTTACTAATCATATCATTAGTTTTGCCTAAACATGTTTAAGGGAAAATATGGGGTTTTGGGAGTGTTTGATCCATTTTACATGATATGATTGTTGTTTTGTTGTTTGTGGATGATTATACATGTTGCTATGACTGTATGGTATGATTTGTGATTGTCTAGAAGTGTTAGATTAGTCGAAAACGCGGTCGAATGGCGTAAACAGCTTGCTGGACAAAGTGCAGGAAAGTACCCGAACCGATCGGATCGGATAGAAGCACGAACCGAACCGCCCACACTAGGAGCTTGCGACCCGATCCGCCTCTCGTGTGCCACTCCGACTCGAACCGATGCAACATGGAGAAGCTTGAGGAACCCGACCTGATCCGCCAGGGGTGACCAAGACCGATTCGCTCGCATCTGGGGATCCCCGATCCGAATTGGTAATGAAGGCTCGACCCGATCCGACCAGGGAGCCTTCCACCTGACATGACGAGCACGAACCTGGAGCATTGTTACGAACCGACCCAGGTGAGGGAGCATGTAACAACCCGAAAATCTGGGCCAGTTTAAATTTTTTATTTTGGCAATTTTAGCAAATTTTGAATATTTAAAATGAATTATTTTAAATAATATCGACGAGAAATTTATTTTGAATATAATTAGAACGTATATATTATATACGTCGTCGTTAGAATATATAATAATTATATATAATTATAAAAGGAATTGAAAATGGCGCGGTAGTTCGAAAATTCGATTTCTAATTTCAAATGAATATACAGAATTCAATATAAGTCAGAATTGAACGAAACAAGAAATATTTGAATCTGTATAACTATATCTTTGTAACGAAGTTAACAAACTGAGATTTCATCTTAGAAATGATAAGATATGTCCAGTTTAAAATTAGAAATAGTCGCTGTGGAATTTATATATATTTTTATATATATAAGGCCCTTAAAAATAGCAATTTTGCAAACGACCTCGGATTTCGACGAAACCAGTTTTGTTGGGTCCGTGATGTTAAGTTATTGCTAGATTCCAAATTTCATAATTTTTCGAATCAATATGTGAGCGTGGCGAAGGAAAACGCGTTTGACCAGTTTCAGTTGATTTTAATCGACTGGAAAATGGCCATTTTTCAAACGATCTCAGAATTCGACGAAACTAGTTTTGTTAGGACCGTATCGTCAATACGAAGCTAGAAAATATTTTTCTGGAATTTTTAAAGTTCGTATGCGGCCCCGGTAATTTGAAATGTACGTTTAAAATTCAATATAGTGATTTAAAAGTAAATTTAACGGAAACTGATTCAAACGATCGAATCAACCTGCAATACATATCCCATTGTGTTCGAAATGAGGGTAATTAGCTAGGGGCGACAGTCGTTGGGTCTCGTTTGGTGTTCAAATAAAAAGTCAACTCTTTTGAAAATTAAATGGAAATAAATTAAATATTTAAACATAAATTACACCTTATATTTTCCTTAACCCCCCCTTCCTCCTTTCATTACACGTCAGAAATTAGGTTAGAAAAAAAAACCTAGAACTAGATCGCGCCTCCAGGTGGGACCACCATCACGCGCGCGCGCCGGCGGCGACCCCCCCTGCTGCTCGGCGACGCAAGGCGATCCCCCCCCTGCTGCTCGGCGACGCAAGATCCCCCCCCCCCTGCTGTTCGGCGACGCAAGATTCCCCCCCCCCCTGCTGCTCGGCGGCGCAACCTCCCCCCCCCTCCGGCCTTCAGCGCCGCTTCAGACCTTCCCTCCTCCTCCTAAGCACTGCCGTGGGTCTCCCCCCTTTTTCGGCTCGAAAAATGTAAGATTTTAATGATTTTTAGTTTAACTGTTAAAATAGTAAAGCATAGATTAAAATCAGTTCGTATGATGAGTGACGTTGTTTAGATCTGAGAATGAAAACTATATTTTTATCGAATGAAAACTATATTTTTATCGAATGAAAACTATATTTTTATCGAATGAAAGACCATATCTTTATCGCTTGAAAGATATGATTTTTTTTTACCAAACAAAGATATGATTTTTTTTTAACTAAACAAAGATATGATTTTTTTTAACCAAACAAAGATATGATTTTTTTTTAACCAAACAAAGATATGATTTTTTTTTTAACCAAACAAAGATATGATTTTTATATTTTTAAAGTATTAAAAATATAGTTTTTATATTTTTAAAGAATTAAAAATATGATTTTTATATTTTTAAAGTATTAAAAATATAATCTTTACTATATAGAAGTGGTAGAAATATGATTTTTGTTTAGGTAGAGAAATAAAAATATGATTTTTATATATTGAACTTCGAAATAAAAATAGGGTTTTTATATATTGAACTTCGAAATAAAAATATGATTTTTATATATTGAACTTCGAAATAAAAATATGATTTTTATATATTGAACTTCGAAATAAAAATAGGGTTTTTATATATTGAACTTCGAAATAAAAATATGATTTTTATATATTGAACTTCGAAATAAAAATATGATTTTTATATATTGAACTTCGAAATAAAAATATGATTTTTATATATTGAACTTGGAAATAAAAATATGATTTTTATATGTAGTGGCTACGGGCAACAAAGATGACGAAGATGCGATAGCGATGAATATTTCTATCAATGAAGTGTCGTGGAGCTAGGATAGCTATAAGTGAGAATTTCTCACCTTTCAATTTAATTTTTCTAGTTATATATATATACTATGATGCAGACGGTGTTTAGTAGCACCCGACACAATCGTCCACAGACCATGGACTTGTTTGTTTGGTTGCATAGATTAGTTATATGATGTGATTTGAAATTGAATTGTTGGGTGAAATAAATTGATTTGATTGATGTGTGAATGGCGTGGGCCTTCACTAGACCGGGGATAAGGCTAGGCCTTGTCCCGTTTCTAGTATCGTGCCGTTATGCCGCCGAAATTTTCTAAAATAAGTTAGAAAAATAAAAATATCATTTTATTTAAAGAATGAACTGAATAGAAATTCATATGTTGGAATAAAATGTTTTGTCGTTAAAAATATAATTTTTAACGTGAATGTGAATAAATAAATATTCATTTACAAACCAGACGGTTTGTTTATGTACACCTATTTGAAGGACATTGATTGGATCGATAAATTTTACACATCGCCCAACTGCACAAATAAAATCTGTGTTTGATTGTTTGAAACCCCACACGGGTGTTGGGATGAAATATGAAGTTCACTCATCCTGATTGATTAATTATGTCGATCGATTGATTGACAGGCTGTTATAAGCGTTAGATATCTATATTTGATGCTTATACAGTGTAGTGCACTTTGGTTGATGGTTGATTATTTTTCAATGCTATTATATACATGTGTTGTATGAAAATCCATATAATTAATTTTATATGGTGATTGATTGGGCCTCATTCCAATTTAGAAAATAAAGAATATTATAAAATAAAAGTTCATGTGTTGACAGTACTCACCCATTGAGATTGGTCATGTGTTGAACGAAATATTTTGATAATAATAACTATTTTGAAAAAGGAATATTTGAAAATAGAAATTTATGAAGTCCTGTTGATTAGGTTGACGCCATTTTGACGTGAACGATATTTATATCGATTTTAAAACGATTTCGAAATGAATTGAATTGAAAACGATTTCGAAATGAATTGAATTTAAAACGATTTCGAAATGAATTGAATTGAAAATGTAACGACCCGCAAATCTGAGCTATCTGAGTTGACTAAATACACCACACGTCCAACCCAAATAACACAGAAATACGAACCATTAATAGAAAGAAGATAGAGGGTGAGAATAGATAAGATAGAAAACTTAGAATAGAAGAAAAAAACGAAGATCACAACTCACAGCGGAACGAATAAAATATATTATATAACATAACTTTTGAAATACAAATTAGTAACTTTATGTACATACCATCATCAGAGCACAACAGCCATTCCTGGAACAGTTATAAACACCTGTTTCCAGATACAACCATAGTACACAGCGGAATATATGATAGTCTATATCTAACTGGTGAAGCCTCCTGCTTCCAGCTCCTCCAAATGAATCTGTGAAATCCCGACTACTTGACTGCCCGTACAAATTTGGGCACCCAAGAGTTTAGGGAAAACAAAACAAAATAAACTCTGGGTCAGTCATGGGACTGGTGTGAGTAAACTCCAACCACTTGTTTAACTTTAAAAATCCTTTCGAAAGAAAAAATAATAGTAAGACCAGCCCACACATAAACATGGACGGTTTTTACCTTACTATAACCCAAAACACTTTGATATCAAATCCAGTGATATTATAATAATGTCTACATCAAATAAATAACCAAATAGCAGAACGCTTGCATCTCACGCTCCACATATAGTATAAAATCAAAAACCGCATGGCGCTTATTGGAGATTGGATTTCCAACATGACAAGGTATGGAACCACCTTCCGACTGTGTATCTCTAGAGAGGAATACACTGGGTTCAACAAGAACATCTTGTAACCCAGCCCACACATGACCGACCACTCATTTCGCTTGAGTGTATCGAATGTATATCACCAACGGTTGGGATCAGCAACCGTCTCCCGACTGGGACATCATCGAATAGAATAAAAATTAAATGAACCTCTAGATAGGTGATTATACACCCTAATGGGTGCGACCCACATAGCCATGCTGCCTGCCCGATTTTTGTCCTTTCCCGGTTGTTGAAGCCTGAGGCTACGACTACTTACCATTCATTGGTAGCACAATCACTTTGAATGCCACATTGTCAGATCTGTTAATCACTAGTTGGGTTTGCACATATATTCTGGGTATTATGCTAAGGGATAAATCTGTTGCAACCATATATATTCATACAGACCAACCCAATTGATCATTGGAAATATTCTGTCAGACATTCGTCCATTTACGTTCGTTCTGGGACTGAACGAAACCGAAGGCACTATTTCTATAAATAGAAAAGCCCTTGCACTTTACTCCGTCTTCAATATATTCAGCATACTTGGTTCGCAACGCTTATGCCGATACGGAGTGGTTCTTCGGATAATAATCCAACCGGTCTCTCCATATTGACAACGATGGTCAAAAACTTCGATAGTCTGTGATTTAACTATCGAATAAAAACAAGTTTTCATCCAACATATCAAACAAATCACTGGGCTCTTTAATTAATATTTCATTAATTAAATCTCTTCTCCATTTCCTTATCAATATTTGTTATCCAAATATTTTCAATAACCATATTGGCCCTTTACGCTATTTGGAAAGCATTTCCCAATATCAACTCCTTTTATTTTCTATATATTAGAAAATATCTCTATTTGCAATTGGAAACAATTCCAATCACTTATCTCTATCCCGACTATTTTAATTATACTCAGGAAATATTTACTTGTTATATTTCCAAAATTCCATCACTTGGGTTTAAAACGAATGTTGTGTAAAACATCGTTACAACCCAAATTATTTTATTCAACTAACTCTTTTTCAAACACTTCTCTTCGAGACTGGATCTTGCTACTTATCCATTAAAAATGAAATCAATCAAGTTGGGGTAAAATTACCTCTCAAACCTTAACTGAAAACATCCTCAACTTCAAAACGGCAAAACCACTTACCTCGAATAAACACACTATACAATCCAATTGTTCATTTTTAAAACATGTATAAAGTTCGCTTTCTATTTCTAATTTATAGATTTCCCTTTTTGTTTACAATATTCGATTTTTATATTCACTTACCTATCGAATTCTATACGTCGATACAATGATTTCTAATTATCAAAATATCTTAAAAATATTCTAACTCCTTAAATTTCCGGAAAATTTCGCTATAACCTCCCCTGTATCGGGAGCATCGGGAAATTTCAAATAGCTTCCCCGGTCCTTCTAATCTCAAAAAGAAAAAGAAAAAGCCAAGCGGCTAGCCGATACGGCGCATAAAACCCATATATGAATTTAAACATGTACCTTTTTGTCGGGCACACAAATAAAAATCTTCATATATTCCATCCCATATCTGTTTAACACCTGTTCACCTGTTTCCAATTCAATTCAACTCAATCCATTCGTTTGAATTCAATTTTGAATCGTTTGAATTCAGTTTCGCTCAATTATTCTTTAATTAGCCTTTTTGCCTTTTTCACTTCTTTGTTGAACATAACATGTTCAAACAAAATATTTAATTAGCTTATATCCAAATTGAATTCCAAGTTTCCAATTCTAGTTTCCCTTTCGATTTCGAATATAAATTTTCAAATCGAATTCACTTATTCAAAGCCCAATATCAATTCAAAATCCCATTTAACTAATTACTATTCAAATTAGTTAGTTCTATTCAAATCAAAAATCTGATTTCTGTTTCAAAATCAAATTCATTACTTCACTTGAGTACACATATATTTACAACTCAGAATCTGAAATTTTCTAAATAGAAATTCGAATTTTATTCGTTTAAAAATCCTTTTATAAAATTAAATAAACCATTATGGGTTTTAAAACGATTTTGGCGCTGTTTTTCTGAAAATTTGATTTTGACATATCTCAAAATCTATACGAAGAAATCCAGAATTTTCTCCTCTATTAGAAAACTATTATCAAATCGGTCCTGACGTTTCTTGTTTCAAAGAATTCCGACTTCAATTGGGTTCTGTATACTCGATTGAAGTTCGAATCGCCAATTTACGAACTACAGCGCTGCGGCGAGTTCGTTTTATTTATATTTATATATATGAACTTTTAAAACTTCATTTATATAAATTCAACTCTATTCTGATATATTTTAAATATATATCAAACCATTTTTTCCAACTCAACAAATATTTCTGATCTTCTATTTCATTTATATTTGAAATCTATATTCAAATTCCAATTCGATTATAATTCAAATTCTATATTCAAATTCTATTTCAACTATTTGAATCCAAATTCCATTTTTAATCTATTTGAACTTCAAATATTTAAACTCCATTTTTTTTATCTACTTGAACTTCAAATACCACATTTATATTCCTTTGAATCCAAATATCATGTTTCAAATCTCTTTGAATCCCTCTTATTCAAATTCTTTCTATTTAAACTCCATTTGAGTTTGTTTGAATTCTTATATTTAACACCATTTGAATTCTATTTAAATTCTTATATTTAAATCCTCTTTATTAAAACCCATTATTTAAATCCCATTTGAATTTTCCTTATTTCAAATCCATTTGAACTCCTTTGAATTCAAATTCCATTTCAAAACTATTTGGATTTCCTATTTTGAAATCCTATTTCAATCCTACTTTGAAATCCTATATTTTTAAAGTTTATTTCAAATTCTATATTGAAATTCAATATTCAAATCTCTATTTGAATTTACTATTTTCAATTTCCCATTTCAAACTCCATTTGAATTTTCATATTCAAATCTCTATTTGAGTTTTCTTTATTTGAATTCAAATTCCATATTTCATGCTAATTTCGCATATTCAAATTCTATTTGAACTTCGATTTGAATTTCTAATATTCAAACTCCTTTTCTTTTCTATAAAAATTCAAATATTTAAACTCCTTTTCTAATTCTACTATTCAAATCCCATTTGATTTCTATTATTCAAACTCTACTATTTAAATGCCCTTTTGAATTTCCTTTATTCAAACTCTATTTGAATTTCTATACTCAATTTCAATTTTGGAATTTCTTTATTCAAATTCTATATTCAAATGTTATACTCAAATTTTTTTTTTTGAATTATATATTTAAAAATTCCATTCCAAATCCTATTTGAAATTTCTTTTGTATTTCAAATATTTCAACTCCTTTCTAATATTTAAATTTCTACTTAAAAATTCTATTTCAAGTTCTATTTTGAAATTTCATTTCAAAATTCTATTTCAAAATTCCACTTTGAAATCCTATATTTTTAAATTCTACTTGAATTTCAAATTCTATTTGAGAAAAACAGAATTTCCCTTTTTAAACTTCAAATATCATTCTCATGATATTTTAATAAATTAACAATTGGCCCAGTGATATTTAAAACAATCAAACCACCCAATTTTCAATCATTTGGTTTTTAACACACCATATATGAATATATATGAAATCAGACAACCAACAAACAAACAAATAATATATTTTTGAGGAATCCAGTTGGATTCCTCCAACCTGTTTTCCTGCATCCACAGATGTTAGCACATAAATAATACCCATTCTGCTTCGTGGCAGAATATCGTGGTATAGAAGGTCATCCACTAATCATAGCGTGGGGCGTATAGGGTAATCATCCGCTATGAAACTGCGGGCATCCGCTAATGAGACTGCGGGAATCCAACCAATCAATCAACCCAATATATATATATATATATAATAGCCTAAATAACTAATATATATAAAGCAAGCAGAAAAATCCAAACAAGCAACAACAATTATTTTTAACGAAATAAAAATAATTCTAAATAAAAGGTGAGTGAGATTTACTCACCGTGATTTTTTTATTTAGCATTCCATTTGATTCCAGTTTTAATTCCAGCTTATGTATTTCGAAGCTAGGAATTTCTCGACCGATTCCATTCGATGAAATCTTGTATAAATATAACAATTTATATTTATTATTTAAGCCATTAACCTATTTGTATATAAATAAAAATTTTATTACTAAAACAAAAATTTACCTTAATCCCGTATCAATGTTTCTTTTCCAACTGATTAACAGTGACCTGCTATTAGCAAAACTCCATCACCACGAAATTTCACGTTTTCAGGAGCTACCATCATCCACAGACTCCCTCGAACTCGAGCTAATGCTCTTCACAAAACGAATTCCCCCTTCATCGCGAAATACCCACAAGCACTGGTCTTATCACGAGTGTTTACTGACCATCGCGAGGAGCTCCACCTAGTCGCTGCTCCACTGTCGAACCTTATATATACGTGAATACCCATTTCAACCTAAATCCAACGCTGCCTTAACTGAAATCGCAATCGACTCCAATGCCACTTCTACTTCGTCAAGACCCAACCCTAAGCACTCGAGAATGACTATCGAGCTGCTCGATTGTCGAGCGCACCCTCTCAAGTTCCAGGGTATCACGAGTTTCCAAATCGCGAGCTTTCCAATGTCGACACTCGCACTCCAAATTTCACTGCAAGCTTCCGATGGCATCACGCCTTCCTGAGTTCTAATTCGAACCCAATCTTGCGTTGCTGACTGAATCGAGATTTCGATTTCGATCTTGATTTGGAATTCTATTTTTTTTCGGTGGATTCGATTTATGGGAGATAGAACGAAAGGGGAAAAAAGGATTTAACGGGTATGTTGAGAAGAATATGAAGTCGATAGGCTAATATATAGAAGCAAAAACAGACAGAATGTCTGCGGCATTTAATTTGGCCATTAATTTGATGTTTTGTTGATATCGAACATGGGAGACAGATTATACAGCTCGAGAAGAAGAAAATTTACTGCGCGATTAACTCCTTAGGTCTGCGAAACGTAATAATATAGGTAGGACGGCTGATAGAAAATATTTATTTAATTTTCTTTAAAATATTTTGTGGTCCCTAACTCGAAGTCCCGAACCGCTATTCAACTGTAACGACTGATGTTTCCAACGTTATCCATTATTCTGAATTCAACGGAACGGTTTCTAAAATTTAATTCGACTGTATAGAAGGGATAACAAATTAAATTAACGTTTTAAATTAAATTTGATTTAAAATATAAATCGATATCAAACCATTAAATTCACCGATAATAAATTATTATAATCGTTCTAATTCAAATAGAATTTATATTAATCTATAGGATTGTTTTAATACAGTTTTTAACTCTGAATTCAATTGTTACTGTTTCATATTACGATAATTATCAAAATAAATCATATTTCGATTATTTAATCGATAACAAAATAAAATACCATTTATTTTATAAATTCACTATTTAAACCCATACTAAATATTTAAAATAAATCGACCAAAAATCCGGGTCGTTACATTCTTCCCCCCTTAAAATTATTTCGTCCTCGAAATTGCTAAGGTAGGAAAATGGCACAAATCCATTACTTGTCAATATCTCACTTATGCTGAAACGCAACTCTTCGTATTTCAACAAATTTAATTCTAACCAAAACTTTTGGTTTCCGTCCATATGCGTTTAAATTGATTCTGATCAACTCATTCACTTGATTCATTTAACTTTCATAGGTCAAATTTTAATTTCTAGAATTCAAATCCCCGGGTTTTTATTTCAAATCACTTCTGAAATCTAATAAATATACACATGTATTTATTTCCATTGCAAATTCAAAACATTTAAATATTCAAACCAATTTGTTTTCTTTCACACAAATTTCCATCAAAACTTTTTCTAAGGTAGCAATTCATCACTTAGAAACTCGGAAATGAACACTGATGATGTTGCAATCATCATCAGAATTATTTCCCAGCCACTGAAGTGAGTTCAGTGCTTTATCAATTCAAAATGATTTTCATTCAAAACTCTTTCAAAATAAAACTATATTGTTTTAATTACTTTGAAAAATATTTTTCAACTTCCCAGGATTTTGAATTCTTAATTCTGGTTTGAATTTAATTCTAATTCATCTCATTTGTATATATAATTCCTATACAAATTCTGTTTGGTTATAAATAACCATTCTAATTTTATAATCTCATTATAAAATCAACATCCAACACATCCATATATTATAGTAATTTCAGGAAATTATTCTTTCTATATCAAAATAGAATTTTGAGTAAAATTATTTCATTCACCCATTTTAAAACAATACTGTGTTCAATCTTCTGTTCAAGTGTTTAGAAATTCCTATCGACTTTGTGGCGTCCCACTATTCGATCAGAATTCATAAACCACTCAACAGACTAGCCAACACAATATAAAACAACTTTTATATCAACTAACAAATACGCTCTCTCGTATCTATACACTCAACTCATTCTAGGGTACTACTGACCCTATCTTTAATGAGCACATACCACACAAGCCTAGGTATTCGCTCAACCTAAGCTCTGATACCACCTGTAACGACCCGCAAATCTGAGCTATCTGAGTTGACTAAATACACCACACGTCCAACCCAAATAACACAGAAATACGAACCATTAATAGAAAGAAGATAGAGGGTGAGAATAGATAAGATAGAAAACTTAGAATAGAAGAAAAAACGAAGATCACAACTCACAGCGGAACGAATAAAATATATTATATAACATAACTTTTGAAATACAAATCAGTAACTTTATGTACATACCATCATCAGAGCACAACAGCCATTCCTGGAACAGTTATAAACACCTGTTTCCAGATACAACCATAGTACACAGCGGAATATATGATAGTCTATATCTAACTGGTGAAGCCTCCTGCTTCCATCTCCTCCAAATGAATCTGTGAAATCCCGACTACTTGACTGCCCGTACAAATTTGGGCACCCAAGAGTTTAGGGAAAACAAAACAAAATAAACTCTGGGTCAGTCATGGGACTGGTGTGAGTAAACTCCAACCACTTGTTTAACTTTAAAAATCCTTTTGAAAGAAAAAATAATAGTAAGACCAGCCCACACATAAACATGGACGGTTTTTACCTTACTATAACCCAAAACACTTTGATATCAAATCCAGTGATATTATAATAATGTCTACATCAAATAAATAACCAAATAGCAGAACGCTTGCATCTTACGCTCCACATATAGTATAAAATCAAAAACCGCATGGCGCTTATTGGAGATTGGATTTCCAACATGACAAGGTATGGAACCACCTTCCGACTGTGTATCTCTAGAGAGGAATACACTGTGTTCAACAAGAACATCTTGTAACCCGGCCCACACATGACCGACCACTCATTTCGCTTGAGTGTATCGAATGTATATCACCAACGGTTGGGATCAGCAACCGTCTCCCGACTGGGACAGCATCGAATAGAATAAGAAATTAAATGAACCTCTAGATAGGTGATTATACACCCTAATGGGTGCAACCCACATAGCCATGCTGCCTGCCCGATTTTTGTCCTTTCCCGGTTGTTGAAGCCTGAGGCTACGACTACTTACCATTCATTGGTAGCACAATCACTTTGAATGCCACATTGTCAGATCCGTTAATCACTAGTTGGGTTTGCACATATATTCTGGGTATTATGCTAAGGGATAAATCTGTTGCAACCATATATATTCATACAGACCAACCCAATTGATCATTGGAAATATTCTGTCAGACATTCGTCCATTTACGTTCGTTCTGGGACTGAACGAAACCGAAGGCACTATTTCTATAAATAGAAAAGCCCTTGCACTTTACTCCGTCTTCAATATATTCAGCATACTTGGTTCGCAACGCTTATGCCGATACGGAGTGGTTCTTCGGATAATAATCCAACCGGTCTCTCCATATTGACAACGATGGTCAAAAACTTCGATAGTCTGTGATTTAACTATCGAATAAAAACAAGTGTTCATCCAACATATCAAACAAATCACTGGGCTCTTTAATTAATATTTCATTAATTAAATCTCTTCTCCATTTCCTTATCAATATTTGTTATCCAAATATTTTCAATAACCATATTGGCCCTTTACGCTATTTGGAAAGCATTTCCCAATATCAACTCCTTTTATTTTCTATATATTAGAAAATATCTCTATTTGCAATTGGAAACAATTCCAATCACTTATCTCTATCCCGACTATTTTAATTATACTCAGGAAATATTTACTTGTTATATTTCCAAAATTCCATCACTTGGGTTTAAAACGAATGTTGTGTAAAACATCGTTACAACCCAAATTATTTTATTCAACTAACTCTTTTTCAAACACTTCTCTTCGAGACTGGATCTTGCTATTTATCCATTAAAAATGAAATCAATCAAGTTGGGGTAAAATTACCTCTCAAACCTTAACTGAAAACATCCTCAACTTCAAAACGGCAAAACCACTTACCTCGAATAAACACACTATACAATCCAATTGTTCATTTTTAAAACATGTATAAAGTTCGCTTTCTATTTCTAATTTATAGATTTCCCTTTTTGTTTACAATATTCGATTTTTATATTCACTTACCTATCGAATTCTATACGTCGATACAATGATTTCTAATTATCAAAATATCTTAAAAATATTCTAACTCCTTAAATTTCCGGAAAATTTCGCCATAACCTCCCCTGTATCGGGAGCATCGGGAAATTTCAAATAGCTTCCCCGGTCCTTCTAATCTCAAAAAGAAAAAGAAAAAGCCAAGCGGCTAGCCGATACGGCGCATAAAACCCATATATGAATTTAAACATGTACCTTTTTGTCGGGCACACAAATAAAAATCTTCATATATTCCATCCCATATCTGTTTAACACCTGTTCACCTGTTTCCAATTCAATTCAACTCAATCCATTCGTTTGAATTCAATTTTGAATCGTTTGAATTCAGTTTCGCTCAATTATTCTTTAATTAGCCTTTTTGCCTTTTTCACTTCTTTGTTGAACATAACATGTTCAAACAAAATATTTAATTAGCTCATATCCAAATTGAATTCCAAGTTTCCAATTCTAGTTTCCCTTTCGATTTCGAATATAAATTTTCAAATCGAATTCACTTATTCAAAGCCCAATATCAATTCAAAATCCCATTTAACTAATTACTATTCAAATTAGTTAGTTCTATTCAAATCAAAAATCTGATTTCTGTTTCAAAATCAAATTCATTACTTCACTTGAGTTCACATATATTTACAACTCAGAATCTGAAATTTTCTAAATAGAAATTCGAATTTTATTCGTTTAAAAATCCTTTTATAAAATTAAATAAACCGTTATGGGTTTTAAAACGATTTTGGCGTTGTTTTTCTGAAAATTTGATTTTGACATATCTCAAAATCTATACGACGAAATCCAGATTTTTCTCCTCCATTAGAAAACTATTATCAAATCGGTCCTGACGTTTCTTGTTTCAAAGAATTCCGACTTCAATTGGGTTCTGTATACTCGATTGAAGTTCGAATCACTAATTTACGAACTACAGCGCTGCGGCGAGTTCGTTTTATTTATATTTATATATATGAACTTTTAAAACTTCGTTTATATAAATTCAACTCTATTCTGATATATTTTAAATATATATCAAACCATTTTTTCCAACTCAACAAATATTTCTGATCTTCTATTTCATTTATATTTGAAATCTATATTCAAATTCCAATTCGATTATAATTCAAATTCTATATTCAAATTCTATTTCAACTATTTGAATCCAAATTCCATTTTTAATCTATTTGAACTTCAAATATTTAAACTCCATTTTTTTTATCTACTTGAACTTCAAATACCACATTTATATTCCTTTGAATCCAAATATCATGTTTCAAATCTCTTTGAATCCCTCTTATTCAAATTCTTTCTATTTAAACTCCATTTGAGTTTGTTTGAATTCTTATATTTAACACCATTTGAATTCTATTTAAATTCTTATATTTAAATCCTCTTTATTAAAACCCATTATTTAAATCCCATTTGAATTTTCCTTATTTCAAATCCATTTGAACTCCTTTGAATTCAAATTCCATTTCAAAACTATTTGGATTTCCTATTTTGAAATCCTATTTCAATCCTACTTTGAAATCCTATATTTTTAAAGTTTATTTCAAATTCTATATTGAAATTCAATATTCAAATCTCTATTTGAATTTACTATTTTCAATTTCCCATTTCAAACTCCATTTGAATTTTCATATTCAAATCTCTATTTGAGTTTTCTTTATTTGAATTCAAATTCCATATTTCATGCTAATTTCGCATATTCAAATTCTATTTGAACTTCGATTTGAATTTCTAATATTCAAACTCCTTTTCTTTTCTATAAAAATTCAAATATTTAAACTCCTTTTCTAATTCTACTATTCAAATCCCATTTGATTTCTATTATTCAAACTCTACTATTTAAATGCCCTTTTGAATTTCCTTTATTCAAACTCTATTTGAATTTCTATACTCAATTTCAATTTTGGAATTTCTTTATTCAAATTCTATATTCAAATGTTATACTCAAATTTTTTTTTTTGAATTATATATTTAAAAATTCCATTCCAAATCCTATTTGAAATTTCTTTTG
The DNA here is from genome assembly GCA_030737875.1 of Allium sativum. Classification (NCBI taxonomy): domain Eukaryota; kingdom Viridiplantae; phylum Streptophyta; class Magnoliopsida; order Asparagales; family Amaryllidaceae; genus Allium; species Allium sativum. Next base: position 576,112,695 of record CM060921.1, on the reverse strand, counting down.
TATTTCAAATATTTCAACTCCTTTCTAATATTTAAATTTCTACTTAAAAATTCTATTTCAAGTTCTATTTTGAAATTTCATTTCAAAATTCTTTTTCAAAATTCCACTTTGAAATCCTATATTTTTAAATTCTACTTGAATTTCAAATTCTATTTGAGAAAAACAGAATTTCCCTTTTTAAACTTCAAATATCATTCTCATGATATTTTAATAAATTAACAATTGGCCCAGTGATATTTAAAACAATCAAACCACCCAATTTTCAATCATTTGGTTTTTAACACACCATATATGAATATATATGAAATCAGACAACCAACAAACAAACAAATAATATATTTTTGAGGAATCCAGTTGGATTCCTCCAACCTGTTTTCCTGCATCCACAGATGTTAGCACATAAATAATACCCATTCTGCTTCATGGCAGAATATCGTGGTATAGAAGGTCATCCACTAATCATAGCGTGGGGCGTATAGGGTAATCATCCGCTATGAAACTGCGGGCATCCGCTAATGAGACTGCGGGAATCCAACCAATCAATCAACCCAATATATATATATAATAGCCTAAATAACTAATATATATAAAGCAAGCAGAAAAATCCAAACAAGCAACAACAATTATTTTTAACGAAATAAAAATAATTCTAAATAAAAGGTGAGTGAGATTTACTCACCGTGATTTTTTTATTTAGCATTCCATTTGATTCCAGTTTTAATTCCAGCTTATGTATTTCGAAGCTAGGAATTTCTCGACCGATTCCATTCGATGAAATCTTGTATAAATATAACAATTTATATTTATTATTTAAGCCATTAACCTATTTGTATATAAATAAAAATCTTATTACTAAAACAAAAATTTACCTTAATCCCGTATCAATGTTTCTTTTCCAACTGATTAACAGTGACCTGCTATTAGCAAAACTCCATCACCACGAAATTTCACGTTTTCAGGAGCTACCATCATCCACAGACTCCCTCGAACTCGAGCTAATGCTCTTCACAAAACGAATTCCCCCTTCATCGCGAAATACCCACAAGCACTGGTCTTATCACGAGTGTTTACTGACCATCGCGAGGAGCTCCACCTAGTCGCTGCTCCACTGTCGAACCTTATATATACGTGAATACCCATTTCAACCTAAATCCAACGCTGCCTTAACTGAAATCGCAATCGACTCCAATGCCACTTCTACTTCGTCAAGACCCAACCCTAAGCACTCGAGAATGACTATCGAGCTGCTCGATTGTCGAGCGCACCCTCTCAAGTTCCAGGGTATCACGAGTTTCCAAATCGCGAGCTTTCCAATGTCGACACTCGCACTCCAAATTTCACTGCAAGCTTCCGATGGCATCACGCCTTCCTGAGTTCTAATTCGAACCCAATCTTGCGTTGCTGACTGAATCGAGATTTCGATTTCGATCTTGATTTGGAATTTTTTTTTTTCGGTGGATTCGATTTCTGGGAGATAGAACGAAAGGGGAAAAAAGGATTGAACGGGTATGTTGAGAAGAATATGAAGTCGATAGGCTAATATATAGAAGCAAAAACAGACAGAATGTCTGCGGCATTTAATTTGGCCATTAATTTGATGTTTTGTTGATATCGAACATGGGAGACAGATTATACAGCTCGAGAAGAAGAAAATTTACTGCGCGATTAACTCCTTAGGTCTGCGAAACGTAATAATATAGGTAGGACGGCTGATAGAAAATATTTATTTAATTTTCTTTAAAATATTTTGTGGTCCCTAACTCGAAGTCCCGAACCGCTATTCAACTGTAACGACTGATGTTTCCAACGTTATCCATTATTCTGAATTCAACGGAACGGTTTCTAAAATTTAATTCGACTGTATAGAAGGGATAACAAATTAAATTAACGTTTTAAATTAAATTTGATTTAAAATATAAATCGATATCAAACCATTAAATTCACCGATAATAAATTATTATAATCGTTCTAATTCAAATAGAATTTATATTAATCTATAGGATTGTTTTAATACAGTTTTTAACTCTGAATTCAATTGTTACTATTTCATATTACGATAATTATCAAAATAAATCATATTTCGATTATTTAATCGATAACAAAATAAAATACCATTTATTTTATAAATTCACTATTTAAACCCATACTAAATATTTAAAATAAATCGACCAAAAATCCGGGTCGTTACAGAAAACGATTTCGAAATGAATTGAATTGAAAACGATTTCGAAATGAATTGAATTGGAAACGATTTCGAAATGAATTGAATTGAAAACGATTTCGAAATGAATTGAATTGGAAACGATTTCGAAATGAATTGAATTGAAAACGATTTCGAAATGAATTGAATTGAAAACGATTTCGAAATGAATTGAATTTAAAACGATTTTGAAATGAATTGAATTGAAAACGATTTCGAAATGAATTGAATTGAAAACGATTTCGAAATGAATTGAATTGAAAACGATTTCGAAATGAATTGAATTGGAAACGATTTCGAAATGAATTGAATTGGAAACGATCTCGAAATGAATTGAATTGGAAACGATTTCGAAATGAATTGAATTGAAAACGATTTCGAAATGAATTGAATTGAAAACGATTTCGAAATGAATTGAATTGAAAACGATTTCGAAATGAATTGAATTGAAAACGATTTCGAAATGAATTGAATTGAATTGAAAACGATTTCGAAATGAATTGAATTGAAAACGATTTCGAAATGAATTGAATTGAAAACGATTTCGAAATGAATTGAATTGAAAACGATTTCGAAATGAATTGAATTGAAAACGATTTCGAAATGGATTGAAAACGAATTCGAATTGAATTGAAAGCGAATTGAAATGAATTCAAATTGAATTGAAATTTGAATTGAATAGAAATGAATTTTAAAACGAATTTATAAAGAAGAAATCAATTTTAATTTGAATTGAAACAGAAGTTGAAATTGCTTTTGAAACGAATTTAAAACTATTTATATAATTCGTTTTAAATTGAAATCGACGAAATATATATTATATATATTATATATATATAATATAATGGCCTGAATATAACGCGCCGCGCCGCGGCAGTTCGTGAATTTCGACCATTTATTTCAAACAGACATTGCGGGAGATCCGACCGTCGGATTCTCCTAAAACCGGAACCGTTGGGTTCGTATCGAAAAGAGCTTTCTAATGAATGTTAGAAATTAGAAATCTAACGGTTGGATGTGGAATTATGTCCAAATCAAATTTGAAAAAGGTCGCTGTAAGTGCAGTTCGATGGCCATTGGTGGAAATCGACTGTACGGGCCTTGATAAAATTATTAAAAATAGTAATAATTTGTGTAAAATCATAAGAAATGATTTAGAAAGTATTGGGATGAAAAACTCCATATTTGAAAAGATAAAAATAGATTTTTATCGAAAAGAACTAGTTTTGAACTAGAATTATAATTCTATTTATTTTTAAATAAATAAATTGAATTTGAAATGGTTTTGAAAATAACCAAAATTTCCAATGATTGCATTGGAATGGATTTGAATCGAATTTGTCTTCGGAATATTTCGATGTTGGATTTCGTGATTATACAAATGTTGTTATGGAAATTTGAAAGATATATATATATATATATATCGTTATTTCCAATGCGATATTTGTTAGTCGTAGAATTTGATATTGAATATAAGCCGGTATATTTTCTATTCAGAGCCTTGTATTGAATATCAAATGTGATTTGGGTTTGTCGTGAATGGTGTCTTCACTAACACTGTTCTTGAACCCTGTTGAGAAAAGATTAAATCTTTTTGTTAAGATTTAACGAAGTGTATCAATTAAATAATATTTAATTGGGATTGAATTGATATTGATTTTTGGGTTTATCGTGGACAGTGTTTTAAATAACACTCGTTCTTTAACCCGATAATTAATGAATGTGATTTTGGGTTTATCGTGAACTGTGTTTTAAATGACACTAATTCTTTAACCCAGTTAAAGATTAAAACTAAGTGGAGTTTTAATGAATCTTTAATTAGATTGAAAAGATCGAAAATGGAGTACCACCAGTTTTGCTCCAGGCGATAGTCAAATCTTTAATTAGATTTGAACGTGAAATGGTAATTGAATTTACCGATAACACCGTGGTGTTAGATATGAAGTATTACCAGTTTTACTTCATGGGATGAATAGGTTGGGATTGGGAAATTAAAACAAATGATTACTTCGGTAAGTTTCGTTAATCCCGACTAGTTGAATCGAAATTCAAAAGTAGATTAAAGAACAAATTCAAGGAATTTATCTTGGATAAAATTAATGGGAACCTTTCCCTATGAATGTGAGATTTAGAAACTAACTGTCGGTTAGCTAAGCAGGATGGCTTCCTGGATATTGATCTGATGTTGGTTTCGGCCTTCGGGGTTAATATTTGGGAAATTATTCTCTTGATTAATTTACGGTTAGTGACTGATGAATTGGAATGAGGCGTATTTTGTGTTTGTGTAACACTTATTTAAAATATACGCGAGTTATTTGGAAAGACCGGGTTTATCCCATTCTGAATAACTGATACGACGATAAGTCGAAGACGAAGACGATGGTCGAAGACCGGAGGTCTTCACGTCGTTTGGGTAATTACTAATGATCTTGATTGGGCTGTACACCCAAGAAGATGGAAACAGTTGGTGATCGTCCAGACGTACTTGGAGATCGATGGATATGCGGGGTACTAGGTGCCTCCGGTTTCGTTCAGACCCAGAACGGACTTGTAAATGGACTGTGTGTCTGACATTGGATTTTAGTCCGTGTGATTGATCTCTATTAAATATATATCTGTTTGGCGGCGGAGAATTTATTCTCTTGCTTAACGCCCTTCTCTGAGACGTACGAGCTTAGGGGTTATATATTGATGGATATCAAACGCATGGAGTGAATTGCCTGTGTGGCATGCCTAAGTGGCAATTGATCGAGGCTTCTGTTGAAAAGCAAAGTCTTGTGGTGATGATCAAAGCACGGCCTTTGTGGTGTAGCTTTGTGTAACGTTTACTTCGCGAGTTTCACACCCGGTATGAACCAAAAACGGGAGAGGACATCAGGGAGGACTTGCGTTTCTTTCTAGCTAGAAGTGGCGTCAGTGGTTTTACACGCCCTGACGAGTTTGACTTATGTGGTTGTTGCTGTTGCGAGGCGCCTCGGATTGATCGGTCGTTCTCGAACCGATGGAGTCATTTAGTTGGCTCGTTTACGCCCCAAAGGGCGGAGAGACGTATTGTTCAGGCATAATAATCCACATCGGTGGACCGGCCCTGACGATCTAAAGGGTTGATGCGTTCTGATCCTGAGACATGGGCTAGATTGTCTCGAATCGGTAGAGGACTATCTTTTGCCTCGGTTCATAGACGGAAATCCAATTTCCAAATACGTGACATTTGCGGTTTTATTTGCAGAGCCTAGTATGGCGACATAGTGGGATGGGGCACTTATGCTGCCTATGATTGATACTTATGATTTGAAGTTGTTTTATACACTATGCACTTATAATAGTATCAAACGATTTGTTTTAACCGTATCAAGCATTCTTTGGCTGTTATAAGGGAAAACCCTATCCTCGGCTGCGTTGCATTGTGTGATGGGACCTGGGTCTTATAACAGCTTCATTTTTCTTTATTTAGCATTGCGCTGTTGTTTTATGCACTGGTATTCTTGGGAGGAAACCCGTTCCGTGTTATACGGCGTGGTCCCTTGTTTTGCCTAACTTTAAAATAAAGATTAACTGTTTTAGTTCTCACACCAGTCACATGACTGACCTGGAGTTTATTGTTTTAACCTAAACTCTGGGTGCCCCTATTTTGACACGGGCAGCTAGTAGTTTTGGTTTTGCAGATTTATATTCACAGGATCCTGGTTTACATCTGGAACGATATCCGGAAAGCTTTGTATCCGTATATCTCTTCTAGTTGTGTATTGTATTATGTTCCGCTACTATGTATTTAAATGTAATTTAAATCTCTGATATTTCGGTGTAATATGTATTCATACTCTGTATATTCTTGTAATCTGATGCATTGTTGTAATATACAATGAAATGTTCTTCTATATGCGTTCTGTTTTGTCGTGTTCTCAACGATAGGGCGTTTCGAGCGGTCTGGGTCGGTTTAGCGACTGGTTCGGACCGAGCGAAATTCCTTGCCGTCACAGAGCACGACCCGATGGAACTTGGGCACCGAACCGAACCGATGGGGGCTGACTCACGATCCGAACCGAGGAGCCGATGACCACGACTTGGAGCAAAGTGAAGCAAAGAAATAGAGACCGATCCAGACCAATGGGAAGTTTGTACTCAGGATCTAGTTGGGAACCAATGAGTCGACCTCATGAGTTGGGCTTTGCTGCGGCACGTGTGCTAAGGGGTTGTCGATGTCTGTAACTTTGAATCACTATGTGTAGGGAGTATGTGAAAGGATTCAAGGCCACAGCGGCCTAGGTACGACTAAAAAGCTACAGACCAATGAAGTGGGGTCATTTGTAAAGGTTTGGTCATGACTCCATGTGGTAAGCTTGGTAGTAGCAGTAGTTGTACAAGTCGAACTCCGTCACTACTTTGATGGGTCTAGTGATTGACAGTGGCGGACATCGTATACTTTACGCGCTGAGTGAGAGATGTGAGGATGGTTGTTATGCTTGATTTGTTTGCCATCATTATGACATGCACACCCCCACCCCCGTTATCTTTACACCATCTGTTCAGTGGAACCTTAGAGTATTGTACGGTATGTAGTGCTGAATCTTTGGTCGCAGGTCGTGGTTCAGGTATGGTTTAGTATACCTGTTATTGTTCTATTTAGCTGCTTATCGCTCATACCAGACTTTTTGTCTGACATTATCTCTTGGGAGAAAGAATCGAGTTGTTTACCGATCATAAATCGTTAAAGTAGCTCTTCTCTCAGAAGGATCTAAATCTCCGACAACAAAGATGGTTAGAATTCTTAGCTTCCTATGATTTCAACATCGCATATACACCAGGAAAGGGCAATGCGGTGGCTGATGCATTGAGTAGAAGACATGCCAGTTTAGGGGCTATGTTTCTAGAATGGAAGCAACTGGAGTACGTCGCTGGGTATGATTTCAGACCAAAGTGCGAAATGGATCCAGAAATGTTAGCAAGTTTGACGATCAAACCCACTTTGATTGAGCGGATTGGTTCCAGTCAGAGGAACGATCCTAACCTATTGGAAATCATCTCCAAGTTAGAGACGGGTATCGATGAGGAGATGAACAAGTATGGGCTTGATCGAGATGGATGGCTTAGAAAGAATGGAAGACTAGTTATACCAATGTTAATGGATTGAGAGATGAAGTGCTTAGAGAATGTCATCACTCAAAACTGACTATACACCCCGGTGGTAACAAGATGTACCGAGACATGAAGCGGACCTACTACTGGGAAGGGATGATAAGAGACGTTGGGAAGTTTATATCCAAATGCATGATTTGCCAGCTAGTTAAAGCTGAGCAAAAGAAGCCTAGTAGTTTGTTACAACCATTAGAAGTTCCAGAATGGAAATGGGAACAAATCTCGATGGATTTCATTGATGGGTTACCAAGGACTAGATCGGGCCATGATAGCATTTGGGTGATTGTGGACCGACTGACTAAGAGTGCAAGATTTATACCCGTCAAATCGAACAGGACAGCAGCTAAGTTAGCTGAACTATATATAAAGTGGGTAGTGAGATTTCATGGAATACCCAAAGGCATTGTGAGTGACCGAGATCCGTTGTTCACTAGTGGATTTTGGAAGAGCTTACAAGAGGCGTTTTGATCAGAATTACATCTCAGTACCGCGTATCATCCTCAAACTGACGGACAGACAAAGAAGGTGAATCAAGTGTTAGAAGACCTCTTGAGAGCTTGTGTACTGGATTTTGGTGGATCATGGGATGACCATTTGCATCTAGTAGAGTTTGCATATAATAATAGCTATCAATCCAGTATCGATATGGCTCCATTTGAAGCTTTGTACGGAAGACCGTGCAACGCACCGTCATGTTGGGTAGAAACTGGTGAGAAGTTTGTACTTGGACCCGATGTGATAAGAGAAACTTCAGCTAAGATTAAGGTCATCCAACGGCGAATGAAGGCTGCCCAAGATAGGCAGAAGAGTTATGCTGGTAAGAGGAGAAAGGAATTAAAATTCTCCATTGGCGGTTTGGTGTTTATCAAGATTTCTCCGTTGAAGAGCATGATACGATTTGGCAGGAGAGGCAAGTTAGCACCAAGATTTGTTGGTCCATTCCCAGGCAAATTGGGGATTTGGCATACAAAGTTGAATTACCAGAGAAGATGCAGGAGTTCACAACGTATTTCATGTTTCCTAGTTAAGGAAGTTCGTGCCCGACCCAGATGTGACTATTTCACCTGATCTGTTGGATGATATCGAAGTTGAACCCGAGGCGGTTGGGAACCGCAAGCCTATGCGTATTGTTGGTAACGATACGAAGCAACTTCGAAGGAAAGCGGTGAAATTAGTCAAAGTTCGGTGGGGGCGAGAATGAGAATGACTGTACTTGGGAGACAGAGGAGAGCATTAGGAAGACGTATCCAGAACTCTTTGCCTGGTAAGATTTCAGTTTCGATTTAGCCTTTCCGCATGCTAGGATATGCTTGTATTGTTTGTTTTGCATGTTTGATTGTTGTATGTGGCTGGTAGGCATGCGGGATCCTTTGTATGTTTTGGGTTAAGGAATTTCGGAGATGAAATTTCTTAAAGGGGGGGGGGGGAGAGTGTAACGACCCACATTTTACGCATCGAAGGATCATAGAATATTTATTTCTTTCACATACGAAGTCGTATGGTCATGTAACTTTGGGAGACGACTATTGAGGTCATTTCCCATGTTCATGATTTTTCCCGATTTTTAAATGAACGTTTTACCCCTAGCTAATCTTGTTTTGGCCATAACTTTTGATTGGAAAGCAGTTTTGACCTAAAACCACTTCCATTGGCCCCAGATGATGGTTTACAATTCCGTAAAGTGGTCACATTAGCCAAACGGACTTACTGTTTGGGAGATATGGCTGAAACAAATTTCAGATAGTGAAAAACAGCTTAATTGGGCCTAATCGGGTGATTAACAGCTAGGCCCAATGGGGGATTTCGGGATTAGAGGTATTTGAGGGCTGCTAAGGTTAGGATTTCAGTTTTTCACTCATTTTCCAGCCGCCACAAACCTTCTCTTCAACCTAACAATGGCCTCCAACCTCTAAAACACCTCCAAATGACTTTCTAATCAAGGATTAGGCTTAGCAACATCAAATCAAGGCGGATTAGCACAAGAATCGAGGTAAAGCTGCTGTGTTGCATTGGTATTCACGCCCAAACAGTAGAGTTTCAGTTCTAAAGGTTTTATTTGTGGCCAAGGTGAGTGATTTGCATAGTTCCTCACTAATTATGGTTAATTAAGGGTAATTAGTGAAGATTAACGAAATTAGACATGATTAAATTCTGGAAAAATATATATAAATTTGAAAATAATGTTTTAGACCTCTGTTAGAAATTTGGTTTGATTTGGCTAAGTTTTACTAATCATATCATTAGTTTTGCCTAAACATGTTTAAGGGAAAATATGGGGTTTTGGGTATGTTTGATCCATTTTACATGATATGATTGTTGTTTTGCTGTTTGTGGATGATTATACATGTTGCTATGACTGTATGGTATGATTTGTGATTGTCTAGAAGTGTTAGATTAGTCGAAAACGCGGTCGAATGGCGTAAACAGCTTGCTGGACAAAGTGCAGGAAAGTACCCGAACCGATCGGATCGGATAGAAGCACGAACCGAACCGCCCACACTAGGAGCTTGCGACCCAATCCGCCTCTCGTGTGCCACTCCGACTCGAACCGATGCACCATGGAGAAGCTTGAGGAACCCGACCCGATCCGCTAGGGGTGACCAAGACCGATCCGCTCGCATTTGAGGATCCCCGATCCGAATTGGTAATGAAGGCCCGACCCGATCTGACCAGGGAGCCTTCCCCCTGACATGACGAACACGAGCCTGGAGCATTGTTACGAACCGACCTAGGTGAGGGAGCACGACCCGATGGAACTTGGGCACCGAACCGAACTGATGGGGGCTGACTCACGATCCGAACCGAGGAGCTGATGACCACGACTTGGAGCAAAGTGAAGTAAAGAAATGGAGACCGATCCGGAGAAGAAGGTGATGACCAGAACCCGAGATGCAAAGGTAGTCCAATCGGAAGTTTGTACTCAGGATCCAGTTGGGAACCAACGAGTCGACCTCATAAGTTGGGCTTTGCTTCAGGACGTGTGCTAAGGGTTTGTCGATGTCTGTACTTTGAATCACTATGTGTAAGGAGTATGTGAACGGATTCAGGGCCACAGTGGCCTAGGCACGATTAAAGAGCTATAGACCAATGAAGTGGGGTCATTTGTAAAGATTTGGTCATGACTCCATGTGGTAAGCTTGGTAGTAGCAGTAGTTGTACAAGTCGAACTCTCACTACTTCGATGGGTCTAGTGATTGACAGTGGTGGACATCATATACTTTACGCGCTGAGTGAGAGATGTGAGGATGGTTGTTATGCTTGATTTGTTTGCCATCATTATGACATGCACACCCCCACCCCCGTTATCTTTACACCATCTGTTCAGTGGCACCTTGGAGTATTGTACGATATGTAGTGCTAACTCTTTGGTCGCAGGTCCAGGTTCAGGTATGGTTTAGTATACCTGTTATTGTTCTGTTTAGCTGCTTTTCGCTCATACCGGACTTTTTGTCTGACCCAGAGTCTTATGTCTCTTCTTATTACTCTGGGTGCTCTCACGAGCAGACTAGAGACAGGTTAGCTGGGTGTGCACGAGTAGCTGATCCGGAGACGAGCATGAGGCTTCCACGTATGATACATATAGATATTCTTCCTGTGTTGTTGAAGATCACTGCTTGGGCATTAGTAGTGCATCTTCTACTTTAGCTTTCTTTTGTTTAGAGACAGTAATTTGAAAAGTTGTAATAAGCTGTATTTAGACTTCCGCTACTCTGATGTTGATGTTGGTTTTAGTTATCAGCTTATGCACTGTCTCGCCTGTTTTATGTCATGTATATTATTATTATTATATTTTGTTCCATGCGCTGTGAGACATTCTACAGGTTTTCGATTAGTTCATTCTCTTATTTCCTTTCTTTGGTGACCGTTCCGTGCTAGTTGGCATGTGTACGGCGCACTATCGGAGGAAATGTCGGCTAGTGCGGGGCGGGCCGTCACAAAATATCTTAACCAATGTGTATATGAATATAAGACAAGTAAGTGATGTTTTGTTTTGTGTTATTATATTGTTTTTATTCTTTTTAAACATAAATGATAATATTATACGTGAATATTATAGGAAATAAGTATAATAATTAACAATCCAATTTGTGTATTTTTACTTGTTATATTTATATATACACAGGTAAGTGGTGTTTTAATTTATATTGTGTTCGCATTTAGACTTGTCTTAAATACATTTAAATATAGTTTTTTTAATTACATAACTATTGAGAATATTTAAAAAGAAAAACTCAATTTACTTCACATCTAAGCGTACTTCCTTTTAATTCAATGTAGACACCCTTAGCACATGTGTTCCTAATCTAAATTTGGAGGCAGTCTATGTTTTCAAATGAAAACATTTAAGAGATTAGATTGATTGAGTATAAAGTGGCCTTTTCAAACCATAACACATGGCCGATACATTTTTGAACAACAAGAAAATGCTTGGCCATGCACTACATACATGACTGGGAGAATTTGTTGTATAACACTAAGCATATTAGCACATATGTACACATCAATTCAATTTCACCGTGACTTATAAGCCTGGAAAAAACATATAGAAGTGAAAAACCATGCACCCTCTAATCAACAAGCAGTCTATACCCTAGAACATCATAGCAATTTATAGTATGAACTTACTTAGGAGCTAAGTTGCTAATTTTCTTTTCCTTTGAAATACATATGCACATGTCTGTGCAGCAGGAATATATTCCTTAGAAACTAAGTTTGGTTTTAAAACTTTATAGTACATTATTAAGTACACATGTTTTTAGATTTATGCATGTTCTCATGTGATTTCTAGCCTAACCGTGCATATGCAGATTTGAAAAGGGATTAACTTAAGTACCCTAAGCATTTGTTATTTCTAATCAAACCCTATACACTTTCTCAAGTCTAAGATCATAATCTTTGTAGGCAGCCTAAAACAATCTATTCAATCACATAGTAAAACAACTAAACTCTGCCGTGTTATTGCTAGGAGCTACACAATTTTATACTAGTTATTTCACCTATATTATGATGACCCAAAACTTCCGTAGACCGAAAGTAAGGATAATCATTTAGGAATATAGCATATTTACAACAAAAACAGATCTCAGATAATTATTATAACACATAAACCATTGCAGTGGAAATAAATGTCATCAACATCATAATATCCAATACATCAGAGTACGCAGTACAGGATACAACTTAGCCAAATAAAGAGTCTCAACAAAAAGGGAAATAAGTTTTCAAATGGAAAGAAACAATCTCAAACTCCGTCACATACATCAAAGCTAAAAAAAGTAAAATGCCTCAAAGCAGAAGTAAAACTAGAGAAAAGGTCTTCTTCTTCTTCCGTCGAAGCATGCTCCAAACAGAATGTATCACCTGAACCTGTCAATTGGCTGCCCATGTGGAAAGAGGGCACCCGAGTTTGCAAAAGTGAAACAAACTATGAGTCAGTCATGGGACTGGTGTGAGAATTCTTAACTAAATTAACTATCAATATGGCGAATCTCAGGACCACGCCGCTAACGCGGAACGGGTTTACTCCATTGGATTGCCAGTGCATAATTTTATAAAGTTTGGATAAAACAGCGAAATGACTTTTGAAAAATGAAATCATCATAAGACTCAAGTCCTATCACACAATGCAACGCACACAGGAGGATAGAGTTTTCCCTTATGATGATCAAACATGCTTAATACGTGAAAAGTAATATTTTAATATTATCATTAGTATTTAAGCAGTATTAAAATACTTCAAAATACATATATCAATCCTAGACGGCATAGGTACCATATACTATGTCGCCGTATATAAGTTTACAATCAAAACCGTGATGTCGTATTGGGAATTGGTTTTCTGTCATGAAGTCGAGGCTAGCGATCGTCCTCTTCCGATTCGAGACACTCTAGCAAATGCCTCAGGATCCCCGCAGTGGACCCTTGGATGCGGTAGGGCCGGTCTCCACCTAACGGTAGTGGATTAGTTATGCCTGAACACACGTTTCTCGGTCCCTTTGGACCTATAATATGACCACTTCCGGCCTATAAAAAAAACCCGAGGTACCTCAATCCATAATCCACATAAGTAAAATGTCGGGCCGTGTCAAAACCCAAACACCACTTCTAGCTAGAAAGAAACGTGTGCACTCCCTACGGTCCATATCCCGTTTTTGACTCATATCGGGGTGTAAGGCTCGCGAAGTCACGTTATACACAAAGCTATTTCTAAACAGGCTATGCTTTGATCATCATCCACAAGGCCTGCTTTTCAACAAAGCCTTGATCATTGCATCTTGGCGTGCCACATTGACAATTCAACGCCATGCGATCGAAAACCATTACTACGTATCAGGGTGTTAAGCAGAGAATAAATCCTCTACCACCAAACAGACATATATTAATAGAAATTGATTTAATTACATGGGATGAATTCCAACGTCAGACACGCATCCATTTACAAGTCCATTCTGGGTCTGAACGAAACCGGAGACACCAAAAAGACGCTCGCTTATCCGCACGACCAACACACACGTCCGGACAATTACTGCTTCAACCCTGTCCTGGGAGCAAATCAGTCTAAGGTATCAGAAATCATCGTCCATTTGATGTGAAGATCGCCGGTCTTCAACCACCGTCTTCTTACATCTTTGATTTAATCGCCGTGCAATTATTTGAAATGAGTTAAACTCGGCCTTTTCAATTAATTGTCGCATAATTATAATTTAAAACATTTCATATATATATTTATAACTATTTATCGCTATTTTTATTTATTAAAAATAGCTCGAAATAAATAAACGACGTTTCGGGTCAATGGGCGGCCATGGCGCTGCTTTTATCAAAATTTGATTTACACATATCCTAAAATCTAACCGTCGGATTTTGATGAAATTTATATCGTTGGAAAGCTCTTCCCAAAGCGGTCCTAACAGTTCCAGTTTTGGGAAAATCCAACGGTCGGATCTTTCTATATAATCGTTTGAAGTTACGATTGTCGATACATGAACTGCCGTTCTCGTTTCGTTTAATTTTATATTTTATATTTATATAAAATATATAAACCATTGGGCGATTCCCTTTATTAAGATTCATTCCTTTTACTATACGAAAATAACATTTTTGTCCGCCAATTCTAATGCGACAAAAATGATGTTTACAACGATGTATATTGTTATATTCAACAAAAATGACATTTTTGTTCGCCAATTCTAATGCGACAAAAATGATGTTTACAACGATGTATATTTTTATATTCAACAAAAATGATATTTTTGTTCGCCAATTCTAATGCGACAAAAATGATGTTTACAACGATGTGTATTTTTATATTCAACAAAAATGACATTTTTGTTCGCCAATTCTAATGCGACAAAAATGATGTTTACAACGATGTGTATTTTTATATTCAAAAAAAATGACATTTTTGTTCGCCAATTCTAATGCGACAAAAATGATCTTTACAACGATGTATATTTTTATATTCAACAAAAATGACATTTTTGTTCGCCAATTCTAATGCGACAAAAATGATGTTTACAACGATGTGTATTTTTATATTCAACAAAAATGACATTTTTGTTCGCCAATTCTAATGCGACAAAAATGATGTTTACAATGATGTGTATTTTTATATTCAACAAAAATGACATTTTTGTTCGCCAATTCTAATGTGACAAAAATGATGTTTACAACGATGTATATTTTTATATTCAACAAAAATGACATTTTTGTTCGCCAATTCTAATGCGACAAAAATGATGTTTACAACGATGTGTATTTTTATATTCAACAAAAATGTAAAAGTCCCTTATTCTTTTTATTTACATATAAAATGAAAATATCTTTTAATTGTTTCCTATTTACATTGAAAATGTAAATCTCTTTTATTCTTTTCTATTTCCATTGAAAATGTAAATGGTTTCTATTTACACTGAAAATGTGAATGGTTTCTTTTCCTTTCTTTTACGTTTGAAAATGTAAGTTTTCTTTCTCCAAGTAATATTTACATTGTAAAATGCAAATAAAAAGGTGAACCTTTAATTCTAAGTTTTATTCATATTAGAGAACTCAAATAAAAGTTAATTTATTCTCCTATGAAATATTTGCATTGTAAAATGCAAATAAAAAGATGAACTTTTATTTCTAAATTTGGTGTCAACGTATATGTTCAATACGATCTCTCAATACATAAAACAATTTATTTCATGTCAACCCAACGATGGCATTCTATAATTCAGTGTCAAATTTCATGTCAACACACAATAATATGGTTTTTGTCTAACCATTTCAATAATTTGCCCAACGTTGTGATTTCAATGTCAACAAATATACATATGATTGGGTGTATACTTTTGGTGGATCACAAATAAAGGTCTCATCTTATTTTTTTTTGTAAATCAAAGAAGATATCTAATATTTTATCTTTTAATTAAAGTTAGAAGATCTAAAACTTCTTTATTTTATAAATTATAAAACAAAATGAAGATCCAACTTTAATTTTGCGAATCAAAATAAAGACTTAAACTTTCTTTTACTAAGTAAATCAAAGTAAAAGATTCTATTATCTTTGATTTGTAAATCAAAGTAAAGGATTCAATCTTTCTTTTATTTTGTAAAACAAAATGAAAATCAAACTTTATTTTGTTAATTCCAAAATGTTTTATCTTTCTTTTATTTTGCAAAACAAAATGAAAATCAAACTATATTTTGTTTTCCAAAAACCAAAAGATTGAAACTTTATTATATTCGTAAACCAAAAACAAAGATTTAAAACTTTGTTATATTTGTAAATCAAATACAAAGATTAAAACTTTGTTATATTTTGCTAATCAAAACAAAACTCACTTTTCATTTTTATGTGTTGAACCAAAAATAAAGATTTAACTTTTTATCTTTGTGGTGAAATAAACAAAGATTCAATTTTCCATTTTACTTTGTAAAAACAAAATAAAGATTCAAAATTTCATCTTTGTTTGTAAAGCAACAAAGATTCATTTTTTTTCTATAAAGGAATAAAAATAAAAATAAAAATAGAATAAAAATAAAAACAATAAAGATGAGAACTTTATTGGGATTACATCAGAATTTCACAGATCTAAACTGACATGCTATATCATGATATCACATCGAATATTAACAACCATACAACAATCACCAATCACAGATCAGAAACAATATACAATGATTTACATAACAAATAAAATTAAATTATTTAATTATTAAAATCTAGAAATCTCACAGTCGTTGCAGATTTTGGCCAAAATTCAAACTGTTCAGAATGGTCCCGTTTCAGTTCAGAGTCGTATATCTTGTCAATAGGATCACAACGCCGCTGAAATCATCGAATTTCGAGTTGAAACGAGTTAGATATGATAAATTGAAGTTTTAAAATAATTTAAATTAATTAATTAATAAATTAATTAAGAAAATAACCTTTCTTCCCCAAATAAGGTATCGGCCATAGTTTTCACGTGCCGTTCAAAACTAGGGTTCGGGTTCGCTGCCTGTACAGGGGACGAGGTGCTGATCGGCGGGGAGCTCGGAGAGGTGCACGCCGGGGGGAGGGGGTGGTTCGGCGCAGCTCGGTTGAGCCTGGGGGCCCCACAGCGGTGCGATGCGGCGGACGTTCGGGGGTCTGGAGCGGTCGCTACAGGCGACTATGGGGGTGATGACCATACGGATGTGAAGGTGGAGGAAAGGGCTTCGATATGGTATGGAGATTGTGGCCTGGAAGTTAGTAGATGAGGAGTTTTTAATGGGGGAAGTTCTGAGCGACGTCGGCCATGTATTAAGGGGGGTGGCGGCTACGAAGACAATGAATAGTGAACCTAGGGTTTAATCTCCTATTATTTGTAATATTATAATGTATTTTTACAAAAAAAACCATATCTTCCAAACCGGTTCAATTTCAGTCCAGCAGAAAGTGACCCTAGCCAATAGCCCATATTTCGGATCCTATGGGACAGGTCCCGTCAGCCCAAACGGCTATCTGTGGCCTATATTACTTAATTTAATATTTAATTCCTTTATTAATTTAATTCGTCTGCATAAATAAATTCACCGAGGTCACAAACGGACTCAGAAAAATCCAGAAAAAATATATTTGTCTATGTTATGACGATACGGTCCTAACAAAACTAATTTTGTCGAATTCTGAGATTGTTTGAAAAATGGCTATTTTTCAGTCGATTAAATTTGACTGTAATCGACCAAACACATTTTCCTTCGCCACGCTCACATATTAATTCGAAAAATTTTAAAAATTGAAACCTAGCAATAATCCAACATTCCGGTTCCAACAAAAGTGGTTTCGTCGAAAACAGAGATCGTTTGAAAATTGACTATTTTCGCTGGCTTTAATAATATTTAAAAATGAAATTTTTAATTTCTGCCACATTTTTCCGCCAAATAATTTAAAATAAAAATTTTAAATTGGTTCGGATTTTCCGGGTCGTTACAATCTCCCCCACTTAAGAATTTTCGTCCTCGAAAAGGAAACAAAGTAAAGTAGGAACCAAGACGGGAAAATGTAAATTGGTATAAACGTACCTCAATACAAGAGTTACTCGGAGATATCCACTCTGCACTTGGGATAAGCCTTTTTGATGCTATCCTCTGTCTCCCAAGTACAGTCTCTAGGATCCCCACTCCATTGAACCTTGACTAGGTTGATCCTCTTATTCCTCAAGATTTTGGTTTCTTTGCCAATGATTTTAATCGGGTCCTTTCTCACTGTCATATTTGGAGCAATATCTAGGACTTGTTGATTTAATTCATCCTCTATCAGATCTGGGTCGTAAACATGCTTGCGGAGTTGAGACACATGAAATACATCATGCACCCCTGGCAACCAGTCATGTAGCTGCACTCTATAAGCGAGAGTACCAATCCTTTCGAGAATAGTGAATAGACCAATGAATCTCGGTGCCAACTTTCCCATCTTCCCAAAACGAATCACGCCTCTCAAAGGAGAAACCTTCAAGTATACTCGATCACCCACAGAGAATTCTAGATTTCTTCTTTGCTGGTCTGCATAGCTCTTTTGTCGACTCTGAGCAGTCAACAAGCGCTTCTTAATCATGTCAACCTTATCTGATGCTTCACGGACCATGTCGGGGCCTAAGACTTGTCGATTGCCTAACTCCACCCAACATGCCGGAGATCTGCACGGCCTGCCATAAAGTAATTCAAACGGTGACATCCCCAAACTTGCTTGGTAGCTATTATTATAGGAAAACTCCACCAAGTGCAAGTGGTCCTCCCATGAACCGCCATAATCAAGGATGCAAGCATGCAATAAGTCTTCCAAAACATGATTCACCCTCTCAGTCTGGCCATCTGTCTGAGGGTGATAGGCAGAGCTCAGATTCAACTTGGTCCCAAGCTCTTCTTGAAAAGCTTCCCAGAATTTGCTGGTAAATAATGGATCCTGATCACTGACAATGCTTTTGGGAACCCCATGTAGTTTGACTATCTCTTTGAGATAAATCTGTGCCAAACTACGAGCCGTTCTATTGGACCGAACAGGGATGAAATGGGCAGATTTTGTTAAGAGGTCGACAATCACCCATATACTATCGTTGCCTTTTCGGCTTCGGGGCAAGCCATCTATAAAGTCCATAGAAATTTCCTCCCACTTTCAACTAGGAACTCCCAGTGGTTGCTACAAACCGACCAACTTTTGTTGATCACTTTTAACTTGTTGATAAGTGGGACATCTAGCAACATAAATAGAAATATCTCTCTTCATCGACCTCCACCAAAATGTGCGCTTGAGGTCATGATACATCTTGCTCACTCCAGGGTGAACACTAAGCTTAGATTTATGACATTCATCCATAACCTCCCTTCTGAGCTTAGAGTCGTATGGGACACAGATTCGGCCTAATAGCCTCAGAACCCCTTTGTCGTCAATTTGGAAACTTGTGGTTTCGCCATCCTGAATTCTTTTAATAATCCTCTGAATAAATTTATCATTCTTCTGAAGAGCAGAGACTTTATCAATTAGAGTAGGAGTGATAATGAGACTGGTGATAATGAGATTGTTGCATTCTGCATTCTTTCTACTGAGTGCATCGGCTACAACGTTGGCTTTCCCCGGAGTATATAGGATATCCAGGTCATATGATGCAAGAAATTCGACCCAGTGTTGTTGCCTCATATTCAAATATTTTTGGGTAAAAAGGTGTTTCAAGGATTTGTGATCCGTGTAAATTTCAAACTTCTCACCCAAAAGATAATGCCTCCATATTTTAAGAGCAAACACAATGTCCATTAGTTCAAGATCATGCGTGACGTAATTCTTCTCATGCGGTTTCAGCTGGCGGCTAGCATATGCGACTACTCTGCCTCTTTGCATTAGCACCGCACAAATACCTTAAATAAATAAGGGATAACATGTTAAAATGAGATTTTTCATTAAAGGAAAAATGTTATCTCTGACATGTTAATTTATAAAAGAAACAACCTTGCTTAGAAGTGTCGGTCCAGACCTTCAAATCCTGATTTCCATCTATGATGGTCAACACAGGAGCATTGGTCAATCTCTTCTTTAGCTCTTGGAAAGCTGTCTCGCATTCCGGTGTCCACTTGAATTTTGTATGTTTCTTGGTCAGGTTTGTCAATGGGCAAGCTACCTTTGAAAAATCTTTGACAAATTTCCGATAATAGCCGGCCAGTCCCAAGAAACTTCTGACCTCTGTGGGAGTTCTAGGCTGCTTCCATTCTTGGATGGCAGAGATCTTTCCTGGATCTACTGAGATGCCTTTCTTTAATACAACATGGCCGAGGAATTTCACGTCTTCTTGCCAGAATATGCATTTAGAAAATTTTGCTTTCAGCACATTTCTTCGCAAAATCTCTAAGACTTCTCTCATATGTTGTTCGTGCTCAGCAGTGGATTTAGAAAAGATAAGGATGTCATCGATGAAAACGAACACAAATTTATTTAAAACATCTCTGAACACTCTATTCATCAGATCAACAAAATATGCTGGAGCATTACATAGACCTAAGGGCATTACTAGCCATTCATAAAAGATATCCGGTCCTCTGAAAGCAGTTAAAGGCACACACTCCTCTACAATGCGAAGTTGATGGAAGCCTGTAGCTAGGTCCATCCTAGAGAATACTCGTGCTCCATGCAAGCGGTCAAGCAAGTCATCTATACGAGGCAGAGGGTATTTGTTTTTCAGAATTTGTTTGTTGAGAACACGGTAGTCTACACATAGCCTGAGAGTACCGTCTGATTTTGGGACGAACACCACTGCTGCTCCCCATTCTGAGAAGCTGGGCCTGATCAGACCCTTCCACAAAAGCTGCTTGGTTTTATTTTTCAGCTCCTCTCTTTCTTTTGGCGACATTCTCCGAATGGGATGTACAACAGGCCTTGCATTCGGAGCTAAATCAATTCGGAAGCTGATTTCCCTATGCGGAGGTAAGCCCTCAACTTCTTTGAACACATCAGCGTAATCCTTGACGATAGGGATATCCTCAATAGAAGTAGGGGTAACTTCTAGAGAAGACCGGAATGTTTTCCTGTCGGTGGCTGAGCCATGGCAGGGGATACATACATTACCGAGTTTAGTTTTAACTTTGACAATTCTTTCGGCGCATACTAACTCAGCCTCATATTTTGCTAACCAATCTATACCAAATATGATGTCATATCCAGAAAACTCCATGATGATCAAATTAAAAGGAAACTAATAGCGAGAATAGGAGATAAGCACTTTACAATACTGATCTAGAATGAGGGAACCTCATATCGGACTATTAGCTCTAATCAAATTTTTGAGTTTTCTTGGTTTCAGTTTCAACTTTTTACTTGCATCTTTAGAAATAAAGCTTCTTGCAGCACCAGTATCAAATAAGACAGTAATAGGGATGTTCTTAATATTAAGTGTACCTCCTAAGACATCAGTTTTATTAGGCCCCTCAGTCGAAGCTGGTGTATCTGCTCCCTCATAAACATGTGCCACCTGAGCATTCCTTAGCAGTGGGCAGTTCGCCTTAATATGCCCCTTTTGATGACAATTGTAGCATTCCCTCTTGTCCTGCGAACTCTGGCCACGATTCTGAGGATTTTGACCACGGTTCTGGGAACTCTGACCATGGTTCTGACTAGGGCCTAAATCATTTCTCTTGACCTTTTTAGGTGCTCTACACTCGTAATCAAAATGTCCAATCTTGCCGCAGTTATAGCAGGTCACCTTGCTCCTATCCCTCTTCTTCCCTTGGGGTTTAGCTGTAGAAGAATTGCTCGCCTCCTGTTTCTTGTTAGTTTGTTCCTTCTGACTGTTGCTTTGACTTTTCCCTCTATCCCGTGGTCAAGACTCGTCATTTTCCTCGTAGCGGCACGCCATCTCTACTACTTCATTGAAAGGAAGCTTAATATAGGAAGTGACTCGGTTCAAATACTTCTTGGACAGCCCCTTGATAAATTTCTTATTCTTCTCTACCGGATCTTGAATCAAACTAGGAGCATATCGTGAAAGCTCATCAAACTTCCTCACATACTCAGAAACGGTCATATTCCGTTGCTGTAGGTTAACGAACTGCTCGTGCAGGCGCTCTCTAGCTTGTGGGGGTATATACTTCTCATTAAAAAGCTCCTTAAATCTGGCCCAAGACATATTGGCCACGTCATTGCAGATTTTGATCGTATCCCACCAATGCCCTGCTTCCTCTTTTAGTTGCCAAACTGCCAGGTAACGCTTTCGCTGATCTTCCAGTTCCAAGCCTTCTAGGATCTTTTCGCAATCTTTAAGCCATGCCTCGGCCTGAATCGCAGACTCTCGCCCCGTGAAAGGTACACCTCCAAGGTTTTTGAATTTCTTTGACATTCTCTCCAAAACGAAAGGCTGTGGAGGTGGAGGTGGTTCGACTACGACCTCTGAATTATGCTGTTCCTGAGTGATGGGTGTCTCATCTCTTGCTTGCCCTCCAGCTCCTACTCGGGCTCCTCCTCCAGCCCCGCCTCGAGCTCCACCTCGGGCTCCGCCTCGGGCTGTTCTTGCTCTAGTATCCATTTAAATCAGTCTGTACCATCAAGGAAAGAGTCAGACCAACAAAAATGAGAATTTTCATGAAAAGATAAGATAAGGACGGGATGAAAAGATGATGATGTAATGACTGGTAAATATGTGCTATTCCGCTGTGCTCACTCTAGGACATTACTAGTCCTATCTCTAATGAGCTACTTGTCTTAGAACTATGTGGATTCTATCTAGACGAATTGTTCTAAATATGTTATATTCCGAAGCTAAGGTTAACCTTAGGCTCTGATACCAACTGTGATGACTCCAAACTTCCATAGACCGAAAGTAAGGATGATCATTTAGGAATACAACATATTTACAACAAAAACAGATCTCAGATAATTATTATAACACATAAACCATTGCAGTGGAAATAAATGTCATTAGCATAATAATATCCAATACATCAGAGTACGCAGTACAGGATACAACTTAGCCAAATAAAGAGTCTCAACAAAAAGGGAAATAAGTTTTCAAATGGAAAGAAACAATCTCAAACTCCGTCACATACATCAAAGCTAAAAAAGTAAAATGTCTCAAAGCAGAATTAAACTAGAGAAAAGGTATTCTTCTTCTTCCGTCCAAGCAAGCTCCAAACAGAATGTATCACCTGAACCTGTCAATTGGCTGCCCGTGTGGAAAGAGGGCACCCGAGTTTGCAAAAGTGAAACAAACTACGAGTCAGTCATGGGACTGGTGTGAGAATTCTTAACTAAATTAACTATCAATATGGCGAATCTCAGGACCACGCCGCTAACGCGAAACTGGTTTACTCCATTGGATTGCCAGTGCATAATTTTATAAAGTTTGGATAAAACAGCAAAATGACTTTTGAAAAATGAAATCATCATAAGACTCAAGTCCTATCACACAATGCAACGCACATAGGAGGATAGAGTTTTCCCTTATGATGATCAAACATGCTTAATACGTGAAAAGTAATATTTTAATATTATCGTTATGTTTAAGCAGTATTAAAATACTTCAAAATACATATATCAATCCTAGACGGCATAGGTACCATATACTATGTCACCGTATGTAAGTTTACAATCAAAACCGTGATGTCGTATTGGGAACTGGTTTTCTGTCATGAAGTCAAGGCTAGGGATCGTCCTCTTCCGATTCGAGACACTCTAGCAAATGCCTCAGGATCCCCCGCAGTGGACCCTTGGATGCGGTAGGGCCGGTCCCTACCTAACGGTAGTGGATTAGTTATGCCTGAACACACGTTTCCCAGTCCCTTTGGACCTATAATATGACCACTTCCGGCCTATTAAAAAATCCGAGGTACCTCAATCCATAATCCACATAAGTAAAATGTCGGGCCGTGTCAAAACCCAAACACCACTTCTAGCTAGAAAGAAACGTGTGCACTCCCTACGGTCCATATCCCGTTTTTGACTCATATTGGGGTGTGAGGCTCGCGAAGTCACGTTATACACAAAGCTAAGCCTAAACAGGCTATGCTTTGATCATCAGCCACAAGGCCTTCTTTTCAACAAAGCCTTGATCATTGCATCTTAGCGTGCCACGTTGACAATTCAACGCCATGCGATCGATAACCATTACTACGTATCAGGGTGTTAAGTAGATAATAAATCCTCTACCACCAAACAGACATATATTAATAGAAATCGATTTAATTACATGGGATGAATTCCAACATCAGACACGCATCCATTTTCAAGTCCGTTCTGGGTCTGAACGAAACCGGAGACACCAAAAAGGCGCTCGCTTATCCGCACGACCAACACACACGTCCGGACAATTACTGGTTCAACCCTGTCCTAGGAGCAAATCAGTCTAAGGTATTAGAAATCATCGTCCATTTGATGTCAAGATCGCCGGTCTTCAACCATCGTCTTCTTACATCTTTGATTTAATCGCCGTGCAATTATTTGAAATGAGTTAAACTCGGCCTTTTCAAATAATTGTCGCATAATTATAATTTAAAACATTTCATATATATTTATAACTATTTATCGCTATTTTTATTTATTAAAAATAGCTCGAAACAAATAAACGACGTTTCGGGTCAATGGGCGGCCCTGGCGCTGCTTGTACCAAAATTTGATTTACACATATATTAAAATCTAACCGTCGGATTTTGATGAAATTTATATCATTGGAAAGCTCTTCCCAAAGCGGTCCTAACGGTTCCAGTTTTGGGAAAATCCAACGGTCGGATCTTTCTATATAATCATTTGAAGTTACGATTGTCGATACGTGAACTGCCTCTCTCGTTTTGTTTAATTTTATATTTTATATTTATATAAAATATATAAACCATTGGGCGATTCCCTTTATTAAGATTCATTCCTTTTACTCTATGAAAATAACATTTTTGTCCGCCAATTCTAATGCGACAAAAATGATGTTTACAACGATGTATATTTTTATATTCAACAAAAATGACATTTTTGTTCTCCAATTCTAATGCGACAAAAATGATGTTTACAACGATGTATATTTTTATATTAAAAAAAATGATATTTTTGTTCGCCAATTCTAATGCGATAAAAATGATGTTTACAACGATGTATATTTTTATATTCAACAAAAATGACATTTTTGTTCGCCAATTCTAATGTGACAAAAATGATGTTTACAACGATGTGTATTTTTATATTCAACAAAAATGTTATATTCAACAAAAATGACATTTTTGTTCGCCAATTCTAATGCGACAAAAATGATGTTTACAACGATGTGTATTTTTATATTCAACAAAAATGACATTTTTGTTCGCCAATTCCAATGCGACAAAAATGATGTTTACAACGATGTGTATTTTTATATTCAACAAAAACGACATTTTTGTTCGCCAATTCTAATGCGAAAAAAATGATGTTTACAACGATGTGTATTTTTATATTCAACAAAAATAACATTTTTGTTCGCCAATTCTAATGCGACAAAAATGATGTTTACAACGATGTATATTTTTATATTCAACAAAAATGACATTTTTGTTCGCCAATTCTAATGCGACAAAAATGATGTTTACAACGATGTGTATTTTTATATTCAACAAAAATGTAAAAGTCCCTTATTCTTTTTATTTACATATAAAATTTAAATCTCTTTTAATTGTTTCCTATTTACATTGAAAATGTAAATCTCTTTTATTCTTTTCTATTTCCATTGAAAATGTAAATGGTTTCTATTTACACTGAAAATGTAAATGGTTTCTTTTCCTTTCTTTTACGTTTGAAAATGTAAGTTTTCTATCTCTAAGTAATATTTACATTGTAAAATGCAAATAAAAAGGTGAACCTTTAATTCTAAGTTTTATTCATATTAGATAACTCAAATAAAAGTTAATTTATTCTCCTATGAAATATTTGCATTATAAAATGCAAATAAAAAGATGAACTTTTATTTCTAAATTTGGTGTCAACTTATATGTTCAATACGATCTCTCAATACATAAAACAATCTATTTCATGTCAACCCAACAATGGCATTCTATAATTCAGTGTCAAATTTCATGTCAACACACAATAATATGGTTTTTGTCTAACCATTTCAATAATTTACCCAACGTTGTGATTTCAATGTCAACAAATATACATATGATTCGGTGTATACTTTTGGTGGATCACAAATAAAGGTCTGATCTTATTTTTATTTGTAAATCAAAGAAGATATCTAATATTTTATCTTTTAATTAAAGTTTAAAAGATCTAAAACTTCTTTATTTTATAAATTATAAAACAAAATGAAGATCCAACTTTAATTTTGCGAATCAAAATAAAGACTTAAACTTTCTTTTACTAAGTAAATCAAAGTAAAAGATTCTATTATCTTTGATTTGTAAATCAAAGTAAAGGATTCAATCTTTCTTTTATTTTGTAAAACAAAATGAAAATCAAACTTTATTTTGTTAATTCCAAAATGTTCTATCTTTCTTTTATTTTGCAAAACAAAATGAAAATCAAACTTTATTTTGTTTTCCAAAAACCAAAAGATTGAAACTTTATTATATTCGTAAATCAAAAACAAAGATTTAAAACTTTGTTATATTTGTAAATCAAATACAAAGATTAAAACTTTGTTATATTTTGCTAATCAAAACAAAACTCACTTTTCATTTTTATGTGTTGAACCAAAAATAAAGATTTAACTTTTTATCTTTGTGGTGAAATAAACAAAGATTCAATTTTCCATGTTACTTTGTAAAAACAAAATAAAGATTCAAAATTTCATCTTTGTTTGTAAAGCAACAAAGATTCAATTTTTTTCTATAAAGGAATAAAAATAATAATAAAAATAGAATAAAAATAAAAACAATAAAGATGAGAACTTTATTGAGATTACATCAGAATTTCACAGATCTAAACTGACATGATATATCATGATATCACATCGAATATTAACAACCATACAACAATCACCAATCACAGATCGGAAACAATATACAATGATTTACATAACAAATAAAATTAAATTATTTAATTATTAAAATCTAGAAATCTCACAGTCGTTGCAGATTTTGGCCAAAATTCAAACTGTTCAGAATGGTCCCGTTTCAGTTCAGAGTCGCAGATCTTGTCAATAGGATCACAACGCCGCTGAAATCATCGAATTTTGAGTTGAAACGAGTTAGATATGATAAATTGAAGTTTTAAAATAATTTAAATTAATTAATTAATAAATTAATTAAGAAAATAACCTTTCTTCCCCAAATAAGGTATCAGCCGTAGTTTTCACATGTCGTTCAAAACTAGGGTTCGGGTTCGCTGCCTGTACAGGGGACAAGGTGATGATCGGCGGGCGTCACGGTGGGGAGCTCGGAGAGGCGCACGCGGGGGGGGGAGGGGGGGTCGATGCAGCTCGGTTGAGCCTAGGGGGCCCACGGCGGTGCGATGCGGCGGACGTTCGAGGGTCTGGAGCGGTCGCTACAGGCGACTATGGGGGTGATGACCGTACAGATGTGAAGGTGGAGGAAAGGGCTTCGATATGGTATGGAGATTGTGGCCTGGAAGTTGGTGGATGAGGAGTTTTTAATGGGGGAAGTTCTGAGCGACGTCGGCCATGTATTGAGGGGGGTGGCGGCTACGAAGACAATGAATAGTGAACCTAGGGTTTAATCTCCTATTATTTATAATATTATAATGTATTTTTACAAAAAAACCATATCTTCCAAACCGGTTCAATTTCAGTCCAGCAGAAAGTGACCCTAGCCAATAGCCCATATTCTGGATCCAATGGGACAGGTCCCGTCAGCCCAAACGGCTGTCTGTGGCCTGTATTATTTAATTTAATATTTAATTCCTTTATTAATTTAATTCGTCTACATAAATAAATTCACCGAGGCCACAAACGGACTCAGAAAAATCCAGAAAAAATATATTTGTCTATGTTATGACAATACGATCCTAACAAAACTAATTTCGTCGAATTCTGTGACTATTTGAAAAATGGCTATTTTTCAGTCGATTAAATTTGACTGTAATCGACCAAACACATTTTCCTTCGCCACGCTCATATATTAATTCGAAAAATTTTAAAAATTGAAACCTAGCAATAATCTAACATTCCAGTTCCTACAAAAGTGGTTTCGTCGAAAACAGAGATCGTTTGAAAATTGACTATTTTCACTGGCTTTAATATTATTTAAAAATGAAAATTTTAATTTCTGCCATATTTTTCCGCCAAATGATTTAAAATAAAAATTTTAAATTGGTTCGGATTTTCCAGGTCGTTACATATATATACACTTGTACGATCTTTCACTTCACTCATAAAAATCTGAAGCTAAGTAAATAAACTCGAAAGCAAAACAATGGCAGTAGTAATAAACATAAAGTAGAGTTTAAAACCAGAAGCATATAAATTGAAATCTAGAAATAGCATAGAAAAGAGAGAGCTAAATGTTATGTGAGTAAATTCTCCCTTATTTACTGATTTTTCTAATATATATATATATATACATACATATATATATGTGTGTGTGTGTGTGTGTGTGTGTGTGTGTGTGTGTGTGCATATCTGAATGAGTGATGTGGTTTCAACTCCCCTGTTCTTACCCATTTAATAATTGTCTCTCTGTTTGCATATAGTAAGATCTAGATATATAAGCATATATGCTTTCTTTGAATATATTGAGTTAGCTAATGTGATCTACATGAAACCTAGAAGTAAGTGGCCAAAACAATGAAATAAGTATAAAGTGTAACACCCCACCTCCGTTAAGGTCACTCACAAAGGGAATGCCTTAACTTTGGTGGAGCATTTTAGTAAACAGAACAGAAACTTACAAGACTGATAAAATAGTACTTGAAAAATTTATAACTTTATTTCAACAGAACCGAAATAAACTTGGTTACATCCTTTCAAGTCACAATATCAGAATTCAAGTACAAAATATCAGTCTTGTACAAAAGCCTTCAGAATGCATAGTTTTAAAATCATAATCCCCATAGAACGGAAGCTATACAGAGCCAAGCCATACTTTAAGCACTTCAAGCAGAAGAAACCCGAATCTAGCTAGAGTATTCCCTCCTTAGAAAACGGGGGGGGGGGGGGGGACGGAAGAAAAGAGGCGAAACAACAAGGGTTAGACATAAAGTCTGGCAAGTCCAGTGACTTTCAGCATATGAACAGATAATAATAACATGACATGAACATAAAACTGGATGAGAGATAACTGTAACATGTGTAACAGATATAACAGAAGAACAGAACGATATAAGTTATTACTTTACACTTCTCTGCACTAATACTAGTTTAACAGGATTAGGTTTCACCCTAATGTCTAAACTGAAACAGAAGCGGGTACAGAACAATTTAAAAGAAACATAATGCAAATAATGGGCCTTTACTACCCGATCAGAAACAGACAGAAGCAGAAACAGATTAATCCCTACGGAAACAGAATGTAGAATTAGGTGTACACTAGTAATGGGCCTTTACCACCCGAACAGACGGTACCATGCAGAAACAGACAGGTGTTACCACCCAACAGAAACAGACAGAACTAAGTGTACCCTGAAACCCTACCCCAAGCGATCGGCTCCCTAATACATAAATATCCTGTGTCGGCCCCACAGTAGGGTGTATCACTCCCTAAAGTGACAACCAATTGGCACAGACCTATTTACAGATGTCACGGCGTCTTACATCCTCAAAGGCAGACCGGGATCCATGCACACACATGACCCGGTTGGAATGCACCATCAACACCCCTCGCCATTATCAGAATGAACCGCTTATAATTAGTTCAGTAAGCGTGCCCGGACCCTACCTACTGTTGGGTCAAAGTTTTGATACCAGAAAGGGTTACTGACTAATAAGGGTCCCAAACAACATATGACACAAGTGATTCCCCTCCTAACCTTGTGTCCCCAGACTAACAGATTTCTACAAATTTCAGACATACAAAATTTAGATTAACTAGTTCACAGATCAGACGATCAAGTTAACAGGTTTTCAGACTAACGGATCAGATGTTCGGATTAACAGGCTTCAGATTAACTGGTTACAGATTAACAGACTTACAGATTAACTGGTTACAGATTATCTAACTTTGTATTGGGCCTACGGATCCACGAAACGGGTTTATCAGATTCATTGGTCCAATTGGTTTAACCTTACCCAACACATTTTAGACATCATAATTATCTCAGATTTTCATTAATTAAATATTAATGCCCAAACCTCTCACATTAGACTGACAGTTTGCGGCTACTGGTTAGACCGGTTGGTTCCGGGCAGGTTTCTGTCGCAAACTGAGTCTAACCTCGGGTTTCAAGCACGTTATGACTGACTTCTCACATTAGAACCTATTGTTTGCAACCACTGGAATATGCCGGGCGGTTCCGGGCAGAATTACGCCGCAAACTCATTCTAACCTCGAGTTAGCCATGTTTTATCTTTGCGGCCAATTAATTAATGATTTACCATTTATACCCACGCCTAATATACATGCCAATTATTCATAACTATAGCCAATTCAGATTATGTCAATAGCGGACTAATTATACCAACTTAACAGATATAGCAGATAACAGATGTTTCAGACTAGGCGACTTAAAGAATTTAGAAGATTAAGCAAACTAGCAGATTTAGCACTTTCAACAGACTTAGCAGATGACAGATTTGGCAGATGAACAAATCTAGCAGACTAGGCAGTAGAGCAGAACTAGCAGATTAAGCAATATAACAGAACAAGCAGATTATGCAATGTAACAAAACTAGCAAATTAGGCAAATATAACAGATTTAATCATTTCTTAAAGTTTCACAAACATATCTTGCCTAATTATAAACCTTGCCTAAGTTCACATGCATAAATATTTGTCATGATTCACAATATGATTATATACCAAATATAGCCATCTATTACTATGCATGTCATATATCCCAAAGATCCCTTACTTAGGTGTTTATTTACATTAATAGATGCCCTACTCTCATGTAAATCTTTATACCTAAGCCATGTTCTTTTTATCACAAATCATATGTTCAATACCCATTTATGTTATAAATATAACATGTCCAGTCATATGTCTCAGATTTTGTTCTAGCTACAGTCCATGTTCTTTCCTCAAATCAGTCACCTATTGGTCATGCCCAATTTATGCATCATTCATTTTACTGTCCCAAATATTTTAGCGTAGGTTAATCTCTTATGAGATTGGCTCAGGCTCGCGGTAGCCTGGCTATAGAACAGAAAGAGGAAAAAGATACAAAATAAGATAGATCCAAACAGAACAGAACAGATATAACCTCAAATTCAGATTTATAATTCATGTCATAATCAGAATTAACGTTTATATCGGAAAATAACTGCACTTGCCTTGATTGGATTAAAGAAAGAACTTTAGTTGTTGCAGAATTGTTGCAGAAGCTTTAATCTCTAATTTGAATTGAATTGCTTAGGTTGATGTTGATTAGCTTCTAGTTTTGATTCCAGCAGAGTAGCGACGCCATTTTTATTTTTATTTAGAACAAAGGCAGAGAAGAAGAAGAATAGAATTGTGTGTAAAGGAGGCTAGGTCTTTGGGTGTATTTATAGGTGTAGGAACTCATTTTAGCCATTAGATTAACCCTAAAACCAATCCGGACCATCAAAAATCATCCCAGGGCTTAAAAATGGGTTCTGGGCCACCCCAGGTCGACCTGTACAGAGGGAGGGTCGACACTATAGTCGACCTGGGGGAGGGGGGGGGGGGCAGGTCGACTACAGTGTCGACACTATGGTCGACCTGGGTCAGTCTGCCAGAAAGTCTGCTGAAATCTTGTTTTGGCCATATCTTGGTCATACGGACTCCGATTTTTGAAAACTCGGACTCTATTTCGCGTATTTTTCCAAGAGGAACTCAATGGAGATGTCCATTTTACCTAATTCCTGATTCTTGAATTAGTTATCCTTATTTTACTATCTTTTCTGTTACATACATCGTTATCGAACTAATTTTTCTTCTCTTCCATGTATTAATTAATTCTTCTTATGCATCACCATTATTTACCCATCATAAGCATATTTTTATATATTTTATTTTATTTTTAATTATATTAGAAATACGGGGTGTTACATTCTCCCCTCCTTAAAGGATTTCGTCCCCGAAATCTTCAAGTTAAGAAGAATGTGTCCTACCATCCAATCATCCATCTACTCAATCACCAATCACAGGCATTCATTGTCCTTAAGAGATTTCTAATGTTGTATGAACATATGCAAGAAGTGTGTGTATATGTTCCTTGTCTAATGCAAAGATCAGGCGGTCCACTAATTCAGTTGACCTCCTTAATGCGAATTATGCCAGTGCCATGAGTCCAACATATATGCAATTTTCCTACTCGATACATATCATTTCTATATGAGTGCACAACCATTCAGTCATATGCAACATCCATGTGCTAAGTCAATCATTTTTCATCCACAAAAATTGAAAATGCTTACACATCCATACGTAGTATGAGAGTGTTTTCGAGCCGATCTAGTGCCTAGTGTGTGTATATGCATCCACGGGCAACCACTAGCAACCACTTGCATCCACTTGCAACCATCAAACATAACATGTCTCAAACACATGTTTACACCCATTAGTTTCTACCTAAAGTTCGAAGATTCGATCGATAGGATACAGTCGAATGATGGAAGCGAGTACAGATAGAACAAAAACTTGGTTCCCATTAGACATGGGTCCTAAGTATCGGCCCCAAAGACCGAAACCAACATCAAATTGACACCCAGAGGATTACCTTCTTTAGACAATGTCAAAACTGGAAATCTTATCAGAAGTATTCAGATATTTACAGACTACTGGTACAGATCAGGTTCCCTAATGATTCTTAGGAAGCTAAGCATGATAAAATCATACCCCACGAAAACTCAGAATGTATGCGTCATGCTTGACGCCTAACACAGATATCCCTCAAACCCCAATCTCAAACAGATGAGCCATAACCCTTATGGGTCTGAGTCTACAGCGGAATTCAGAAATAATACTAGTATTAAAGTGCAGAGTACCGATTACAAAATCAAAATACCAGAATCAGAAAAAGTCTTAACTCCATAATCAGATAAAGAAATTAAACCTACTATAGAAATTTTTCTATTTCTATCCTAGCCACTAGCCTCGAGAGTGTTTGCCTGCCCTCCTTGCCCTCGTCTCTTCGGGCAGTCCCTAGTGAAGTGTCCCATCTCTCCACAGTTGAAGCAAGTGCCTTTCCTTTTTCTGCAATCCTTGTTCAGATGAGTCGAGCTCCCACAAGTAAAGCACTTTTTCCCCTTCTTATCTTCAGACTTCTCATCTTTCTTTTGTGTTTCCTTTTTGGGCCATGCTTTCTTATTCTGTGGTTCTTCCTTCTTTGTCTCTTTCAGGCCCTTGTCTTCCTCGTGCAGTAGTGCTATGTCCACCAATTTCTCGTAAGTCGCTCCCATGGGTACGTGGGTCATGGCTAGGCTGTGCAGGGGCTCGTTCAATCTTTAACAAAGTGGAGAGCCTTTTTATGCTGAGTGTTGACTAAATCCAATCCGAACCTAGCTAGTTGGTTGAACTGGTTGACGTATTCCTTGACCGTCATACTTCCTTGCTTAAGAGATAAGAACTTTTCCAGTTGTAAACTCCGTTCAGCTTGCGAGAGAAATTTTGTGTAACGACCCAGCGGATTTCGGCCTCGAAAATCGACATAAATACCTTTACCGTAACTCATGCCTATCTTCCAACACCGAAAACACTGGATAGTATTAGAAAGAAATTAGAAGGTGAGATAAGAAAGAAAGAAATATCAGAATAGTAGAAGAAGAAGGAACAACACAACACAGAGTCTCACATCGCAGCGGAAACAAAATATAATATAGAATATAAATCTTTATTGAGAGCTTTAAACTTACAATCATCAGAGTACAACACACATCTGGACAGTTTTGGTAATCTGTACTCATATATATATATATATATATATATATATATATATATATATATCGCACAGCGGAATATCATTCGTCTGAACGTCTTCAGCTTGTCACTGGACTTCACGGTACCTGATCACCTGAACCTGTACATCCGGGCTAACCCGAGCATTTTCAAAACACCGGGTCAGTCTGGTGAACCAGAGTGAGATAAACTCGCACAGCAAATTTACAGTATCCCACGACTTGATTTTAAAGTTAAAATCCTTCGAAAGAAAAGATAATCGTAAGACCGATCCACACAATAACACAGACGGTTTTTACCTTACGATGACCCAAACCAGTTTTCGAAATCAATATCTTAATATGATATTATGATAATGTCTAGATACAAATAATTAACAAATCTAGAGGAACGCTTGCATCTCACGCTCCCCGTATATGATATACAATCGAAAATCGCAGGCGCTTATTGGATATTGGATTTTCCAACTTGACAAGGTATGGGACCACCTTCCGCACGTGTATCTCTAGAGGCGAATACACAGGGTTCAACAAGAACGTCTTGCAACCCGGCCCTCACATGACCGACCACTCATTTCGCTTGAGTGTATCGAATGTATATCACCAACGGTTGGACTCAAACCACCGTTCCCGAATGGGCAGAATCGATAGATTTAGAAACAAAAAGAATTTCTCCAGATAGGTGATTATACACCCTAATGGGAGCGACCCACATAGCCATGCTGCCTGCCCGATTTTTGTCATCCCCCGGTTGCTGAGGCTTGAGGCTAGAGTTCCTCTTCGTACATCTGGCCATCATTCACTTTGAATGCCACATCGTCAGATCCTCTGGACATTACTAATTGACGTCCACAAAAAAATACTCTAGCGGTTAAGC
This sequence comes from Allium sativum, assembly GCA_030737875.1. NCBI lineage: Eukaryota > Viridiplantae > Streptophyta > Magnoliopsida > Asparagales > Amaryllidaceae > Allium > Allium sativum. The sequence goes on along the minus strand of CM060921.1, from coordinate 576,078,071 downwards.
TAAGAGAACCGTCGTCCTCCGCCACCAACTAAGGTACGTTTGAAGAAATCAACGTACGTGATCCCATTGGAAATACTCTGTCAGACACTCGTCCATACAAGTCATCCAGGAACAGGATGAACCGAAGGCACTCTCCTACTGCATCTCATATAGGAATCACCCCATGGATCAGTAGCGAGTAGTCCTTGCAACCCGTGGATTCCAACCACGACAAAACCATAGTTTATCTCTGGCCGCTAAACCAGAGATTCTTAGCAGTTCCTCCGCTTATGAAGATCCCCGGTCTTCAATGCTCCATCTCGACCATCTTCAAATATCTTCACGTATTTGTTGGTTGGAATGGTTTTCGAATGTAAATTCGATCCCGGTCTTTCCATACCAACAATCGTATTGGTCAGATTTTGATAGTCGGTGATTTAACTATCAAAATAATCAGTGTTTCAATCATGACACCCCAATGAGTTCACTGGCTCAGTATTCAGCACCACTTGGCCTTTGACAACTGATTTACTTTTGTTAAACCAAACTTCTAGCTCTTTTAACATTCAAAATACGACATTTGAATAACTCTAATTCGATTAAATTCCAATCGATTAACTCTAATTGATTAACTTTAACTGGTTAATTCTAACTGATTTACTCTACTTGTTTAATACTCGACTTACATCCATTCGCTTGACTCTAGATCACAACGATCACAATGGTTACGCCTGATCCCCTCAGGAAACATCCGACTGCCGTAGGCTATCAGCAGCCCTGCGAATTACGCTAGCAGTCGTACGAAATGACAACTCATCCTTTATTATTTAAATCGGAAAAATCCATTTGTTTTTAATAAGGAAATTTATAGCACATATGTTATAACAATAGCATTAAAATTACTATTTAGATTTACAAGCAACAGCGCTATAATCGCTGTTTAGGTTTACAATCCATTACTATAGCAACAGTGCTAAAATCGCTATATTTGATTTACAAAACATGTATTATAACAACAGCGCTAAAATCGCTGTTTAGAAACACTTATCAAAGTTTAACCATTCATCTCATTTCTTATGCTCATAATTGTAGATCTGATTAACATCAGAACAAATCGAAGTCTTAACAAATAAAATATTTATTTATTTATTTATTTCCTTTTCTTTTATAAACCTTTATTCAAAATAATATATTCAAAATCCAACTCCAGTTATATAATAAATTTTATAACCTCATCTTTCTCGATTCCCCTGACGGTGAACCAATATTTATAACACGATTGATTTTATAGGCCATACACTGCTAAATACTCAACCAATACCGCTCATTGGTTTAAACACAACACAGGTTGAATTCCCAGGCCAAATCAATAATCACATCAATCAACCAAACAGGATAGTTCATATGTGAAAATATGAAATAAATAATATATTTGAGGAATCCGGTTGGATCCCTCCAACCTGTTCTTCCCTGTATACAGAATGGTTATCTCAAGTTAGACTGTTCAGTTTTGTTTAACTGATAAACTAAATAACGACCATTTAACATCAACCATGAGCAATTCAAACAATGCAACCATTTAAACACGTTTATAAATAAACGTGACCAACAAGGTAAGTTACCTTTATTGGAACCTATCGTTAGAATAACGATTTGGTATTTCACCGAAATTAAACACAGTTTAATTCATCGGTTAAATCAACAAACAAATGTATAACTAGCAAACAGGCAATCATCAGCCAACAGAGCATACAAAATAAAACCCAATTTATATAAAGTATAAGTGGGAAAAACTGAGTGAGTTTAACTCACCTTATCGTCGTCAAAATGGTTTGTTTTGACAAGCCTCCAGCTGCGTTCAATTCCGTCCGTTCCATTTTCCCAATATTACGTCCCTCGGTACGGTTCAAACCTCCTTGTTTTGTCCGTCTCTGTTAATCATATGAGCATGATACACAAGTTATAGTTATTTGTTTAATTAATCAATTAAAATCTTAACTAATTTTTAAATTAATTAACTAATTACTGATTGTATCTAAGTGGCCATGTTAGCCAGTATAAGGTCTTGCTTACGTTAATTTACTTTTGATTAGTTATGTAGACATTTTTGGGCGTAATGGTTTTCGTAGGCATATTAAATAATTAGTCATGTTATTCTTGTACCCACGCTTATTTTTAATACTTATTATATTATGTACTAAGCTAACTTACGTTAATTTAAACATGGTTGGCATGTTGATTAGGGATTTTACACAACACCTGTCACGTTTTACTATATTCCCACACTCTTGTCTGCTACCAGTAATATTTCTTTTCTTCGTGTGAACCAGTTTACATATTTCCCCTTTTCATTTGTTACGTTTTTATCAAAAGGAAGAGAAGCAAAGTTTTGACTTAATAAAGTTGTTCACTCTTGAAACATTGGTAAACTGTATACTCCTGTCAATAATCTGTGTTTCATCTTCTAATAAATTGTCGTTCAAAAACCTCAATTTGGCCATTATTATATTTAATTAGACATAAACACTAAATCTACTGAAGTATAGCATTGGGCGGTTTGTATTTAAGTGAGTTAAGATTTGTCAGGTCACCCTAAAATACTAATGACTTATTATATATATAATTAAACCTTTACTTAACGTTACTGTCCACGTTTGCTTCCTATGTATTGTTATCTACACAATAGTTACATGATGTAAAGGTGCTGACCTTGTTTTTAATACCAACGTCCTAATATATATTTCTACCGACTGTTTATATTTATATCTTTTACCTGCTGTTTCGAAATGGTCCCTCCAAACTTCACGAATCGGTTTCCCTCCTACCATTGCCTCCAAAGCTCTGACCATCATCACATCTACCTGGCGCCACACCGCCCCTCTTCCTTGAAACAGCACAGTCCTCCTCTTCTCAACCACACGGCAGCCCCACCATTCGACTCAACAGCAACCCCTACGTCCAATCCTCACCACCCAACCTTGTTTCTGAACCTCACGTGAAAACCTCCTCCGCCGCGCCGGAAATAGATCATCGGATCTCGATCCATGGCTGCCGTTCTGACCCCCTTACCTTCCTCGATTAACGCCCCCATTCCCACTCGACTTAGTGCTGTAACGAACTCCATGGAAACCCAAAACTGCCGCTGTCTTCGAAGCCGCTTCTGGCCACACCAGTCATCGTGAGTTGATCACTACCGTTAGGAATGGAGCCCTTATACCGCTCGTGATTTTACTGTTGAAAGATTTGAGGATGGGTGAGCGGATGAAGGAAGTTTTCGGTTTCAGCCATGGAGATAAAAGAAAACGAGAGGAGAAGCTCCTTTTATAAGAGAGGGGTACGTGGTGAGTAAGGCGTTTAGGTATAGGTCTGCAGATAAAAGAGAGTAGGGTTGGACTCGAGGATTTACTTGGTCGGCACGGTGTTCGTGATAGACAGACAAAGAAATGAAGTGTTGGGACATGAAGCTGCAGTGTTTTAATTAGAACAGGACTTGTGAGAAACAAAGAAGGACAGTGTTATTTCTTAGCATCCACAGCTATTCCGCACGTTAAAAGCTGATAAGATAGGCTAATGCAAAAATGTATGGTGGAAGCTTCATCAATTATTATTGTATTTCTAACGAAACTTCACGCTGAAGTAACACGCAGAAACCACCACAAACGACTTTCGTTTACTGATAAAAAAGCTAATCTTGGTGTAAAAAGGTATTCCGGATCCAATGGGACAAGTTTCGTCGAAATCCGAGACCGTATGAAAAAATTTCCTTTATGAAACCGGAAATGAACACGCATTTAATTTTTTCACTGTCACCAGATAAATCCGATCAACTTGAAACTTTGAAGTTATAAAATAATTCTTCAATACGAACCCAACGGCACCAGTTTCGTCGCATTCTGAGACTGTTTCCCTGGTAGGCTATTTTCACACGCACCGCAATGCCCTTTTGGACACCAAATTATCCGGTCTTCAAAAATAACAAACTATATACCTATCCTGACTCTAATCGACGATACGAATTCAACGGAATTGGTTTCGTGGCCTAATTCGATCGTCTGTTCAATTTATACCCAAATAACCCTTTATTAAATAAATTACGCGCTATAGAAATTGAACGGGCGTTTGTGGCTGCCGTGGCCACATACGACATCTGTTTGCCACGCCATTTAATACCGTACAATAATTTAATGTTACGGTTCCAATGACACCGATTTCATCGAAAACGGAGTCCATTTGCAAAATGGCTATTTTAAAGGCCTATAATTTAATAACGATTTTCATAGCGACTATTTCAAAATTTGATTTGGCCATAACTAACAACCTATAACACGGAATCTGGATTTTTCTCTTTCATATGAAAACTATTGTCAACACGGTTCTAGCGTTTCTCGTTTCACAGAAATCCGACTTATATCGAATCTTGTATATCAATTTGAAGTTCGAAATTCAATATTACGAACTGCACGACGTTTTCAAGCTCTATTTATAATTATATAAATATATATATCGTTCAACTTCGTTTAAATAACGAATTTAATATTTAATTCCATTAATATTTCCAATATGATATTTAAACTAATTTAAATATTCATTTTCAAATGGTCGAAAAACACGGGTCGTTACATTCTTTCCCCCTTAAAATAATTTCGTCCTCGAAATTGCTAAGGTAAGAAAGAACGTAATAGACCCATTAACTTCTAAATCCATTTTATTTTTGAAACAAAACCAATTCCATATAGTAAAGAAATATTTTCAAAAATATCGAAAATTTTCTAATCCATTAAATTCGCGGAAAAATTTGGCAGAGTCTCCCCTGCACGGAGTGACATCTGCAATATCGCAGGAACAAATAATATATATATCGACCAACGGTCGGAAAAACAAAAACCAAAAACCCAAAATGTTATATTTTCGCGTAGGCATACCTTCACGAGCGCTATTGGGCATACTGGTTCAATTTATGCGATATAGGTAGTCAAAATTTATCCTCGTATCCTTTAGCTCCCTGTACTCACCTCAATATCATGTTAGTAACCAATATGTGAATTTTGAAATATCATTTCAATTAATCCACAAGTTCAACTACAAAAATTTTCAAATCCAAGCACATAGCCCCATTTATTATCAAACACAAGGTTAAATTAATCCTTAATTCATACATGATTCCATTCAAATTACCATTCTGGAATTCATTTCCTGAGTTTCCTAGTTCATTCAACCCTTGATGAATATATATAACCCATCTAACAGACAACAAGCAATGCACAACAATGCACAGTCAACCCAACCAAATCATTCAATTTATCTTAACTTCAATTTATATCCAATATTAATGTTTATATTTATCCACTTGGGTTTAATATCAATCGATTTATATCATGTTGACGTTCACTCCATTATTATTAATTAAATTCTAAGTTCTAATTTATCTTATTAATTCCAATTCCGATTTTTATTAATCTCATTTATTAACTTCACAATGGGATTATCTGGCTATATAAAACCATTCAAATTTTAAATTCAATTTGAATTTCATTCAAATCATTTAAACACACGAATATCTCAATAATTGTATAAATTATTCTTTTCTATACAAAATATAATTTGGGTAAAATTATTTCATTTACCCTCTTTTCAAAACACTACTGTATTCATTGTCAGTTCTATGCTTCTCAACACTTGAACTGATCAAAAAACACAATACAAAACATTTGTATATAGAATTTACAAATACGCTCTCGTATATATACACTCAATCTCGATCTAGGGTATTACTAACCCAATCTCTATCGAGTTACACCACGGAGCCAAGGTTACCACTAAACCAATAGCTCTGATACCACTGTAACGACCCAGCGGATTTCGGCCTCGAAAATCGACATAAATACCTTTACCGTAACTCATGCCTATCTTCCAACACCGAAAACACTGGATAGTATTAGAAAGAAATTAGAAGGTGAGATAAGAAAGAAAGAAATACCAGAATAGTAGAAGAAGAAGGAACAACACAACACAGAGTCTCACATCGCAGCGGAAACAAAATATAATATAGAATATAAATCTTTATTGAGAGCTTTAAACTTACAATCATCAGAGTACAACACACATCTGGACAGTTTTGGTAATCTGTACTCATATATATATATATATATATATCGCACAGCGGAATATCATTCGTCTGAACGTCTTCAACTTGTCACTGGACTTCACGGTACCTGATCACCTGAACCTGTACATCCGGGCTAACCCGAGCATTTTCAAAACACCGGGTCAGTCTGGTGAACCAGAGTGAGATAAACTCGCACAGCAAATTTACAGTATCCCACGACTTGATTTTAAAGTTAAAATCCTTCGAAAGAAAAGATAATCGTAAGACCGATCCACACAATAACACGGACGGTTTTTACCTTACGATGACCCAAACCAGTTTTCGAAATCAATATCTTAATATGATATTATGATAATGTCTAGATACAAATAATTAACAAATCTAGAGGAACGCTTGCATCTCACGCTCCCCGTATATGATATACAATCGAAAATCGCAGGCGCTTATTGGATATTGGATTTTCCAACTTGACAAGGTATGGGACCACCTTCCGCACGTGTATCTCTAGAGGCGAATACACAGGGTTCAACAAGAACGTCTTGCAACCCGGCCCTCACATGACCGACCACTCATTTCGCTTGAGTGTATCGAATGTATATCACCAACGGTTGGACTCAAACCACCGTTCCCGAATGGGCAGAATCGATAGATTTAGAAACAAAAAGAATTTCTCCAGATAGGTGATTATACACCCTAATGGGAGCGACCCACATAGCCATGCTGCCTGCCCGATTTTTGTCATCCCCCGGTTGCTGAGGCTTGAGGCTAGAGTTCCTCTTCGTACATCTGGCCATCATTCACTTTGAATGCCACATCGTCAGATCCTCTGGACATTACTAATTGACGTCCACAAAAAAATACTCTAGCGGTTAAGCTAAGAGAACCGTCGTCCTCCGCCACCAACTAAGGTACGTTTGAAGAAATCAACGTACGTGATCCCATTGGAAATACTCTGTCAGACACTCGTCCATACAAGTCATCCAGGAACAGGATGAACCGAAGGCACTCTCCTACTGCATCTCATATAGGAATCACCCCATGGATCAGTAGCGAGTAGTCCTTGCAACCCGTGGATTCCAACCACGACAAAACCACAGTTTATCTCTGGCCGCTAAACCAGAGATTCTTAGCAGTTCCTCCGCTTATGAAGATCCCCGGTCTTCAATGCTCCATCTCGACCATCTTCAAATATCTTCACGTATTTGTTGGTTGGAATGGTTTTCGAATGTAAATTCGATCCCGGTCTTTCCATACCAACAATCGTATTGGTCAGATTTTGATAGTCGGTGATTTAACTATCAAAATAATCAGTGTTTCAATCATGACACCCCAATGAGTTCACTGGCTCAGTATTCAGCACCACTTGGCCTTTGACAACTGATTTACTTTTGTTAAACCAAACTTCTAGCTCTTTTAACATTCAAAATACGACATTTGAATAACTCTAATTCGATTAAATTCCAATCGATTAACTCTAATTGATTAACTTTAACTGGTTAATTCTAACTGATTTACTCTACTTGTTTAATACTCGACTTACATCCATTCGCTTGACTCTAGATCACAACGATCACAATGGTTACGCCTGATCCCCTCAGGAAACATCCGACTGCCGTAGGCTATCAGCAGCCCTGCGAATTACGCTAGCAGTCGTACGAAATGACAACTCATCCTTTATTATTTAAATCGGAAAAATCCATTTGTTTTTAATAAGGAAATTTATAGCACATATGTTATAACAATAGCATTAAAATTACTATTTAGATTTACAAGCAACAGCGCTATAATCGCTGTTTAGGTTTACAATCCATTACTATAGCAACAGTGCTAAAATCGCTATATTTGATTTACAAAACATGTATTATAACAACAGCGCTAAAATCGCTGTTTAGAAACACTTATCAAAGTTTAACCATTCATCTCATTTCTTATGCTCATAATTGTAGATCTGATTAACATCAGAACAAATCGAAGTCTTAACAAATAAAATATTTATTTATTTATTTCCTTTTCTTTTATAAACCTTTATTCAAAATAATATATTCAAAATCCAACTCCAGTTATATAATAAATTTTATAACCTCATCTTTCTCGATTCCCCTGACGGTGAACCAATATTTATAACACGATTGATTTTATAGGCCATACACTGCTAAATACTCAACCAATACCGCTCATTGGTTTAAACACAACACAGGTTGAATTCCCAGTCCAAATCAATAATCACATCAATCAACCAAACAGGATAGTTCATATGTGAAAATATGAAATAAATAATATATTTGAGGAATCCGGTTGGATCCCTCCAACCTGTTCTTCCCTGTATACAGAATGGTTATCTCAAGTTAGACTGTTCAGTTTTGTTTAACTGATAAACTAAATAACGACCATTTAACATCAACCATGAGCAATTCAAACAATGCAACCATTTAAACACGTTTATAAATAAACGTGACCAACAAGGTAAGTTACCTTTATTGGAACCTATCGTTAGAATAACGATTTGGTATTTCACCGAAATTAAACACAGTTTAATTCATCGGTTAAATCAACAAACAAATGTATAACTAGCAAACAGGCAATCATCAGCCAACAGAGCATACAAAATAAAACCCAATTTATATAAAGTATAAGTGGGAAAAACTGAGTGAGTTTAACTCACCTTATCGTCGTCAAAATGGTTTGTTTTGACAAGCCTCCAGCTGCGTTCAATTCCGTCCGTTCCATTTTCCCAATATTACGTCCCTCGGTACGGTTCAAACCTCCTTGTTTTGTCCGTCTCTGTTAATCATATGAGCATGATACACAAGTTATAGTTATTTGTTTAATTAATCAATTAAAATCTTAACTAATTTTTAAATTAATTAACTAATTACTGATTGTATCTAAGTGGCCATGTTAGCCAGTATAAGGTCTTGCTTACGTTAATTTACTTTTGATTAGTTATGTAGACATTTTTGGGCGTAATGGTTTTCGTAGGCATATTAAATAATTAGTCATGTTATTCTTGTACCCACGCTTATTTTTAATACTTATTATATTATGTACTAAGCTAACTTACGTTAATTTAAACATGGTTGGCATGTTGATTAGGGATTTTACACAACACCTGTCACGTTTTACTATATTCCCACACTCTTGTCTGCTACCAGTAATATTTCTTTTCTTCGTGTGAACCAGTTTACATATTTCCCCTTTTCATTTGTTACGTTTTTATCAAAAGGAAGAGAAGAAAAGTTTTGACTTAATAAAGTTGTTCACTCTTGAAACATTGGTAAACTGTATACTCCTGTCAATAATCTGTGTTTCATCTTCTAATAAATTGTCGTTCAAAAACCTCAATTTGGCCATTATTATATTTAATTAGACATAAACACTAAATCTACTGAAGTATAGCATTGGGCGGTTTGTATTTAAGTGAGTTAAGATTTGTCAGGTCACCCTAAAATACTAATGACTTATTATATATATAATTAAACCTTTACTTAACGTTACTGTCCACGTTTGCTTCCTATGTATTGTTATCTACACAATAGTTACATGATGTAAAGGTGCTGACCTTGTTTTTAATACCAACGTCCTAATATATATTTCTACCGACTGTTTATATTTATATCTTTTACCTGCTGTTTCGAAATGGTCCCTCCAAACTTCACGAATCGGTTTCCCTCCTACCATTGCCTCCAAAGCTCTGACCATCATCACATCTACCTGGCGCCACACCGCCCCTCTTCCTTGAAATAGCACAGTCCTCCTCTTCTCAACCACATGGCAGCCCCACCATTCGACTCAACAGCAACCCCTACGTCCAATCCTCACCACCCAACCTTGTTTCTGAACCTCACGTGAAAACCTCCTCCGCCGCGCCGGAAATAGATCATCGGATCTCGATCCATGGCTGCCGTTCTGACCCCCTTACCTTCCTCGATTAACGCCCCCATTCCCACTCGACTTAGTGCTGTAACGAACTCCATGGAAACCCAAAACTGCCGCTGTCTTCGAAGCCGCTTCTGGCCACACCAGTCATCGTGAGTTGATCACTACCGTTAGGAATGGAGCCCTTATACCGCTCGTGATTTTACTGTTGAAAGATTTGAGGATGGGTGAGCGGATGAAGGAAGTTTTCGGTTTCAGCCATGGAGATAAAAGAAAAAGAGAGGAGAAGCTCCTTTTATAAGAGAGGGGTACGTGGTGAGCAAGGCGTTTAGGTATAGGTCTGCAGATAAAAGAGAGTAGGGTTGGACTCGAGGATTTACTTGGTCGGCACGGTGTTCGTGATAGACAGACAAAGAAATGAAGTGTTGGGACATGAAGCTGCAGTGTTTTAATTAGAACAGGACTTGTGAGAAACAAAGAAGGACAGTGTTATTTCTTAGCATCCACAGCTATTCCGCACGTTAAAAGCTGATAAGATAGGCTAATGCAAAAATGTATGGTGGAAGCTTCATCAATTATTATTGTATTTCTAACGAAACTTCACGCTGAAGTAACACGCAGAAACCACCACAAACGACTTTCGTTTACTGATAAAAAAGCTAATCTTGGTGTAAAAAGGTATTCTGGATCCAATGGGACAAGTTTCGTCGAAATCCGAGACCGTATGAAAAAATTTCCTTTATGAAACCGGAAATGAACACGCATTTAATTTTTTCACTGTCACCAGATAAATCCGATCAACTTGAAACTTTGAAGTTATAAAATAATTCTTCAATACGAACCCAACGGCACCAGTTTCGTCGCATTCTGAGACTGTTTCCCTGGTAGGCTATTTTCACACGCACCGCAATGCCCTTTTGGACACCAAATTATCCGGTCTTCAAAAATAACAAACTATATACCTATCCTGACTCTAATCGACGATACGAATTCAACGGAATTGGTTTCGTGGCCTAATTCGATCGTCTGTTCAATTTATACCCAAATAACCCTTTATTAAATAAATTACGCGCTATAGAAATTGAACGGGCGTTTGTGGCTGCCGTGGCCACATACGACATCTGTTTGCCACGCCATTTAATACCGTACAATAATTTAATGTTACGGTTCCAATGACACCGATTTCATCGAAAACGGAGTCCATTTGCAAAATGGCTATTTTAAAGGCCTATAATTTAATAACGATTTTCATAGCGACTATTTCAAAATTTGATTTGGCCATAACTAACAACCTATAACACGGAATCTGGATTTTTCTCTTTCATATGAAAACTATTGTCAACACGGTTCTAGCGTTTCTCGTTTCATAGAAATCCGACTTATATCGAATCTTGTATATCAATTTGAAGTTCGAAATTCAATATTACGAACTGCACGACGTTTTCAAGCTCTATTTATAATTATATAAATATATATATCGTTCAACTTCGTTTAAATAACGAATTTAATATTTAATTCCATTAATATTTCCAATATGATATTTAAACTAATTCAAATATTCATTTTCAAATGGTCGAAAAACACGGGTCGTTACATTTTGTCTCAAACCTTGTTTTGAAATCCATCCATGTCTCAACCGGCCTCTCGGCGTTAGTGACTTCCCACCAGTAGGAAGCTTCGTCTTTGAGCAGCCATACCGCCAACTGTACCTTCTGCCTATCGTCCACCTCGAAGATAACGAATAGATCCTCAGTTTCATTGAGCCAGTTCCTCGCTTCGACGAATGGTTCAGTTCCCTTGAAATCCTTTCCACCCATGGCCCTAAAATCTCTACAGATCTTTGAGAAAGCAATTGCACGAGGAGGGGGCGGAGGAGGAGGGGGATCATTTGCTGGACCTGCGGCGGCGGTCCTAGCCTCAAGATATTGACGAAACCAACCGGGTACATGAACACCCTCTGGTATCTCAGATGCTTCAGACATGCTGAAACGAAAAAAAAGGAAAGATTCAATACAAAAAGGACTGAAGGAAAGATATATGGCTCTTGGGGATCATGTTTTTCAAAATAAGCTTTATTTTTGAAAATACTTCCTTTCAAAAACTTTTTGAAAATAGTTTTCCAAAAACTTTACCCAATCTGGTAACCTTCAGCTCTGATACCAAGTGTAACACCCCACCTCCGTTAAGGTCACTCACAAAGGGAATGCCTTAACTTTGGTGGAGCATTTTAGTAAACAGAACAGAAACTTACAAGACAGGTAAAATAGTACTTGAAAAATTTATAACTTTATTTCAACAGTACCGAAATAAACTTGGTTACATCCTTTCAAATCACAATATCAAAATTCAAGTACAAAATATCAGTCTTGTACAAAAGCCTTCAGAATGCATAGTTTTAAAATCATAATCCCCATAGAACAGAAGCTATACAGAGCCAATCCATACTTTAAGCACTTTAAGCAGAAGAAACCCGGATCTAGCTAGAGTATTCCCTCCTTAGAAAACCTGGGGGGAATCGGAAGAAAAGAGGCGAAACAACAAGGGTCAGACATAAAGTCTGGCAAGTCCAGTGACTTTCAGCATATGAACAGATAGTAATAACATGACATGAACATAATACTGGATGAGAGATAACTGTAACAGGTGTAATAGATATAACAGAAGAACAGAACGATATAAGCTATTACTTTACACTTCTCTGCACTAATACTAGTTTAACAGGATTAGGTTTCACCCTAATGTCTAAACTGAAACAGAAGCGGGTACAGAACAATTTAACAGAAACAGAATGCTAATAATGGGCCTTTACTACCCGATCAGAAACAGACAGAAGCAGAAACAGATTAATCCCTACGGAAACAGAATGCAGAATTAGGTGTACACTAGTAATGGGCCTTTACCACCCGAACAGACGGTACCACGCAGAAACAGACAGGTGTTACCACCCAACAGAAACAGATGGTACCAACAGAAACAGACAGAACTAAGTGTACCCTAAAACCCTACCCCAAGCGATCGGCTCCCTAATACATAAATATCCTGTATCGGCCCCACAGTAGGGTGTATCACTCCCTAAAGTGACAACCAATTGGCACAGACCTATTTACAGATGTCACGGCGTCTTACATCCTCAGAGGCAGACCGGGATCCATGCACGCACATGACCCGGTTGGAACGCACCATCAACACCCCTTGCCATTATCAGAATGAACCGCTTATAATTAGTTCAGTAAGCGTGCCCGGACCCTACCTACTGTTGGGTCAAAGTTTTGATACCAGAAAGGGTTACTGACTAATACGGGTCCCAAACAACATATGACACAAGTGATTCCCCTCCTAACCTTGTGTCCCCAGACAAACAGATTTCTACAAATTTCAGACATACAAAATTTAGATTAACTAGTTCACAGATCAGACAATCAAGTTAACAGGTTTTCAGACTAACGGATCAGATGTTCGGATTAACAGGCTTCAGATTAACAGACTTACAGATCAACTGGTTATAGATTATCTAACTTTGTATTGGGCCTACGGATCCACGAAACGGGTTTATCAGATTCATTGGTCCAATTGGTTTAACCTTACCCAACACATTTTAGACATCATAATTATCTCAGATTTTCATTAATTAAATATTAATGCCCAAACCTCTCACATTAGACTGACAGTTTGCGGCTACTGGTTAGGCCGGTTGGTTTCGGGCAGGTTTCTGTCGCAAACTGAGTCTAACCTCGGGTTTCAAGCACGTTATGACTAACTTCTCACATTAGAACCTATTGTTTGCGACCACTGGAATATGTCGGGCGGTTCCGGGCAGAATTACGCCGCAAACTCATTCTAACCTCGAGTTAGCCATGTTTTATCTTTGCGACCAATTAATTAATGATTTACCATTTATACCCACGCCTAATATACATGCCAATTATTCATAACTATAGCCAATTCAGATTATGTCAATAGCGGACTAATTATACCAACTCAACAGATATAGCAGATAACAGTGTTTTAGATTAGGCGACTTAACGAATTTAGCAGATTAAGCAAACTAGCAGATTTAGCACTTTCAACAGACTTAGCAGATGACAGATTTGGCAGATGAACAAATCTAGCAGACTAGGCAGTAGAGCAGAACTAGCAGATTAAGCAATATAACAGAACTAGCAGATTAGGCAATGTAACAAAACTAGCAAATTAGGCAAATATAACAGATTTAATCATTTCTTAAAGTTTCACAAACATATCTTGCCTAATTATAAACCTTGCCTAAGTTCACATGCATAAATATTTGTCATGATTCACAATATGATTATATACCAAATATAGCCATCTATTACTATGCATGTCATATATCCCAAAGATCCCTTACTTAGGTGTTTATTTACATTAATAGATGCCCTACTCTCATGTAAATCTTTATACCTAAGCCATATTCTTTTTATCACAAATCATATGTTCAATACCCATTTATGTTATAAATATAACATGTCCAGTCATATGTCTCAGATTTTGTCTTAGCTACAGTCCATGTTCTTTCTTCAAATCAGTCACCTATTGGTCATGCCCAATTTATGCATCATTCATTTTACTATCCCAAATATTTTAGCGTAGGTTAATCTCTTATGAGATTGGCTCAGGCTCGCGGTAGCCTGGCTATAGAACAGAAAGAGGAAAAAGTTACAAAATAAGATAGATCCAAACAGAACGGAACAGATATAACCTCAGATTCAGATTTATAATTCATGTCATAATCATAATTAACGTTTATATCGGAAAATAACTGCACTTTCCTTGATTGGATTAAAGAAAGAACTTTAGTTGTTGCAGAATTGTTGCAGAAGCTTTAATCTCTAATTTGAATTGAATTGCTTAGGTTGATGTTGATTAGCTTCTAGTTTTGATTCCAGCAGAGTAGCGACGCCATTTTTATTTTTATTTAGAACAAAGGCAGAGAAGAAGAAGAATAGAATTGTGTGTAGAGGAGGCTAGGTCTTAGGGTGTATTTATAGGTGTAGGAACTCATTTCAGCCATTAGATTAACCCTAAAACCAATCCGGACCATCAAAAATCATCCTAGGGCTTCAAAAATGGGTTTTGGGCCACCCCAGGCCGACCAGGTCGACTTGTACAGAGGGGGGGTCTACACTATAGTCGACCTGGGGGGGGGGGCAGGTCGACTATAGTGTCGACACTATGGTCGACCTGGGTCTGTCTGCCAGAAAGTCTGCTGAAATCTTGTTTTGGCCATATCTTGGTCGTACGGACTCCGATTTTCGAAAACTCGGACTCTATTTCGCGTATTTTTCCGAGAGGAACGCAATGGTGATGTCCATTTTACCTAATTCCTGATTCTTGAATTAGTTATCCTTATTTTACTATCTTTTCCGTTACATACATCGTTATCGAACTAATTTTTCTTCTCTTCCATGTATTAATTAATTCTTCTTATGCATCACCATTATTTACCCATCATAAGCATATTTTTATATATTTAATTATATTAAAAATACGGGGTGTTACATAAAGACTGGAAATAAGTAAAAAAACTGGAAATAAATATAAACACTGGAAATACATATAAAAACTAGAAATGCATATAAAAACCGGAAAATCCAAAACTGTGCATAAGTGAAAAAGTTTCCCCATTTTTCTTGGTTATGGAAGTGTACATATATATGCATGCATGGGTGTGTTAATTTGGTTAATTCAAGATCTCATACTAGACTAAAGCATTTAAAGCTGGAAGCAAACATAGGCCTCTGTTTTGTTAATTAAACCAACACCTCAAATCAAAAGTCCGGGATGCACCTCGCTTGGTAATGCATGTATGCAAGTTTTTAATTCCACTTTATGTAGTGGTACGAAATCTATATATATTCGAGTAGCCTTATATTTTACTACTTGACATGAAATAAAACATCAGATGTAGTTGTCCAGAATAAAATACATAGCATTTTCAAAGTAAGAATTGTCAGATCCCAGACCAGTAATTTAGAGATCGGACTGACAGGTCGAAGATGATCTATGGTGGCAATCATATTTGTTGGCAAAGTTATGGTGGTTTATCGTTTCACGGAGGTAGTGTGCACATGCACGGTGGGAGAGTCCACCGTGTTGTACATGTGCTTTGGTTTTTGCTGGTTTTGCAAACTTTTGTTTGCCTATGACCAAACTTGAATAAAGGAGATTAAGTCACGCTTACCCTGATCTGCTAAAAAAAAGAATTAAAATGGAAGCAAAAACGTGAAGGAAGACAAGGGAAGATGAGGGAGAAAATGAAACATAGGTGGGCACTTTTCTTTTGTTATGCTTGGAGCAGAAATTTGGTGCAGGGAGGTTTAGTGTGTGATGCATGGGTTTTGATAATGGAACTTTGGGTTTGTCTCATTTTCCTAAGAAAAAAGGAGAAACAGGAAGTAGCAGAAGCAAAGATATAGGAATAAGAAAAGGGGAAGGGAGGGGTTCTGTGACGATTCCAAAATTCCCCAATCTCCGAAGAGACGGAAAATCGCGGATTGTTTGAGAACACGACACATCAGAACACGGAGTAATAGAACATTTCATTGATATTAGCACGTTTACATCAGAGTACAAGAATCAAAGTACAAGTAAATAATATACAACAGAAAAATATTAGAGATTTAAATTACATTTAAATACGTAAACATAATGTGCAGCGGAAAACATCAACTACCACAACTGAAAGAAATACACGGGTACAAAGCATTCCGAATATAGATCCAACTATAATTTAGGATCCTCTGAAAAGATATATCTGTGAAAACCAAAACTATAAGTTGCCTGTATAGAAAATATGGCACACATAGTTTTGGTAGAAACAATAAACTCCGAGTCAGTTATGGGACTGGTGTGAGAACTAAAACAGTTACTAAATTTATTTTAAAGTTGGTTAAATTAAGGGATCACGCCGTATAACACGGAACGGGTTTCCTCCCAAGAATACCATAAAGTAAACAGCGCAATGCTAAAAGGAAAAATGAAGCCATTATAAGACTCAGGTCCCATCACACAATGCAAACACAAACCAGAGGATAGAGTTTTACCTTATAATGGTCAAACATGCTTGATATGTGAAATCTATCTTTTATTATTACTATAAGTGATGAAATCAACTTCAAATATAAATATATCAATCACAGACGACATAGTACCCCATCCTACTATGTCGCCATATAGGTTTACAACTAAAACCGCAAAGTCACGTATTGGAAATTGGGTTTCCATCTATGAGCTGAGGCAAGGGATCATCTTTATCTGACCTCGGGACACTCTAGCATATGTCCCATGGTTTCACAACATGTGTCCCTTGAAGTGGCAGGGTCGTTCCACACCTAACGTTTGCGGATTAGTTATTCCTGAACAATACGTTTCCCGGTGCTATAGGACCTATCATTCGAGACTTTTAGTCGGCTCTATATCCGAGGCGCCTCGCAATCCATCAACCACATAAGTAAAAAAGCCTTGGCTCCATACCATGACACCACTTCTAGCTAGAAAGAAACGTATGTCCTCCATGCGGTCCTTCATCCTGTTTTTGGTTCACACCGGGGTGTGAGGCTCGCGAATTAACGCTATGCATAAAGCGACGCTACTCAAAGCTATGCCTTGATCATCAACAACAAGCCCTACTTTTCAACAAAAGCTTTGATCCATGCATCTTAGCATGCCACATTGTCAATCCATACCATACCACTGATTTCCACCAATATATAACCTCTAAGCTCGTACGTCTCAGAGAAGGGTGTTAAGCAAGAGAATAAATTCTCCGCCACCAAACAGATATATATTTAGCAGAGATCAACGAATATAGCACACAATACAATGTCAAACATACGATCCATTTATACATCCGTTATAGGTCTGAACGAAATTGGAGCACCTTATTTCTCGTCCTATATGTCCAATACAGAAGGGAGGCCCTCGCATATCTAGTCGATCTCCAAGTACGTCTGGACGATCGCTACTTATTACCTTGTCTTGGGTGCATAACCCAATCAAGACATCGGTTATCATCCTAATGATATGAAGATCTCCGGTCTTCAACCATCGTCTTCATATCTTTGTCTTTTAGTCATCGTATCAGTTATTCAGAATGGGTTAAACCCGATCTTTTCGAATAACTCACCTATCTTGTAATCAAGTGCTACAAAAACACATCATATGCCTCATTCCAACCCAAAATATTCTCTTATTCAAATATTCTTTTCACATTTTATGCCAAATTAAGGTTTATCCAACTAGTCAGGATTAAAGAGCCTTACCGAAGTAATCATATTTTTTATTTCTCCAACCCCAACCTATTCATTCCATGGAACAAAACTGGTAGTACTCCGTATCTAACACCCACTGTGTTATTGGTAAAATTAATTACCATTTCACATTTCAAATATAATTAAAGATTTAACTATCGCATGGAGTAAAATGGGTAGTACTCCATTCTCGATGATTTCTTGAATTTAGTAAGTTTAACTACCTCATTCACATTCCAATCTAATTAAAGATTCATTAAAACTCCAACTTGGTTTTAATCTCAAAAATCATTACTGAATGATTATTCAACTTGGAAAATAAATCATGTCTTTAACTAGGTTAAAGAACTAATGTTATTCAAACCTTTTCTATATTCGTTAAAAAAATGAACAAAATCGACATAAAACTCTGTTCGAGTTAAAATGACGTACATCTACTTAACTCGGCTTCACATATTTGAATATTTTTGTGTCCATCCAAAATCGAACATCAAAATCATATTTTGATTCTTCACTGAATATTATTTTAAAATATTCGTTATTTCTAAATTGGAATCAGACTCAATCAATTACCATATAATTTTGTTTATATGGATTTCATACATCGCACATACTCAAAAACAGCGGTAAACAACTATTAAACATTACATTCACATCCTGAGTGCAATTTACAACTGTATAAGCATTAAGTAATTAAATAACGCATATAACAATCTGTCAATCAATCGGTTGATATACAATTATATCCAAGGGAGATGTTAATTAATTATCATCCCCAGACCTGTGTGGGATTTACAATCATCAACAAATAATTGGGCGATGTGTAAAATTATCATCCCAATACCCATGTGGATCGCAGTCCATGTGGACATTATTCATAATATAAATGTTTTATTTAACTACGTATATTTTCACAGTTTAATAATGATAATAATACTAAAACAGTAAACAACCATCAAACACCAAACAATATTGCAATCACAGGCAATAAATACATATTCGGTCACAATAACTGTAAAAATAATTTGAGTGAGAGAGTTCTCATTTTGATTTCCACTCCGTCAGTCTTTAATGGAGGAATTTATTTTTAAACTGAATTAAACAGGCATTTAATTTAGCTAAAAACCCAACTTGGTCTATTTCCATTCTGGCTAGTTCCATGTTGTAGAGCTCGACGATACGAGTGCAACGCTACCGAAATCGTCGAATTCCGATCTTGTATGAAAAAGACACGACATTTTATACATTGATTACATAATTAAATAATTAATTAATAATTAATTAAATTAATTACATTCCTTAATCCTTCTCCCTTTCATCATTATTTCCTGGAACAATTCGAAACACACTTCACCATTAACCCTTAAACCGTGCGCCCACCACAAGAAGCCAGACCAAGATCTAACATCGCCACTAGGATCGCCTTCGCACCTTCCCCCACTGCCGTGAGCAGAAGCTAGATCAACACCCCCATATCTTCAGAAATGGCATTCGAACGGGCCCCCTTCGAGAGAAAAATCCGATCGTCTGAGCTCACCAATGTTGATCACCGTTATATCGTTTCAAAGCTCTCGACGATCCCTTTAATTTTCATTCGGTATGCTTCAGAATTTATTGAATGGATTGGGATTAAAAATCGAATGAAAATATGTGCTTTTTGGTCATTCATTGCTAGGGCCGGCGGAAAATAATGAATGAGGGTTTGCAAAAGATTATATATATTATAATATTATTTAATTCTCTAATTAGTTCATTTTTGTCCGAACACCAAATCAGACCCAGCGATCGTTGTCCCTAACCAAATACCCCCATTCCGGACATAATGAGATATGTTTCGTAAGCCAATTCGACTGTTTCAATCAGTTTTTATCAAAATATAAATATAAATTAATATAACATTTGATATTGAATTTGAACGTACATTTTAATTCACTGGGGCCACATACTTACTTCAAAAATTATGAAATTTAAAATCTAGTTATGTTTTGATGATATGGTCCTAACAAAATTAGTTTCATCGAATTTGGAGACCGTTCGAAAAATAGTCTTTTTAACTGGCTTATTAAATTTCAACCAATATTGAAAATGCGTTTAAATTTACTACGCTCACATACTAATTCCAAATGACTTGAAATTTTAAACCCAATTATAATATGATATTCCAGATCCAACAAAAGTGGTTTCGTCGAAAACGGAGGTCGTTTTCCAAATGACTATTTTTAAGGGCTTACATATTATTAAACTATATATTAATTTTATGGAGACTATTTTAAATTTTAAACTAGACATAACTTACAATTCATAAAGTAAAATCTCGGTTTCTTACACTTGTTAGAAAGATATTATTAAACAAAATTCAACGTTTCTTGTTTTACTAAAATCCGATTTATTTTGAATTCTGTATATTCATTTAAACTTTAAAATCGAATTTTCAAACTACTGCGCCATTTCAAGCTTGTTTTATCATTAAAACAAATTTATACGTTCCAACTTTGCTTAAAATAAAATTTACATCATTAATTCTCAAAATTAATCGTTTTAAATTGTGGAATTTTTAAATTTGACTACAAATCCATGTAAAATTCATTAAAAATAAATTTTAAATTAGTTCCAAATTTTCGGGTTGTTACTGGTTCAAACGTTGTGTAACAGGGAGATAAGGAAGAATGGATTTATAAGGTGCATGTAAATGGAGTTGGGCTTCGACCCTGTATCTATAACACACACACACGCACACACACACACACACACACACACACACACACATATATATATATATATATATATATATATATATATATTTACACCGATATGTTTGGATCAAGAAGATATGTTTGGGAAAATTTTGGTTCATGTGAGGGTAGTCGAATAAATCAATGGTATATATAAGTAACTCGACGTAATATTGAGTTTAAACAATTCATTCTAAATGAATTGATTTATTAAAAGAGATACTAATGTTAAATATTGTTTAGAATTTATTAAGCGTAAATTTAATCGTGAAATAAACTAACATGTAAACTATTAATAATTGATCAATAACGATCTGTAAATTCAGTAAATTCTGAATTGTTTGATTTATTTATTAAGTTGTTTTTAATTACATTAATCGTAATTGAATAATTGTATTGACATCTGTTAGTGGAAATAAACATCGCTCCACTATATATTTGATTGACTGCATTGTTTGAACACTCTATAGCGGAAATAAACACCATTCTGCTACTATATTAGTTTGACATATTTTATCAGTTAATATTTGTTGTTGAGTTATTATTTTTAAATGGAATTTACAAGGTTGTTAGTGTAAATTGGGTTAACGACGTAAATGTCGTCTGTTTAAAAAAGTGTATATACCGTTGGGTCTGCTAAGTTATAATTTCTATAAAGTAGCTTAGAAATAAACTCAAGTTTTAACAATTGGATATTAATTGTTTTTTAGAAATAATTAGTGGTATTATTTTAAATTAATTATATTATTCATTAATTTAAAAGGAAAAGATTAATTGTAATAAGTTAATCAGGTTGTTTAGAGTGGATTTAAATCAACAGTTTAAATGAGAATTTATTATTAGATTAATTTGTTTCAAATAAATTTAATAGAAGAGGTTTCAATAAATGGGTGTTAAAAACTTGAAAATGTTTTAGTAAAATAATAGGAAGTTTAAATAGTAATTTAACTTTGGATAAATTATTCGAGATGATGTGTTGTAACTTAATAAATCTTTTAATCAAGTTAGTGGTAAAGATAATATAATTATTAGAGGAAAGATAAATCAAGTTGATTATTTGGATTGAGTTCTTGATATTTTTTATTTAATTTGATCAATGGTCCAAAACAACAATGTTATTTGAAATGGTTTAAGATTTGAAAATCAAATGAATTTTCTAATTTCTAGTTTGTCGAATATTTTGGATATCAAATTTCTACGAATCTTGACGATAAGAATGATTTTGACTCAAGGTCTGAGTGGTAATTAAAATATCCAACCTTAAACGATTTAACTATTATCCAATAGTCGTATTAGTTTGGGTTCGAAGTGAATGTTGGAATTGAATATCATTTTCAGCTATGGTACAAATATTAAAGAGTGAGATGTTCATGTAAGATTGACAACAAGAATTTTCTAAGTTAATACTTACATTTTCAAATAAATATATAGATAAAGTTAATATTTTATTGACATATTTAAAGATTATTTAAATAAGGCTTAGCAGATCCAATGGAAATAAATCTATTTATTTCATTTTATATTTGATAGTTAATTAACCGACTATAAATTTTGGACCTTTATCGTTATCTTTTCGAGGAGATCGGAATCCAAATTTCACTTCGATTCGATATATACGTTACGAGTAAGAGATTATTAAAGACCATTGAAGACGGTGTATTGCAAGGGTTATTCTGTCAATCCTAGGTAGAAATTGCCTAAGATGGATTTACGGGATAGTGCCTTCGGTTTTGTCCAGTCCTAGGACAACTTGTATGGACGAGTGTCTAACAGAGTATGCTAAGAAATTGCATAAGTTGATTTATTCAAACATACTTACGTTTGGTAGCGGAGGAATTCGTTTCTCTTAGCTTTATACCCATGTTTTTTTTGGAGAAATCAATTTGTGATTTGGCGAGTTTGACGATGTGGCATTAAAAGTGAATGAAGACGTGTTATATCTTAAGGTATGTTCAGCCTCAACTCTCACAATTGGGAAATGACAAAAATCGGGCGGGCAACATGCCTAAGTGGGTCTCTCCCAATTAGGGTGTATTGTCACCTATCTAGGGAAATTTCATTTACTTCTTTATTCTATTTGATGTTGTCCCTTTCAGGAAACGTTGGGTAGCTCCCAACCATTGGTGACAATATATGCTATACACTCAAGCGAAATGAGTGGTCGGTCATGTGTGGCCGGATTGCAAGATGTTCTTGTTGAACCCAGTATATTCCCCTCTATAGATACACTATCAGAAGATTATTCCATACCTTATAGTTGGAAATCCATTATCCAATAAGCGCTCGTAGTTTTGATTGTATACTATGTATGTAGAGCGTGAGATGCAAGCGTTCTACTAAATTGCTATTTATTTGATTTAGACACTATTATAATATCAGCAGAGTTTTGACATAAAGTTGTTTTGGGTTGTCACAAGGAAAAAACCATCCATATTTATGTGTATCGGCCTTACGATTACCTTTTCTTTCAAAACGTTTGGAAATTTAAACAAGTGTTTCGGATTCTCATAAGGGGAAAACCCGTTCTGTTTTTTCGGCATGGTTGTATGAGATATCCTTTATTAATCAAGTTGTTTTAAATCATTTACTCATACCAGTCCCATGACTGACCTAGAGTTTATTTTTCTATGTTTTCCCTAAACCCTTGGGTGCCCAAATTTGCACAGGCAATCCAATAGTTCAAGATTTTACAGATTTATCTGAAGGAGCTTGGAGCAATAGGCTTCAGTGTTAGATATTTAGAGTTTATTCCGTTGTGTTGTATACTGATGTACTCTGATAATGTATGTAAGTGAAAAAAATAGTTTGTATTTCAAAAGTGATTTATATATTATATTTTATTCCGCTGGGATTAGGAGATTCTGTGTTATTGCTCAGTTCTATCTTCTATCTATTTTCTTCTATTCTAATTTTCTATCTTTCTATTTCTCATCCTCTAACTTTTTTCTATTAATGATTCATATTCTTATGTAATTTGGGTTGGGCGTGAGTTGTATTCAGTCAGTTCAAATGGTATTTATTTGCGGGTCGTTACAAAAAGTTTTGAAAGGAAAGTTAAAGGGAAATTGAATATGGTTATAAGATATTTTTCTAAGTATTATAATGGAGTGGCTTTGTAAACATTAGTATATTAGAATAAGAAATACCGTAATTCAAAATATTGAAAGGTTTAGAAGTTTCAATTAACCATTCATTAATTATTTTTAACAGAAAAGGGCCAAGTGATGTTGAGTACTAACTGGTGAACTCATTTTATTTTCATGATTATTTATTTGATAGTTAAATAACCGACTATCCAAATTTGGTCATATGATTGTTGGTACAGAAAGATCAGGATCGAATTTATATTCGAAACCATTCAGACCAACAAATACGTGAAGATATCAGATGACGATCGAGATGGAGCATTGAAGACCATAGGTCTTCATAAACAGAAGAACTACTAATAATCTCTAGTTCAGCGGTTAGAGATATATTGTGTTATTAATTATTAATTAATTGGCCGCAAAGATAAACATGGCTAACTCGAGGTTAGAATGAGTTTGCGGCGTAATCCTGCCCGGAACCGCCCGACACATCCAGTGGCCGCAAACAATAGGTTCTAATGTGAGAAGTTAGTCATAACGTGCTTGAAACCCGAGGTTAGACTCAGTTTGCGGCAGAAATCTGCCCAGAACCAACCGGCCTAACCAGTAGCCGCAAACTGTCAGTCTAATGTGAGAGGTCTGGGCATTAATATTTAATTAATGAAAATCTGAGATAAATATGATGTCTAAAATGTGTTGGATGGATAGGGTTAAACCCACTAGACTGATGAATTTAATAAATCTGTTCCGTGAATATGTAGGCCCAATTACAAAGTTAGACAAATCTGTAAGTCTGTTAATTTGTAACTGGTTAATCGGTAAGTCGGTTAAATCTGTATATCTGATCCGTTAGTCTGAAAACTTGTCTGTGAACTAGTTGATCTGAATTCTGTATGTCTGAACTTGTAAACAAGTTAATCTGAAATCTGTTAGTCTGGGGACACAAGGATAGGAAGGGAATTACTTGTGTCATCTGTTGTTTGGGACCCATATTAGTCAGTAACCCTTTCTGGTATCAAAACTTTGACCCAACAGTAGGTAGGGTCCGGGCACGCTTACTGAACTAATTATAAGCGGTTCATTCTGATAATGGCGAGGGGTGTTGATGGTGCGTTCCAACCGGGTCATGTGCGTGCATGGATCTCGGTCTGCCTCTGAGGATGTAAGACGCCGTGACATCTATAAATAGGTCTGTGCCAATTGGTTGTCACTTTAGGGAGTGATACACCCTACTGTGGGGCCGACACAGGGTATTTATGTATTAGGGTGCCGATCGCTCGGGGTAGGGTTTTAGGGTACACTTAGTTTTGTCTGTTTCTGTTGGTACCGTCTGTTTCTGTTGGGTGGTAACACCTGTCTGTTTCTGCGTGGTACCGTCTGTTCGGGTGGTAAAGGCCCATTTACTAGTGTACACCTAATTCTACATTATGTTTCTGTAGGGATTAATCTGACTGTTTCTGTTCGGGTGGTAAAGGCCCATTATTAATATTCTGTTTCTGTCTGTCTCTGTTCGGGTGGTAAAGGCCCATTATCAGCATTCTGCTTCTGTCTGTTTCTGTTGGGGGTGGTAAAGGCCCATTACTAGCATTCTCTTCTGTGGAAATTATTCTGTACCCGTTTCTGTTTCAGTTTAGACATTAGGGTGACACCTAATCCTGTTATACTAGTATTAGTGCAGGGAAGTGTAAAGCAATAGCTTATATCATTCTGTTCTTCTGTTGTTCTGTTGCACCTGTTACAGTTATCTCTCATCCAGTTTTATTTTCATGTCATGTTATTATTATCTGTTCATAACTGAAAATCACTGGACTTGCCAGACTTTTTGTCTGACCCTTGTTGTTTCGCCTCTTTTCTTCCATTCCCCCCCCCCCCAGGTTTTGTAGAAGGGAATACTCTAGCTTGATCCAGATTTCTTCCGCTTGAAGTGCTTAAAGTATGGCTTGTCTTCTTCTGTGGGGATTATGATTTTAAACTATGCATTCTGAAGGCTTTTGTACAAGACTGATATTTTGTACTTGAATTCTGATATTGTGATTTGAAAGGATGTAACCAAGCTTATTTCGGTTTCTGTTGAAATAAAGTTATAAATTTTTCAAGTACTGTTTTATCTTTCTTGTAAGTCTCTGTTCTGTTTACTAAAATGCTCCACCAAAGTTAAGGCATTCCCTTTGTGAGTGACCTTAACAGAGGTGGGGTGTTACAAATCTACACATACACAGAATTTATTTGTGCAGTTGGGCGATGTATAAAATATATCGCCCCAATCCATGTCAGTGAAATGAGTATACATAAAAAAATCGTCTGATTTGTAAATGAATATTTATTTTAATTTCAGGAGAATTTTATGCCGCTCATATATACAGTAAAAATTATATTTTTAACGATAAAATATTTTACTCAACACATGAATATTTTATATATTTCATTTATACAATAAAAATGATATTTTATTGTTCAAACATTTTATTCAACACGTGAATATTTTATACAGTTCAGTTATACAATAAAAATGATATTTTTATTGTTCAAACATTTTATTCAACATATGAATATTTTATATAGTTCATATCACATCACAACACAATACGGTCCAAACAAACAACCATGGTTTATAAAATAAATAGTGTCGGAGGCTTCTAAGCCCCTTCTGCATCCTAGTATATATTTAACTATAATAAATTTGAGTGAGAAGGAGTTCTCACCTTTGGTTTCCACTCCAACAATCTTTATGGGACGGTTTGGATTCTATTCGCTTCCCGTCGGTTCCATCGCAATCTCTTTCACAAGGTTTATATTAAAAATCAGATTTTTAAATAACGCTATTTATATTTAAAAATCACATTTTCAATCAATGCTATTTATATTAAAAAACATATTTTTACAATGTCATATATATATATATATATATATATTAAATTTTCATTTTTAAACTATAATATACATATATACATACAAATCAGAGTTTTATCTAAGGTATTTCATATAAAAATTACATTTTTAAAACAATGTTATATCATATAAAAAATCACATTTTTATTGTGCTATATACATTTAAAAATACACATTTTTAAGTCAAAGTTATTTATGAAAATCATATTTTTAATTTATAAAGCTATTTTATAAAAATCATATTTTTAATTTACAAAGCTATTTTATAAAATTTATATTTTTTAATTTACAAAGCTATTTTATAAAAATCATATTTTTATTTTACAAAGCTATTTTATAAAAATCATATTTTTAATTTACAATGCCATTTTATAAAAATCATATTTTTAATTGAACAAAGCTATTTTATAAAAATAATATTTTTAATTTACAAAGCTATTTTATAAAAATCATTTTTTTAATTTACAAAGCTATTATATAAAAATCATATTTTTAATTTACAAAGCTATTTTATAAAAATCATATTTTCTTTCTATAACAGTTTTTTCATTAAAAATCACAATGCTGGTTTTATTTTCAAAAACAATGTATATTTTCATTTTCAAAAACAATGTATATTTTTATTTTTAAAAACAACGTATATTTTTATTTTTATAAACAATGTATATTTTTATTTTTTAAATCCTAAAAATAAAATCAATGCTAATTTATTGCATGAAAATAAATACACTGTTTGTAACGACACGGATTTCGCTCGGACCTAATCGATTGCAAAACCGATAGGGGTGTAAATGGGTCGGACCGGACCGGACGGAGGTGTGCCCAAGCTTTGTCCTATAAGAATTCGGACGGACACGGATCGGGCATCATATAGACTCGACAACGGACGGTCCTATCCGATATAGCCTTGGATAATAGATAAACATCAAACATTTTAGATCGGACCAAACACTAGTGTTTCCAAGCTCTGTCCTATAAGAGAATCAGATGGACACGGACCAGACACCTTATAGCTTCGGACCGAGCCGGACAACGGACTGTCCTGTCCGATATACAGCCCTAAAAATCGACCAAGACCGTTCAAAAACCGCATGCGCTAACTTTGGGCATACAACACATTAGAAAATTAATAGAAGACTTTTATTACATCATGATAATATAACATCAGAGTACAGAATATCAGAGTACATCGAATATAATAGAGCGGAAGATAAATATATAATAGATTTAATACAATGCAACAGAACTAACACAGCGGAAGACTATCAATGCTCTGGACATAGCTTTAAGCTTTGATCCAGAATCCTGCTCAAAAAATGAATATCTGCAAAACTAGCTACTCGACTGCCCGTGTGGAAATAAAGGCACCCGAGTTTGCAAGTGAAACAAACTACTAGTAAGTCATGGGACTAGTATGAGAAATCTTACTTAACCTGTTTAATAATAATAAGGCTAATTACAAGACCACGCCGCTAACGTGGAACGGGTTTACTTCATTGGATTGCCAGTGCATAAATATCAACCATAAATAAACGTATGGATCTACAATGCACAAATCAACATGCAATTCCTTAATCTACCCATGTAAGCTTAATTCCTAAACTTAGATTTCAAAATCCAATTCACTTTATAGAAATTATTCCTTTGGACTTTATTCCGCGATTTTTTTTATTTTCAAATCATTTGAAATACATATCTAGCTTTTATATCAAAGAAGATTTCACTTCGGGATCTTAAAAACAAGACATTTGGAAATATGAATTCCAAAACGTAACAATGTATACAAACAAGTATGCAACCTAATATCGCGCTCCCCGTCGACAAGGCAAAGGGCATGCACCTAAGCAACTCAATATACACATATATATGTGCACCTCCCACTATGGAGCAGGCTACACTAACGATGCACCATCCCACCTATGGGGGAAAACATACACCGCCCAAAGCCATTTAAGGCTATAACACCCATACTTTTAGTCGTCTGGGTTACTTGAATCTCTAGCCACATACCAAATCATTTCATATCCCAAAGTAGGGAAAATCATTTCACAACATGATAATCACAAGCACTTTCAAATCTATATAGACTTCCAATTCCAAATCATTTCAAAAACATCGGGTATAACCCTCGAAATCCTTTCTGTTTTATAAACATTCCCTGTCCAAAATCGGGAACACTATTCTTTTTACTTAAGAAATCTCATTTCAAAAATCATTTATTAAATTTTGAAATAAACAACATCGCTAAGCACCTTATAGTCAAATCGTGAAGTGTTTCACAAGGTGTTAGCACATAGACATTTTTACCCAACCCAGTGCTAAATATAAAAGCATATTTTGCTCATAAATTGGTCGAGCACAATCCAAACAGTCAATCCATCACAATCAATATCAGTACCCAAGTGTATTTGGTTCAATCACATTTCAGGTTACAATAAAAGAGTATTTTATTGTCTGCACATTTTCTACATTTCCAATGTATACAATAAAAAGATATTTTATTTTCTATACAATTTCTACATTTCATATGCATACAATAAAAGAATATTTTATTATTCACACATTTTTACATTAACAAATGTTATTTCTTATGTTAAAATATTTTATCAAATGATACATCTTTTTAGGATTCATTTTACATTAACAAATGTAATTTCTTATGTTAACATATTTTATCAAACGATACATCTTTTTAATGGTTCATTTTACATTAACAAATGTAATTTCTTATGTTAACATATTTTATCAAATGATACATCTTTTTGTGATTCATTTTACATTAACAAATGTAATTTCTTATGTTAACATATTTTATCAAATTATACATCTTTTTAATGATTCATTTTACATTAACAAATGTAATTTCTTATGTTAACATATTTTATCAAATGATACATATTTTTAATGATTCATTTTACATTAACAAATGTAATTTCTTATATTAACATATTTTATCAAATGATACATCTTTTTATGATTCATTTTACATTAACAAATGTAATTTCTTATGTTAACATATTTTATCAAATGATACATCTTGTTAATGATTCATTTTACATTAACAAATGTAAATTTTAATGTTAATATATTTTTATTCCAACTCTGAGTACTTTAGATGAACACTCATACATAAAAAAAATGTAATTTTTGATGTTACATCATTTTTATCAAACTATGAATATTTTTAATGAATCATTCTTTACGTTCAATAAAAATATAAATTTTCAATGTTGAACTTTTCTATTCCAAATAATGATCATTGCTCATTATTTCTTACATACAATAAAAAACTAAATTTTTATTGTCAAACTTTTATATTTCAAATAATGAACATTTTTACAAATTCTATTTATATAATAAAAATGTGATTTTTAATGTTAAAATATTTTCATTTCAAATAATGATCATTTATGTACAAATAAAAAAAGAGTTTTTATTTGTATACAATTCCTATGTCCATATAACAAATAAAAAGAGAATTTTTGTTTTCAATAATTCCTATGTTCATATATGACAAATAAAGGGAATATTTTTATTTGTATACAACTTCCCTATATTTAACATAAAAAATAAAAATGAATATTTATTTGTACACAAATTGCTATCTTTACTATGACAAATAAAAATGAATATTTATTATCAGTAAACAAATTTCTAGCTTTAACATGACAAATAAAAATGAACATTTATTTGTACACAATTTCAATATTTAACATGTCAAATAAAAACGAATATTTTTATTTGTATACTATTTCCATATTTAACAATGACAAATGAAAATGAATATTTTTTTATTTGGCAACAATTTAATGTTTAACTATGACAAATAAAAAATGAATATTTTTATTTGACAACAATTCAATGTTTAACTATGACAAATAAAAAAAATGAATATTTTTATTTGACAACAATTTTCTACTTATTCCATTAAATTCAATTAAATCAACAGATTACACCAAACAGCATCAATCAATATAGATCAAATCACGTACATATAAGAATTTTTAAACACGATAATAATTAATTTATTTTTAATTATTTAAATAATAAATCTCACCTATAACCTAAGAGTTATATTTTAAAAAAAACAAATATTTGGTGATGATTAAATACAGATAAAAATCATGACTGTTATATAAATAACTGTACGAGAAAGTTTTAGTGAGAAAGTTCTCACCTTGATCGGTTTAGAAATCACTTAATAACGATTGTTTTAATTAAAAAAAATTGTAACTACATCCAATCTTGTCCAAATTGATTTCATTTCGAAGACTTCGTCGCCACGGTTCCAATGCATCTGAAATCGTCGAATTCTGTTTTTGTATGCAAAAGTTATGAGGTTTTATATGTTAATAAAAAACTTTAATGATTTTTGAAATATGTGTTCAATTTCCCTTGCTAATGGCATCCTTCAACTTCCCGTCTGTTCTTGATTCGTCATCTTCTCCACTTGATTCGTCTGCATTCCCTCCTCTTCCATCTCGTCCCATTGTCCCTGATCCTGAGCCTCCTCATTTGTCATCTACCTCGGATTGCAATGATTCTTTTTTCTCTGTTGGTTCAGATGTTATTGAGAAAGCTAAGTCTTCGCAAGATGAGCCATTAGATCCAATTGATTGTATTATGTTAGATGCTAACACTATTCAGTCAATTCCTAGAGTTCATGGTAATTCCTCGTCTGATCTTGTTGTTGATAATGTTTTTGATACTGATTTTTCTGGTAAATCGTCTCTTGTTACATCTCAATCTCATGTTAATTTAGATCTGATTAATTCTAAGTCTGACAATTCATCGAACAATTCTCGTGCATCATTATTAGATCTCAATAATAGTGTTCTTGATAAACAACTTCTTGATGCCAATCTTCCCTCCTTCAATCCTGTTGATACTTGTAATTCTTTTGCTGTAAATCCCAATGTTAAATCTGTTGATATCTTGAACATCTCCAACGTTAATGGTAACTCATCATGTGGGAATTCTGCACAAATTTAACATTCTATACCTAAATCTTATACTCCTGTGCTCATTTCTAATCCTCCTGCTACCAAATCTAATCCATCTGTTTCCACTTCTTCTGATACTCTTTGTAAATCCAAAGCCAAAACAGATTACCTTCCACTCTTCAATTCTCTTCCTCGTAATGCTGGCATTTATAAGCCTATTGACTTTGAGATAGTTAAGGATGGTTTGCCTTAACCTCCACCTGAAATTGTTAAGCAAGAAGGAATGAAGTATTGGCAGAGTTATTTGGTTGGTTTCTTCCTTGATGGATCGCTATCTTATCTCACTGTTGTCAACTATATGAGGAATCTGTGGAAGCTTCAAGGTGAGGTGGACATTAAATCTGATGGGAATAATTTCTATTTCAAGTTTTCTAATGATTTTGATAAGGAGAAAGTACTTCAAGATGATCCTTTTTTCATAAGAGGTAAAATGTTTATAATAACAAAGTGGGATCCGAGTATTGGCAGTGCTCGGTCACAAATAAAGAAAGTTCCTATTTGAATTCATCTGCAGCGTATTCCTTTGCTATTATGGACCTTGGTAGGGATTAACTGGTTAGCATGCCATGTTGGCAAGTTGATTTGCTTTGATTCTAGTAAAGAGCGAATGCAGAGACTAAGATATGCAAAAGTTCTAGTGGAAATTTCTCCAGATACTGAATTACCGGACTCGATTCCTATGGATAAGCTAGGAGACAAATGTCCACCTGTTATGATCTTTTATGATTGGTGATCTCGTTTATGTACTCCTTAAATAAGGTGTGAATTCTTAAATAAGGTTGATGATCAACAGCAAGTCCCTTCATAAGAGGCAGTGGTACAAAAGCAAACTTTTTCAAATGATAGACAAAATTTGGTCAGGAAATTTCCCTCTGCTGTGAATAAAAATGATGACTGGAAAAGGGTGATTAATAAGAAAAAACAATACTGGAGGAGGAAGGAGGGTAAATTTGGTACTGATGTTGAAAAGATGTGAATGCGGCAATGGATAAAGTTGAGCAGATCAATGGAATTGGTAATACTGAAAATGTTGAGGTTAATAATGATGATGTGCAAATGTCTTTAAATAATTCAGTATTGGGAAGAGATAATCAGAATATAGTAATTGCTGATGAGAATGGAAATAGTGTGGTGCAAAGTAGAGATGTTGTTGGATCTAATAATAATGCTTTGAAGAAGTCTGTTGACAAAGGCAAGTAAATATTTGATGCAGTACTTAATGAAGCAATTGAAAAGGAATTCCATGTTCAAAATCCATTCTCTGTTCTTGATGATCCTCTTAATATGCCATCCTCCTCCTCTGTTTCATCCTCTTTGACCTCTCAATCTTGTAATTCTTCCTTTAGCTTCCAAATTCCTCATAAATCATCTTCTTCTCCATTGAACACTGCTCTAATTGGTTCTTCATCTTCTCCTTATTCCCATCTTTCACCTCCTTCCAAAATTGTTTTGCCACCTCCTTCTCCCTCTAACATGGAATTTCATGTTAATAATGCTGATGTTGGTTCAGGTGCAAAGAAAAAAATTGAAAATGAGTTGGCTGATTCTAAATCTGCAACTAAATCAAAAAAAGGAAGGAAGAAAAAACTTAAAAAGGTTTTAAGTGGCATAGAAGACATTGATGAAGGTGTAGAATTTAATCCAGATGATGTAATGCCTTCTGGAAGTCAAAAATATAGATCAAAAAGACACATCAGGCAACATCCTTCCTCGTTTTCAATTCAATAAAAGATCTGATGATGATGAATAATATATCTTTTTGGAATATTAGAGGAATGAATTTATCCTCTAAGCAATGTGAAATAAGAAATCTCATCAAAGTTAATAATATTCAATTAATTTTCCTATTTGAAACCAAGCTTGATATCAATACCACTTCCAAGGCTGCATCTTTTATTTCACCTAGTTGGAAATTCGATCATAATCTTGCTGAGGCAAGTTTTGGCAGATTGCTAACTTTGTGGAGTCCTCATATTTTCAACTTAACTAAATTATCTTCCTCGGATCAATTCATTCACTATAAATCTCTTCATCTTCCATTTAATGCTTTGTTCTATCTGATATCTGTATATGCTCACAATGTTGTTTCTTTGAGACAGCCTTTTCTCAGCTCTTTATCTTCTCTTCATCCTTTCACTGATCCATGGATAATTGGTGGTGACTTTAACTGCATGTACTCTTCTAATCAAAAACTGGGTGGTTGTCCTTTAAGTGTTAATGATATAACACCTCTTAATCTAGCTCTCATCAGTTCTAAACTTATCCCTTTGAATTGTTTTGGCTTTGAATATTCCTGGTCTAAGAAAAATCATTCTAGTCAACTTAAATTGTGTAAGCTCGATTACATTTTCATTAATTCTTCTTTTATTGATCTCTGGCCTCATTCCTTCTTTGAGATTTTATCCCCTTCCGTCTCTGATCATAGTCCTCTTTTATTAAATTAATATTGGGGAGTTGGTGATTCCATCAGTAAAGGGAAGTATTCTTTTTAATTTTTGGTTCTCGCACAAAATTTTTTCTAACATTCTTATGCAGGTTTGGTCTCAAAATTCTGGCACTAATCCAATGAATAGGCTTATTTTCAAATTGAAGCTTCTCAAATTTCATTTAAGGGCATGGTCTTATTTTCTTTTTGGTCAAGGAGCTAAGCTGTCTTCTTTCATTAGAAATGAATTAATAAAGGTGCAGCAGGGTCTGAATAGTAGTCCTTATGATACTCATCTTCAAAATTCAGAATTAGATTTACAGTTTCAATTAAAAGCTGCTTGGATATGGAATTTCAAGCATCTAGGCAAAGCTCATGTTTAAGGAAGGAATTTGAAGGAGATAAAAATACAAGGTTTTTTCATAATTCACTTAAAGTTAGGAAGGCAAATAACACAGTGTTCAAGATTAAAGACATTCATAGTGATACATTCTCAGATCAATCTGATATTGATGATGCTTTTGTTAAGTATTTTGAATCAGTTTTAGCTCCACATCACTATGATCTCTACTAATGTTCAGCTGTTATTTCATTTACTACTTCCTACCATTTCAAATCAGCAATCTATGGACTTAGTTAAGGAAATTACTAGGGATGAGACTAGAAGTGCAGTGTTTAATATGGATCCTAATAGTTGTGGAGGGGCAGATGGTTTTAATTCCTTTTTCTTGCAAAAGTGTTGGTCAGTCATTGGGGATGATATAGTTGATGCTGTGAAGTATTTCTTTTTGAAGAATAATATGCCAGCTACATTTTCAGCGACAGCTATAGCTCTTATTCCTAAGATTGAGAATCCTTCTTACGTTTCTGAGTTTAGGCCAATATCCTGCTGTAGTGTTTTTTATAAAATCATCTCAAAGGTCTTGGCTAATAGAATGCAAGTTGTTTTGCCTTTTATTATTTCTATGAATCAGCCTGTTTTGTTTGTGGTAGGTCCATTAGCGATAACATTCTAATTACACAAGAGCTACTACATGGTTATGATAGGAAGGTTATATCTCCTAGATGTATATGATTAAATTGGATATCAAGAAGGCATCTGACACGGTTTCATAGGAGGCTATTTTAGCAATTTTATCTCGAATGAATTTTCCTGCTCCTTTTTTAGCATGGATATATACATGCATTTCATCTCCCAAGTTTTCAATATCAAGACATGGTAGTCTGCATGGGTATTTCAATGGTAGAAGAGGTGTAAGACAGGGAGATCCCATATCATCTCAGCTATTCAGTATTGTTATGGAGCTTTTAAATTCCCTTATCCTTAAACAAGTTGAACTTAAAAAATTGGAGCTGCATCCTAGGTGTAAAAATCCTCATATTACTCATTTGCTTTTTGCAGATGATTTAATCATCTTTACCAAGCCCACCTCAAGCAATGTTCATTGTATCCTTTCAAAACTGCATGATTTTTATACCATTACTGGTCTTCAGATTAATCTAGATAAATCACATATCAAAATTGCTGGTCTGCCTGTTAAACAGAGGGAGGATTTAATCTTAAGTTCTGGTTTAAAGGAGTTGCCTTCTGATGCTTTTTATTTGGGCCTACCACTTTTTTCTGCCAGAGTCTCTAAAGTTAAATGAATGCCAATGTATGAGAGAATCATTGCAAAAATGAAACTATGGCCTTCATGCAATCTTTCGTAGGATGGTAGGTTAGCGATTGTGCAATCTATTATTACTGCCATGACTACTTATTATTCAAGACATTTCATATTGCCAGTGAAGCTTTTACATATGGTTATTAGTGCAGTGAACAAATTCTTATGGCATGGTGATCCCTTTGCTAAAAAAAGGGTACCTATTTCATTTTCTAAACTTTATGATGACAAGAAAAGTGGTGGTTTAGGTATCATTGATCTATTATAGTGGAATAAGGCAGCTATTTCAACTTATATCAATAAATTGAACTCTGATGATAATAGCCTTTGGACAAGATTTGGGAAGGCAAAATTGATTGGCTAAAAGCATTTCTGGACCATGGAAATCCCTCAAAACTGCAGTTGGAGCTGGCGGCAAATATTGAAACTAAGAGGTACCTTTTTACCTTTTATACAATGTAAAGCTAGTAGGATTAAAGGCCTATCTTTTTGGATCATGCCTTGGTCTGACGGAGGCCTTATTCTTGGTAATGTGGTTGATTATAATATTAAGAGGAATTGTGGTATCTCTGAGAGTGCTAAAGTTGAAGATTTTCTTGATAATGGTTATCTGGTTTTGCCTTACAGTAGTTCATATGTTTTAAGGAAGTTTTGGAATTATATAAGTGACAGTTTTAGGATTGATGATGATTTTAATGTTCTCTGGTCTGGTAAAAAGCATTCTATTAAGTAGGTCTATAGTGCTTTGAAAGGAGATAAACCCATTTTTCCTTGGCATGGTAGAATTTGGAGCATGAAGTCTTCATCAAAGCATAATTTTTTGTTATGGAAGATAATGTCAAATGCAATTAATACAAAAGGGAAGTTGTACTCTTTGGGAGTAATTCAGGATAATTTGTGTGTTTTTTGTAGATCTGATATTGAGACCAATACCCATTTGTTTTTCGAATGTCACTATGTTTTTCTAATTTGGGGCAGGACCTTGGCAATTGGAGGTTATCACAGACCTTCAAGGGATAGTAGAGCTGAGTGGTTTAA
Source organism: Allium sativum (assembly GCA_030737875.1). NCBI lineage: Eukaryota > Viridiplantae > Streptophyta > Magnoliopsida > Asparagales > Amaryllidaceae > Allium > Allium sativum. The sequence continues at coordinate 576,041,006 of CM060921.1, read as the reverse complement.
TGTTTTTAAAGCAACGAGATGGAGAATGTGTAAAAGCTTGAATCTTTTAAAGATTTTAAAATTGTTCTTATATGAAATCTGGTCTGAGAGAAACAGGAGATTATTTGGTGGTGGATCTTTAAACTCTAATGAATTGTTTGCGGTGGTGCATAGGAAGATTTTGAAGCTACTGTAGTGTTTGTGCTATGATTTTTGCTGCATTGTTGTGTTGATCCTTCATTACCTGCAGTGTTAGCTGATGGTCAGGCTTGGTGAGCAGCTGGTTCAATATGTTGAAGTCTGTCGTTTTGAGTTTGTCTTTTGTAGTTTAATTATTATTTTAGTTGGCAATATCATAGAGTTTTTTCTGAGTTAATTGTATATGTCATTTTTTTTCTCTATGATGTTGTCAATACGATATTAAACTCCATTGTAATGTTTTTAGTGTTAATAATATTTTTTTACTGCCTTTCAATAATAAATTTTTTTAATTAACTAATGATAATTAATAAAGTAATTAACCTAATTAACTACCTTCCCTATCCTTAATTTCTCTCCTCTCTCACGTTCCCATCGCTCTTCATTACGCACGCAGGAAGAAAACACGCAGCCCCCTTCAAATTACGCACCCCATTCCAATCCTCCCGGACCCGATCTAAATACACTACATAGAAGGCCTTCTTCTTCTCCATCTTCACCATGAATAGCTTTGAATTTAAGCTCCCTCATGGCAATGAATTTGCAGCCAAACCGCAACCCTTGAGGCTAGAGATTCGCGAAAGATACTACCCAAAACATGATCTTAACCGTTTGGATTTGTAGAGCATGTGAATCTCTACAGCTTTCATGCAGAAATCATCTTTTAATTCTTGATGGATTAAGAGAAAAGAGGGGAAAAAATAGAATTGTTTCAGCCTTGAAATGAAACAGGCAGTTTGGGTTTTGATAATGAGGGTTTGGGCTGAAAATGGGCAATTTATACCCTATTTTATATTATTATTTAATTCCATTATCTCCAAAAAGTGGAACTTTGCATCCAAACTCCAAACGAACTCCAATTACTGTCGTTCCTAACCAAATACCCCCATTCCGGATACAATGAGATATGTTTCGGAAGCCAATTCTACTGTTTTGATCAGTTTTTATCAAAATTAAAATATAAGTTAATATAACTGTTAATATTGAATTTGAACGTACATTTTTAATTTATCGGGGCCACATACTAATTCCAAAAATTTCAGAAAAATAAATATAATTATGTTTTGGTGATACGGTCCTAACAAAACTAATTTCGTTGAATTTGGAGATCATTTGAAAAATGGCCATTTTCTGGTCGATCCAGTTCAATTGAAATTGACAAAACACGTTTTCTTTTGCCACGCTCACATATTAATTCCAAAAACTATGATAGTAATAATTTGATATTTTGGATCAAACAAAAATGGTTTCATTGAAAATGGAGTTCGTTTGCAAAATGGCTATTTTCAAGGGCTTTGTTATTATATAAAAATGGAATTTTTAAATTCTAACACATTTTCTAACAAATTTTCCTTAAAATAAATTTTAAATTGGTTCTGATTTTCTGGGTTGTTACACTGCTAAACCTTTCTGCTTCCATTTCTGTTCTAGTCAGTTTCATGTCGTAGATATTTTCATCGCGATCCCAATGGATCTGAAACCGTCTGATTTGGACCTCGTATGAAATAGTTATAGGATATTATAGATTTGATTACATTTAAATGATAAATTAAATAATTAAAAATAATTAATTTAGTTAATTACATTGCTAATCCCCCCCAAATCTCTTTCTTCTTGTCATAATTCCTGAACTGTTTAAACCCAGTTCCTCCTCCAGAAAAGCTACACCGCGTCGCCTGTATGCCACGCCGGAGGACCATCGCCTACCCCCCTTCGACACCCCATCGCCTCACCTACCTAATCCCCCCAGTGGTGATGAACATAGAGCCTTAGAGAACCCCCAAAATCCCATCAATCGGTGCCACTTTGAATCATGAAATCTTCCCCTCCGTCGAGCTAGATAGAATCACCACCGTTCATCCTGTAGCACTCGATCTCCCCTACGATTTTCCTTTAATTAGTTTGTGGAATCGTTATCTGGATTAGAAGGAATTGGGGGATTTTAATTTCAAATATTTCATCCGTTAATCGCATGAAAACGACACTCCAGGAGTTTGACCGTGTATTGAGGACTAGGGTTGTTGACCTTGGGCTTTTATACTAATTATTTTTATTTTATATTCTTTTAATTCCAAAAAAAGAACAGTTTTTGTATTTGAACACCAAATCGAACCCAACGACTGTCGCCCCTAGCTAAACACCCCCATTCCGGACACAATGAAATATGTTTTGCAAGCCAATTTGGATGTTTCGATCAGTTTTCATCAATATTAAAATATAGATTAATATAATGTTCAAAACTGATTTCAACGTACATTTTAATTTTCCGGGGCCACATACCGACTCCGAAATTTCTAGAAAATAAAATCTAGCTATGTTTTGATGACACGGTCCTAACAAAACTAATTTCATAAAATTTGGAGACTGTTTGAAAAATGGTCAATTTCCAGTCGATAAAATTCAAACTGAAATTGCAAAACACGTTTAACTCCACTACGCTCACATATTAATTCCAAAAATTATGAAAATTGGAATCAAGCAATATTTTGACATTCCAGATCCAACCAAAGTGGTTTCATTGAAAACGGAGGTCGTTTGCAAAATGGCCATTTTTAAGGGCAATATATTATATAAAATATATATTAATTCCACCGTGACTATTTTGAATTTTAAACTGGACATAACTTTCAATTCCCATTATGAAATCTGGATTTTTCACATTCGTTAGAAAGATATAATTAAAAAGATTCAAATATTTCTAGTTTTATTGAAATCCGATTTATTTTGAATCTTGTACATACATTTGAAATTTGAAATTTGAAATCGTATTTTCAAATTACCGCGCCATTTCAGGCTCATTATATAATTAAAAAAGATTTATTCATTCTAACTTCGATTAAAATAAATTTTTAGTCATTATTATTTAAAACAAATCCTTTTAAATATTCAAAATCCATTAAAATTATTAAAATAAAAATTTTTAATTGGTTCTGAAAATCCGGGTTGTTACAATCTCCCCCACTTAAAATCTTTTCGTCCTCGAAAAGGAACGGAGCTGAAAGTTGTTTAACCAACCAACTCAACTTTCATTCTGGTTCCCATTATTTGACTTTTCAGTTTCTAAGAATTTTCAATTTTTTAAAATTTTGGCTAACACCTTAAATTTTTGAAACTTTTTGCCATAACCTCCTTTGTACGGGGAGAACTTTAAAACCGCAACTAGCCTCACGGGGCCCTCACCAATCCAAAAGAAAAAGAAAAAGCCAATCGGCTTATAAAATCATCAAAACCCTATAAATTAGTAAACATGTACCTATTTGTTGGGCATACATTTTTATTCCTCTTCTTAGCTTCCCTGTTATGACCTGTTCACACATATATATGTACATGTATGCAATTTCAAACAATTTTCAATTCGATTCAATATTTGCTTCAAGTTGGCCAAATTTACCTTTCATTTCTCTTATTGGTTTTGTAGTTCCAATATACTTTTATTAATCAGACTAATAATCAAACAACACAACCAGCAATCAATTAGTTGGTTAACGTTTCAAATTCATAATTTTTATATATTCAAAAATCACGTTTTTGATGCCAATTCACAACAATATATTCTAACTATATTTTGGTTCTTACACCAGTCAATTGCAAATATATAGATATCCCACTTTCGAAACTCGAACATAGATACTGATGATAATCGATTAATAATCAGGATCATCTCCAGGCGACTAGAGTGTGATTATATATCTATCCAGTATATTTGAGACTTCGAATACAGGTTAATTACGCGTGTATTCAAAATCTTCATATACTCGATTGTCCAAATTCAATTTAAAATAAAATATTCTAATACGAATAATTGATATAAAATTTTGAAACTAAATCTGATTTTAAAATTAGCACTCTTCACGCTCATTCTAGGATACTACTGATCCCATATCTAACGAGTCATTCTTATTGGATATTACTAATCCAATCTTTGATGAATTCTTTCATTCGGTTCAAATGTGTCTTGTTCTCGAGCTCTGTAAAACCAAAGCTCTCATACCAACTGAAATGACCTAAACTTACCCGTAAGGGAAAGCCCGGATTGAGTTGAGAACACGACAATCAGAACACAAACAGAAGAACATTTCATTGTTATTACAACAATTACATTCGAATACAAGAATATAACAGGGTATGAATAAATAATATACATTTGATAAATATTAGAGAATTAAATTATATTGCAGCAGAAAAATAATACATACCACGGCTAAAAGAAATACGCGGATACAGAGCTTTCCAAATATAGCTTTAGTTGCATCCAGGATCCTGGGAAAATAATATCTGCAAAACCAAAATTACTAGCGGTCCATGTGGAAAATAGAGGCACCCAGAGTTTAGGTTAAAACAATAAACTCCAGGTCAGTCATGTGACTGGTGTGAGAACTAAAACAGTTATTAATTTGATTTTAAAGTTAGGTAAATCAAGGGACCACGCCGTATAACACGGAACGGGTTTACCCCCAAGAATACCAGTGCATAAAGCAAACATCGTAATGCTAAATAAAGAATAATGAAGCTATTATAAGACTCAGGTCCCATCACACAATGCAATGCAAGCCGTAGGATAGCGTTTTTACCTTATAATAGCCAAAAATGCTTGGTACGTGAAATTTCAAATTTTATTATACTATAAGTGAAGAAATCAACTTCAATTATAAATGTATCAACCATAGGCAGCGTAGGTACCCATATATTATGTTGCCATACTAGGTTCTACAATTAAAACCGAAAAGTCATGTATTGCAAGTTGGTTTCCATCTATGAACCAAGGCAAGGGATCGTCCTTAACGCTTCGAGACAATCTAGCACCATGTCTCAGGGTCATCCTCAACTGCACCTTGAATCTTCAGGGACGGTCACTCGTCGGTGATTGGTAATACCTGAACAATATGTTTCCTTGCACAATGGGGCATAAACCTGGTCAGTATGTCGACCATCATATCCGTCGGCCCCGTAATGACCGATATATCAGGGGTACCTCATTATCCATAAAATAATAAGCAACATCCACATGAGTAAAATGTCTGGGCTCCATACCATGACACCACTCCTAGCTAGAAAGAAACGCATGTTCTCCCTGCAGTGTTCATATCGGGGTGTGAGGCTCGGAAATTAATGCTATACACAAAGCTATGCCCTGGTCGTGCTTTGATAATCAACCTCAAGGCCTTGGTTTTCAACAAAAGCCTTGATCATTTGCATCTCAGCATGCCACACACGCAATTCACGCCATGCGACTGATGTCTATCGATATATAACCTCTGAGCTCGTACGTCTCAAAGAAGGGTGTTAAGAAAGAGAATAAATTCTCCACCACCAAACAGATATATATTTAATAGAGATCAATCAACACAGAATAAAATCCAATGTCAGACACACATCCATTTACTAGTTCGTTCTGGGTTTGAATGAAACCAGAGGCACCTTATTCCTCATCCCATATGTCCAATACAGGAGAGAGGTCCTTGCATATCTGGTCGATCTCCAAGTACGTCTGGACGATCACCACTTATTACCTTGTCTTGGGTGTATAGCCCAATCAAGACATCAGCAATAATCCAAAAGATGTGAAGGCCTCTGGTCTTCAACCACCGTCTTCATCGTCGACTTATCGTCGAATCAGTTATTCAGAATGGGTATAAACCCGGCCTTTCCGAATAACTCGCGTATATTATAAACAAGTGCTATAAAAACACAACATACGCCTAATTCCAATTCTGAATATTCTTTTATTCAAGTATTCACATCATTGGGGAAAGGTTCCCATTAATTTCATTAAAGATAAATTCTTTTAAATTTATTCTTTAATTATCCTTTGGATGTCAATTCTAAACCAAATTAAGGTTTATCAACTAGTCAGGATTAGAGAACCTTACCGAAGTAATCATTTATAATATTTCCCAATCCCAACCTATTCATCCCATGGAGTAAAACTGGTAATAATCCATATCTAATACCATGGTGTTATCGGTAAATTTAATTATCATTTCACATTCAAATTTAATTAAAGATTTAAGTATCGTTGGAGCAAAAATGGTGATACTCCATTCTCAATCATTTCCAAAATTTGATATTAAAACTCCACTTAGTTTTAATCTTCCCAGAAATCAATATTAATGATTATTTAACTTTGGGAAATCAAACATGTCGCATCGACAATCTACATCGTACCATTGGTTTCTACCGATATATAACCTTTGGGCTCATACGTCTAAGAGAAGGGTGTTAAGCAAGAGAATAAATTCTCCGCCACCAAACAGATATATATTTAGTAGAGATCAACAATACAGTTCGAAATACAATGTTAGACATGAAATCTTGTCATTAACTGGGTTAAAGAACCAATGTCATTTAAAACACAGTTCACGATAAACCCAAAATCACATTCCATTAATTATGGAATCTTCACGGAAAAACAGATCAATATATAATCGATATCAATTACTGTATCTGACTAATAATATAAATGGAATAGCGACGAAGCCTTTTAAATTCCATATATATTTACAGCCTTCCTCCACAGAAGCTCACTTTGATTATTACCAAATAGAATTCCATTGAATTCCAATTAAATATATTAAATTGGAAAACTTTACTTTGGAAAATTCCCGTTAAATCTTAATAAAAGATTTATAAATTCCAAATTACATTACACGGTTAATCGGGTTAAAGAACAAATGCAATTTAAAACATCATTCACTATAAACCCGAAAATCCAATTCTTTTATTCAATTCCAATTAAATATTAATTAATTGGAAAACTTCACTAAATCTTAAATTAAAGATTTATTATTTTCTCAACTAGGTTTAAGAACAGTGTTAATAAAGACACCATTCACGATAAACCCAAAATCCCGTTTGATATTAAATACAAGGCTCTGAATAGAAATTATATCGGCTTATATTCAATATCAAATTCTGAAACCAACAAATATCGTTTTGGAAATAACGATATAAATATATCTTCCAAATTTCCATAACAATATTCGTAAAATCACGAAATCCAATATCAAAATATTCTGAAGATTATTTCCATCCTAAATCCATTCCAATTTGTTCGTTTGAAATTTCTGGTTATATTAAAACCATTAACAAATCCAATTTATTTTATTAAAAAATTATTGGATTTCAAATCTAGATAATAACTAGTTCATTTTGATAAAAATATATTTTTTATCTTTAAAACCGTGTTATTTTTCATCCTAATTCTTTCCAAATCATTTATTACGACTTTACACAAATTATTAATATTTTTAATAATTTTATTAAGGCCCTTTCAGTCAACTTCCATAAACAGTCATCGAACTGCACTTACAATGACCTTTTCCAAATTTTATTTGGACATAATTCCAAATCCAACCATTAAATTTCAAATCTCTTATATTCTTTGGAAACCTCTTTTCGATACGAGCCCAACGGTTCCAGTTTTAGGAGAATCTGACGGTCGGATCTCTCGTAATGTCAATTCGAAGTAAGTGGTCGAAACTCGCGAACGGTCGCGGCGCAGCGCGATCTATTCAGGCCATTAAATATATAATATATATATTTCGTTGATTTCCATTTAAAACGTATTTTTTAAACTGTTTATAAATTCGTTTTAAAATAACTCCAACTTCATTTTCAAGTTTAAACCAAAATTGAATTTTCCTTATCATTATAATGTATAAATGATAACGTTTTCAAAATATCAGATTTTGAATTCATTTCCTTTTCGATATTCATTATAAAAACGCATAAAAGCGATACAAATATCGTTCACATCAAAATGGCGTTAATCTAATCAACATGACTTCATATATTTAAATATTTTCATGTCCATCCCAAATCGGACATCAAAATCATATTTTAATCCTTTACAGAATATTATTTTAAAATATTCGTTATTTTAAATTATTCGTTCTTTCCGAATTGGAATCAGACACAGTCAATTACCATATAATGTTATTTATATGGATTTCATGCATCATATGTATACAGCAACAATGATAAACAATCAATCATCATCCAGAGTGCACTACACAACTGCACAAGCATTAATTATGAATAATTAACGCTTACAACAGTCTATCAACCAATTGATTGACGTACAACTAAACAATTGGGATTAGTGTATGTCGAATATCATCCCAATACCCGTGTGGGGTTTCAATCAACACACCCATGGAATTTATTTGTGTAGTTGGGCGATGCATAAAACATATCATCCCAATCCATGTCAGTTAAATGAGTGTACATAAAAAAAATCGTCTAATTTGTAAATGAGTATTTATTTTCATTTCAAGAGAATTTTATGTCGTTCATATATACGTTAAAAATTATATTTTTAACAATAAAATATTTTATTCAACACATGAATATTTTATATATTTCATTTATACAATAAAAATGATATTTTTATTCTTCAAACATTTTATTCAATACGTGAATATTTTATACAATTCATTTATACAATAAAAATGATATTTTTAATGTTCAAACTTATTATTCAACACGTAAATATTTTATACAATTCGTTTATACAATAAAAATGATATTTTTATTGTTCAAACATTTTATTCAACACGTGAATATTTTATACAGTTCATATCACATCACAACACAATACAGTCCAAACAAACAACCATGGTTTGTACAACAAATAGTGTCGGGGCTTCTAAGCCCTGTCTGCATCCTAGTATATATTTAACTATAATTAAATTTGAGTGAGAAGGAGTTCTCACCTTTGGTTTCCACTCCGTCAATCTTTATGGGACGGTTTGGATTATATTCGCTTCAAGTCGGTTCCATCGCAATCTGTTTCACGTGGTTTATATTAAAAATCAGATTTATGAATAACGCTATTTATATTTAAAAATCACATTTTCAACGAATGCTATTTATATTAAAAGTCATATTTTTACAATGCCACATATATATATATATATATATTAAAATTTCATTTTTAAACTATGGTTTATATATATATATACAAATTAGATATCTAAGGTATTTCATATAAAAATTGCATTTTTAAAACAATGTTATATCATATAAAAAATCACATTTTTATTGTGCTATATACATTTAAAAATACACATTTTTAAATCAAAGTTATTTATAAAAGTCATATTTTTAATTTACAAAGCTATTTTATAAAAATCATATTTTTTTTATTTACAAAGCTATTTTATAAAAATTATATTTTTAATTAACAAAGCTACTTTATAAAAAAATCATATTTTTAATTTACAAAGCTATTTTATAAAAATCATATTTTTAATTTACAAAGCTATTTTATAAAAATCATATTTTTAAATTACAAAGCTATTTTATAAAAATAATATTTTTAGTTTACAAAGGTATTTTATAAAAATTATATTTTTAATTTACAAAGTTATTTTATAATAATCATATTTTTAATTTACAAAACTGTTTTATAAAAATCACATTTTTAATTTACAAAGCTATTTTATAAAAATCATATTTTCTTTCTGTAACAATGTTTTTCATTAAAAATCACAATGCTAATTTTATTTTCAAAAACAATGTAATTTTTCATTTTCAAAAACAATGTATATTTTTATTTTTAAAAACAATGTATATTTTTATTTTTAAAAACAATGTATATTTTTGTTTTCACAAACAATATATATTTTTATTTTCAAGAACAATGTATATTTTTATTTTTTAAATCCTAAAAATAAAATCAATGCTAATTTATTGTAAAATCTGAAAATAAATACACTGTTAAACCTTTCTGCTTCCATTTCTGTTCTGGTCAGTTCCATGTTGTAGATATTTTCATCGCGATCTTAACGGATCTGAAATCGTCTGATTTGGACCTCGTATGAAATAGTTATGGGATATTATACATTTGATTACATTTAAATGAGAAATTAAATAATTAAAATAATTAATTACACTTGCTAATCCCCCTAAATCTCTTTCTTCTTGTCGTAATTCTTGAACTGTTTAAACCCATTTCCACCTCCAGAAAAGCTCCACCGCATCGCCAATACGCCATGCCGGAGGACCATCGCCTACCCCCTTCGACAGTCCTTCGCCTCGCCTACTCCCTCCCCTCCCCCCCCCCCCCCGTCGTGCTGAACTCGATGCCTCAGAGAACCCCCAATATCCCATCAACCGATGCCACTTTGAATCGCGAAATCTGCCCCTCCGTCGAACTAGATAGGATCACCACCGTTCATCCTGTAGCACTCGATCTCCCCTTCGATTTTCCTTTAATTAGTTTGTGGAATCGTTATCTGGATTAGAAGGAATTGGGGGATTTTAATTTGAAGATTTTAGCCATTGATCGCATGAAGACGGTGCTCCAGGAGTTTGACGGTGTATTGAGGACTAGGGTTGTTGACCTAGGGCTTTTATACTAATTATTTTTATTTTATATTCTTTTAATTCCAAAAAAATATATCAGTTTTTGTATTCGAACTCCAAATCGAACCCAACACTATCGCCCCTAGCTAAACACCCCCATTTCGGACACAATGGAATATGTTTCATAAACCAATTCGGCTGTTTCGATTAGTTTTAATCAATATTAAAATATAAATTAATATAACATTCAAAATTGATTTCAACGTACATTTTAATTTACCGGGGCCACATACTGACTCCAAAAATTTCAGAAAAATAAATCTAACTATGTTTTAACGAAACAGTCATAACAAAACTAATTTCATCGAATCTGGAGACCGTTTGAAAATTGTCAATTTCCAGTCGATTAAATTCAAACTGAAATTGCCAAACACGTTTAACTCCACCACGCTCACATATTAATTCCAAAAATTATGAAAATTGGAATCTAGAAATAATTTGACATTCTGGATCCAACAAAAGTGGTTACGTCGAAAACGGAAGTCATTTGCAAAATGTCCATTTTTAAGGGCTATATATTATATAAAATATATATTATTTCCACAACGACTATTATGAATTTTAAACTGGATATAACTTTCATTTCCCATTATGAAATATGGATTTTTCACATTCGTTTGAAAGATATAATTAAACAGATTCAAATATTTTTGGTTTTACTGAAATCCGATTTATTTTGAATCTTGTACATTCATTTGAAATTTGAAATTGAATTGTCAAATTACCGCGCCATTTCAGGCTCGTTATATAATTAAAATAAATTTATTCATTCTAACTTCGATTAAAATAAATTTTTAGTCGTTATTATTTAAAACAAATCATTTTAAATATTCAAAATCCATTAAAATTGCTATAAAAAAAAATTGGTTCTGAAAATTCGGGTTGTTACAATAGTTTTAAAAAGATAACTTAATTAAGTAATAAATTTGTTTAATTAAAATCATGCTAATATATCAATTTAAAATAGGAACATGGCTTTTGAAGATAATGGAATGGAACTAGTTTTGAACGAGGAAGCAATACCATAACGGTGCAAAAGATTACTGATCTAAAACCGATTAACAAAAGTAATTAAACATTAATTTAATCATAATTAAGAAAATAGGGTGTTAATATAAACTGTATGGTTATAATTTTATATCTCATGTATTTTTAATCAGAATTGGACCAAACCAATTGCATTGGTACCGAATTTCCGAATTATTCATTTTGGAATTTATTCTGGACAAAGCTAAAGACCGTTGGAGATTTATTGTTAAATTAAATAATGGTTTAACTTAATTGGAACTGAAACCAAACCGCTTTAGCGGCAACGGAAACAAAAGTGATTTAAACTCACTCAGTTCTCCCACTAATATTTTATATAAGTCGGGTTTATTATTGTGTGCTAGTTTGCTAGTATTGAATGGTTTGATGATTGTTTGCGTATATATTAAATAATTTTTATATAGATGATTTAAATTAGACGTTCATTTAATTTAAGTGAAATATAATCGTTATTTTTAATGATTATTTCCAAACGAGGTAACTTGCCTTGTTGGTTACATTTATAATAACATAAATGTATTAAATTTAATTGCATGGTTGTATTGTTGTTAGTTAACCGTTATCTGTTGAATTGGTTGTTCATTTTTATTATTGCAAATAATATACTATCGTATGAAATGAATTGTTTTATTTGTGTTGACTTATTTGGATGTAGGAAAAAGAAACAGGTTGGAGGGATTCAACGGGATTCCTCAAATTTATTATTTATTTTCATATTATGATTTTATGAACTGCTTAACCCATATGATTGTATGATTGATTTGATCACTAACTGTTGAATCTAAATTCAGCAAAAAAAAAAATTATTAACTAATGGGCAGTATTGGTTGAGTAGTTGGTAGCATATGGCATATAAATCAATCGTTTTATAAATATCGATTTACCGTCAGGCGAATCGATATAAATAAAGTTATAAAATTTACTTTGCAACTGAAGATATATTTTTAAATATATTATTTTGAATTAAAGTTTGTAAAAATAAAATTAATATTTATTATTTATTATGTGAGCTTATAATTAATTATTGATTGATTTTATAAGGTAAATTCTGATGTTAATCAGACTTATAAGCAAGAGAGTAGAAAATTAACCTAATGATTAAGAGTTGGATAATTGTATTTAAGAAAACAATTAAATGGAATTATTTAAATTTATTATATTATTAATTAATTTAAAAGAAGAAGCAATTGGAATCAGTTAACGAAATAACCGTATTTTGGGTTGACTAAGTCAACTATTAAAAGTGAGAGTGATTATTAATTAGTTTGTTTTGAATTAATCTAAGGAAATGGTTTAACGAATATTGCTTTAATTTTAATAAGATTTTAAGAGGAAATTTGTTTAGTTAATAAAGAAGTTAACTACTTCTACAGTATTTAATGATTAAAGTAAATTATTATATAATAATTTAATAATAATTTAGGAGGTTTCTTTTTAATTGAAATTCACTTTAAAAGTAATCCGAGTTGAAATGAAATCTAATTGAATTGTGAAAGGAATTTATGAACAGGTTTTATATTAAAACCCGAGTTTTTATAACAAAGTTATAAAAGGAATTTTTAAGCAAATACAATAGCTTAAATTAAATATTTACTTAATATTTGAATTAAGTAAAAGGAAATTGAGATAAAAGGGGTTCATATTAAACCAAAGTTATATAAACAAAGTTTATAAAAAGAGATGAGGTGTTAAAATGAATTTTAAATTAGCGTTGCTTAATAATGGAATTAAGAGAATGAATGGAATTGAAATAAGATTTTCAAAGTGGGAAACGGTTGAATGGATTAGAAAAAAAGATGGTTAAGAGTAAAATTGGTAAAGGAATGAGTAATCGGATTTTGGAACAAAATCCGAGTTATAAAACGATTGTTTAGAAAAAGTAGAATATTAAAAGCTGATGTTTTAGTAAGTAATTTCTTAATCAACGAATTAACAAATAACTGTTATACTCAAGAAGGAATTTTTCAAAGTAAGAAGGTTTTATAAAACCACATTTTAAATAAAATAGTTAAATGAGATGTGTTTGGTATTAGAATGAATATCGGTTTTTGAATTACAACTTATGTCTATCTAAAGATAAGAACGTTGTTGATCAAGGTCTGAGAGGTAAATAAATACCCCAACTTGAATGACTTCATGAATTTCTGAGGATTGATAAGAGTTGTAATAGGAAAAAAGCTAAGAATTTTTTTTATTTCCATATGAGAAATAATAATGCAACGTAAATAAAGGTCCGAGAATATATAATGAGATTTTCAAAGTAAAGGAAATGGAAAGATTTGAGAATATATACATAAAATGATATTTCCGAAGTAAAGGAAATAAAAGGAGATTGCTTGAAAACGTAATGATATTTTTGAGTTAAAAGGAAGTGTAAAGTTTAGTTTTTGAAATAAGAATAAGCATTGGTTATTATTTTCAAGTAATGAAACAAAAAGGGATTTCGTAATGTTGTTTTACGAGGGAAAGTTAAATTGATTTTCTAAATATATAATGAAGAATGATGTAGCAAAAGTTTTAATAGGAGAATTAATGGGAAATTGAATATCGTTACAAGATATTTTTCTAAGTATTATAATGAAATGGTTTAGAAAACATTAGTATATTAGAATAAGAAGTAAATACCGTAATTCAAAATATTAAAAGGTTTATAAGATTTAATTAACCATTTTTTAATTATTTTTAATTAAAAAGGGCCAAGTGATGCTGAGTACTAAACCGATGAACTCATTTTATTTTCATGATTATTCATTTGGTAGTTAAATAATTTATTATCAAAATCTGACCATACGATTGTTGGTACAGAAAGACTGTTATCAAATTTATATTTGAAAATCATTCCGACCAACAAATACGTGAAGATATCAGATGATTATCGAGATGGAGCATTGAAGACCATAGGTCTTCATAAATGGAAGAATTATAAATAATCTCTGGTTTAGCGGCCAGAGATATATTGTGTTTCTTTCGTTGTTGAAATCTACGAATTGCAAGGACTTCTTGGTACTAATCCATGGGGTGATTCCTATATTGGATGCAGAAGGAGGGTGCCTTCGGTTTATCCTGTTCTTGGATGACTTGTATGGACGAATGTCTGACAGAGTATTTCCAAAAGGATCGCATACATTGATTTCTTCAAACGTACCATAATCGATGGCGGGGAAAAGGCCTTTCGCTTAGCTTTACAACTAGAGTATTTTTGTGGACGTCAGTTAGTGATTTTCTGGAGGATCTGACGACGTGGAATTCAAAGTGAGTGGTGACCAGATGTTCTAAAGATTATAACCTCAAGCCTCATTAACCGAGAAGTGGCACAAAACCGGGTAGGTCGTATGGTTGTGTGGGTCGCACCCATCAAAATGGTATATCATTACCTGATCTGGAGAAATCAAATGCCTTTGGTTGTCCCTTTTTATTTTTATATGTATGCTATCGATTCGGTTGGCTGGCACCCAGCCATGGTAATGATATATTCCGTTATCCCAAGCGAACTGAAGGGTCGGTCATGTTTAGCTTGGTTGCAAGATGTTATTGTTGAACCATAATGTATTCATCTCCAGAGGTACATTGTCGGGAAGGTGGTCCCATACCTTTCCATGAAATCCATTCTCCAATAAGCCCCCGCGGTTTTGATTGTATACTATGTATGTAGACCATGAGATGCAAGTGTTCTGCTAGATTGATATTTATTTGTATTTACACTATTATAATGCCAGAAAAGATATTGATTTCAAAAATGTTTTGGGTTATCGTAAGGTAAATACCGTTCGTACTTATGTGTGGATTTGGTCTTACGATTATCCTTTATTTCGAAAAGATTTTGACTTAAAAATAAAGTTGTTTGATACTTATAAACTTAGTGTGTTTTTCTCACTCTGGTTCACCAGACTGATCCGACGTCTGTAATGCACGGGTTAGACCGGGTTTTACAGGTTTAGGTTTGGATGCTGTGAACTTCAGAAGAAAAGCTGGAGGAGTTCTGATGTATGATATATATTTGGTGTGTTTTCCGTTATGTGATTGTATATGAGGACTGGTTATTATAACTATGCAGATGTGTGATGTACTCTGATGATTGTAAGTGTTATTTCAAGCTCTCAGTAAAGATTTATTTTGATATTGTATTTTATTCTGCTGCGAGTGAGACTCTGTTTCTGATGTGTTTCTTCTTCTTCTATTCTAATATTTCTTTCTTATCTCACCCTCTGACTTTTTTCTAATAACTATCTACTTTTCTATATAATTTGAGTTGACATAGTTTGATAAATGTCGGCTTAAATTGTACTAAAATGTGGGTCGTTACAGGCTCTGATTTAATCAGAGCCAAAAGCAAGATGTTGATTTGATCAGCGTTCTACCTCAGGCTCTGATTAAATCAGAGCGCCCAACATAAGATGCTAATTAAATTAGCATCCAACTATTATATCAAAAACTGCGAATTCAAAGCAAAAATTCAAAGATATAATGTTGGTTTTTGGATCTGTTGGAGATCTCTTATATCACCACTTTGCTTTCATTTCTTGATCTATTTTTCATCTTCCACAAATCTGAGCTCATGTCTTAAAAAAATCTTTCAAAATAGATCTTTTACTCCTCCCACCTAATTCCCCTCCCTCCTCGTCCTTGTCGAAGTCTCCGCCCTTGCCAGTGCCAACCTCTGCACCTTCCTCATCGTTTAGCCTTCACAGCGGGTCTAGCCATCCAAACTCAACTAGTTGCCCCCATGTTAGCATCATCCTTTTTCTTGGATTAAGATCTAGTTTCTGGCATGGTGAAGTGATGGTCAGGGAAGGGGGTGATGATGGGAATTTGTGAACAAGGAAATTGGTGTTGAGGGGTTGAGAAAAATGAGGATCGGCACACAGTGATCACAAGAAAAGGAGTGATCATGATGTGATCGGTAGGGGAAATTACCAAGGAGAGGGGCAGAATGCAGGATTGGGAAAAGAAGTGATCGACATGAGCAGATCCACATAAATAAGGTGATCCTATCGTGTAAAAGAAGGAGAATTTCAGATGAAAGAGGGCAGAAGAATTTGCAAAAAATTAAGAAGAAGAGACACAACAATATAGGGTAAGTGCAATTGATTTTATAGGTAATCGAATGAGAATTACATAGCCTAGGGGGTCTATTTATACTTGCCTTTCAACATAATTAACTACCAAAATTTACATAACTAACATTGGTTTAAATAGAAGCAAAATATATCATTGTGCATGTGCACAAGGTGCATTGCCTCTTTGATTGATCACCAACTATGACTTTTTTTATTTTAACTGTTAACTTAGGATCATCATACATCACTAGTGTCTCAGGTTTGATTACGATCATCTCTAGGTCCTTGTGTCGATTGGTGATTACTATTTTTATATATGTTTGTTGAAATGTCTTAGCCAATTTCTTGTGTGTTTACTATTTGATGATATGCTTGGATGTAACAATCCCCCCCTGAAAAATAGACCTTGTCATAATGTCTAGAGTTTGAATTTTCTTGATTATATCCCAATATTCTTCCCGTGTAGCATCTGATTCGGGTTTGTTTTTTCATTTAATTAGAACTTGCACTACTGGTTTGTTGTTTTTTGGTACGAGTCTTCTATCTATAATAGCTTTAGTTTCTTCTACTAATTCTTCAATATAGGAGGGAAAATCGGTTTGTAGAGCTATTTGAGAACCATTTTTTTCTTTAATTGGCTAACACGAAACACAAGATGTATATATGCTTTCTGTGGCAGTTCTAACTTGTAAGCCACTTTTTTAATCTTTTTTATTATATTGGAAGGTCCATAGTATTTGGGTGAAAGTTTAGTTGTCTTTATCATGCTTACTGTAATTTTTCCTATATGGTTGTAGCTTAAGGTAAACCCAATCGTCCACAACAAACACCCTATCGGTCCTATGCTTGTTATATGGTTGTAGCTTAAGGTAAACCCAATCATCAACATCAAACACCCTTTCAGTCCTATGCGTGTTTGCAATTTTCTTCATTCTATCTTACACAATCTTCAGGTTGTCCTTAAGCACAGTAAGAACTATATCCATTAGAAAGAGTTGCTTCTCTACTTGCTCTACTTTAGCAGTGTTAGGCATGTAGGAGAGAATACTTGGAGGAGGCCTTCCGTACATAATTTCATATGGTGTCATCTTAGTTGATTCCTTCCAAATAGTATCAAACTAGAATTCAGCTAGGGAAAGCCACTTTGTCTATTCACTAGGTTGATGAGAGATAAAGCATCATAAATATGTTTCAAGAATTTTATTTGTTATTTCAATTTGGCCATCTGATTGTGGATGATATGCTGAGCTAAATTTTAACGAACAACCTTGTAAAATATATAGCTCAGTCCAAAATTTGCTTAAGAATATTGTGTCTCTGCTCCTTATCGATTTTGGAATTTCATATAGCTTAATGACTCCATCAAAGACAATTTAAACAATTTGCTGAGCTAAGAATGGGTGTTTGAGAGGGAAGAAGTGAGAATATTATAATCGTCTATCAACTACCACATATATTACGGTAGCTCTATTGCTTTTAGGTAGATGTGTGATGAAGTCCATTGATAAATCTATCCAAATGTGGTCAGGAACAAGTAGATGTTGAAGTAGTCCAGGTGAAGGTACATATTATGAATTTGATTTTTGACATATATCACATTGCTTTACATAGTTCTCCATCGACCTTTTTATATGCTTCCAGCAAAACACCCTTCTAATGCTTTCCAATGACTTCTTAACACCTGAGTGGTCACTGAGTGGTGTTGAGTGAAATTCATATAGGATGATGTTTAACAATTGTGAATATGTATGATCAAGTAATATCTTCCCCTTATAAAATATCAGATCATCTAGGAACTTGTACTTAGTGGTGTCTGCGGTACCCTTTAAATTTTTCTCCATTTTTAAAATATAAAATGGTCTTTGTTGGATTTCTTCTCTGAGCTCAATAATCTAGTCAGCCTAGACAAGAGATAAATTATGTATTTCTGGATTATCATGCATCCTAGAGGGACTACCAGTTATAATATTTGCTATTCCTTTTTTATATTTAATAATATAATCATATCCATGCAATTTTTCCAACCATTTCCCTTGAATTCTGGTAGTTTCTAAGACAGAAGATGTTGTAGGCTCTGAGGATCCGTCCTAATGATAAATTTCCTTCCCAACAAATATGGAGACCACCTTTTTGTTGCTAGCATGAGGGTCAGAAGATCCTTTTCATATGTAGATTTCTACCTTGGAGTGCTTGATTTAAATATGCAATTGGTTTATTATTTTGTAACAAGACAGCCCCTAACCTTGGTCCATTTGCATCACACTCGATAATAAAGTGTTTAGTAAAGTCGGATAATGCAAGTATAGGTGGATTAGTAAAGAAAGATTTTAATTTTAAAAAGGGATTTGTTACTTTATTGTTCCAGGAAAAGGAATTTTTCTTGAACATGGAAGTTAAAGGTTTAACAATTATACCGTACCCTTTTATAAACTTTCTATAATATCCTATTAAGCCTAAAAACCTCTTAAAGCTTTTATGTTATTTGGTTTAGGCCATTGCAAAATTGCTTTAAATTTCTCCTTATTTACTGAATCCCATGTTCAGATATAATATGCCCTAATTATTTAATATTATTTGATGCAAATGAGCATTGGAAAATTAATAACTAGTTGATTATCAAGAAGTGTTTGTAATGTCAACTTTAAGTATTGCAAAAGATCAATCCAGCCAGTGTTATATATTAAAATATCATCGAAAATACAAGTATAAATTGTCTTAAGTAACTTTTGAAAATATTATTCATTAGTGATTGGAAAATAGACGGGCATTAGTAAGGCCAAAGGGCAATAAAAAAATTCATGATGGCCATCATGCGATTGAAATGTTGTTTTATGAATGTCAGCCTCAAGCATTCTAGCTTTGTAAAAAAATTGAGCCACGTTGTTCATCAAGCAAGTCATCAATTAAAGGGATTGGGAATTTTCTCCTTATAGTTTGTTTACTTAAATCCCTATAATCAACGCATAATCTCTAACTTCCATCCTTCTTTTTAACCATTACAATAGGAGCAGAAAAAGAGCTAGAATTGGGTCTTATAATACCAGTTTTAAGCATGTCAGAAATCAATGTGTCTAACACTTTTTTAATATAATGTGAATATCTATAAGGTTTTAGACAAACCTGTCTAGCACCCTCTAGAAATGGAATCTTATGATCATATGCTCATTTTGGTGGTAGCATATTTGTTAGAGTGACAACTGCTCGAAACTGATCAAGTATTTTCTATATGTCTGCATGGATCTAAGGAGCATTTGGTGAAGATGTTGAAGAAGACAATAACATGAAATGTAAGTTCGCTAAATTGGATTTTTTTGTCGCTATTTTCCCATCAGTTGCTATAATATTATCTTGAAAAAGCCCTTTCCATTTATACTGCTTGCCTATATAAGAAAATCAAACTTACAACTTTTTAAAATAAAAAAAATTGTAACACTATTTTTATGTTAAAAATAAAAAGGGAAATATAAAAGATTATATTTTCAGAATTTGATCTCATGACAATTACTAATGCGTTCGGGTGATTTTCTGATTCGTTTTGGTATACGGCATGACCAAAAACGGAGAACGTATGCGAAAGACAACAATAAATTAAATAATTGGAAAGTAGTGTATACATATACAAACATAAGTGAAATATAAACTTAGTAATGGTGTATAAAAGGCATAAGATCAATCAAAGGAAGAAAAATGGGGAAAGTAATCAAACGTTTAAAATAAAAATGTTAAATGTAACAAATAAGCATCAAACAAGCACGCCTGGACCCAGATGGGTCGACTCCATCGCGCATGGGTCGACCGATGGGTCGACCCACTAACAGATGGGTCGACCTTGGGGTCGGCCTAAGTGCGGTCCATATCTGCTTTGTGACGTGTATTTTGTGACGTGTGCAGCTCATATTTTTATGAATTAAATCCGACGGTTCAAACTTTCTAATGCACCTATAAATAGACTAGTAGGGCCTAGCCTAAATATCATATTTTCTGAGATGCTTCCTAGGTTCTGCCATTCTTCTTGCTCCTCAAATCTCTTCAGAAAATAGAATAATTATTCTTAAGAAATTCTGAATCAAGATTTGGAGGAAAAGGATATATATTTATCTACAAATGGGTGTTCAGAATTCTGATCAGCGTGAGGTAAGTCTATGAATCTGGTTTATATAGGTTTCTTTCTCTTTTCCCTCTACTTTAGTATCAGATTTGTAAATCCATGGTTACTTGGATTATAAATTCAGTTAGGAAGACCATGGGATAACAGATCTCAATCAGATTCATGGATTGGAAAGCTGTTAGGTGAATGGGTCTAAATTATACCATTTTAAATAATGGTATATTTATCGTTTGTATTACCAATTATATTTAATCTATTGAACAATTGATAATTATGGAACTAGACTATTAAACCTGTTAGAATATGTGGAAAGGATTACTGTGGTATATAGATCTGTTCTAATAACCTGTTAATTAGATATTACAAGTCAAGTTACGGTGAAATTGCAAATAATTTTGGGAATTGAGATTAAATCTGCTGAGAACACTTTCATTGTATAAGGCATGTTTCCATTAATCAATTGTCTGAATTGGAGTTTACTGTAAATGCGGTAGTTATGGAATTTACGATAAACATGAATCTTTGCTTAAGAATATTATTACACCAAAAGATTGTAAATAGAATTACAGTAAAATTTGGAAGAATAGATATGCCTAAACTGTATGGAAAATTTACATTAATTAGGAAACTGTAACCGCACTGAGACATGAGGTCAAATTCAATATGTGGTAGAAGCCTGCCCGGAACGCTCGGTAAATCCAAGATCCACAAGTGGTCAATTTAACGTGAGGGGTCTGGTGCCTAAACACACAAACACACACACACACACACACACACACACACATATATATATATATATATATATATATATACATACATACATATATGAGAGTTGTAGACGCTTCCGTGGCGTGACGGTGGATACCGTGCGAGAAGGGTACGATGGGAGGTACCATGATATTGGGGGTAGCTACATATATGTTATATTAGGTTAATATATTGGGATGTATATGGGTACAACGTGTGTGTAAAGCCTTGAGTGTTATTAACCTAAGCAACCTAATAAATAAGTAACATAACTGAACGGTATATATACGGTTATTTCAGATTGTTTAATTTTGTCCAGTCACCAGAACTTGTGTTCTGACCCCTTCCTCATAACATACTCATAGGTTAGGTTTATGATAGAGATGTGTAGCTTTGGATACTGGTCAGGCAGTATTATTATTATGGTAAGGCTATATTTGATTATATTATATTTTATCCATTCCATTGTGAGATGCTTTCTGAGCTATGATATATTTTATATTTCTGTCTTTCTGCAGGATACCAGACCAGCCAATTTGAGTTTTGGTAGAATTGGATTTTTGAAAGAAAAAATTGGTCTGTCAAAATTCGGGTTGTTACATCTAGTGTCAGAGCTTAGGTGTAGGATTCCTGTATAGATAGCGAGCGAACATATTTGTATTTTCAAAATATAAATATATTATATATATACACCTAGATTCACAGAGGGAACCCACTATATAGGAAGAGCAGAATATGCAAAGAGTTGGGATACCAGTTATGTACACTAAACAAATGATTATGGAAATTTGAGATACTTAGGTGGTTTAGGTGAAAAAAGTACAATGTGCTTTGTATTGGAGAAAGAAGGAATCCCATATATTGGTATCTGAAATGTTAGTATTTCAAATTAGTGGGTTTGACAATTGAGCCTTATAAATTTGAAAAAAATTAATTAGGAATATATACATATATAAGAAAGAAACGACTTTATGGGAATATCTAGGAGAGTCTAGGTAAGTTGGGAACCCACTTTAAGTCTAACCCCATTGTTGACTTTTAAGAACTTGAAATTTTAAAAACTTTTGGGTGATATATTATTGTGTTTTTCAAGTTTTGATTTTGAAAGTTTAATATGTACTAATTAATCTACATAGAAACATCTTTGAAAGGAAAGAGGTATTTTTGATGTTTGGAAAAAAAATGTAATAACATATTTGAAAAGTACATGTTGAATTTTGAAATAAAATAGGGTATAATTTTGGAATGGTGATTTCTTATGAATTTTTTTTCTAAAATGAATTCTTTCAGAAAAAGTTGCACATTATAGAGCATGTATAGCTTGCTAGTTTTTAAAGTTATTATGTATGAATAGATTAAAATGAAAAGCATAGAAAAGATTGCATTTTTGTTAAAATCTAAAATTTTTGGTAAAGAAAATTTTGAAGTTTTTTATTCTTTTGACAACAATTTTTTATAATTGTTTTGACATAAAATTTTGTTGGGTAGACAAAATAAGTTGTAAGAATTAACAATAGAGTAGACGTTTGCACCTAATTGTAAGTTATTTAACTGACATTATAAACATGAACAGTAGTGAAACTGATAAAGAAGTAGTTGTCCTTGTCTACTCTAGATTTTGTGATTTGAAAAAAAAATTGCATTTTTTTTTTGGATGACATTTTTTTTATGGCTTGGAAAAGGATAGTTTTAATATGGAAAAATGAAGTTTTGACACTTTTAATTTTTGGAAGAAAAATGAAATGAGAAAGCCAAACCACGTTTTTAAAATCATGGAGTAGGAAAATTATTAGTACCTAGGGAAGGTGGGAAACATTTTGAGGCTATAAAGTAAATAACAAGGACTATTTTTGAAATACGGGTAAGTTCCTGTAGAATGCGTAATAAGGCCTAGGTTGTTACTTGGAAAAGACTGTTAGTACACAGCAAGGACTAGTGGTGACTACTAGATGGTAAAGGGTAAGTAAGTTTTTAGAACCTTTGGTTTGGTCTTGTCTTTGTTAGAGGGGACATGGTCCTAGGATACTTAGCCCTTGGTAGTAGTTGTGTAGAGTGCTTGTTTTCCTATTTTAGTTGAAAAATCAGAAGGCTTATTTGAAAAATTAAACTTATTTCAGTGGATTAAGTTAAATAAGCTAAGAAAAGGGTAATGACATAACTAAAAAGGAAACAACAAATTCAGTAAAGCAACAAACATGACAGTTAACAAAAATGGAAAATTACGAGAAACTAGAATAAAAATGTGTTTCTCCTAAGCAAGCTGAAAAAATTCAAGAAAATTTATAACAGAGAAAATTTTCTTGTGTAAACTGTGCTTGGATAGGAAGATAGGAAATCTTTATATAATAGTTGCATAAAATCCAAGTGTAGATAGAAAAAGGTACATGAAAGAAAAATGGCAGATGTCGAGTTTTCTATTTTCCACCTTTTTGTAACATAAGAAATCGAATGTAGAAGTTAATTTTTTCTGAAATTCGAAATTTTTTAAAGTTGGTTGATAGGGTTTTAGATGCAAAAATTGGAATGCATTCTAACTCTGTAAGAGTGTAGGAAAAACTGAATGAAAAAGTATTTTATTTTTTAAAACATTGCATACATATAAAAATTGCCAGCATATGTAGGATGTGCGCATCATGTTTTCAAAAAGATTTTCAAGAAAAAATTGCATTCATATAGGAGGTACCGCTTAGGCATTCATTTCACTCATGTATTATTATGTTGAAATACACTTTGCACAAGTGCACAAATGGTTGCAAAATTGGTTGAACACCAATTGGTTGCTTTATACGAGAATTAACGTTATTTCATCCTTAGCAAATTTCGGGGATGAAATATCCTAAGGAGGGGAGAATGTAACACCCCATATTTTTATGTTAAAAATAAAAAAGAAAATATAAAAGATTATATATTCAGAATTTGACCCCAAGACATTTACTAATGCGTTCATAGTGATTTTCTGATTTGTTTTGGTATATGGCATGACCAAAATGGAGAACGTATTTGAAAGATAACAATAAATAAAATAATTGAAAAGCTTTGTATATATATACATACATAAGTGAAATTTGAACTTAGTAATGGTGTATAAAAGGCATAAGATCAATCAAAGGAAGAAAAAAGGGGAAAGTAATCAAATGTTTAAAATAAAAACATTACGTATAACAAATAAGCGTCAAAAAAGCACGCCTAGACCCGGATGGGTCGACCGACCGACAAACAGGTCGACCCAAGGGTCGACCCAAGCGTGGCCCAGATCTGCTTTGTGACGTGTGAATCTCGGATTTTAATGAATTAAATTTGACGGTTCGGACTTTCTCATAAACCTATAAATAGACTAGCAGGGCCTGGTCTAATTCTCATAATTTTTGAGATGCTGCCTAGGCTCTGCCATTCTTCTTCCTCTTCAGATCTCTTCAGAAAATAAAATAATTAGTCTTAGGAAGTTCTGCTTCAAGATTTGGAGGAAAAGAATATATTTATCTACAAATGGGTGTTTTAAAATTCTGATCAGTGTGAGGTAAGTCCTTGAATCTAGTTTATATAGGTTTCTTTCTCTTTTCCCTCTGCTCCAGTATTAGAATTGTAAATCCATGGTTATTTAGATTATAGATTCAGTTAGAAAGACCATGGGATAATAGATCTGGATAAAATTCATGGATTGGAAAGCGGTTATGTGAGTGGATCTAAATTATACCATTTTAAATAACGGTATATTTATCATTCGTATTCCCCATTATATTTAATCTGCTGAACAATTGATAATTGTTGAACTTGACTATTAAACCCGTTAGAATATGTAGGAAGGATTATTGCAGTATATAGATCTGTTCTGATAATCTGTTAATTGGATATTGCTAGTCAAGTTACAGTGAAATTACGAATAATTGTGGTAATTGAGATAAAATCTGCTGAGAATACTTCTATTGTATAAGGCTTGTTTCCATTAATCATCTGTCTGAATAGGAATTTACTGTAAATGTTGTAATTATGGTATTTACGTTAAACATGAATATTTGCCTAAGAATATTATTGTGCCAAAAGATTATAAATAGAATTACAGTAGAATTTGGAAGAATGAATATGTCGAAATTGTATGGAAAATTTATTGTAATTAGGAAATTATAACCGCACTGAGACACGAGGTTAAATTCAACTTGTGATAGAAGCCTGTCCGAAGCCGTCCGGCAAATCCAGCATCCACAAGTCGTCAATTTAATGTGAGAGGTCATGTACTTAAACATATATATAAATATATGAACATAAATGACATGTGTGAAAATTCACACGACAGTAAAGAGATAAATGTCACAACAGTAAAAGTTGCTTAATGTAAAGAACCAAAGAAAATGTGCTTAACGGGGAATAAAACATATTATAATTCATTACATTAATGAGAATTTTGAATAATAGGTAGGCTTGTCCTAGGGACAAGCGGAATTATAACATGTGTTATAATTAATAAGAAGGGAAAAACTTGTAAATAAACCTTATTTAAGAGAACTAAGTTCATAAGTAAACGGTACTAGCTGGAATAACAGTATAAGAATTGGAATGAACGGGGAATGATAATAACCTATTATGATTAAGTATGAATGAAAGAAGGTAAGATAATTGGTAGGCTTGTCCTAAGGACAAGTGAAAATTATAACATAGGTTATAATTAATGGAAAGAAATTAAACCAAGTCATGGTTAATGAAAGAGAAAAAAAATAGACTTATTATTGGCAAACTTATAAAAGAGAATTATGAAGTCTAACAAAATAAATTAATAATAAGCGGAAGTCTGTTCAAGCGGCATAGAACTGAAAGAAGTAAGTAGCCAATTGTGTGCTAATGAATCTGGTAACCTGAGATAACAGTGAAATGAAATGAGTTGTACTTAATTATATACATTAAGTAACATGTTAACATGAAGCTTGCTGATTGAGATAAGATGTACTTAATTATACATTAAGTAGATTATGTTATTGTAACCTGTAAACACTAAAATTGGACAATGAATGATAGGATAATAATGTAAGAAGATTGTAGATTGCAGACCTTGAATTACAATCTAGAGAATAACATGTTATGGGATTATTAATGAACTTAAATAGGTTAAGTTATATAACTGAAATTAATAAGCGAAAGGGGTCCATTCCGTAGAGATATAAGGGACTTGGAGAGAACTTGGTAACTTGAATAAGAAGTTAATATGATTGGAAACTGGAAATCAGATGAGGTAGAGCAAGCATGTAATTAAACGTGTAGAAATAGGGTCTAATAACACGTTAGCATGATGCAATTGGACCAGTCTGCACATCTAAAGGTGAATAACCCAATGGGATAGATCATCGTGGTGTCTAGAGGCACGAGAGGAGCATGTCCATTTGATTACTCTGTTGATATTCTTCTTGCTGGCTCTACGGGACTGGAAGGAAGCACGCGGCTTCCGAAGGACGTGGTAGGGTACTCCGCTGTGAACCTCTATTGCGGTGCATACTCAGACTGTGCGCGCAGAGGTTAGGTTTGTATGTTATTACTCGGTGAGTATACCTCGACTACAGCAGTAGTTTGGCAGTCAGAAGGCTGTAGCGGTATGACGTTGGAGTGATTGAATGATTTTCCTACACAGAGGCAAGTCAGGACCAAATAAAGGATAGTAATCGCCAGGTACCTGTCATCGACAGTCAGTGTGACGCAGAAAGACTAGAGATAAACCTACAGACCATCGATCTTTCACTAGCGAGACTTTGGTTGTGGGACATTCCAATTTGGATGCAGATTGTTTGCTAGGGGAACGCCACTTAGCTCTTGATGTAGTCTTTCACTAAATGAGGAAGGGGTCGAGGTGATACCATAGCCACCGTAGAAATGCAGACCATAGTCTAGATATTTGTACTTTACGCCTCTTTAGCAGACCTATACAAATATGAAAAAGCTCCCGACCAAGTTCCATGCATTCAGATGCAGCCTTATTACGGAACTTGAGGTACAGTAGACAGTACGTACGTGTGTGGGTCCGGATACATGCACTCCGCACTTGGCAGTGTATCGTAGATGCTAGGGTATTACTCTATGTTGAGACTCCTCCGTGGAGTGAAGGTGGAGACTTTGCGAGAAGGGTACCATGGGA
This sequence comes from Allium sativum, assembly GCA_030737875.1. Lineage (NCBI taxonomy): Eukaryota > Viridiplantae > Streptophyta > Magnoliopsida > Asparagales > Amaryllidaceae > Allium > Allium sativum. The sequence goes on along the minus strand of CM060921.1, from coordinate 576,013,387 downwards.
GGTACCTTGATATTGGGGGTGGCTACACATATGTTATATTAGGTTAATCTACTGGGATGTCGTTGGGTAAGACGTGTGTAACACCCCGTAAAATTCATAAGTATTAATAATAAATTAAATAATTAAAAATAACCCATTAAATGATATAGTTGGAAAATGAGATTTCGCAGCTTTAGGAATTTGGCTACGAAACTCTTTTATTTGGATTTGTGTCAAAATTCTGAATTGTTTTCATATTTAATATGTTGAAAACGGTCAACGTATGAAAAAGTTATGAACAAATGAATTTGGACAGTGTACGCAGAATATATATAGTTGTGTAAATAATATATATATTGTCCAAATAATAATTTAAAATATAAAGAGGGAAATTTAAAATTTTGAATTGGAGATAAGGTTTAGAGGACAACGTATATTGAATGTACAGAAACCAATAAACAAAATTAAGAACATATTAATAAAAATTAAAAGCTCAGCAAAAAAGCCAAATTGGGAGTTCCAACCTGAAGGAGGTCGACCCCCCTAAGGGTGTCGACCGGCGATCGACCGTTAGGGGTCGACCCCCCTGACGGCTGGAACAGCCCAATAAGGCTATATATTAGGGTTTTCTAAAAGGTTAAGTTTATATGTACGGTTCACACTATTTTTTATAAATCCAATGGCTTCTGCTCACACGCGAAAGTATAAATAACCCCTCAAACAACACACTAGAAACCTTAATTATTCTAAACCTCTGCCTCCATTATGCTGAATTCCATGGAAAAATAAAGAGAAAAAAGGGTGAAGGTTTTTCTACTTCTCTACCTCCATTCCATATCTCTCTATTTCAATTTATATAAGCTTAGGAAGTTAGAATTTAGCACAAACAATATATATAAGAATCTAATTATATGTTTCATATATTTATATTGTTAGGAGATCAATCAGAGCACGCTTGAACGTTGAGAACTGCCGCCGATCTTGAGATTTCTATCACATCTCCACTTGATTTGTGAGTGGAATCTAGTTTTGCTTAAAGGCATATTCATATTATTATCAATTTGCTATATGAATTGTTATGCCTATAAAGATTTGGTTATGCGATAATATAACATGAAAAATACCCAAATCTTCTACTTTGTAATCACGTAGGAGTTGTCATATTGAATTGGTTTTGTAGAATTGTGTTTTTGTATTGAATTAATGGTAAACATGAGTATTGTATTATTATCTATATTTTATGCAATTCATCGCTATTATCATTTGATTTGGCCTAAAAAGGTTGGGATTTGAATTGTTTCATAATTGAATTGGGTTTGGATCCAAATTTGGGTGTAAACACCTTCATAAACTGGAATAAGTCAAATGTGAACATTTTTGGGTGTATAACACCACAAAAAGGGTGGATTGGGCGAAATATAGATTGAATGTATGAAATACTCTGCTTTTAATTTAATATTGAAACATTTTTCTACATGGCTAGGATACAAGTTGTAATTGATATATGTGTATATGTTTTCCATTACTACTATTTGCTATATGTTCATTTTGCCATCATGTTATGTTGTAGCGGTAAAATATGGAAAGACTTAGAATTGTATGCCTTAATTTGGATAAATGACAATTGCCATCCCAATTAGAACATTTTCCAATTTATACGAATGTTATGTTAATTAGGCACTATTATTATATTATTTATTTAAATGTAATTAACGTAATTAATGTTATATTAGCGTAATAAATGCGATTAGGTTAATGTTTGGATTTGAAATGTCCCCTTAACAAATATACATATATATTTGTTTGCTTGTGTGTGCGTATATATAGAATGAATTAAATATATTTATAAATAAATGACACATAGACACGAGGTTAGTTGCCATTTGTGGTAGAAGTCTGCCTGGAACCGACCGACATATCCATCAACCACAAGTGGGCCCAACTAATGTGATATGTCTAGGTGCCAAGGGCCATTCATAGATTTAGTACACTAGACACGGAGTTAAACATACTTGTAATAGAAGTCTGCCCAGAACCGACCGGCATATCCATCATCTACAAGTATATGGTTTAATGTGATAGGTTTAGTGTGTGTGTATATATATAACTATATATATAAGATGATGTTTGAAAACAAATAGGCTTACTACGCCTTAAGAAGGTCTTAAGTGGTTGACTCACCTCTTTACCTAATTCGGGTCTTAAGTGGTTAGGACTAGGATCCCTCCGAAAATTTATTCCTTGGAGAGGAACCCAAGTCATGGGACCACCCTTATTAGTATTAAGGTAAGTCTTTGTGTCCTCCTTCTTGAATAGTGGTTAGGCATAAAATGGTTAACGGAGTAGGGTAGTTCACGGGGGATATCCACTTCCTCTAGAAGCTTATAAGGGCTCAACTAGGGACAGATTGGTAATTAAAAGATATGAGGTCATTGCATGCTCACTAACTGTCTAAGGGAAGTCTTAAGTGACATAGGTGTCCTACTGGGTAATATTAGTTAAGTAGTAACGTTCGTAATACTATTTCTCATATTACAAATGAGAGAATAGACTTAAGAACCTTAACGTACTAGGATGGGGTTCTTAAAGGGCTAGGGGTCCGCCTCAGGGTTATAAAGGACTACAAGAATCCACCTTTAATAGGGGCATAAGTGATCGAGAATGCCACCTTGTTGGGTCTTTATCCTAAAAACACTAATGGGTGATTGACTTGGATATCCACCCCATTGGTTTGATATTTATGTTTGTGAGAAATATTGTGTGTTGCATAGACATGCCTTGACATATGTAACCTGTTGAAAATATAGGGTATGGGCATTAAGTAATACTATATTCCAGTCACACAGAACTTTATGTTTTGTCCTCCTCTCCTTAACATCCAAACAGGTCAGTAGATGGGGGTAAAACCATGGAGGAAGTCCTGATTGAAGACGGCAGAGAAGATGATGTTATTATGATACTATTAGTTGTTATTGCGGTGCTTCTTTTGGAATTTTAAGAGATTGAACTATTTGATGTACCTTTTGAATAAATGTGATTGTGACTGTGTATTTCTGAGATTTTTGAAATAATGGTATATCTTATTTGAATATTATATTTTCTCTTTCCGTTGTGTGAGATTTCAATTCAAAGTGTATGTTTATTGTTATCTATGCAAACGTAATCCTTACAAGAACCAATGATCCACTTAGAATGGCTCTAAGTTTCGATGGGCCTTTTCTAAGTCGAAATTTAGGCCCATCCTGGGTGGGTTGTTACATTTGGTATCAAAGCATTGGTTAGCCGATTATAAGGGAAATGTACGCATGAGAGGCATATTTGTAATTTGAAAAGATTTTTCAAACTATATATATAATATATGTTTACCCCAGTAAGATACGCATTTATACTAGGCACTTTTATATTTTCTTCCTTTTTCAGCTTAAATACTATCTCAGGAGTATCCATTAAGGGATTCTTCCTTTTCTTTTCAGATAGTAGAATGGATGAACATCCTAATGAGCAGGGAAACCAGGAAAGACCCCGCTACTTGCCAGAATGGTTCCACTAGTACCTCCGTACTGTGGAGCATGTCCATGTATCTAATCCTTCCCCGGTGGCTCCCGCAGCTCCTGCCGCTGATGCGGCCTTTAATTTTTCTCGCTTATGTAAGGTCTTTACGAATTTTGGAGGGAAATTGTTTTTTGGAAAGGAAGGCTTTTCTAGTGCCCAATCTTGGGTTATGGACTGTGAAAGAACCTTTGAGGCTATTGCCTGGCCCGATAAAATAAGAAGGATCGTTGTCCAGCATTTGAAGGATGAAGCCTTAGAGTTGTGGAACTTAATATCAATGGAGAACGAGGGTCAGATCTTCACATGGGCCAAATTCAAGACCCGTTTTGAAGCAAAATTTTTGCCAAGGGCAGAAATGACTATTCAGCTAGAAAAATTCATCCACCTCAAGCAAGGAAGCTTGAGTCTGCAAGAATATGTATCCAAATTCACTGAGTTATGTAAGTTTGGTAGAGGATTGGTAGACACCCCCATAAATAAAGACCTTAGGTTTGTGAAAGGACTGAACTCCCCGTTAAAGGAAACCTTATTAGCCCAAGTAGTATTTGGGGCAACTTTTGAGACTCTAGTTGAAATAGCTACCCTTTGCATAGCTGAAGGCTCCAAAGAGGATAAGGAGGATGAGAAAGGAGAAAGCTCCAACAAGAATAAGAAGAAAGAATGGTGGAAAACAAGAAGAAGAATTTCAAAAAGGATGCAAAGAATTGCACGAGGTGCAACCGCAAGGGCCATGGGGCCAAGGATTGTATGGTCTCATTGGCAAAGAAGGAGTTCAAGGGAAAATGTTACAACTGCCATGAAGAAGGACACATGTCCAAAGACCGCCCAAAGCTGCCAAAAGTGGCCAGAACTATGCAATTGAAGCAACCCCAATTCAAAGTCGACCCCGAGAGATCAAAGTTAGGTCGCACTTGCAGGTATAATATCTATTTTTGGAAATTTAGCATATACCTTGTTTGATTTTGGAGCTACCCATTCTTTTATCTCCAAGCGATTAGTAAATATATTAAATCTTTCCATATCTATCTCGGATAGTCCGATTGATGTGGCCAACCCTATCGGAGGATCTAAGTATCTTGATCTGTTGTGTAAAGACCTAGTATTGGAGGTAGATAATGTCGAGTTCCATTGCAATGCATATGCGCTAGATTTTATGGGGTATGACCTTATCCTAGGTGTGGACTAGCTATCGTTCTATGGGGTCAACCTAGATTGCGATAAGAGACTCATTCATCATAGGAGCCGAGGAGGACGCAACCTAAATATTCCTTGTAATGTTAGAAACAAGGACAAAGCTCTTTTATATTCCTTGTCTCCTAGTTCTAAAGGACCATCTTCAGTCCGTATAGTCTGTGAGTTCTTGGACGTTTTTTAGGAAGTTACAGGGTTTTCGCCCTATAGTGAAATCTTCTTTCGCATTGACCTAGAGGAGGATGCTAGACCTATAGCACTTCCCTTGAGGCATATGGCGCCCAAGGAAAGAAGGAAGTTAGATAAGCAGATTATAGAGTTGTTACAAAAAGGTTGTATCCGTCAAAGTACCTCAGAATGGGGTGCACATGTGGTATTTGCCTCCAAGGCAGATGGATCTTTGAGACTTTGTGTGGACTATAGGGAACTTAATAAATTGACCAAAAAGAATAGGTACCTTTTACCAAGAATCGATGACCTTTTTGATCACTTGGAAAGATCCTGAGTATTTTCCCAACTAGACCTTGCTACTGGATTTCACCAGTTGAGAATTGCGGAGGACAACAAGGAAAAAACTACGTTTAGGATGCCAGACGAATTGTTCCAATGGGAAGTTATTCCCTTCGGGTTAACGAGTGCACCCGCTTTCTTTGTAGACCTCATGAGTAGAATATTTAGAGGCATTATAAATAAATTTGTGGTAGTCTTTATAGATGATATCCTTATATTTTCAGAAGATCGTGAAGAACATGAAAAACACTTGAGACAAGTGTTAGGGAATTAAGAAAGAACCAACTGAAAGAAAATTATCAAATTACCACTTCTAGAGGGAAGAAGTTGTAACGACCCGGAATTTTAGGGCCAAATTAAAATTTTTATTTTAATGAATTTAAAGTATTTTTAATGATTTATTTATTTTAATCGAAGTTAGAATGAATAAATTAATTTTAATTATAAAAAGGGCTAGAAATAGCGCGGTAGTTTGAAAAGTCAAACTTGAACTTTGACTGACCATACAAGATGCAAAATTTAACGGATTTTAGTGAAACCATAAATATTAGAATCTATTTAAAAACATCTTTCCAACGAATCCGAAAAATCGAAATTTCATAGCGGAAATCAAAAGTTATGGCCAATTCAATTTTTAGAAAGGTCGTTGGGTAATTTGCATAGAACAAAAATGCTACTTTTCACATATGTAGGAATTTGAACTCGAAACCACTTCCATTGGTTTCAGAATGACGTTTCTGCATTGAAAAACAGTAAACACTTATATGTTTCGAGTTTTAGAAAATATTTGTTTCAAAATGTATTTTTAATATTAAATATATTCGCCTTGAAAATAGCCATTTTTCAAAAAGTCTCAGAATTCAATGAAATAAATTTTATTGGATTCGTATCATCAAAACAAAGCTAAAAATGATTTTTCGGTAATTTTTGGAATTAATATATAATTATAATTGATTTTTCAGTGTAAACGGGCAAATTTTTGATTTTAAAAATTCATTAAAAATTCATACGGGCTCGGAATTGAACGAAATTAATTTTCATAAGTCCACAGCATCAAAACATAGCTAAATATATTTTTTTGAGAATTTTTGAAGTTAATTTGTGACCTCGGTAAATTGTCATGTACGGTATACATTAAAATATTAATAAAATAATATAATTATTCCAGAACTCATAATAAATTTTCGGAATTGGGTCCTGAGACATGTTCCATTGCGTTCAGAAGGCCTTAAAACCTTAAGAACGACAGTAAGCAGGCCTAAATCGGTGTTCGGACCAAAACGGGCTTTAACGGGCTAATTAAATTATTAAATAATGATTAGGAAAAGCTAACATAATATTATAAAATTCGGAATTACTGTTCATTCATCTTCCTCTTCGTCATTTCAGCCGCAAGTGAACCCACCTCCCTTCGAAAATTCAAACTCAGTTTTCTCTCTCATTTCTTAACGGAATTTGGCGTGTGAGTACTCGTTTCGAAGCTCTCGCCGAGCTCTTCGATTTGGTACCAACCTCAGCCATTCTCGTGCCTCGATCCGCCCGCCCCGTCCCTCCAAAGGTCCGCCGGTCGCAGCCTCCCCTGGGCCCCACGCCGCCGCCGCACCTCGCCACCTTCTGGACGTGCGTAGCTCTCTCGTAGCCGGTCCTTCTCCAACAAACGGCTCGTCGTTTCGTCAACTACAACTCCAGAAAATCGAATTTGAAGTTTTGAACAAATTCTGAAAATAAGGTATGCTTCAGATTTTGCGACGCTTTTAAGCGTTGCTGCAGCAGTTGTTAAAAGTCAGAATTATTCAAACATTGATAACTAATGCGTATGAACCCCGAATCTGAAAATTTCAGATCCGACAGGACCGTGGTGACGAGTAGGCATTGCTGAGACTGATTAGGGTGAGAATTTTATTTTTAAATTTAATTTAATTTATTTAATTATTATTTGCATGATTATTAACAGTAGAATTAATATGACACGATGTTTAAACATAGTTCTAAACCGTTCATAACATATGATGTGGAATCTAAATTGCCTATAGTGCTATGTGATTAGATCTGAAATTTTAGGCTAAAATCTGAATTCATAATTAATTAAAATTAATTATGTGTTATTTATTTAACCATGCCATGTTGATTTTACATATGCTGTGTGAAACCCCATCTTGCAATTTACCTCGATGTTAGTATCGAATCTGATCCTATTGTTGTATTTGGATGTTGTTATACGATGTGATGAGAATTTATAGTTTACTTGATGTAAATAAGAACGCGACTTGTGATGAAATTTACATATTCTTTTTTTTTTTGTAAAATTGAAATAGGGAAAAATTGACATTTATTTTGATGTTAATAATAAGTAATTTACGTTGTATGGAAAATTAACATTTATTTTGGTGTTAATAATAAGAAATTTTCAATGCATGAAAAATTAATATTTTTAATGTTAATTAAATAGTAATTTTACCGCAAGTGTACATTAACATTTTTTTTATGTTAATATAAAAAGAAATTAAACGTAGGATGACATTAACATTTTTAATGTTAATATTATAAAAATTCAACCGTATGATGACATTAACATTTTTAATGTTAATATTATAAATTAAATATTGGACATGTAAAATTTCACATTTTTACTTATGTGAATAAAATAAATTATTAGACATGTAACACATTTTTATTAATGTGAATAAAGTGTAATGTGAATAAAATGGTAATTTTAACTGTATGCACAATATACATTCTTATTAATGTAATATATATAAGAATTTACTCCGCAGGTGAAATTTAAACTTTTAGAAATGTAACTAAAGTTTACCTTTTATTTTATGTAAACAAATTGAGAATGTGAAATGTAACTAAAGTTTACGTTTTCTTTTATTAAGAATGTGATATGTAAATAAAGTTTACATTTTTGTTAATGTAATATATTCAAGGACTTCACCGTAGGAAAAAGATTACATTTTTATCAATGTAATTAAAGTAGGAATTGGTATTAACATTAAATTTACATTTAATTATGTAAAATTAAGGTATGAAATTTGGAATGACATAAATTTACATTTAATTATGTAAAACCAAATGAGGAATTTGTGTTAACATGAAATTTACATTGAATTATGTAAAATTAAAGTGATGAGAAATTAACATTTTGTTTAATGTTAAATATAAGGAATTTACATGGTATGAGAAAGTAACATTATTTTTTAAATGTTAATAATAAGAAACTACACCGCATGAGCAATTAACATTATTTTTAATGTTAATTAAATAGTAATTTCACCGCATGCGTAAATTAACATTTTTAATGTTAAAGATAACACCGTATGATGTAATTAACATTTTTAATGTTAATATAATAAAACTTTAACCGTAGGATGTCATTAATATTTTTAATGTTAATATAAAAGTATTTACAACGTATGATAAATTAACATTTTTGTGTCAATGTTAAAAATAAGTATTCACATCGAATGAAAATTAACAATTTTGTTAATGATACAAATAAGAATTTACGTTGTATGAGGAATTAATATTATTTTTGATGTTATAAAAATAAGTAATTTACAATGCATGAAAAATGGACATTTTTAATGTCAATTAAATAGTAATTTTACCGTAGGATGAAAGGGACATTTTTAATGTAAATCAACTAGAAATTTCAACCGTAGGATTTAGTTAACATTATTTATAATGTTAATATAAAGAAAATTTAACCATATGATAAAATTAACTTTATTTTTAATGTTAATGATGCGTAATTTAAACGTATGATAAGATTAACATTATATTTAATGTTTAATAAAAAGAATTTACATCGTAGGATGATTAACACTATTTTTAATGTTAATAAAAAGAATTTACATCGTAGGATGATTAACACTATTTTTAATGTTAATAAAAAGATTTACATCGTAGGATGATTAACACTATTTTTAATGTTAATAAAAAGAATTTACACCGTAGGATGATTAACATTATTTTTAATGTTAAATAAAAAGAATTTACACCGTAGGATGATTAACATTATTTTTAATGTTAAAGTAAAAGAATTTCACCGTAGAAGGATTTAACATTATTTTTAATGTTTAAATAAAAGAATTTCACCATAGGGTAATTAACATTATTTATAATGTTAGTATATAAGGAATTTGACCGTAAGATGAATTAACATTGTTTTTAATGTTAATATATAGTGAATTCCACCGTAGTATGAATTAACATTATATTTTGTTTATGTTAAATTAAAGAGTAACTTAACCGTAGGATTGAGCTACATTATTTTTAATGTAAAGTAATAAAGTAATTTAACATAGGATGAGATTACATTATTTTTAATGTTAATAAAGGATAATTTAACCATAGGGTTAATATACATTTATTTTTAATGTTAATATTAAGAGAATTACTTCGTAGGATAAAATTTACATTATTTTATAATGTTAACATAAAAGAGAATTGACCGTAGGAATGTTACATTTTTTTTTATGAAATTAAGAAGGAATAACACCATAGGGTGAGTTAACATTATTTTTAATGTTAATAAAGGGTAATTTAACCATAGGATAAGTCAACATTATCTTTAATGTTAAAATTAAGAAAATATGCATCGTAGGATGAGTTAACATTATTCTAAATGTTAATATAAAAAGTGTATATACCATAGGGAAAAATTTACATTATTTTAATGTTAAAATAAAGGAATTCCACCGTAGGATGAGTTTACATTTTATTCAATGTAAATAAGTAAGAATGTGACATGTAATTTCAAGTTTGCATTTTATTAAATGTAAAGAAAACAAGAATGCGATATGTAATGAAAGTTTACATTTTATTCAATGTAAATAGGTAAGAATGCGACATGTAAATGCAAGTTTACATTTTATTCAATGTAAATAAGTAAGAATGTGACATGTAATTTCAAGTTTGCATTTCATTAAATGTAAAGAAAACAAGAATGCGATATGTAATGAAAGTTTACATTTTAATTAATGTAAATAAAAATATGATTTTGAGAATGCGTCGTTAAATAAGAAGTTTGACTATTTTAAATAATTAAAATAGAATGAATTGTTAATAAAAATAATTATTAACAAATAAGAAGGATTTTCAAGATATATATATGTATATACATATGAGGATTGTCTGGGAAGTCCGAGATATTCTCATCCCAAATTAATCCAGCGGCGTTAAAGATCGAAGTAGAAGACGAAGCATGAAGACCGTAAACCTTCCCTCGAATGGACAGCAATCGAGACCCTGAATTGACTTGCTACCAATTCATGGGTCAAGGTCATTGCCCAGACGTACGTGTTGGTTTCACGGATTTGACTTTCGTTCAGACCCAGAGCATAAGTTTAAATGGATGGTGTGTCTGACATCGTACTTCGTTATATATCATATTGTTGATTTTCTGTTAATATATAAATATTGGTGATGGAGAATTTATTCTCTACTTAACACCCATTTATGTATTGATGGAGAAGCAATGGTATGGCATGGAGTGACAGTGTGGCATACTAAGATGCAATGATCAAGGTTTCTTGTTGAAAAGCAGAACCTTGTGGAGACGATCAAAGCATGGCCTGTTTAGGCGTAGCTTTGTGTAACGGGACTTCGCGAGCCTCACACCCCGGTTGAGTCAAAAACGGGCGAAGGGAACGCAGGGAAAGCAGCACGTTTCTTTCTAGCTAGAAGTAGTGTCAGGGACCTCCCAGCGCTGATACTTTACTTGTGTGGATGATGGAATGTGGCGCGCCTCGGATATTAGGTCCTATAGGACCGGGAAACGTGTGCTTAGGAATTGCCAATCCACTAAGCTGTATTTGCGGACCGGCCCTGCCATTTCCAAGGGTTCTCCGCGGGGAATCCTGAGACATTAGCTAGAGTGTCTCGAATCGGTAAGGAGCTCCGCTCTAGCCTTGACTCATGATGGAAACCAAAATCCAAATACGAACCGACGAATTTGATTGTATTACTAGTATGGAGGCATAGTATATGGTACCTATGCTTCCTAAGATTAATACATTTACTTTGAAATGTTTTCATATACATTAATGATAATATTAGATTCGTACTTGCCGTATTTAGCATGTTTAATCATCATAAGGTAAAACCCTATCCTCTGGTGTGCGTTGCATTGTGTGATGGGACTTGGGTCTTATGGTGATTCCATTTTTTCCAAAAAGCATTGCGTTGTTTACGATGTACTTATTTATTTGTTATGACACTTTAAATTATGCACGGCAATCCATTAGAGTAAACCCGTTCCGCGTTAGCGGCGTGGTCTTTGGATTTGCCTTGTATCTAATAGTTATTTTACTTAAGAATTCTCACACCAGTCCCACGACTGACCCATAGTTTGTTTCACCTTTTTGCAAACTTGGGTGTCCTCTTTTCCACACGGGCAGCCAAGTAGACAGGTTCATTCTTTGCTTGGAGTCTTTTCTTTGGAGCTGCTTATTCTCTCTCTTGGATTTGCTTTTGTGGAGAGGTGATGACTTGGAGCTTGAAGACATTTATCTTATGTTTCTATGGCATCTTTTCTTTTCTTTTTAGACATCAAACTTATTTCTTTTCTGCAAACTTGTTGTAATAGCTTAGATTCTGTGACTGTGGATTTTCTATGATTGATGACATTATATTTTTCCGCTGCTATAATGTTATTACTCTATGAATTTCCTTTGCTATATTGTATCTGTGTTCTGTTTTATTGTATTTATGTTGTATTCCAAAAATGATTACTCCTACTTTCATTCCGTGGAAGTTTGGGGTTATCACAGTTGGTATCAGAGCTTTGGTTTACATAGCGGAATATAACATATTTATAATAATTCGTTTACGTAGAATCACTATATTCTATGGCGAACAGTTCATGAGATACATAATAGCCAGTCACTTTATCGTCATCTTTTCATTCATCCTTCGATCTTTTCTATCTCTTAGAATCACCATTTCAGTTGTTTTGACTCTCCCTTTGATCGTGCATTCGAAGAAGACTAAGTGAAGTGGCGATGCTCAATTGGCACATATTTACGAAGGAACGAAAGGACCAACTTCTTCGGTGGAAAGCCTGATGTTATAGACGGTACCATCTCTGTTAAAAACATTCTCTGTGTTTATTCTTCCTCTTCTATTTTCCTTTTTCCTTTTCGGGGACGAAAAGTTCTTAAGGAGGGGAGATTGTAACGACCCGGAATTTTAGGGCCAAATTAAAATTTTTATTTTAATGAATTTAAAGTATTTTTAATGATTTATTTATTTTAATCGAAGTTAGAATGAATAAATTAATTTTAATTATAAAAAGGGCTAGAAATAGCGCGGTAGTTTGAAAAGTCAAACTTGAACTTTGACTGACCATATAGGATGCAAAATTTAACGGATTTTAGTGAAACCAAAAATATTAGAATCTATTTAAAAATATCTTTCCAACGAATCCGAAAAATCGAAATTTCATAGCGGAAATCAAAAGTTATGGCCAATTCAATTTTTAGAAAGGTCGTTGGGTAATTTGCATAGGACAAAAATGCTACTTTTCACATATGTAGGAATTTGAACTCGAAACCACTTCCATTGGTTTCAGAATGAAGTTTCTGCATTGAAAAACAGTAAACACTTATATGTTTCGAGTTTTAGAAAATATTTGTTTCAAAATGTATTTTTAATATTAAATATATTCGCCTTGAAAATAGCCATTTTTCAAAAAGTCTCAGAATTCAATGAAATAAATTTTGTTGGATTCGTATCATCAAAACAAAGCTAAAAATGATTTTTCGGTAATTTTTGGAATTAATATATAATTATAATTGATTTTTCAGTGTAAACGGGCAAATTTTTGACTTTAAAAATTCATTAAAAATTCATACGGGCTCAGAATTGAACGAAATTAATTTTCATAAGTCCACAGCATCAAAACATAGCTAAATATATTTTTTTGAGAATTTTTGAAGTTAATTTGTGACCTCGGTGAATTTTCATGTACGGTATACATTAAAATATTAATAAAATAATATAATTATTCCAGAACTCATAATAAATTTCGGAATTGGGTCCTGAGACATGTTCCATTGCGTTCAGAAGGCCTTGAAACCTTAAGAACGACAGTAAGCAGGCCTAAATCGGTGTTCGGACCAAAACGGGCTTTAATGGGCTAGTTAAATGATTAAATAATGATTAGGAAAACCTAATATAATATTATAAAATTCGGAATTACTGTTCATTCGTCTTCCTCTTCGTCATTTCAGCCGCAAGTGAACCCACCTCCCTTCGAAAATTCAAACTCAGTTTTCTCTCTCATTTCTTAACGGAATTTGGCGTGTGAGTACTCGTTTCGAAGCTCTCGCCGAGCTCTTCGATTTGGTACCAACCTCAGCCATTCTCGTGCCTCGATCCGCCCGCCCCGTCCCTCCAAAGGTCCGCCGGTCGCAGCCTCCCCTGGGCCCCACGCCGCCGCCGCACCTCGCCACCTTCTGGCCGTGCGTAGCTCTCTCGTAGTCGGTCCTTCTCCAACAAATGGCTCGTCGTTTCGTCAACTACAACTCCAGAAAATCGAATTTGAAGTTTTGAACAAATTCTGAAAATAAGGTATGCTTCAGATTTTGCGACGCTTTTAAGCGTTGCTGCAGCAGTTGTTAAAAGTCAGAATTATTCAAACATTGATAACTAATGCGTATGAACCCCGAATCTGAAAATTTCAGATCCGACAGGACCGTGGTGACGAGTAGGCATTGCTGAGACTGATTAGGGTGAGAATTTTATTTTTAAATTTAATTTAATTTATTTAATTATTATTTGCATGATTATTAACAGTAGAATTAATATGACACGATGTTTAAACATAGTTCTAAACCGTTCATAACATATGATGTGGAATCTAAATTGCCTATAGTGCTATGTGATTAGATCTGAAATTTTAGGCTAAAATCTGAATTCATAATTAATTAAAATTAATTATGTGTTATTTATTTAACCATGCCATGTTGATTTTACATATGCTGTGTGAAACCCCATCTTGCAATTTACCTCGATGTTAGTATCGAATCTGATCCTATTGTTGTATTTGGATGTTGTTATACGATGTGATGAGAATTTATAGTTTACTTGATGTAAATAAGAACGCGACTTGTGATGAAATTTACATATTCTTTTTTTTTGTAAAATTGAAATAGGGAAAAATTGACATTTATTTTGATGTTAATAATAAGTAATTTACGTTGTATGGAAAATTAACATTTATTTTGGTGTTAATAATAAGAAATTTTCAATGCATGAAAAATTAATATTTTTAATGTTAATTAAATAGTAATTTTACCGCAAGTGTACATTAACATTTTTTTATGTTAATATAAAAAGAAATTAAACGTAGGATGACATTAACATTTTTAATGTTAATATTATAAAAATTCAACCGTATGATGACATTAACATTTTTAATGTTAATATTATAAATTAAATATTGGACATGTAAAATTTCACATTTTTACTTATGTGAATAAAATAAATTATTAGACATGTAACACATTTTTATTAATGTGAATAAAGTGTAATGTGAATAAAATGGTAATTTTAACTGTATGCACAATATACATTCTTATTAATGTAATATATATAAGAATTTACTCCGCAGGTGAAATTTAAATTTTTAGAAATGTAACTAAAGTTTACCTTTTATTTTATGTAAACAAATTGAGAATGTGAAATGTAACTAAAGTTTACGTTTTCTTTTATTAAGAATGTGATATGTAAATAAAGTTTACATTTTTGTTAATGTAATATATTCAAGGACTTCACCGTAGGAAAAAGATTACATTTTTATCAATGTAATTAAAGTAGGAATTGGTATTAACATTAAATTTACATTTAATTATGTAAAATTAAGGTATGAAATTTGGAATGACATAAATTTACATTTAATTATGTAAAACCAAATGAGGAATTTGTGTTAACATGAAATTTACATTGAATTATGTAAAATTAAAGTGATGAGAAATTAACATTTTGTTTAATGTTAAATATAAGGAATTTACATGGTATGAGAAAGTAACATTATTTTTTAAATGTTAATAATAAGAAACTACACCGCATGAGCAATTAACATTATTTTTAATGTTAATTAAATAGTAATTTCACCGCATGCGTAAATTAACATTTTTAATGTTAAAGATAACACCGTATGATGTAATTAACATTTTTAATGTTAATATAATAAAACTTTAACCGTAGGATGTCATTAATATTTTTAATGTTAATATAAAAGTATTTACAACGTATGATAAATTAACATTTTTGTGTCAATGTTAAAAATAAGTATTCACATCGAATGAAAATTAACAATTTTGTTAATGATACAAATAAGAATTTACGTTGTATGAGGAATTAATATTATTTTTGATGTTAAAAAAATAAGTAATTTACAATGCATGAAAAATGGACATTTTTAATGTCAATTAAATAGTAATTTTACCGTAGGATGAAATGGACATTTTTAATGTAAATTAACTAGAAATTTCAACCGTAGGATTTAGTTAACATTATTTATAATGTTAATATAAAGAAAATTTAACCGTATGATAAAATTAACTTTATTTTTAATGTTAATGATGCGTAATTTAAACGTATGATAAGATTAACATTATATTTAATGTTTAATAAAAAGAATTTACATCGTAGGATGATTAACACTATTTTTAATGTTAATAAAAAGAATTTACATCGTAGGATGATTAACACTATTTTTAATGTTAATAAAAAGATTTACATCGTAGGATGATTAACACTATTTTTAATGTTAATAAAAAGAATTTACACCGTAGGATGATTAACATTATTTTTAATGTTAAATAGAAAGAATTTACACCGTAGGATGATTAACATTATTTTTAATGTTAAAGTAAAAGAATTTCACCGTAGAAGGATTTAACATTATTTTTAATGTTTAAATAAAAGAATTTCACCATAGGGTAATTAACATTATTTATAATGTTAGTATATAAGGAATTTGACCGTAAGATGAATTAACATTGTTTTTAATGTTAATATATAGTGAATTCCACCGTAGTATGAATTAACATTATATTTTGTTTATGTTAAATTAAAGAGTAACTTAACCGTAGGATTGAGCTACATTATTTTTAATGTAAAGTAATAAAGTAATTTAACATAGGATGAGATTACATTATTTTTAATGTTAATAAAGGATAATTTAACCATAGGGTTAATATACATTTATTTTTAATGTTAATATTAAGAGAATTACTTCGTAGGATAAAATTTACATTATTTTATAATGTTAACATAAAAGAGAATTGACCGTAGGAATGTTACATTTTTTTTATGAAATTAAGAAGGAATAACACCATAGGGTGAGTTAACATTATTTTTAATGTTAATAAAGGGTAATTTAACCATAGGATAAGTCAACATTATCTTTAATGTTAAAATTAAGAAAATATGCATCGTAGGATGAGTTAACATTATTCTAAATGTTAATATAAAAGTGTATATACCATAGGGAAAAATTTACATTATTTTAATGTTAAAATAAAGGAATTCCACCGTAGGATGAGTTTACATTTTATTCAATGTAAATAAGTAAGAATGTGACATGTAATTTCAAGTTTGCATTTTATTAAATGTAAAGAAAACAAGAATGCGATATGTAATGAAAGTTTACATTTTATTCAATGTAAATAGGTAAGAATGCGACATGTAAATGCAAGTTTACATTTTATTCAATGTAAATAAGTAAGAATGTGACATGTAATTTCAAGTTTGCATTTTATTAAATGTAAAGAAAACAAGAATGTGATATGTAATGAAAGTTTACATTTTAATTAATGTAAATAAAAATATGATTTTGAGAATGCGTCGTTAAATAAGAAGTTTGACTATTTTAAATAATTAAAATAGAATGAATTGTTAATAAAAATAATTATTAACAAATAAGAAGGATTTTCAAGATATATATATGTATATACATACGAGGATTGTCTGGGAAGTCCGAGATATTCTCATCCCAAATTAATCCAGCGGCGTTAAAGATCGAAGTAGAAGACGAAACATGAAGACCGTAAACCTTCCCTCGAATGGACAGCAATCGAGACTCTGAATTGACTTGCTACCAATTCTTGGGTCAAGGTCATTGCCCAGACGTACGTGTTGGTTTCACGGATTTGACTTTCGTTCAGACCCAGAGCATAAGTTTAAATGGATGGTTTGTCTGACATCGTACTTCGTTATATATCATATTGTTGATTTTCTGTTAATATATAAATATTGGTGGTGGAGAATTTATTCTCTACTTAACACCCATTTATGTATTGATGGAGAAGCAATGGTATGGCATGGAGTGACAGTGTGGCATACTAAGATGCAATGATCAAGGTTTCTTGTTGAAAAGCAGAACCTTGTGGAGACGATCAAAGCATGGCTTGTTTAGGCGTAGCTTTGTGTAACGGGACTTCGCGAGCCTCACACCCCGGTTGAGTCAAAAACGGGCGAAGGGAACGCAGGGAAAGCAGCACGTTTCTTTCTAGCTAGAAGTAGTGTCAGGGACCTCCCAGCGCTGATACTTTACTTATGTGGATGATGGAATGTGGCGCGCCTCGGATATTAGGTCCTATAGGACCGGGAAACGTGTGCTTAGGAATTGCCAATCCGCTAAGCTGTATTTGCGGACCGGCCCTGCCATTTCCAAGGGTTCTCCGCGGGGAATCCTGAGACATTAGCTAGAGTGTCTCGAATCGGTAAGGAGCTCCGCTCTAGCCTTGACTCATGATGGAAACCAAAATCCAAATACGAACCGACGAATTTGATTGTATTACTAGTATGGAGGCATAGTATATGGTACCTATGCTTCCTAAGATTAATACATTTACTTTGAAATGTTTTCATATACATTAATGATAATATTAGATTCGTACTTGCCGTATTTAGCATGTTTAATCATCATAAGGTAAAACCCTATCCTCTGGTGTGCGTTGCATTGTGTGATGGGACTTGGGTCTTATGGTGATTCCATTTTTTCCAAAAAGCATTGCGTTGTTTATGATGTACTTATTTATTTGTTATGACACTTTAAATTATGCACGGCAATCCATTAGAGTAAACCCGTTCCGCATTAGCGGCGTGGTCTTTGGATTTTCCTTGTATCTAATAGTTATTTTACTTAAGAATTCTCACACCAGTCCCACGACTGACCCATAGTTTGTTTCACCTTTTTGCAAACTTGGGTGCCCTTTTTTCCACATGGGCAGCCAAGTAGACAGGTTCATTCTTTGCTTGGAGTTTTTTCTTTGGAGCTGCTTATTCTCTCTCTTGGATTTGCTTTTGTGGAGAGGTGATGACTTGGAGCTTAAAGACATTTATCTTTTGTTTCTATTGCATCTTTTCTTTTCTTTTTAGACATCAAACTTATTTCTTTTCTGCAAACTTGTTGTAATAGCTTAGATTCTGTGACTGTGGATTTTCTGTGATTGATGACATTATATTTTTCCGCTGCTATAATGTTATTACTCTATGAATTTCCTTTGCTATATTGTATCTGTGTTCTGTTTTATTGTATTTATGTTGTATTCCAAAAATGATTACTCCTACTTTCATTCCGTGGAAGTTTGGGGTTATCACAGAAGTGAGATTTTTAGGACATGTGTCAAGTAGACTTAGTAGAGACTTGGCCGTAGACCCCACGAAGATTGAGGCAATCAATGAATAGATGATACCCCGAAATGCTATAGAGGTAAGAAGTTTCCTAGATTTGGGGGTAATATAGGAAATTCATTAAAGGCTTCACAAAGATTGCTACTACATTAACCCAATTAACGTGAAAGAATTTGGTATTCAGTTGGAGTAATAAAAGTGATATAGCCTTTAAGAAATTAAAGGAAGCATTAACTAGTGCATCAGTCCTAATTACACCCAGCGGTTCAAAATCATTTATCGTTTACACTGACGCATATGGGACCGGTTTAGGAGCAGTCCTTATGCAAGAAGGAAGAGAAGTTTCTTATTCTAGTAGGCAACTCAAGGATCCAGAGAAAATATATCCAGTGCATGACCTTGAGTTAGCCGCAGTGGTGTTCGCCCTTAAGATGTGGAGGCATTATCTCTTAGGGTAGAAGTTTGAATTGTTTACTGACCATAAGTCCCTTAAATATTTATTTTCTCAACGTGACCTAAACTTGAGACAACAAAGATGGATGGAATATATTGCCTCATTTGCCTTTACGATCCAGTATACCCCGGGCAAGGGGAATGTTATGGAGGATGCTTTAAGTAGGAAACATGCAACACCGAATGCGTTGATAGAGTGGAAAAAATTAGAGTTCCTCGCCAATTTTAATTTGCAACCCTAGTTGACCATTCTAATGGTTTTTTTGGGGCTATGATAATTAGACCTACCCTAAGAGAAAGAATTCACAGTGCATAAGACCTTGACGAAGAGTTAAATGGCATAAAGGAGAAAGTGGTGAAGAGAGAGACCTTTTGTAATAACCGGGAAAATACAAGCCAATTTAAAATTTTTAAATTGGTCATTTCAAAGGAATTTGAACAATTGAAATAGAATATTTCAATAAAATAGTGAATTAGAAATAGTGAGTCAGTTTGAAAATTTGAATTCAAACTTTGACTGACTGTGCAAGGTGGAAAATATAACGGATTTTAGTGAATCCAAAAATATTTAAATCTATTTATCAATACCTTTCTAACGAATCTGAAAAATCGAAGTTTCATAATGGGAATCAAAAGTTATGGCCGAATGAATTTTCAGAATGGTCGCTATATAGAATATATAGCCCTGGAAAATTGATATTTTGCATACTACCTCGGAATTCGACGAAACCACTTTTGTTGGGTCCGGGATGTCAAATTATTGCTAGGTTTCAAATTTCATAATTTTTGAAGCTAGTATGTGAGCGTGGCAAAAGAAAATGCGTTTGGTCAATTTCTGTTAAATTGGATCGACCAGAAAATGGCCATTTTTCAAACGATCTCAGAATTCGACGAAACTTGTTTTGTTGGGACCGTAGCGTCAAAACATAGCTAGATTTATTTTTCTGGAATTTTTCGAATCAGTTTGTGGCCTTGGAAAATTGAAATGTGAGTTCAGAGTTAAAAATTAAATGTTCTATACTTTAATTTGAAAAATAACTGACTGTAACAGTCGAATTGGCTAACGAAACATATCCCATTGTGTCCGGAATGGGGGTATTTAGCTAGGGGCGACAGTCGTTGGGTTTGAAAAGGAGTTTGTTTGAGAAAACACTATTTAAAAATTTATTAAAACCATCGACCAATCATATTTCTCCATTCATTATTTTAAAAATAAAAATAAAAACTAAAAACCCTCGCTCTCGACGATCACCGTCGTTCCAACCTTCAAGGCCCGATCGCCGCCGCCTCAGCCACCTACAGCCTCCGCCACCACCGCCGTTCGCTTCGCCTCCGCCCCCTCGTCAGATCCGACCCCAGCTCGACCACCCTCGACGCCTCCTCCGCCTGAATCGAGGCCAGAAAGTTCCGACCTTTCTGGAGCCGCCGCCGACGATCCCGACCACCGAACTCCACCAAACCACCACCGACAGGAAGCCCTCTCTTCCCTCTTCCACGTCCAACCCGCCGATCATCCCCTCGTGCCTCGGTTCTCGCGAAAACCGTAAACCTAGTTTTGAACCATCGTGAAAGGTGAGTTCTTTTTTATGTTTACACTTTGAAAAATCATATCTTTTTGATGTATTAACGAAATTCGATGAAACAGGAAACATCACGACCGCAAGGAAGCTCTCTACACCCTAGAAGAAGCCGCGGATTTTTCTAACATCGTATCTATTTTTAGCGAAGTTACAAACCAATGTGAGAAATCTAAATTAAATAAATTTGAATGGAAAATGTCGTGTATAAATTATATTAGCGAAATATAAATTACACACGTGTTGTATACCTCATGTACATGCGTAGTGTAAGCTATATAAGCGAAGTATAAGTTATACATGCATAGAATAATTGATATATGTGTTGAAATGCAAGTGAAATATAACAATTATATATATATATATATACTCCCCTCGCCCACAAACCGTGGACGATATTTATTGTTGTGAATTGGTGTGAAATATAGGATGAAAAATACGAATGGTTGAATAATTGTTTGTAGTTGATATTGTTTGGTTGTGGTTGAAAAATACCCATTGGTGATTGAAATGAATTGGAAATATTTGTGGAAATAAAAATAAACATGCCGCCTGCGTGCGAATTAGATGCATGAATCCCCATTGTCAAAAACCGCGAGGTTTTAAGGTAGAGCGAGGAGCCGTACTAGGGACGGTGCCGGTTTTAACTACCCTGCCGTTATGCTGCCGAAATTTTGAATAATCTTTGTGTGTTAGAATTATTTTCATATGTTGAAATTATCTTCATGCGTTGAAATTAAAGCCATATGTTGAAACTATATCCATGTGTGGAAATGTTCATGTGTTGAAAAGTGATGTGTGAAAATTAAATTCATTTGTGAATGAATGAAGTGTTTAAACAATAAAAATCACATTTTTATAATATATATGAAGTATGAAAAATATTCGCCTTATATATAAATGGTTTTAACAATAAAAATCCTATCTTTCTTATATGAACAACATAAATAAAATATCCATGTGTGGAGAAGTGTGTGTAGTGGAAAAGTTCATGTGTTGAATAAAAAGACCGAACAATAAAAATTACATTTTTATTGAAACTATGAAGTGTTGAAAACATCCATTTGTCGAATAAATATTTTAAATGATAAAAATATCATTTTTATCATGTATGTGATATGCTAGAGATATGCAGACGTTGGAATAAATATTGGTGAAGAAATATTATTTTTAACATGCATAAGAACTAAATAAAATAGTCATGTGTTGAAATATATTTTAGTTCGCCAAAATTATCATCTTTGAAATGTGAAGTGTTAAATATAGCCACTTGTTCAAATAAATGTGCATGAGTTGAAATATACATTAATTAGCTAATGATATGATTTTAGCCTATGCATGCAACATTAGAATGAATGGTGTTTTTTAAACCAAAGTAAATCAAATATGAAGTTGAATGGAAAATGATAAGTGATAAAAACTATATATATGTACATGCATATTTATTGAACAGGTTATAGCAAAGGGGCTAGAGAAGAGGAATAAAATTTTATGCCCGACAAATAGGTACACATTTACTGTTTTGTTTGGGTGATGATTTTATGAGCCTGTTGGTAAGCCGCTTGGCTTTTTCTTTTTCTTTTTGACATGAGACGTCCGTGTGGCTATTTGGGAATTTTCCCAGCCCCTCCCGTACAAAGGAGGTTATGGCGAAATTTTCCGAAATTTAAAGGCGTTAGTGAAATAATTGAAGTGGAAACGATATAGGAATTTTTGAATGAACTATATTTATATAAATATATAAATATAAATAAAATTAAAACGAAACGTGGCCGTGCAGTTCGTGTTTTGAAACCGTGATTTCAAACGACTAGTGCGGGAAATCCGACCATTGGATTTTCCCGAAACCGCAACCATTGGGTTCGCCTTGGAAATATCTTTCCAACGGCACCAACTTTGTGAAGATCTGACGGTTGGATTGTCTGGAATGTCTAATTCAAATCTGAAGAAAAACAGCGCCAAAAACAATTATATATATATATATATATAATATAATTAAATTAAATCGAATAACGACGCTGCAGTTCGTAAATTGAAATTGTAATTTCAAATGGCTCGTGTGGGAGATCCGACCGTCGGATTTTCCCAAAACTGAAACCGTTGGATTCGTTTTGAAATAACCTTCCTAATGATATAAAATTTGTGAAGATCCAACGGTTAGATTTTCAGATATGTGTAAAACAAAATTAGTGAAAAGCAGCGCCAGTGCATCGATACGACCTGAAACGTCATTTAATTAAATTTGGCCGTTTTAAATTAAATAAAAATGGCAATATATCATTATAAAATACTATAGACGATATAGAGTGAAAATAATCCCATTTTGTTGTGTTTGCTTGATATGTGATGGTTGAATGTATTTAACATGAAAATTATAACTAAAGAACTGAAATGTGAATGTTGAATAGACCAACCATGTGACAAATTGATTTGAAAATCTAAATATACGTGGATTATTTGAAAAGGCCGAGTTTATCTCATTTCAAATAATTGATCGACGTTGAGAAGTCGAAGAGTCGAAGACGGTAGAAGACTGACGATCTTCACATTGGATGGATGGGCGCTACTGATGCTCGTGATTGGAGTAGCTACCATGAAGGAACTGAAGTAGTAGCCGTCCGAACATACTGTTGATTGTACGGATATACGAGGAATTGGTGCCTCCGGTTTCGTTCAGACCCAGAACGGACTTGTAAATAGACTGTGTGTCTGACATTGGATTTTGTTCAGTGTTGATTGATCTCTGTTAAATATATATCTGTTTGGCGGCGGAGAATTTATTCTCTTGCTTAACGCCCTTCTCTGAGACGTACGAGCTCAGAGGTTATATATTGATAGAAATCAGTCGCATGGAGTGGATCGCCTGTGTGGCACGCCTGTGTGGCATATGATCAAGGCTTCTGTTGCAATGCAAAGTCTTGTGGTTGATGATTAAAGCATGGTCTGTGTGACGTAGCTTTGTGTATGACGTGTATTCGCGAGCCTCACACCCCGGTATGAGTCAAAAACGGGAGACGGACTGCTGGGAGAGCACGACGTTTCTTTCTAGCTATGGTGGTGTTAGTGACCTACCAGCCCTGACATTATATATACTTTTCACCTGTGTGGTTGTTGGAATGAGAGGCGCCTCGATTATAGGTCTGTAAGGACCGGGACACGTGTGTTCAGGAATTGCCAATCCTCAAAAGTAAGAGAGGACCGGCCCAGCCGATTCCGAGGATCATAGTGGGGTCCTGGGACATTTTCTAGAGTGTCTCGAACGGAGAGGAGCTTGCCCCTTTCCTCGACTCATGAAGGAATCCAATTTCCAATATGAAATATGCAGACGTGATTATATTACTAGTATGGCGACATAGTAGATGGTAGTTATGCCGCCTAGGATTGATATTTATGATTAAATTTGCTTTTGAAACATATATGCACTAGTAATAATATCAAACACTTTTGTTTTATTCGTATGAAGCATTTTTGGCCATTATAAGGTAAAATCTCTATCCTTTGGCTTGCGTTGCATTGTGTGATGGGACCTGAGTTTTATAATGGCTCCATTTTATAAAAAGCATTGCGATGATTTAACCATTTACTTTATTTCATGCACTAGCACTCATTGGAGTAAACCCGTTCCACGAAAGTGGCGTGGTCCTTTGATTTGCCTTATTATTATTGTTAATAAGTTATGTAGATTTCTCATACCAGTCCCATGACTGACTCATAGTTTGTTTCACCTTGCAAACTCGGGTGCCCTCATTTTCACACGGGCATCTTAGTTACAGGTTTCTGACGCACCTTTTGGCTCATAGCGAGGCTTGACTACACCGTGTTGACTTGGATTTTCTCCGCCATTATTGTATCTATATTATGATTCCGCCATTGACGATGTAGACTGATATTTATTTTGTGTACTCTTTATGTATGATTCCGCCTCAGGCGATGGTGACTGACTATGTATCATTATGCACTAAGTTGTATCCTGTACTGTGCTTCTCTGATGTGATGATATCTATATGATTCTGCTGTCATATGTGTGTAAATTATTCTATTTCTGTTTATGTTATTATCTGTGATCTGCTAATGATGATTAATGTGTTATATTCCAATGGTTATCCTTAACACCGTGTAACGGGGTTTTGGGATCGTCACAGCTGGTATCAGAGCTTTGGTTAACCTTAGTTCTGGAGTCTAAGACATTAAACACTTCGTCAAAATAGAATCAGTAGTATTCTAAGGCGAGTTGCTCATTAGAGATATGACTAGTAAAGTCCTGGAATGAGCCGAGCAGAATAGCAAAAACAATTTGATCAGTCCATCGTTATCTTTCCGTAAATTTTCTGCTTAGCTATGCAATAGACTATCATTTCTGTTAGCTGACTCTTTTCTTGCTTATACAGAATTTGACAAATGGCTACCAGAGCAGCCGCCGCTAGAGGAGGCCTAGCCGGCCGAGGCCGAGGAAGGGGAGAAGCCCCAGTTCAAGAAGGACCTTTGATACAACCTCCGGCAGCTCAATGCTTCGAGCTAGACCGTGTAGCTAAGAGATATAAGAACTTAGGAGGCAAGACCATCTCGGGAACTGGCACCGTAATAGAGGCCCTTGCATGGCTCAAAACATGCGAGAAAATTCTTGAAGGTCTAAGGCTTGGAGACGAAGATAAAGCTATTATGGGCGCCTGGCTTATGCAGGAACAAGCTGAACTATGGTGGGAATCTCTCACCGCCGGGAATAGAGAAGCTGGAAGAACATGGGATGGATTCAAAGAACTCTTCAAGGAGAAATATGTCCCAGAACAAGATCTAGAAAGAATGCACGATGACTTCGCCAACCTCCAGCAGGGGATCTTTCCATGCAATATTATCTGAATAAATTTACACTGTTGTCGCCCTATGCTCTGGAGCTCGTCGCCACGGCAAAGTCCAAAAATAAGAGGTTTATCCTTGGGCTAAGAAGATAATATCATGATAGAGCCATGGCCCATGTCAAGCTGGAATTCAACGAACTGGTGGAAATGACATGTAACTATGAAGACCATGATCAAAGGCATCTGGATCAGGATCATGCTAAAAGCCAGGCCGGGAATAAGCGCAAGCCTGCTGTAAATCAAGGCGAGTCAAGCCAAGAGGCATCTTCGAATCCACAAACCAGTAAGCCGCCAAGAGGAAACTGCTTTAACTGTGGCAAGCCGGGGCACTACTCAAATGTCTGCACAGCTCCGAAAAGGCAGAGAACCAATTCTCAAGGTTCAAGCCAAGGCTCCCAGAACCCTCGCTCGTGCTTCAACTGTCGCAAGACAAATCATCTTGTTAGGGACTGTCCTTTGCTGAAGAAGGCCACAGTAGCTCATGTCTATGACGGGTCGAGCCCGCCAGCTGCTTCCGACGGAGCAGGTAAACCCGATGTGTTGGGAGGTACCCTTACACTTAAAAATATTCCTGTTTCTGTATTGTTTGACCCAGGTGCATCACATAGTTTTATTGCTAGTAACACAATGCACAAATTAAAGTTAAAACAGAGGAAGCTTAAAGAATCGGTAGAAGTGCATAATCCGATAGGAGGATCTCTTATTCTCGGTTCATATTGTAAAGTACCTATTTATTTTTCTCGATACAAGTTTCCCTTTGATTTAATCATCATGGATTTTCCCGAATTCGATATCATTCTCGGGCTAGATTGGTTAACGAAATACGAAACCGAAGTGAATTGTGCACAAAGAATCGTTAAAATTCGAACGAAGCTTGGATATATTACGGTACCTTGTCATGGTTCGAATCCAAATAGAGAAGAATTTTGGTCGGCATTAGAACTTATCCCCACTTCCATAGAAAAGATTCTGATTGTTAAAACCTATGCGGATGTGTTTGAAGAAGTTGAAAACTTACCTCCGCAAAGAGAAATAGAATTCCGAATCGATCTAATTCCCAATGCCAGACCAGTGGTACATCCAATTCGCAGAATGACTCTGTAACACCCCGTATTTTCTGTAAACATAAGAGTTAAAAATCAAGGTATATTTAATTTTTAGGAGAAGAAATAAGGAAAACGGGTTGCGCCATTGTGTTCGTCTCGGAAAAATACGCGAAATAGAGTCCGAATTTGCGTAAATCGGAGTCCGTATGAAGAAGATATGGACGAACGAAGTTAGGCAGAAAAACCGGAAACAGGCCAGAATACACTGGCGCACTTGTGAAGTGCGCCAGTACAAAAATACACTGGCGCACCTGCCAAGTGCGCCCATACAAATCCAGCACCGAATTCTGGAGTGTTCTGAGATGACGTGTCTTCTTTTCTGTGGCTGGATGATGTGTATTCGAGCTGTGCGATTCTGATGACTTCTGGACTGATCTGAAGGCTCTAAATCACCCTATCCTCCTATAAATACATCCCTAACCTAAACCTAAGTCTCTTACACAATTCTCTAGCCTCCATTGCTCTCTTCTTCTAATTAAAAATAAAAATGGCGTCGCTACTCTGCTAGAATCAAAACTAGAAGTCAATCAACATCATCCTAAATTCAAATTTGAGATAAAAGCTTCTGCAACAATTCTGTAACAACTAAAGTTCTTTCTTTAATCCAATCAAGGCAAGTACAGTTATTTTCTGCTATAAACATTAATTATAATTCTGATATGCTTTTAAATCTGAATCTGAGATTGTATATCTGTCAGATCTGTTTTTCTGTGACTGTTCTGTATCCCTTTCTGCTTCCTTTCTGTTTCTATAGCCAGGCTACCACGAGCCTGTGCCTAATCTCATAAGAGATTAATGTATGAACGCAAATTTTGGGATAAATAATGAATGATGTGAAATTTGACGAGACTGAATTTAACATATGACTTTAGATCTGAGGCATAAAATATATTGACATATGACTTGGGATTGGATGCATGAATTTGACTGTAAACATATAATTTATATATATTGTATGCATAGTGTACGTTGTAATCTAGATCTGTAACTAATTAGAGAAATGAACATATGTTATTTAGATCTGTAATTAATTAGAAAAATAAGCATATGTTATAAACTAGTTTTAGACCTATGCATATTCTGTGATAAAAGAAGAAGAGGAACCACTGTAAGATTACATATGATTTGAGACTTTGGACAAAATGCATATAAAAGTCAAGATCTGATTTTTAGAAGATATGATTTAAAGATTTAGATTGTTGGGTATAGTTTGCATAATGATTCATGACTTAAAAAGAAGAAGATATGGAAACTTAGGTGTAAAGATTTACATTAATTAGGATATCTATTATTGTGATTACACCTAAATAGGGATTTTTGGATATATGGCATGCATTGAAATTAATGGTTATATTTGGTATAATTTATATGTGAATCTGCTGTAAAATGCTAGTTTAACAAAAATTGGAACATATGTTATATGGCAAATTATGTCCATATTCTGCGCTTATGCAAACATGGAGTATATGTTGTGAATCATGACAATTATGTAGGCATATGAATTTAGGCCAATTTATGATTAGGCAAGGCATGTAAATAGAACCTTTAGAAATATTAAATTTGCTAAATCTGCTAATTTGCCAAGTTGCCTAAACTGCTAGTTTTGTTATATTGCCTAGACTGCTAATTAGATTGAAATGCCTAATCTGTTAAATTTGTCGGTTGAAATGCCTAACCTGTTATATGCCAAAATCTGCTAAGTTGCTAAATCTGTTAAATCCGTTAAGTCATATAAAATCTGTTATCTGCTAAAATCTGTTATCTGCTGTGTTGATATAATCATCCTGTTATTGATATAATCTGAATTGGCATATATATTGGGCGTGCGCATAAACGGTAAATTATTAATTAATTGGCCGCAAAGATAAACGTGACTAACTCGAGGTTAGAATGAGTTTGCGGCGTAATTCTGCCCGGAACCGCCCGGCACATCCAGTGGCCGCAAACAATAGGTTCTAATGTGAGAAGTTAGTCATAACCTGCTTAAGACACGAGGTTAGGTCTGGCTTGTGGCAGAAGTCTGCCCGGAACCGCCCGGCCCATCCAGCGGCCACAAGCTAGCGACCTAATGTGAGAGGTCTGGGCATTAATAATTAATTAATGCAAATCTAAGATAAGAATGACGTCTAAAACGTATTGGGGGAAAATAGGGTTAAACCAACTGGATTAATAGGTGTAGTAAACCCGTCTATGAATCTGTAGGCCCAATACAAAGTTAGACAAATCTGAAAAATCTGTACATCTGATCTGTTAGTCTGAAAACTTGTTAACTTAATCTGTGAACTAGTAAATCTGAATTCTGTATGTCTGAACTTGTAAACAAGTTAATCTGAGATCTGTTAGTCTGGGGACACAAGGTTAGGAGGGGAATTACTTGTGTCATCTGTTGTTTGGGACCCATATTAGTCAGTAACCCTTTCTGGTATCAAAACTTTGACCCAACAGTAGGTAGGGTCCGGGCACGCTTACTGAACTAATTATAAGTGGTTCATTCTGATAATGGCGAGGGGTGTTGATGGTGCGTTCCAACCGGGTCATGTGCGTGCATGGATCCCGGTCTGCCTCTGAGGATGTAAGACGCCGTGACATCTGTAAATAGGTCTGTGCCAATTGGTTGTCACTTTAGGGAGTGATACACCCTACTGTGGGGCCGACACAGGATATTTATGTATTAGGGAGCCGATCGCTTGGGGTAGGGTTTTAGGGTACGCTTAGTTCTATCTGTTTCTGTTGGTACCGTCTGTTTCTGTTGGGTGGTAACACCTGTCTGTTTCTGTGTGGTACCGTCTGTTCGGGTGGTAAAGGCCCATTACTAGTGTACACCTAATTCTACATTCTGTTTCTGTAGGGATAAATCTGTTTCTGCTTCTGTCTGTTTCTGATCGGGTAGTAAAAGCCCATTATTAGCATTCTGTTTCTGTTAAAGTATTCTGTACCCGTTCCTGCTTCAATTTAGACATTAGGGTGACACCTAATTCTGCTATACTAGTATTAGTGCAGAGAAGTGTAAAACAATAGTTTATATCATTCTGTTTTTCTGTTATATCTGCTACACCTGTTACAGTTATCTCACATCCAGTTTTATGTTCATATCATATTATTATTATCTGTTCATATGCTGAAAGTCACTGGACTTGCCAGACTTTTTGTCTGACCCTTGTTGTTTCGCCTCCTTTCTTCCGTTTCCCCCCAGGTTATCCAAGGAGGGAATACTTTAGCTTGATCCGGATTTCTCTTTGCTTGAAGTGCTTAAAGTATGGCTTGGCTCTGTATAGCTTCCGTTCCATGGGGATTATGATTTTAAACCATGCATTTTGAAGGCTTTTGTACAAGACTGATATTTTGTACTTGAATTCTGAAATTTGAAAGGATGTAACCATATTAATTTCTGTTTCCGCTGTAATAAAGTTAAAAATTTTCAAGTACTATTTTATCTGTCTTGTAAGTTTCTGTTCTGTTTACTAAAATGCTCCACCAAAGTTAAGGCATTCCCTTTGTGAGTGACCTTAACGGAGGTGGGGTGTTACACTTGGTATCAGAGCTGAAGGTTACCAGATTGGGTAAAGTTTTTGAAAACTATTTTCAAAAAGGTTTTGGAAGGAAGTATTTTCAAAAATAAAGCTTATTTTGAAAAACATGATCCCCAAGAGCCATATATCT
Source organism: Allium sativum (assembly GCA_030737875.1). Classification (NCBI taxonomy): domain Eukaryota; kingdom Viridiplantae; phylum Streptophyta; class Magnoliopsida; order Asparagales; family Amaryllidaceae; genus Allium; species Allium sativum. Next base: position 575,982,853 of record CM060921.1, on the reverse strand, counting down.
TTCTTTCAGTCCTTTTTGTATTGAACCTTTCCTTTTTCGTTCCAGCATGTCTGAAGCATCTGAGATACCAGAGGGTGTTCATGTACCCGGTAGGTTTCGTCAATATCTTGAGGCTAGGACCTCCGCTGCAGGTCCAGCAAATGATCCCCCTCCTCCACCCCCTCCTCGTGCAATTGCTTTCTCAAAGATCTGTAGAGATTTTAGGGCCATGGGTGGGAAGGATTTCAAAGGAACTGAAGCATTCGTAGAAGCAAGGAATTGGCTCAAAGAAATTGATGATCTATTCGTTATCTTCGAGGTGGACGATAGGCAGAAGGTACAGTTGGCAGTATGGCTGCTCAAAGACGAAGCTTCCTACTGGTGGGAAGTCACTAACGCCGAGAGGCCGGTTGAGACATGGATGGATTTCAGAACAATGTTTGAGACAAAATTCCTCTCGCAAGCTGAACGAAGTTTACAATTGGAAAAGTTCTTATCTCTTAAGCAAGGAAGTATGACGGTCAAGGAATACGTCAACCAGTTCAACCAACTAGCAAGATTCGGATTGGATTTAGTCAACACTCAGCATAAAAAGGCTCTCCGCTTTGTTAAAGGATTGAATGAGCCACTGCACAGCCTAGCCATGACCCATGTACCCATGGGAGCAACTTACGAGAAATTGGTGGATATGGCACTACTGCACGAGGAAGACAAGGGCCCGAAAGAGACAAAGAAGGAAGAACCACAGAATAAGAAAGCGGGGCCCAAAAAGGAAACACAAAAGAAGGATGAGAAGTCTGAAGATAAGAAGGGGAAAAAGTGCTTTACTTGTGGGAGCTCGACTCATCTGAACAAGGATTGCATAAAAAGGAAGGGCGCTTGCTTCAACTGTGGGGAGATAGGACACTTCACTAGGGACTGCCCGAAGAGACGAGGACAAGGAGGGCAGGCGAACACTCTTGAGGCTAGTGGCTAGGATAGAAATAGGAAAATTTCTATAGTAGGTTTAATTTCTTTATCAGATTATGGAGTTAAGACTTTTTCTGATTCTGGTATTTTGATTTTGTAATCGATACTCTGCACTTTAATACTAGTATTATTTCTGAATTCCGCTGTAGACTCAGACCCATAAGGGTTATGGATCATCTGTTTGAGATTGGGGTTTGAGGGATATCTATGTTAGGCGTCAAGTATGACGCATACATTCTGAGTTTTCGTGGGGTATGATTTTATCATGCTTAGCTTCCTAAGAATCATTAGGGAACCTGATCTGTACCAGTAGTCTGTAAATATCTAAATACTTTTGATAGGATTTCCAGTTTTGACATTGTCTAAAGAAGGTAATCCTCTGGGTGTCAATTTGATGTTGGTTTCGGTCTTTGGGGTCGATACTTAGGACCCTTGTCTAATGGGAACCAAATTTTCGTTCTATCTGTACTCGCTTCCATCATTCGACTGTATCCTATCGACCGAATCTTCGAACTTTAGGTAGAAACTAATGGGTGTAAACATGTGTTTGAGACATGTTATGTTTGATGGTTGCAAGTGGATGCAAGTGGTTGCTAGTGGTTGCCCGTGGATGCATATACACACACTAGGCACTAGATCGGCTCGAAAACACTCTCATACTGCATATGGATGGGTGAGCATTTTTCAATTCTTGTGGATGCAAAATGATTGATTCAGCACATGGATGTTGCATTTGAGTGAATGATTGTGCACTCATATAGAAATAATATATATCATTAGAATTCTATTGCATACATGTTGGACTCATGGCACTGACATAATTCGCATTAAGGAGGTCAACTGAATCAGTAGACCGCCTGATCTTTGCATTAGATAAGGAACATATACACACACTTTTGCATATGTTCATACAACATTAGAAGTTTTCTAAGGACAATGGATGCTTGTGCATGATGGTTGAGTAGATGGGTGATTGGATAGTAGGACACATTCTTCTTAACTTGAAGATTTCGGAGACGAAATCCTCTAAGGGGGGGAGAATGTAACACCCCGTATTTTCTGTAAACATAAGAGTTAAAAATCAAGGTATATTTAATTTTTAGGAGAAGAAATAAGGAAAACGGGTTGCGCCATTGTGTTCGTCTCGGAAAAATACGCGAAATAGAGTCCGAATTTGCGTAAATCGGAGTCCGTATGAAGAAATGGACGAACGAAGTTAGGCAGAAAAACCGGAAACAGGCCAGAATACACTGGCGCACTTGTGAAGTGCGCCAGTACAAAAATACACTGGCGCACCTGCCAAGTGCGCCCATACAAATCCAGCACCGAATTCTGGAGTGTTCTGAGGTGACGTGTCTTCTTTTGAGTGGTTGGATGATGTGTATTCGAGCTGTGCGATTCTGATGACTTCTGGACTGATCTGAAAGCTCTAAATCACCCTATCCTCCTATAAATACATCCCTAACCTAAACCTAAGTCTCTTACACAATTCTCTAGCCTCCATTGCTCTCTTCTTCTAATTAAAAATAAAAATGGCGTCGCTACTCTGCTAGAATCAAAACTAGAAGTCAATCAACATCATCCTAAATTCAAATTTGAGATAAAAGCTTCTGCAACAATTCTGTAACAACTAAAGTTCTTTCTTTAATCCAATCAAGGCAAGTACAGTTATTTTCTGCTATAAACATTAATTATAATTCTGATATGCTTTTAAATCTGAATCTGAGATTGTATATCTGTCAGATCTGTTTTTCTGTGACTGTTCTGTATCCCTTTCTGCTTCCTTTCTGTTTCTATAGCCAGGCTACCACGAGCCTGTGCCTAATCTCATAAGAGATTAACGTATGAACGCAAATTTTGGGATAAATAATGAATGATGCGAAATTTGACGAGACTGAATTGAACATATGACTTTAGATCTGAGGCATAAAATATATTGACATATGACTTGGGATTGGATGCATGAATTTGACTGTAAACATATAATTTATATATGTTGTATGCATAGTGTACGTTGTAATCTAGATCTGTAACTAATTAGAGAAATGAACATATGTTATTTAGATCTGTAATTAATTAATATGTTATAAACTAGTTTTAGACCTATGCATATTCTGTGATAAAAGAAGAAGAGGAACCACTGTAAGATTACATATGATTTGAGACTTTGGACAAAATGCATATAAAAGTCAAGATCTGATTTTTAGAAGATATGATTTAAAGATTTAGATTGTTGGGTATAGTTTGCATAATGATTCATGACTTAAAAAGAAGAAGATATGGAAACTTAGGTGTAAAGATTTACATTAATTAGGATATCTATTATTGTGATTACACCTAAATAGGGATTTTTGGATATATGGCATGCATTGAAATTAATGGTTATATTTGGTATAATTTATATGTGAATCTGCTGTAAAATGCTAGTTTAACAAAAATTGGAACATATGTTATATGGCAAATTATGTCCATATTCTGCGCTTATGCAAACATGGAGTATATGTTGTGAATCATGACAATTATGTAGGCATATGAATTTAGGCCAATTTATGATTAGGCAAGGCATGTAAATAGAACCTTTAGAAATATTAAATTTGCTAAATCTGCTAATTTGCCAAGTTGCCTAAACTGCTAGTTTTGTTATATTGCCTAGACTGCTAATTAGATTGAAATGCCTAATCTGTTAAATTTGTCGGTTGAAATGCCTAACCTGTTATATGCCAAAATCTGCTAAGTTGCTAAATCTGTTAAATCCGTTAAGTCATATAAAATCTGTTATCTGCTAAAATCTGTTATCTGCTAAAATCTGTTATCTGCTGTGTTGATATAATCATCCTGTTATTGATATAATCTGAATTGGCATATATATTGGGCGTGCGCATAAACGGTAAATTATTAATTAATTGGCCGCAAAGATAAACGTGACTAACTCGAGGTTAGAATGAGTTTGCGGCGTAATTCTGCCCGGAACCGCCCGGCACATCCAGTGGCCGCAAACAATAGGTTCTAATGTGAGCAGTTAGTCATAACCTGCTTAAGACACGAGGTTAGGTCTGGCTTGTGGGAGAAGTCTGCCCAGAACCGCCCGGCCCATCCAGCGGCCACAAGCTAGCGACCTAATGTGAGAGGTCTGGGCATTAATAATTAATTAATGCAAATCTAAGATAAGAATGACGTCTAAAACGTATTGGGGGAAAATAGGGTTAAACCAACTGGATTAATAGGTGTAGTAAACCCGTCCATGAATCTGTAGGCCCAATACAAAGTTAGACAAATCTGAAAAATCTGTACATCTGATCTGTTAGTCTGAAAACTTGTTAACTTAATCTGTGAACTAGTAAATCTGAATTCTGTATGTCTGAACTTGTAAACAAGTTAATCTGAGATCTGTTAGTCTGGGGACACAAGGTTAGGAGGGGAATTACTTGTGTCATCTGTTGTTTGGGACCCATATTAGTCAGTAACCCTTTCTGGTATCAAAACTTTGACCCAACAGTAGGTAGGGTCCGGGCACGCTTACTGAACTAATTATAAGTGGTTCATTCTGATAATGGCGAGGGGTGTTGATGGTGCGTTCCAACCGGGTCATGTGCGTGCATGGATCCCGGTCTGCCTCTGAGGATGTAAGACGCCGTGACATCTGTAAATAGGTCTGTGCCAATTGGTTGTCACTTTAGGGAGTGATACACCCTACTGTGGGGCCGACACAGGATATTTATGTATTAGGGAGCCGATCGCTTGGGGTAGGGTTTTAGGGTACGCTTAGTTCTGTCTGTTTCTGTTGGTACCGTCTGTTTCTGTTGGGTGGTAACACCTGTCTGTTTCTGTGAGGTACCGTCTGTTCGGGTGGTAAAGGCCCATTACTAGTGTACACCTAATTCTACATTCTGTTTCTGTAGGGATAAATCTGTTTCTGCTTCTGTCTGTTTCTGATCGGGTAGTAAAGGCCCATTATTAGCATTTTGTTTCTGTTAAAGTATTCTGTACCCGTTCCTGCTTCAATTTAGACATTAGGGTGACACCTAATTCTGCTATACTAGTATTAGTGCAGAGAAGGGTAAAACAATAGTTTATATCATTCTGTTTTTCTGTTATATCTGCTACACCTGTTACAGTTATCTCACATCCAATTTTATGTTCATATCATATTATTATTATCTGTTCATATGCTGAAAGTCACTGGACTTGCCAGACTTTTTGTCTGACCCTTGTTGTTTCGCCTCCTTTCTTCCGTTTCCCCCCAGGTTATCCAAGGAGGGAATACTTTAGCTTGATCCGGATTTCTCTTTGCTTGAAGTGCTTAAAGTATGGCTTGGCTCTGTATAGCTTCCGTTCCATGGGGATTATGATTTTAAACCATGCATTTTGAAGGCTTTTGTACAAGACTGATATTTTGTACTTGAATTCTGAAATTTGAAAGGATGTAACCATATTAATTTCTGTTTCCGCTGTAATAAAGTTAAAAATTTTCAAGTACTGTTTTATCTATCTTGTAAGTTTCTGTTCTGTTTACTAAAATGCTCCACCAAAGTTAAGGCATTCCCTTTGTGAGTGACCTTAACGGAGGTGGGGTGTTACAGACTCCGAAGGAAAAAGAAGAATTAGGCGATCAAACTCGTCAACTGTTGTGGAAGGGTCTAATCAGACCTAGTTTTTCTAATTGGGGTGCAGCTGTTGTGTTTGTCCCAAAGTCAGATGGTACTCTTCGATTATGCGTTGATTACCGAGACCTCAACAAACAGACGCTCAAAAATAAGTATCCATTACCCCGCATCGATGATCTGCTAGACCAATTGAATGGGGCGAAAGTATTTTCCCGAATGGACCTAGCTACAGGTTTTCACCAATTAAGAATAGCAGAAGAGTGTGTTCCTTTGACAGCTTTCAGAGGTCCAGACATATTTTATGAATGGTTAGTAATGTCGTTTGGCCTGTGCAACGCTCCAGCATACTTTGTCGATCTAATGAATAGAGTGTTCAGGGGAGTTCTGAATAAATTTGTCCTCGTATTCATCAATGATATTTTAATCTACTCCAAATCAAAACCCGAGCATGAAAAACACTTAGAACAAGTATTGGAGATTCTAAGAAAGAACGTCTTCAAAGCCAAATTTTCTAAATGTGTATTCTGGCAAGAAGAAGTCAAATTTCTTGGCCATGTCGTGTTAGAGAAAGGGATTTCTGTTGACCCAAGCAAAATAACAGCGATTCAAGACTGGAAACAACCCACTACTCCCACGGAAGTTAGAAGTTTTATGGGGTTGGCTAGTCATTATCGAAAGTTCGTTAAGGATTTTTCAAAGATATCTGGTCCGTTAACGAAGCTCACAAAGAAACATGAGAAGTTCAAGTGGACTTCCGACTGTGAAGAAGCTTTCCAGGAATTGAAATCAAAACTGACCACGGCTCCAGTGTTAACCATTACTGATGGCAATCAGGATTTAACGGTTTGGACAGATGCTTCTATTAGAGGTCTTGGTGCAGTGTTAATGCAAAGAGGCCAAGTAGTCGCTTATGCAAGCCGCCAACTGAAACCACATGAGAAGAATTATGTGACTCATTATCTTGAGTTGCTAGCCATCGTTATTGCATTGAAAATCTGGAGGCATTATTTATTGGGCGAGAAATTTATACTGTACACAGATCATCAATCATTGAAGTATTTATACACCCAGAAAGATCTTAATTTGAGACAACAACGTTGGCTAGAATTTCTTACAGCGTATGATCTTGATATCCTGTATACGCCGGGGAAAGCTAACGTTGTAGCAGATGAGCTTAGTAGGAAAACCGCAATCATTGCCAATCTTATAATTACGCCTGGATTGATTGATAAGATTTCAGCCCTTCAAAAAGACGATGAATTCATTCAGAGAATCAGTCAGAGGGTCAAGGAAGGTGAAACCACGAGTTTTCGTATTGACAATAAGGGGTTCTCAGGTTATATAATAGGATTTGCATTCCAAATATTCCAGGCCTTCGAAGAGAAGTGCTGGACGAATGCCATAAATCCAAATTTTGCATCCATCCTGGTGTGAGTAAAATGTACAACGATATCAAATGCACTTTCTGGTGGAGGGCAATGAAAAGAGATATTTCTTTGTATGTTAGCAGATGCCCTACTTGTCAATTGGTCAAGAGCGACCAGCAGAAGCTAGCTGGATTGTTGCAACCGTTGGAAGTCCCAGGTTGGAAATGGGAACAGATTTCCATGGATTTCATAGATCGTTTGCCGCGAACCAGGAAAGGTAATGACATCATTTGGGTAATCGTAGATCGCTTCATGAAGACTGCCCATTTTATACCTGTCAGATCCAATAGAACCGCTCAAAGTCTAGCACAGATATACTTCAAAGAAATCGTTAAGCTGCATGGAATTCCCATCAGCATAGTCAGTGACAGAGATCCCCTATTTACTAGCAAATTCTGGGAGGCTTTCCAGACAGAATTGGGAACGAAACTGAATATGAGAACCGCTTATCACCCTCAAACAGATGGCCAAACTGAGCGGGTGAATAGAATTCTAGAAGATTTATTGCGGGCTTGTATAATTGATTTTGGTGGGTCATGGGAAGATCATTTGCATTTGGCAGAATTCTCATATAACAATAGCTATCAAGCAAGTTTGGGAATGTCGCCATTTGAAGCATTATATGGCAGACCCTGCAGATCTCCAGCATGTTGGGTAGAACCTGGCAACAGACTTGTGTTAGGACCCGGTATGATTAGAGAAGCATCTGATAAAGTCGACTTTATCAAAAAGCGTTTGAGAACCGCGCAAAGCCGACAGAAAAGTTATGCAGATTCTAGAAGAAGAGATTTGACATTTGCTGTTGGTGATCATGTTTATTTGAAGGTTTCTCCGATGAGAGGAGTAATCAGATTTGGCAAAACTGGGAAGTTGGCACCGAGATTTATTGGTCCCTTTCCTATACTAGAACGAATTGGAACTCTTGCTTATAGGGTTCAATTACCAGATTGGTTGCCTGGAGTGCACGATGTATTTCACGTATCACAACTTAGAAGACATGTGCATGATCCGGATCTTGTTGTAGAAGAAGCAGCGCAACAGGATATAGACATAACTCCAGAATTAGCACTCAGAAGAGAGCCATTAAAGATTGTTGGCAAAGAAACTAGAGAACTAAGAAGCAAAAAGGTTCATTTAGTTAAAGTGCAGTGGAGTAGTGATCCTAGAGACTGTACTTGGGAGACTGAGGAAAGCATTAAGCAAGCTTACTCCAAATGCAGAGTGGACATCTCTGACTAACTCCGGTGCAAGTTACCTTTACAATACTTTGCATTTATATTTTGTTTCCTACGTTACTGTTGTTTCCTTTTCGAGGACGAAACGTTTTAAGTGGGGGAGATTGTAATAACCCGGAAAATACGAGCCAATTTAAAATTTTTAAATTGGTCATTTCAAAGGAATTTGAACAATTGAAATAGAATATTTCAATAAAATAGTGAATTAGAAATAGTGAGTCAGTTTGAAAATTTGAATTCAAACTTTGACTGACTGTGCAAGGTGGAAAATATAATGGATTTTAGTGAAACCAAAAATATTTAAATTTGTTTATCAATACCTTTCTAACAAATCTGAAAAATCGAAGTTTCATAACGGGAATCAAAAGTTATGGCCGAATGAATTTTCAGAATGGTCGCTATATAGAATATATAGCCCTGGAAAATTGATATTTTGCATACGACCTCGGAATTCGACGAAACCACTTTTATTGGGTCCGGGATGTAAAATTATTTCTAGGTTTCAAATTTCATAATTTTTGAAGCTAGTATGTGAGCATGGCAAAAGAAAATGCGTTTGGTCAATTTCTGTTAAATTGGATCGACCAGAAAATGGCCATTTTTCAAACGATCTCAGAATTCGACGAAACTAGTTTTGTTGGGACCGTAGCGTCAAAACATAGATAGATTTATTTTTCTGGAATTTTTCGAATCAGTTTGTGGCCCTGGCAAATTAAAATGTGCGTTCAGAGTTAAAAATTAAATGTTTTATACTTTAATTTGAAAAATAACTGACTGTAACAGTCGAATTGGCTAATGAAACATATCCCATTGTGTCCGGAATGGGGGTATTTAGCTAGAGGTGATAGTCGTTGGGTTTGAAAAGGAGTTCGTTTGAGAAAACACTATTTAAAAATTTATTAAAACCATCGACCAATCATATTTCTCCATTCATTATTTAAAAAAAAAAAAAACTAAAAACCCTCGCTCTCGACAATCACCGTCGTTCCAACCTTCCAGGCCCGATCGCCGCCGCCTCAGCCACCTACAGCCTCCGCCACCACCGCCGTACGCTTCGCCTCCGCCCCCTCGTCAGATCCGACCCCAGCTCGACCACCCTCGACGCCTCCTCCGCCCGAATCGAGGCCAGAAAGTTCCGACCTTTATGGAGCTTCCGCCGATGATCCCGACCACCGAACGCCACCAAACCACCACTGACAGGAAGCCCTCTCTTCCCTCTTCCACGTCCAACCCGCCGATCATCCCCTCATGCCTCGGTTCTCGCGAAAACCGTAAACCTAGTTTTGAACCATCGTGAAAGGTGAGTTCTTTTTGATGTTTACACTTTGAAAAATCATATCTTTTTGATGTGTTAACGAAATTCGATGAAACATGAAACATCACGACCGCAAGGAAGCTCTCTACACCCTAGAAGAAGCCGGGATTTTTCTGACATCGTATCTATTTTTAGCGAAGCAACAAACCAATGTGAGAAATCTAAATTAAATAAATATGAATGGAAAATGTCATGTATAAAGTATATTAGCAAAATATAAATAACATACGTGTTGTATACCTCATGTACATGCGTAGTGTAAGCTATATAAGCGAAGTATAAGTTATACATGCATAGAATTATTGATATATGTGTTGAAATGCAAGTGAAATATAGCAATTATATATATATATATATATATATATATATATATATATACTCCCCTCGTCCACAAACCATGGACGATATTTATTGTTGTGAATTGGTGTGAAATATTGGATGAAAAATACGAATGGTTGAATAATTGTTTGTGGTTGATATTGTTTGGTTGTGGTTGAAAAATACCCATTGGTGATTGAAATGAATTGGAAATATTTGTGGAAATAAAAATAAACATGCCGCCTGCGTGCGAATTAGATGCATGAATCCCCATTGTCAAAAACCGCGAGGTTTTAAGGTAGAGCGAGGAGCCGTACTAGGGACGGTGCCGGTTTTAACTACCCTGCCGTTATGCTGCCGAAATTTTGAATAATCTTTGTGTGTTAGAATTATTTTCATATATTGAAATTATCTTCATGCGTTGAAATTAAAGCCATATGTTGAAACTATATCCATGTGTGGAAATGTTCATGTGTTGAAAAGTGATGTGTGAAAATTAAATTCATTTGTGAATGAATGAAGTGTTTAAACAATAAAAATCACATTTTTATAATATATATGAAGTATGAAAAATATTCGCCTTATATATAAATGGTTTTAACAATAAAAATCCTATCTTTCTTATATGAACAACATAAATAAAATATCCATGTGTGGAGAAGTGTGTGTAGTGGAAAAGTTCATGTGTTGAATAAAAAGACCGAACAATAAAAATTACATTTTTATTGAAACTATGAAGTGTTGAAAACATCCATTTGTCGAATAAATATTTTAAATGATAAAAATATCATTTTTATCATGTATGTGATATGCTAGATATATGCGGACGTTGGAATAAATATTGGTGAAGAAATATTATTTTTAACATGCATAGGAACTAAATAAAATAGTCATGTGTTGAAATATATTTTAGTTCGCCAAAATTATCATCTTTGAAATGTGAAATGTTAAAAATAGCCACTTGTTCAAATAAATGTGCATGAGTTGAAATATACATTAATTAGCTAATGATATGATTTTAGCCTATGCATGCAACATTAGAATGAATGGTGTTTTTTAAACCAAAGTAAATCAAATATGAAGTTGAATGGAAAATGATAAGTGATAAAAACTATATATATGTACATGCATATTTATTGAACAGGTTATAGCAAAGGGGCTAGAGAAGAGGAATAAAATTTTGTGACCGACAAATAGGTACACATTTACTGTTTTGTTTGGGTGATGATTTTATGAGCCTGTTGGCTAGCCGCTTGGCTTTTTCTTTTTCTTTTTGACATGAGACGCCCGTGTGGCTATTTGGGAATTTTCCCAGCCCCTCCCATACAAAGGAGGTTATGGCGAAATTTTCCGAAATTTAAAGGCATTAGTGAAATAATTGAAGTGGAAACGATATAGGAATTTTTGAATGAACTATATTTATATAAATATATAAATATAAATAAAATTAAAACGAAACGTGGCCGTGCAGTTCGTGTTTTGAAACCGTGATTTCAAATGACTAGTGCGAGAAATCCGACCATTGGATTTTCCCGAAACCGCAACCGTTGGGTTCGCCTTGGAAATATCTTTCCAACGGCACCAACTTTTTGAAGATCCGACGGTTGGATTGTCTGGAATGTTTAATTCGAATCTGAAGAAAAACAGCGCCAGAAACGATTATATATATATATATATAATTAAATTAAATCGAATAACGACGCTGCAGTTCGTAAATTGAAATCGTAATTTCAAATGGCTCGTGTGGGAGATCCGACCGTCGGATTTTCCCAAAACTGAAACCGTTGGATTCATTTTGAAATAACCTTCCTAATGATATAAAATTTGTGAAGATCCAACGGTTAGATTTTCAGATATGTGTAAAACAAAAATAGTGAAAAGCAGCGCCAGTGCATCGATACGACCTGAAACGTCGTTTAATTAAATTTGGCCGTTTTAAATTAAATAAAAATGGCGATATATCGTTATAAAATACTATAGATGATATAGAGTGAAAATATTCCCATTTTGTTGTGTTTGCTTGATATGTGATGGTTGAATGTATTTAATATGAAAATTATAACTAAAGAACTAAAATGTGAATGTTGAATAGACCAACCATGTGACAAATTGATTTGAAAATCTAAATATACGTGGATTATTTGAAAAGGCCGAGTTTATCTCATTTCAAATAATCGATCGACGTTGAGAAGTCGAAGAGTCGAAGACGATAGAAGACCGACGATCTTCACATTGGATGGATGGGCGCTACTGATGCTCGTGATTGGAGTAGCTACCATGAAGGAATTGAAGTAGTAGCCGTCCAAACATATTGTTGATTGTACTGATATACGAGGAATTGGTGCCTCCGGTTTCGTTCAGACCCAGAACGGACTTGTAAATGGACTATGTGTCTGACATTGGATTTTTTTTCAGTGTTGATTGATCTCTGTTAAATATATATCTGTTTGGCGGTGGAGAATTTATTCTCTTGCTTAACGCCCTTCTCTGAGACGTACGAGCTCAGAGGTTATATATTGATAGAAATCAGTCGCATGGAGTGGATCGCCTGTGTGGCATGCCTAAGTGGCATATGATCAAGGCTTCTGTTGCAAAGCAAAGTCTTGTGGTTGATGATCAAAGCATGGTCTGTGTGACGTAGCTTTGTGTATGACGTGAATTCGCGAGCCTCACACCTCGGTATGAGTCAAAAACGGGAGACGGACCGCTGGGAGAGCACGACGTTTCTTTCTAGCTATGGTGGTGTCAATGACCTACCAGCCCTGACATTATATATACTTTTCACCTGTGTGGTAGTTGGAATGCGAGGCGCCTCGATTATAGGTCTGTAAGGACCGGGAAACGTGTGTTCAGGAATTGCCAATCCTCAAAAATATGAGAGGACCGGCCCAGACGATTCCAAGGATCATAGTGGGGTCCTGGGACATTTGCTAGAGTGTCTCGAATGGAGAGGAGCTTGCCCCTTGCCTCGACTCATGAAGGAATCCAATTTCCAATACGAAATATGCGGACGTGATTGTATTACTAGTATGGCGACATAGTAGATGGTAGCTATGCCGCCTAGGATTGATATTTATGATTAAATTTGCTTTCGAAACATATATGCACTAGTAATAATATCAAACACTTTTGTTTTATTCGTATGAAGCATTTTTGGCCATTATAAGGTAAAAAATCTATCCTCCGGCTTGCGTTGCATTGTGTGATGGGACCTGAGTCTTATAATGGCTTCATTTTATAAAAAGCATTGCGATGATTTAACCATTTACTTTGTTTCATGCACTAGCACTCATTGGAGTAAACCCGTTCCGCGAAAGTGGTGTGGTCCTTTGATTTGCCTTATTATTGTTGTTAATAAGTTATGTAGATTTCTTATACCAGTCCCATGACTGACTCGTAGTTTGTTTCACCTTGCAAACTCGGGTGCCCTCATTTTCACACGGGCAGCCTAGTTACAGGTTTCTGACGCACCTTTTGGCTCATGGCGAGGCTTGACTAAACCGTGCTGACTTGGATTTTCTCCGCCATTATTGTATCTATATTATGATTCCGCCATTGGCGATGTAGACTGATATTTATTTTGTGCACTCTTTATGTATGATTCCGCCTCAGGCGATGGTGACTGACTATGTATCATTATGCACTAAGTTGTATCATATACTGTGCTTCTCTGATGTGATGATATCTAAATGATTCCGCTGTCATATGTGTGTAAATTATTCTATTTCTGTTTATGCTATTATTTGTGATCTGCTAATGATGATTAATGTGTTATATTCCAATAATATCCTTAACACCGTGTAACGGGGTTTTGGGATCGTCACACCTTTCCTCATTCAGTTAGGTATTCTGTCCATGATGATGGGAGTTTACTTTAGGATGGACGACTTTACATCCCTACGGATGAAGGATTGAGGAAAGAAGTTTTAGAAGAGTGCCAAAGGTCGAGATTGACCATACACCTTGGTGGGGATAAAATGTACAAGAATATGAAGAGGAATCTCCATTGGTAAGGAATGAAGAGAGACATAGCCGAGTTCGGGGCCAAATGTTAAACATGCCAAAAATTCAAGGCAGAGCAAGGGAAGTTCGGAGGATTGTTGTTACCTTTAGAGATCCCCACGAGGAAGTGGGAACATATTTCCATGGACTTAATATATGGACTCCCTAGAAGCGAAAAAGGGAATGAGACCATTTGGGTTGTGGTAGATCATTTAGCCAAAAGCGCCAATTTCATACCAGTCAAGAAGACAAGGAATGCAGGCTCGTTAGCCCAATTATATGTTAAAGGGATAGTTCGACTCCATGGTATTCCATCAAGTATCATGAGTGATAGATATCCCTTAATCACAAGCGAATTTTGGAGAAGCCTACAAGCAACATTGGGGACGACCCTTAATTTAGGCACCGCTTATCATCCGTAGATAGATAGACAGACAGAGAGAGTAAACAGAATCTTAGAAAACTTGCTTAGAGCTTGTATCATCTACTTTAGAGGAGTTCGGAAGCATCACCAACCGCTTGTGGAGTTCACGTATAATAATAGTTTTCAAGCGACAATTGGTATGGCCCCTTTCGAAGTGATACTCATGAGGCCATGCAAACCGCCAACTTGTTGGTGGGAAACTACCGACAAGGTTATACTCGGACCAGACTACGTCTGTGAATCCACGAAAAAGATATCTTTTATTAGGTAGAGAATGAAGGCAACCCAAGACCGTCAGTCATATGCCGATAAGCGAAGGAGGGAATTAGAATTTAATGTTGGAGGCTTTGTGTTCGTGAGGTATCCCCTCTTAAGATGACTGTTCGGTTTGGAAAGACTAGGAAGTTGGCTACCAGATTAATTGGGCCTTTTAGTATCATCGAGAAGATAGGATCTTTGGCTTATCGAGTGGATCTCCTAGAGCGTCTATCGGAATCCATAATGTATTTCATGTATCTCATCTAAGGAAATGCCTTCGTGATTATACTATCAGACTCGAGCTAGATGAAATTAGGGACATAGAGAAACTCGATTTGGAGTCCAGCGTACCCATGCCACTGTAAGGATTGTGGAGCATGGAATCAAGAGACTTCGAAACAAAACCGTTCGCCTCGTCCGAGTGCAAGGGGGAATGACCCTGCGGAAAGCACATGAGAGACCAAGGATAAGATGAGACAGACTTACCCAAAGCTTTTCACAGGCAAAATTTTCCTTAAAATTTCGTTTATGGATGCACCGTGATTACTAGATTGGATGTTAAGGAATGGATGAAACACCATCGCACTACACACTCATATAGAAATATATGTATATTTAGGTTGTTTGCATACATGCTACATCACTTATTACACGTACATGCTAAAGCTAACTTTAGTGGGTCTCCAGTTCATAATCACTACGAGTCATGGATGCTTATGGATGAATTATAAATAACACGGGTGTACAACATGGATGTTTCGTGCGAGCTGTATTTTTCGCCCCTAAAATAGATTTCGGGATGAAATCTATTTTAAGGGGAAAGAGTGTAACACCCCATAAAATTCATAAGTATTAGTAATAAATTAAATAATTAAAAATAACCAATTAAATGATATGGCTGGAAAATGAGATTTTATAGCTTTAGGAATTTGGCTACGAAACTCTTTTATTTGGATTCGTGGCGAAATTCTGAATCGTTTTCATATATAATATGTTGAAACCGGTCAACGTGTGAAAAAGTTATGAACAAATGAATTTTGGCAGTGTGCGCAGAATATATATATATGTGTGTGTGTGTGTGTGTGTGTGTGTGTGTGTGTGTGTGTAAATAATATATGTATATTAGCTAAATAATAATTTAAAATAAAAAGAGGGAAATTTAAATTTTGAATTGGAAATAAGGTTTAAGGGACAAGGTATATTGAATATATGGAAACCAATAAACCAAACTGAGAACGTATTAACAAAAATTAAGAACTCGGAAAACAAGCAAAATTTGGCGTTCCAGCCTGAAGCAGGTCGTCCCCTCCCCAAAGGGTGTTGACTGGCTGTCGACCGCTGGGGGTCGACCCACCTGATGGTTGGAACAGTCCAATAAGGCTATGTGATTAGGGTTTTCTAAGATGTTAGGTTTATATGGACGGTTCAGATTAATTTTTTATAAAACTAACGGCTCCTGCTCACACGAGAAAGTATAAATAACCCCTCAAACAACACACTAGAAACCCTAATTATTCTAAACCTCTACCTCCATGCTGCTGAATTCCATATAAAAATAAAGAGAAAAAGGGTGAAGGTTCTTCTACTTCTCTACCTCCATTTTATATATCTCTATTTCAATTTATATTAGCTTAGGAAGTTGGAATTTAGCACAACCAATGTATATAAGAATCTAATTATATGTTTCTTATATTTATATTGTTAAGAGATCAATCAGAGCTCGCTTGAACGTTGAGAACCGTCGCAGATCTTGAGATTTCTATCACATCTCCACTTGATGTGTGAGTGGAATCTAGTTTTGCTTAAAGGCATATTCATATTATTATCAGTTTGCTATATGAATTGTTATGCCTATGAAGATTTGGTTATGCGATAATATAACATGAAAAATCACCAAATCTTCTACTTTGTAATCACGTAAGAACTATCATATTGAATTGGTTTTGTAGAATTGTGTTTTTGTATTGAATTAAAGGTAAACATGAGTATTGTATTATTATCTATATTTTATGCAATTCACCGCTATTATCATTTGATTTGGCTTAAAAAGGTTGGGATTTGAATTGTTTCATAATTGAATTGGGTTTGGATCCTAATTTGTGTGTAAATGCATTCATAAATTGGAATAAGTCAAATGCGAACATTTTTGGGTGTATAACACCACAAAAAGGGTGGATTGGGTGATGTATAGATTGAATATTTGAAATACTCTACTTTTAATTTAATATTGAAACCTTTTCTACATGCCTGGGATACAAGTTGTAATTGATATGTATGTGTATATTTTCCATTATTACTATTTGCTATATGTTCATTATGCCATCATGTTATGTTGTAGTGGTAAAATATGAAAAGACTTAGACTTGTATGCCTTAATTTAGATAAATAACAATTGCTATACCGATTAGAACGTTTGCTTGTTTATACGAATGTTACGTTAATTAGGTGTTATTATTATATTATTTATTTTAATGTAATTAACGTTACATTAGCGTAATAAATGCGATTAGGTTAAAGTTTGAAAGCTTAAAAAATATACATATATATTTGTTTGCTTGTGTGCGTATATATATATAGAATAGCTTAAATATATTTATAAATAAATGAACATAGAAATGAGGTTAGTTGCCATTTGTGGTAGATGCCTGCCCAGAACAGACCGGCATATCCAGCAGCCACAGATGGGCCTAACTAATGTGAGATGTCTAGGTGCCATGGGCCGTTCATAGACTTAGTACACTAGACACGAGGTTAAACCAACTTGTAGTAGAAGTTTGCCTGGAAACGACCGACATATCTAGCATCTACAAGTATATGGTTTAATGTGAGAGGTCTAGTGTGTGTGCCTATGTATATATATAACTATATATATAAGTTGATGTGTGAAAACAAATAGGCTTACTACGCCTTAAGAAGGTCTTACATGGTCGACTCACCTCTTTACCTAATTCGGGTCTTAAGTGGTTAGGATTATGGTCCCTCTGAAGGTTTATTCCGTGGAGAGGAACCCAAGTCATGGCACCCACCCTTATTAGTATTAAGGTTAGTCTTTTGGTCCTCATTCTTTAAAAGTGGTTAGGCACAAAACGGTTAACAGAGTAGGGTAGTTCACGGGGGATGCCCACTTCCTCTAGAAGCTTGTAAGGGATCGATTAGGGACGGATTGGTAATTAAAATATATAAGGCATATGAGGCCAATGCATGCTCACCAACTATCTAAGGGAAGTCTTAAGTGACACAGGTGTCCTACCGGGTAATATCAGTTAAGTAGTAACGCTCGCAATACTACTTCTCATATTACAAATGAGAGAATAGACTTAAGAACCTTAATGTACTAGGACGGGGTTCTTAAAGGGCTCGGGGTCCGCCTCAGGGTTAGAAGAGATTGTAAGAATCCAACGTTAATAGGGCCATAAGCGATCGAGAATGCCAACCCGTTCGGTCTTTACCCTAAAAACGGTAATGGGCAATTGACTTGGATATCCACCCCATTGGTTAGATACTTATGTTTGTGTGAAATATTGTGGGGTTGCGTAGACATATCTCGACATATGTAACCTGCTGAAAATATAGGGTATGGACATTAAGTAATACTATATTCCAATCACACAAAACTTTATGTTCTGACCCCCTTTCCTTAACATCCAAACATGTCAGTAGATGGGGTAAAACCATGGAGGAAGTCCTAATTGAAGACGATGGAGAAGAGGAAGTTATTATGATACTATTAGCAGTTATTTCGGTGCTTCTTTTGGAATCATATGAGATTGAACTATTTGTTGCACCTTTTGAATAAATGTAAATATGACTATGTATTTCTGAGATTTTTGAAATAATGGTACATCTTATTTGAATATTCTATTTTCTCTTTCCATTGTGTAAGATTTCCATTCGAAGTATATGTTTGTTGTTATCTGTGCAAATGTAATCCGTAAAGGAACTAATGACCCATTTAGAATGGCTCTAAGTTTCGATGGGAAATTTAGGCCCATTTCGGGCTGGTTTTTTTAACGTGAGTGTAAGGTTATTTCAGGTTGTGTAATTTAGTCCATTCACCAGAACTTTTGTTCTGACCCCCTCCTCATAACACACTCACATGTTAGTTTATGGCAGAGATGTGATAGCTTTGGATACTGGTTACACAATATTATTACTACGATAAGGCTACATTTGGTTATATTATATTTTATCCATTCCGCTGTGAGAGATTTTCCGAGCTCTAATATATTTTATATCTTTCTTTTCTGCAGGATACTAGACAAGCCAACTCGAGTTTTGGTAGATTTGGATTTTTGAATAAAAATCGGTCTATTAGAATTTAGGTTGTTACAAATCTCAACAACTTCCTTTGTCCATTGTGCTCCTAGCATAATTTGACACGAATACATATGCAATGCTAATAAATCAAGAGGCATTTTGCAGCCTTGCCCAGGCAGTGTAACATTAGTGCAGATTTCAGAACCCTCTAACCTATGGCCATTAGCAACATGGACTTCAAAAGGTTAGATTTTGATTTATTCAATATTAATTTTTTGCTAATGATGTGTCAATAAAACTGTGTGTTGAACCCAAGTCTATAAGAAATAATACTGCCCTATTATTGGTAATTCCTTGATTCGAATAATATGCAATGTAGGGATGCCTAATAATGTGTTATGTGATATTTCATGCAGAGTGTTATTTGAATTATCCTTAGTATCAGTGTCAGACAAGTGAATGTTATCATCATAATTTGTATTTTCTAGGTCAGATGCGTGATCAAGATCAATTACACGTTCCATTATGAAAACTTGCTTAGCCTTATATTTATGTCTGACATGATATTTTTCATTACACCCATAACATATATTATTGTTTTCTATTTTCAAGCAACTTTTCTAGAGTAAGCTTTTTGAATTTTGGACTCTTGTCATAAGTATTATTGCTAGGTTTTTGGATAGAAGTAGAAGAAAAGGTGTTATTCTTTTTCTTAACAACAAAAGATTCTCTTTTGTTTTTAAATAGTCACTTGGTTTCAAATTATTTGCTAAGCTAACAGCATGGTCGAAATCTACAGGGTTATTAGCACATGATATTTAATTTCTTCTATTAACCCCTTTAAGAATTTTTGTAAAAGGTGTATTGGTGTAACATGCTCTATCATACCCTTAAGCCTTTCAAATTGATTCACATATTGCATGACTGAGTTTGTCTGTATGAGGGATGAAAAGGTATCATATGGCATTTTTAAATAATTGGAATTAAAGCGTACTAAGATGGCTTTTGTAAATACTAACCAGTTTTCATGATCATATGTATTTCTGGAATACCTATGGAACCATTGTCGAGCTTCCTTTCTGGGGTTATAGAAG
The DNA here is from genome assembly GCA_030737875.1 of Allium sativum. Classification (NCBI taxonomy): domain Eukaryota; kingdom Viridiplantae; phylum Streptophyta; class Magnoliopsida; order Asparagales; family Amaryllidaceae; genus Allium; species Allium sativum. Next base: position 575,962,971 of record CM060921.1, on the reverse strand, counting down.
CATAGATGAACTCAGTCACGTGGATCTGTATCGTTATATTTTAAAAATTGTTCTACTTGTCTCAACCAGTCAATGACTCTATCATCTCCAAAAAAGGTTGAAAAAACTATCTTGAAATTGATTTTTGTTGAGTCTTTTAGTGTAGTAATCATAGCGCCATCGGTTCTTTCCTTATTATTTCCCACTTAAACAATCCACCAGGTGTACTAAATGTCTTCTTGGGCTTACTTTCCTCAGAAATCCTCAATTGATGAAATCCAGTCGCTAAACCTAACTGAGAAAAGACTCTAGCACCTCAAAGATTATCAAATAGGTGATCTATATTAGGCAAGGGATACCTAATTTTCCTATTAATCTTATTTAGTTCCCTACAGTTCACGCAAAGTATCAACTGGTGCCAAAAACTATTAGTTCTCCCTATTATGAGTACTTCTTCAAATGAATCCTTTCTGTAATAATTTAGAAATCTATCTATCTAACTCTCTTCTATCCCTAAGGGTTATGTACTCAAAGGCAAAGCAACCAGTTTAGCCTGCTTTTCAAGATCAATCTTAAATGAAATTTCTTTGTTGGACGAAAAACTACTTCCGTATCATAATTCCTCGTACTTTTAACTGTATAAGGAATTTCAAGACAGCATCCCCTAAAAGTCCTCAGGAAGACAACTATCGTATCATAGTTGAGCATGACTCCGTAATAAGATAGCCAATCCTTACCCAAAGTAAGTACATACCCATCAGAGCTAAGGACATACACATTGCAAAAGAAATTGACATTGTCGATTTATAACACTATGTCTTTACACATCAAAGAAAATTATATCAAAACTTCGATTTGGTTAGAAACCAATATCGGATAGTTAAAGACCGAAGTATGGAGTTTTACAAAGTTTAACACATTCCCTGTTACATGGGAATGGGATGCCATGGAATCAAATAAGGTGCGGGTAGAAACACCTAAAATAAGAACAATACCATTAAAAGCAATCTTTCCTTGATCTTTCGAAAACTGAAAAAACAAAGAGGAGTATCTTCCAAAGAATAGTTCTGATCAGTTGGCCTACTTCTATCAAGTTTTGGGTATTTCTTTATATGATTTCCTTCCTCTTAGCAGTGGTAACACTTCCCATTGAAACATTCTTTCATTAGGATAAATTCGCAATCCTTGGCCTTATGGCATTTTTTTGACATCTTCTACACACTTTAGCTTCTATTTTGAACTTGCCCTTCATCGCTTCTTCTTCTTGAACCAAAATTTTCCTTTCTTATTCTACCTTTGTTTTATGGTATTCTCACCTTTTTATTCCTTAATCTTCTTGCTTTCTTCTTCTATAGTGTAGAAAATAACAATCTTAGTCAAAACCTCGAACGTTGTCCCAAAGGGCACTTGTGCCAACAATATTTCTCTCAGAGGAGAATTTAGTCCTTTCATAAATTTCAATGCCTTATTCATAGGCATATCCACCAATCCTCTTCCAAACTTAGCTAACTCCATATACTTAGCGATATATTCTCTCACGGTGGAATCTCTTTGATTAAAGTTTATAAACTTTTCCATCTACAGGCTTAATTCACCATTAGTCAAAAACTTAATCTCAAATCTTGCCTTGAACTCGCTTCATGAGAATATCCTCCTTGCATTTTCCTCCAATACCATCTTCCACCACTACAATGCTTCTTCCTTATGATGTCATGATTCTATCCTCCTTTTCAGTTGGCCTTTCCATCTAATATCCCCAAATATGCGATCATACACTCAAACAACTATGACTTAGCTCATAGAAATCCTTATGTTCTGTAGAAAGCTTTACCTCCAAGATTTACGAAGTCTTTGCACAAGCGAGGGAAATTGAGGACTACTTCAGCGGGTGGGGTTATGGGTTCCATTGGGTAAGCTGGAAGAACATGGGCTTGTTATACAATCCTAAGGTACTGTCTGAACCACTCTAGCACATATAAAAGCCTCCATGGATTTAGGTTTTCCTTGATCAGGTTGATTATCAGCCATACCTACTATTTGTAAGTGAGAATCTTTAGTGGGAATTTCTAAGATACCATTCAGGAAACAAAAAGAAGAAAGAAAATTGCCTAGTGTAAAACTGTACGTCTTACAAGTATTGATATATATATATATATAGGAAAACTCCATTTAGACACAAAACTTTGATACAATTGGTGACACAACTGATTTGCATCGTTGGATCCCCCCATGAATTCCACTCCTCCATAAAAAGACAAAAAGATCCAACGTTCGAGGGTTTATGTTTTTCTTTTGTATCCAAATAGCCGCGCTCATAAATAAATATATATATATATATATTTGAAAAGTCTTTTTCAGATAACACATGCATCTCTTATACGTAAGTTTTTCCCCATAATCTGGTAACCTAGGATCTGACAACAAATATAACAACCCATCGGAATGGGCCTAAATCTCGATCTATAAAAGGCCCATTGGAACTTATAGCTGTTATAAATGGATCACTGGTTTCTGTAAGAAATAAATTTCATAGAACCAGCTACAAGGAAATCAGAACTCTCAGCGAAATGGACAAATTATAATATTAAATAAGATGTACCACTTCATAAAGCCATAGTGATGTCAAAATAAAGAAAATCACAAAATCATAGATGCTGAATCATAGATATATGTACATAATAGATATTATATTAATGTCATACATAATGATAATAATAAAATAAAGATAACCATCGTCATTGACATATCCTCCATCATCAAGCTTAAACTTCGAGGTCATCCTACCAACATGTGTTGTTAACAGGAGAAGGTCAGAACAACATGTTCTAGTGAGTAAAATATTTAAGTTTGCACCCTTGTACCTATGCGTAAGCAGTACAGAAACTATCAAGAGTATGTGTAGGAAATATCACATGAATATTTGAATACTTATCTACTTATATATATATATATATATATATATATATATATATTGGAAGGAGGTGAACCCTCCAGTCATTTAAGTACAAATAAAATAAGGGTGGATTCTAATGGTCACTTAGTACCCATTGGCGGGCCCAGTTACTTAAGACCTCATTCTTTGTAGGCGTCGTAAATGTATGATTACTGTCACGATAGTGCGAGAGATAGTAGGCGACAACATAGTACAGGAAGGCTTTTTATACCTTACTAATGGTGAGCTCAACATAACTATCTAGTTGTCACTAAAAGCGAGCTCTCATTCAATTAATACTTCTTGTAAATAAGCAACCATATATCGTGTGGCCACGCTTAACTAACCTATCCCTAGGTATTCCCTCACTAAAGTGACATAGAGGAAGTAGACAATTCTCGAGAACTACCTCACTCAGTTCGAAACCATTTAATACCCCATATTATATGGCGTGTGAAGCCTTAGCTTTTTCTCTAAATCAAATTAACGTAGCCCTGCCTTTTATGAATGCAACCCTACCGATGAACCTTGCTCCGGCCCTATCGTTGGTTTTATCCTTGAAGCAAATATCAGTCGTTTCTCCAATTGTGCATTGTTGTGATGTTGTTGGGCATACGAACATTGCTCATTGCAACAATACGGTCGTTATTCCTGTAGTCAGACCAGTTGTTGTGCCTCTAGCCTGGAAATCATTTTTCACCAAGAAACCCTGTGTTATGGGAAGTTACGCTTATAAAGGTTCTATTATTTCTGGAGATCGAGATGGTTTGATTGTGCCTCCACAAAGGTAGTTGATGCGACTACTGCCTTCTAGAGTGACACCCTTGTTTGATTAGTTTTGGATGTTGGACTATGTTATACTAGAGTTAAGAACTTCTTAAAATACTAGTGGAAAATCTGTGGCTCTCTTAGAGTGAGATACAATAAGGACTTTTTCTTCTTTGAATTCTCGAACGTGGATGAAAAACATATGGTCTTAGAATTGGATCTGTGTGTTATTGATGGCAAAGATTTTATTATTACCAAGTGGAGTCCTTCTATTGATACTGCTAGAGAGAATGTTATGTTTATCCCTGTTTAGGCTAAGTTCACTAATATTCCGCCTTCCCTACAATCTCTTGAGGGTTTATATTGCTTAGCATGTCATATTAGGGATCTTATTTGTTTTGATAAAATACCGAGAGTAATAACAATTTACAGTATGACATGGAACTCATTGAGATAACGCCTTCCAGATAGTTGTCCTCCTACTTGTCTATTGCCCTCTTTAAGGATAATGTGAGATGTGTAGATATTGAGTATCAGTTAAATCCTTATATTTTCACTTTTTGTTACTCTAGGACTTTTTTCCACTTGGATGACAAGTGTTTCCATCGACCCTCTATTAGTGGTGAAGCCATGCTTCCTTTGAAAGAGCAGTTCAAAAGCCAAGTTCACGTGAGTCGAGAGCCAAGTCCACTCCGGTTTCCTCAGAACCACCTCCTGATCCCCATGATTATCCTTTCATCTTGACCTATCCAAGCTTCATAATTGTACCTATAAAGCCTCTACAACTGTAGCTAATATTGATCATCGATGCAGTGTTATAGTGCATGTCATTGGCCCCGAAAGATAATGGTTCGTTTGCCACTTCTGTCAGTGGTTTTCATGCTGCCGGCCCTTTGGACATGGATGATGGGAATAATTTCTCTATCGTTGATCATTTCCTAACTTAGTTATTAAGGTAGTTTGAATTGTATGTCTCTTTGTTATCTTTTATGGTGCTATGTTTTGTCTTTATTTTATTTAAGTGGGTTGTAGCTGCTTGGGGTATCTTCAACCCTCCACCTGTTTCCTAATGTTAAATCAGTGAGAACGGCCCATTACAAAGCCGACTTGCTTTGCGAAAAAATAATTAGAAAAGTGAGAACCCATTGATCACTTATTACCTAATAAAGGTGGGTCCTACGACTATAGCCCATACTCCTAATTTAACAACCTGACTTTTTTATTTTGAAAGTCAACCTGTGAGGTTGAAAGAAATGAAGAATAAAAAGAACTAAATAATTTAGAATCTCGCACGCAATGGAATAATATAAAATAATCACTTAAGATCTTACATAGTCATCATGATAAGAGTGATACATTAGAGTCATGATAGTACAATACCAGAAAGCGATAGTTATAACTACTTTCCCATTACATTACTAATACATAATTCAATATTCACAACGAAAATAAGATAGTAAAATAGTTATGTGAAGCCACCTACTCCAAGCTCCTCCAAAATGCATCCACCAGAAACCTTGTTCACTTGGCTACTCTTACAAATTGTATACCCAAGGGTTCTTAAGGGAAAACAAGCTTCAGGTCGAACATAAGTTATGTGTAAGTAAACTTTAACAACTGAATTACAATGGAAAGCCTTAATCAAGGGTACCAACTAAGACCATGCCGCACATAAACACGAATGTGTTTTTTTACCCTACGATAACCAAAACATTCATAAAAATTCAACAATATTATCATAATGTCTAGGGTTTAAAGTAAATATATAATACAATTGAAATGCTTGTATCTCACAGTTGAACATAGTTAGGCACAACTTTGCGCTTAAAGTTGTCTTGGAAATTAAATTCCATACAATGAAAAGGTAAGGAACTACCTTCCGAGTAGTACACCTCTAGATAAATGTACTTAAGGTCTATCCATGGTCCTCTGCAAACACAAAACATGCCTATCACTCGACTGATAAAACAGAATATTTCACTGCCATGGTTGTGATCAACAACCATACCAATCATTTATTAAATGGTCAACTTTGAGTCTAGATGGGTGGTGACAACACCTTACTTGGGTGCGACCCACTTAGCCTTTTTGCATCTTCCCTGTTAAGTCACCATCTATTGACGAGGCTTGAGGCCGCATTCTACCTTTTATAGATTCTCACTTAAAATGTTTAACAATATCCATATAAGTCGCTCTGGGTTTGAATAAACAAAACAAAATAATTTTGCTAAACCATTTTGGAATCACCCTCGGGATTAGAGATATATATCCCTGACTTCAAAGTCCTCTTTAGGTTATAGCTAGGATTGATCCAACAAGAATGCTATGCTGGTTCGAAGCAGTTTCAGATAATTGTATGACCGATTCAAGGTTCTCGAAAACAACATTCAATAATTAAAAGGGTCAAGTTATCCGATAATGGACACTTCTTCTATATGCATAAGTTATCATGACCCACTCATCAAAATTTACCCTTTTGTACTTATTACCTTCCAAAAATTTAGCATGGTGCTAAGTACGAGATGACATACACACAGTAAAACGTGTCAACATTGTAGTATAACTACTTTTGTTTATTTGGATAGTTAATGGTATATATGTGAGAGCCTTATTGCAAAGTAATTTACTGAAGAAAAGAAAACTGATTTGAAAAACGTAAGTGAAAAGGTTTTAAAGTAAAATTTTACTTGGTAAAATATCTAGTTGTATTAGATAACTCAACTGAAAAATAAATGGTTAAGACCCATAATTAAATCAAAATCAAACATAATCAAACCTTATTAATCTTGTTTTAGTCTTAATTTAAATAGTCAACAAAATCTAGTCTAACTATCAGTTAATTAATAATAAACTTAATTAATTATTAAATAAATAAATAAAATTTAACTAAATAAAAGTTAAATAATAAACTTGATTAAATAAATTTATTCATAATTAACTTTCATTAAGTAATTAGAAATCTATTAATTAAAATAAATCGTAATTAAAATAATCTCTTAAGTGTTAATTAGTTCTAAATTACGAATAAAAAAATCTTAAAATAATTAATTCATTAATCATTAACACACAAAACTTATATTATTTAAAAAAAATTTTAGTAAATTATCATTAATTAAGACAACATAACAAACATTAATTATTGATTACTGTTCATATTTACTAAATAAATAATTATTAAAACTTAATTAAATTTCCAAAATCATCATTGGAAATTTAAAAAACATCATTGACAAGTTCATAAAACATCTTCGAACCATTTAAGTTCAAAAACTTGGTTGTAGTAAAAATAACGGTTTTACCGCTAAATTGCATTACCAATGACTATCACCATGGATGCAATAACTTAGATTTTACTTTCTATGTAAAATGTCACCCTTAGCTAAACATCTTTATTAAATGTGGAAAATAATAGTGAATAAATTTTAATGCAAAATAAAGTTATAAACTTTAAAAAAAATCACATTTTAAATACAACAAAACATGATTTTGTAAAATCAAGGGATCTCAAGCCTTTTATCAAGCTCAAGTTGCTAACTTTCTAGCATCAACAAAACAAAAAACAAACTAACATCATCATACATAATAATATTACAAATAAATAGCTGTAACATACCAAGGTCATAATTTTAAATTAAAGTACCAAATTTAGACTAAAAATTGAAGTCTGCTTTCCAACCAAAAATACCATATACAACATCACAGCAAAAGTATAAGAATACACCCAACATTCAACATGAAAAATAACTAATGTTCAATCAAATTAAAGCTATAAATTTTCCCTAAACTAAACAAGAGTTTTACTCAACAGGACTTAAGAAAATTCAAACTAGTTTGTACCAAAATTTGGAAATAATCTTCGCACTAGCACTAGCTTCAAAAATATGAATTCTTGAAGGGTTTATTTGCACTTCATGGGTTTGAACTCAGTTATTAATGGGTTCTATGGCTCTGCCTAGGTGTGTAATGGTGGTGTGGTGGGTTTAAAATTAAAGAGGAGGTGGTAGAAAGGAGGATATATGCTTAGAAATGAAATTAAAATGATTTTAAAAGTGGAAAAAAAATCAAAACCTTAATTTTGAAAAAATATTTTTCTTAAAAGTGAAAGCATTAAAACTTTTTGAAACCAAAGAAAATAAGAAGAAAGACAGAAAATAAAAGGGAAAGGAAGAAGAAAAATGAAGTTACTTTTATATAAAACTAAAAGATGAAATTATGAAACTGCCCTTTAAAGTACATAACCTTTTTAAAATTTTGACAACTCACTTATAAACTCTCCTACACTTCTATGCCACCCAATTTTTCCACTAACTCATTATTTAATAAAAAAATGACCTGTAGTGTAACAACCCGGAATTTTGGAGCCAATTTAAAAATTTTATTTTTAAGTAATTTAGTGGAAAATGAGGCAGAATTTAAAATTTTCATTTTTAATAATATTTAAAGCCAGTGAAAATAGCTAATTTTCAAACGACCTCTGTTTTCGACGAAACCACTTTTGTTGGAACCGGAATGTCATTTTATTGCTAAGTTTCAATTTTCATCATTTTTCGAATTAATATGCGAGCGTGGCAAAAGAAACTGTGTTTTGTTCAGTTCGGTCAAAATTTAACGACTGAAAAATAGCCATTTTTCAAACAGTCTCAGAATGAGACGAAATTAATTTTGTTAGGACCGTATCGTCATCACGAAGCCAGAAATATTTTTCTTGGATTTTTCTGAGTCCGTATGTGGCCTCGGTGAATTTTTATTGACGGTTGAATTTAAAAATAAATGAATTATACTTAAAACTGAGAAACGGGGGTCGAGACGAACTCTTGGGCTGACGGGACCTAGCTCGTTGGATCCGGAATAGGGTCTATTGGGTAGAGTAGGCTTCAGTTGGATTGGATTTGGCTTAGTTTGAAAGTTTAGGATTTAAATGTAAAATTACATTGGAAAATATATAAATAATGGGAAAAAATCCCAAAACCCTAGCTACTATTCACTTCCTCCTACAGCTGCCACCCTCCCATCAATGGCCGAAACTTCCCCTGCTAATTCCTCTCTCCTCTTCCCGAATTAAACCCCATACTTCACACTACTCCGAAGCCCCTTTCTTCCTCTTCACATCCATATGGGTTTTGACCCGAACCAACGCCCGTAGCTGGAGGACCAAGCCACCAAAGTCGAGCCGCCTCGGCCGCCGTAGCACCCACCAGCCTCCACCGAGTGGGCCCCCCTCTTCACCGCAGGTGCGCCTCGGGTAGAGCTCCGACGCGCAACTTTCCGATCGAGCTCTGGTGCTTTGGATTGGATGCAAGTTCGAATCAAAGAATTGAACAAAAAAGAAAAACCCACGGCCGATAATTGTAAAGGAAGAAGAGAGGTTATTTTCCAATTAATTTATTAATTAATTAATATAAATATCATTAATCTTGTTTAGACTATAACTAACACATACGTCAACGAAATTTAACGATTTCAGAAGCTATGTGATCGTGTGACTGAGATCTACGCATCTAAACTGACTGGAGCTGATTCTGGACTGTTTGAAATTTTGACTAAAATCATGCACGACTGTGAGATTCCTATTTTAAAATTAGAATTAATTAATTAATTATTTTACTGTATTCACTCAGCATGAAATTTATGTTGTATATATTCATTTGGATGTTGATTGTGCTGTGATTGTAATGTATGACTGATTGTGATTTGTAATGCCTGTGATGCTATTCTAGATCTGTAAATTTTAGTGTAATCTCAGTGAAATTCTCATCCTTATTTATTTTTATTTTTATTTCTTAAATACAATGAGAAATTTAACCTTTGCTTTTGTCTTACAAAATATAACGTAAAATGGTTTTTTTTATTTCTGGTTCACAAAAGAAAGTTTAAACCTTTACTTTATGATTCACAACATAAAATGAAAAAGTTGGGTTTTTATTTTGGTTAACAAAATAAAAAGAAAGGTGAATCTTTATCTTGATTTATACAAGAAGACAAAAATCTTTATTTTGGAATTTTGATTTATAAATTAAGGAAAGCTTAGATCTTTTACATTTTAATAAAAGGATAAATAAAGTTTTAATCTTTGTGTTTGATTTACAAATATAACAAAGTTTTTAATCTTTACTTTGTTTACAAAATAAAAAGAAAGTTTTAATCTTGATCTTTACTTTGTTTACAAAATAAAAAGAAAGTTTTAATCTTTTATTTGGTTTACAAATTAAAATGCCAATTTAAATCTCAATTTTGTTTACAAAATAAAATAACAAGTTTATTCTTTATTGTGTTTACAAAATAAAATACCAATTCTTATCCTTTGTTTGGTTAACATAATAAAAAGCAAGTTTTTATCTTTAGTTTTGTTACCATAATAAAATGTAAGATTTTATCTTTATTTTTGTTTACAATATAAGTAACAAGTTCTTATCTTTATTTTTGTTTTACAAAATAAAAGAAAGTTAACCTTTTATTTACAAATTAAAAGATTGTTTGATTTCATCTTGAATTACAAATTTAAAAGAAGTTTTGAATCTTTATTTTGATTTATGAAATAAAGGAAAGTTTGGATCTTTTAAAGAGAAATAAAGATTAGATATTTTATTTGTTTCATAAAATAAAGTAAAGATTAAATGTTTTTATTTGATTTACAAATAAAAATAAGGATGAGACCTTTCATTGTGATTCATCAAATTTATACACAAAATCATCATTGTGTTAATTTATTTGTAATAACACAAAACCCATCATTGTGTTATTTTATTTGTAAAGGCACCAAAACATTGTTGTGTTAAATTTTAGTTGTAATGACACAAAAACATCATTGTGCTAATTTTAGTTGTAATGACATAAATTACACCGTCATGTTATTATAGTGGAAATGAATCAAAGATCGACATATAAATATATTCATATTAGAAATGTTGATACTAGAAAAGATGTATACATTAGAAATATAAGTCCACTCTTTCATTTGCATTCTAAAATGCAAATATTACTCAGAAATAGAAAGATAACATTTATTTCAATGTAAATCAAAATAAAACATTAACATCATTTTTCTATGTAAAGAAAAGTAAATAGAAAACATCATTTTTCTATGTAAAGAAAAATAACTAGGAAACATCATTTCCTATGTATAGAAAAGTAAATAGAAAACATCATTTTTCTATGTAAAATAAATAGAAACCACTATTTTTCTATGTAAAGAAGACATTTACATTCTTCTATGTAAAGAGAAGAGAATAGAAAACCTTATTCCTTTTTCAATGAGAAAGTAAAGGAAATTGAAACTTACATTTTGCAATGTAAAGGATATAAAAGTAAAGATTACATTTTTCAATGTAAATAAAAGAAATTAAGGAATTTACCTTTATAAAGAATCCACATTTTTCCGTGTGTAACAGAAGAACTTACACTTCCATTATAAATAAAAAGGGGATTTATATTTTCAATGTAAATAAACATAGAAATAGATATTTTGTTTAGGTAGAAAAGGATAAATATACATTTTTGTGTATAAAAAGACAATTAAAGTAAAATACACATTTTTATGCATAAAAGATAAAATATACCTTTTGTTAAAGTAGAAAAAGAATAAAAGATAAAATATACATTTTATTAAATAAGAGAGAAAAAAAGGTGCTTAACACGAGGTTGGATTGAGTTGTGATGTAAACCTGCCCGGACCCGCCCGGCTGTCCAGTAATCACAGCAATACCTATCCAATGTGAGAGGTTAAAGCATATATATTAATTTTCTAAATTTACATTTTATATATATAAGTTACTTCAAAATATTTAGTGTAAATAAATAAAAATAGACAAAGGAAGGCATATATATTTACATTAGTTAAATAAGAGATTAAATAAATTACATTTTTATATGTAATTAAAAGAATATATTTTACACTGTAAAGAAATTTACATTTATATGTAATTAAGATTATAAGAAATAAAATTACATTTTTATGTAATTAAGATTATAAGGAAGAAAATTACATTTATGTAATTAAGAATAAATAGAAAATAAAGAACAAATATGTGAATAAGAATTTATTTACATTTTCTTATGTAAATAAAAAGAATAATAATTATTATTATGTGAATAGGATTTATTTACATTTTTCTTATGTAAATAAAAAGAATCAATTTGTAAATAGTAATTATTAACATTTTCTTATGTAAATAATAAAAAGAAAGGTTAGAAAAGAACTAACATAAGATATTCTTTTTATGTTAAAAGGGAATATCAGAAAAGAATTAAAGAAATACAATTATTTACATTTGCTATGTAAATAGGATTTGCAAAGGAAATAGAAACCATTTATTTACAAATAGTGTAAATGAATATGAATAAGAAATTAGATACATTTATTTACAATTAATGTAAATAAATATAACAAAAGTAAAAGTAAAACATTTATTTACACTTAGGTAAATAAGTAAGAAAAAGATAAGAATATATTTATTTACATTTAGGTAAATAAATAGGGTAAGAAAAAGAATGTAATTTATTTACATTTAGGGTAAATAAATTAAAACATAGAAAGAATATAATTTATTTACATTTAGGTAAATAAAACAAAATATAGGAAAAAAGTATAATTTATTTACATTTAGTGTAAACAAAACAGAGTTATTAAAAGTGATATTTTTATCGTCATTTAAGATGCGATAAAAAGAATAGACTTTTGAAATTGGAATAGTCAAACGATTTATATTTATATATATAAATATAAATTATAAATTAAACGGAACGCGCGCGGCAGTTCGCGTATCGGCAATCGTAACTTTAAACGGTTATACAGAGAGATCCGACCGTTGGATTTTCCCAAAACTGGAGCCATTTGGACTGCTTTGGGAAGATCTTTCCAATGACATAAATTTCGCCAAAATCCAACGGTTAGATTTCAAGATATGTGTAAATCAAATTTGGTTGAAGACAACGCCAGGGTCGCCCATTTACCCGAAGCGTCGTTAAATTAATTTAGGCTATTTTTATATAAATAAAAACAGCGATATGTTGTTATCAAATATTAATAACGATATGAAATGTTTTCAAATTATATATATATATATATATATATATATATATATATATGCGAGAATCATTTGAGAAGACCGAGTTCAATCTCATTTCAAATGATTATACGACGTTTTAAATCTAAGAGTTGAAGACGGCGATTGAAGACCGACGATCTTCACATCGAATGGGTAACTAGCGTTGAGGTCCTTGATTGATTTGCTCCCAAGACGGGGCTAAGATGGTAGTTATCCGGACGTAGTGTTGATTTGTACGGATTTGACTTTCGCTCAGACCCAGAGCATAAGTTTATAAATGGAATGTATGTCTGACGTTGTAGTCCTTTATACTACATTCGTTGATCTCTGTTAATACATATCTGCTTGGTGGTTAACACCCTTCTCTGAGACATATGAGCTTAGAGGTTATATATTGGCAGAAATCAATGGTATAGTATGGACTGACAATGTGGCATGCTAAGATGCATCGATCAAGGCTTTTGTTGAAAAGTAGGCCTTGTGGTTGATGATCAAAGCACGGCCTATTTAGGCGTAGCTTTGTGTATAGCGTGACTTCGCGAGCCTCACACCCCGGTATGAGTCAAAAATGGGATACAGACAGTAGGGAGTGCACACGTTTCTTTCTAACTAGAGTGATGTCAGGGACCTACCAGCGCTGACATTTTACTTATGTGGATGATGGATTTTGAGGCGCCTCGTTATTTTTATAGGCCGTTGGTGGTCATATTATAGGTCCAAAGGGACCGGGAAACGTGTGTTCAGGCATAACTAATCTACTGCCCATAGGCGGGGACCGGCCCTACCGCTTCCAAGGGTTCACTGCGGGGAATCCTGAGGCATTTGCTAGAGTGTCTCGAATCGGAGAGGATCTTGCCCCTAGCCTCGACTCATGATGGAATCCAAATTTCCAATACGCCCTTGCGGTTTTGATTGTAGAACTAGTATTGGCGACATGCTATATGGTAACCATGCCGTCTAGGATTGCTACTTATGATTCAAATCTTTTTATTAAAAACATATATACACTAATAATAATATCAAATCCGTTTTATACGTATCAAGCATCTTTTGACCATTATAAGGTAAAACCCTATCCTCTGGTGTGCGTTGCATTGTGTGATGGGACATGGGTCTTATAATGGTTTCATTTTCCAAAAAGACATTGCGTTATTTCTCGATTTACTTTGGTTTATGCACTGGCAATCCATAGGAGTAAACCCGTTCCGCGAAAGTGGCGTGGTCCTTGGATTTGTCTTATTAGTTATATTAGTTTAGAATTCTCACACCAGTCCCATGACTGACTCGTAGTTTGTTTCACTTTGCAAACTCGGGTGCCCTCTTTTCCACACGGGCAGTCGAGTAGCTTTTTGTAGATATCTATTCTTTTAGCAGGATCCTGGATCGAAGCCTAAAGCTGTGTCCAGAGCTTAGTAGTCTTCCGCTGTTTACTGTATTTTATTTAATGTATTAAATCTTTTGTAGTTTATCTTCCGCTGTAATTTTATTTCAATGTACTCTGATATATTCTGTACTCTAATGTAACATTATTATAATGTAATAAAAGTCTGTTGTTATTGTTCTGATGTATTGTATTCCCAAGGTTAAAGTATTCGAAGATTTCCAACCTTTGGGTCAGACCTGTGTGGTTTATGGTCGATTCAAAGAGCGGGAATTTCCGGGTCTTTACTGGTGGTATCAGAGCTCTGGTTAGCTCAAATCTTTGGGATACAACTCGTTAGAACTGAACAAAAGACTCATCAGAGATTGGATTAGTAATGTCCAATAAGAATACTCATTAGAGATAGGATCAGCAGTATCCTAGAATGAGAATACTCATTAGAGATGGGGTTAGTAATGCCCTAGAATGAGTTCAGAGTGATAAGCTTATAATTAAAGTATTTTGATTATATATATAATCCTATTTCAGAAGATAAGATTTTTAAATATATAAAAGTATATATGTATTTGATAAGTTAGCCAACAAATGAAATTAATAAAAGTAAAATTAAAATTTAGTTAGTAAATTAAACAACTTTTAGCCTAGTTCCTTTTCGAGGACGAAAAGATTTTAAGTGGGGGAGATTGTAACAACCCGGAATTTTGGAGCCAATTTAAAATTTTTATTTTTAAGTAATTTAGTGGAAAATGAGGCAGAATTTAAAATTTTCATTTTTAATAATATTTAAAGCCAGTGAAAATAACCAATTTTCAAACGACCTCTGTTTTCTACGAAACCACTTTTGTTGGAACCGGAATGTCATTTTATTGCTAAGTTTCAATTTTCATCATTTTTCGAATTAATATGCGAGCGTGGCAAAAGAAACTGTGTTTTGTTCAGTTCGGTCAAAATTTAACGACTGAAAAATAGCCATTTTTCAAACAGTCTCAGAATGAGACGAAATTAATTTTGTTAGGACCGTATCGTCATCACGAAGCCAGAAATATTTTTCTTGGATTTTTCTGAGTCCGTATGTGGCCCCGGTGAATTTTTATTGACGGTTGAATTTAAAAATAAATGAATTATACTTAAGACTGAGAAACGGGGGTCGAGACGAACTCTTGGGCTGACGGGACCTAGCCCGTTGGATCCGGAATAGGGTCTATTTGGTAGAGTAGGCTTCAGTTGGATTGGATTTGGCTTAGTTTGAAAGTTTAGGATTTAAATGTAAAATTACATTGGAAAATATATAAATAATGGAAAAAATCCCAAAACCCTAGCTACTATTCACTTCCTCCTACAGCCGCCACCCTCCCATCAATGGCCGAAACTTCCCCTGCTAATTCCTCTCTCCTCTTCCCGAATTAAACCCCATACTTCACACCACTCCGAAGCCCCTTTCTTCCTCTTCACATCCATATGGGTTTTGACCCGAACCAACGCCCGTAGCTGGAGGACCAAGCCACCAAAGTCGAGCCGCCTCGGCCGCCGTAGCACCCACCAGCCTCCACCGAGTGGGCCCCCCTCTTCACCGCAGGTGCGCCTCGGGTAGAGCTCCGACGCGCAACTTTCCGATCGAGCTCTGGTGCTTTGGATTGGATGCAAGTTCGAATCAAAGAATTGAACAAAAAAGAAAAACCCACGGCCGATAATTGTAAAGGAAGAAGAGAGGTTATTTTCCAATTAATTTATTAATTAATTAATATAAATATCATTAATCTTGTTTAGACTATAACTAACACATACGTCAACGAAATTTAACGATTTCAGAAGCTATGTGATCGTGTGACTGAGATCTACGCATCTAAACTGACTGGAGCTGATTCTGGACTGTTTGAAATTTTGACTAAAATTACGCACGACTGTGAGATTCCTATTTTAAAATTAGAATTAATTAATTATTTATTTTACTGTATTCACTCAGCATGAAATTTATGTTGTATATATTCATTTGGATGTTGATTGTGCTGTGATTGTAATGTATGACTGATTATGATTTGTAATGCCTGTGATGCTATTCTAGATCTGTAAATTTTAGTGTAATCACTGTGAAATTCTCATCCTTATTTATTTTTATTTTTATTTCTTAAATACAATGAGAAATTTAACCTTTGCTTTTGTCTTACAAAATATAACGTAAAATGTTTTTTTTTAATTTCTGGTTCACAAAAGAAAGTTTAAACCTTTACTTTATGATTCACAACATAAAATGAAAAAGTTGGGTTTTTATTTTGGTTAAAAAAAATAAAAAGAAAGGTGAATCTTTATCTTGATTTATACAAAAAGACAAAAATCTTTATTTTGGATTTTTGATTTATAAATTAAGGAAAGCTTAGATCTTTTACATTTTTAAAAAAGGATAAATAAAGTTTTAATCTTTGTGTTTGATTTACAAATATAACAAAGTTTTTAATCTTTATTTTTGTCTACAAAAATAAAATGCAAATCTTGATCTTTACTTTGTTAACAAAATAAAAAGAAAGTTTTAATCTTTTATTTGGTTTACAAATTAAAATGCCAATTTAAATCTCAATTTTGTTTACAAAATAAAATACCAAGTTTATTCTTTATTGTGTTTACAAAATAAAATACCAATTCTTATCCTTTGTTTGGTTAACATAATAAAAAGTAAGTTTTTATCTTTAGTTTTGTTAACATAATAAAATGTAAGATTTTATCTTTATTTTTGTTTACAATGTAAGTAACAAGTTCTTATCTTTATTTTTGTTTTACAAAATAAAAGAAAGTTAACCTTTTATTTACAAATTAAAAGATTGTTTGATTTCATCTTGAATTACAAATTTAAAAGAAGGTTTGAATCTTTATTTTGATTTATGAAATAAAGGAAAGTTTGGATCTTTTAAAGAGAAATAAAGATTAGATATTTTATTTGTTTCATAAAATAAAGTAAAGATTAAATGTTTTTATTTGATTTACAAATAAAAATAAGGATGAGACCTTTCATTGTGATTCATCAAATTTATACACAAAATCATCATTGTGTTAATTTATTTGTAATAACACAAAACCCATCATTGTGTTATTTTATTTGTAAAGGCACCAAAACATTGTTGTGTTAAATTTTAGTTGTAATGACACAAAAACATCGTTGAGCTAATTTTAGTTGTAATGACATAAATTACACCGTCATGTTATTATAGTGGAAATGAATCAAAGATCGACATATAAATATATTCATATTAGAAATGTTGATACTAGAAAAGATGTATACATTAGAAATATAAGCCCACTCTTTCATTTGCATTCTAAAATGCAAATATTACTTAGAAATAGAAAGATAACATTTATTTCAATGTAAATCAAAATAAAACATTAACATCATTTTTCTATGTAAAGAAAAGTAAATAGAAAACATCATTTTTCTATGTAAAGAAAAATAACTAGGAAACATCATTTCCTATGTAAAGAAAAGTAAATAGAAAACATCATTTTTCTATGTAAAATAAATAGAAACTACTATTTTTCTATGTAAAGAAGACATTTACATTCTTCTATGTAAAGAGAAGAGAATAGAAAACCTTATTCCTTTTTCAATGAGAATGTAAAGGAAATTGAAACTTACATTTTGCAATGTAAAGGATATAAAAGTAAAGATTACATTTTTCAATGTAGATAAAAGAAATTAAGGAATTTACCTTTATAAATAATCCACATTTTTTCGTGTGTAACAGAAGAACTTACACTTCCATTATAAATAAAAAAGGGATTTATATTTTCAATGTAAATAAATATAGAAATAGATATTTTGTTTAGGTAGAAAAGGATAAATATACATTTTTGTGTATAAAAAGACAATTAAAGTAAAATACACATTTTTATGCATAAAAGATAAAATAGACCTTTTGTTAAAGTAGAAAAAGAACAAAAGATAAAATATACATTTTATTAAATAAGAGAGAAAAAAAGGTGCTTAACACGAGGTTGGATTGAGTTGTGATGTAAACCTGCCCGGACCCGCCCGGCTGTTCAGTAATCACAACAATACCTATCCAGTGTGAGAGGTTAAAGCATATATATTAATTTTCTAAATTTACATTTTATATATGTAAGTTACTTCAAAATATTTAGTGTAAATAAATAAAACATAGACAAAGGAAGACATATATATTTACATTAGGTAAATAAGAGATTAAATAAATTACATTTTTATATGTAATTAAAAGAATATATTTTACACTGTAAAGAAATTTACATTTATATGTAATTAAGATTATAAGAAATAAAATTAAATTTTTATGTAATTAAGATTATAAGGAAGAAAATTACATTTATGTAATTAAGAATAAATAGAAAATAAAGAACAAATATGTGAATAAGAATTTATTTACATTTTCTTATGTAAATAAAAAGAATAATAATAATAATAATGTGAATAGGATTTATTTGCATTTTTCTTATGTAAATAAAAAGAATCAATTTGTAAATAGTAATTATTAACATTTTCTTATGTAAATAATAAAAAGAAAGGTTAGAAAAGAACTAACATAAGATATTCTTTTTATGTTAAAAGGGAATATCAGAAAAGAATTAAAGAAATACAATTATTTACATTTGCTATGTAAATAGGATTTGCAAAGGAAATTGAAACCATTTATTTACAAATAGTGTAAATGAATATGAATAAGAAATTAGATACATTTATTTACAATTAATGTAAATAAATATAACAAAAGTAAAAGTAAAACATTTATTTACACTTAGGTAAATAAGTAAGAAAAAGATAAGAATATATTTATTTACATTTAGGTAAATAAATAGGGTAAGAAAAAGAATGTAATTTATTTACATTTAGGGTAAATAAATTAAAACACAGAAAGAATATAATTTATTTACATTTAGGTAAATAAAACAAAATATAGGAAAAAAGTATAATTTATTTACATTTAGTGTAAACAAAACAGAGTTATTAAAAGTGATATTTCTATCGTCATTTAAGATGCGATAAAAAGAATAGACTTTTGAAATTGGAATAGTCAAACGATTTATATTTATATATATAAATATAAATTATAAATTAAACGGAACGCGCGCGGCAGTTCGCGTATCGGCAATCGTAACTTTAAACGGTTATACAGAGAGATCCGACCGTCGGATTTTCCCAAAACTGGAGCCGTTTGGACTGCTTTGGGAAGATCTTTCCAATGACATAAATTTCGCCAAAATCCAACGGTTAGATTTCAAGATATGTGTAAATCAAATTTGGTTGAAGACAACGCCAGGGTCGCCCATTTACCCGAAGCGTCGTTAAATTAATTTAGGCTATTTTTATATAAATAAAAACAGCGATATGTTGTTATCAAATATTAATAACGATATGAAATGTTTTCAAATTATATATATATATATATATATATATATATATATATATATGCGAGAATCATTTGAGAAGACCGAGTTCAATCTCATTTCAAATGATTATACGACGTTTTAAATCTAAGAGTTGAAGACGGCGATTGAAGACCGACGATCTTCACATCGAATGGGTAACTAGCGTTGAGGTCCTTGATTGATTTGCTCCCAAGACGGGGCTAAGATGGTAGTTATCCGGACGTAGTGTTGATTTGTACGGATTTGACTTTCGCTCAGACCCAAAGCATAAGTTTATAAATGGAATGTATGTCTGACGTTGTTGTAACAACCCGAAAATCTGGGCCAGTTTAAAATTTTTGTTTTGGCAATTTTAGCGAATTTTGAATATTTAAAATAGATTATTTTAAATAAAATCGACGAGAAATTTATTTTGAATAGAATTCGAACGTATATATTATATACGTCGTCGTTAGAATATATATAATTATATATAATTATAAATAGAATTGAAAATGGCGCGGTAGTTCGATAATTCGATTTCAAACTTCAATTGAAAGTACCGGGTGCAAAACAATCCGGATTTTAGTGAAACCAAAAACATTATGATCTAATTGAGAATATCTTTCCAACGAATCTGAAAAATCGAAATTTCATAGCGGGAATCAAAAGTTATGCCCAGTTGAAAATTCAGGATAGTCGCTATGTAAATTACATACGGCGCCACAAAGTCAAACTTTGCAT
This sequence comes from Allium sativum, assembly GCA_030737875.1. Classification (NCBI taxonomy): domain Eukaryota; kingdom Viridiplantae; phylum Streptophyta; class Magnoliopsida; order Asparagales; family Amaryllidaceae; genus Allium; species Allium sativum. Next base: position 575,942,756 of record CM060921.1, on the reverse strand, counting down.
ACGGATGAATTTGGACTCGAAACCACTTCCATTGAGTTCAAAATGTCGTTTAGAACTCCGAAAAGTATAAGCTTCGATATATTCCGATATCCGGAATAGTGACTATGGGCAGGAGTTGTTCGGTTAACAATACATAGCCCTTAAAAAGTGAAATTTTGCATACGAGCTCGGAATTCGACGAGATAAATTTTTATGGATTCATAATGACAAATCATTGTTGAGTTCCAAATGGCGCGCCGAACGGAGTCAGTATGTGGCCGTGCGAGCTGAAACAGTTCAGGGTAAAGCGAGCAGTCATTTTACAAAGGAACATTATTGATACGACCTCGGAATTCAATTCTACTATTTTTTCTATGTTCGTATCATCTAATAATGGTTAAATCCAAGAGGGCTTGATTTTTTGAGTTAGCATGTGAGCGTGCGAGAAGAAAAGGTGCGCCAAAATCGCATTTTTAGAGCTTGTCTGAGCATTTTTGTGATTTTTGTTGAATGGTCAAACGAACTCGGAATTCGACGAAACTTGTTTCGTTGGACTCGTCTTCACGTCTACTATCTCATGTCCGAAATCCGCGGCCATCGGAGATCGCTAGCGTTCAGGCGATACGCGAGAAACAGGCATATAAGCCACTTTACTTCCTTTTCTCTTCATTATTTTCTTCCTCCTTCTTCCTCCAAAAAAATCAAAAATGGAGAACACCCTTCCTCCTTGCCGCTGCCACCGCCCCTCCACCACCTCCACCGACCGCCGTCGGCCTCCTCCACCCCCCTCCGGCCACCTCCTCCTCCTCCTCTCTCCATTTGCAAACCCTAAGCCCCAAATCACCAACCACCACCACCGCGGCCACCACGGGCCCCACCACCGCCACCCACACCCTCCCCCACGTCCATCAGGCCCGCGCCCCCCCTCCAGCCCCCTCAATTCCGGCCGTGGGCCCCGCTACACCCAAAAACCCATTTTCACCAAAATCGCCCGTTTTGCAAATAAGTCCCTGACCGTATTTCGCCAATAACTCCCAAACCGTGCGTTTCTAGCCAAAGTTCCTCAAGACCAAAGTTGTAGAGCACGAAATTCTCTTCGATTTGGTATGTGATAAGTCCTATTTTTCATTGCGGAGTTGTCGGGAAAACGCGTCCGAAGTCTGCTGTTCAAACACTGTCAAAATGCTGTCTTTTCGCGATTTCCGGCGAAATGGCACATTTTCGGCAAGAAGACCACTAGGCAAGAGTTGTTCAGAATGGCGTGCTTGTGCTAAAAAAAAAGATGGGGTGAAGATTGAAGCTCGTTTGCAAATTCTGGAACCCGAACTGTGAATCCGGGCATTAGAAAAAAAGTAAGTTTTCTCCATTTTAAAACTTCTAAAGTTTTTGACATATGAAGTTAATAAAAATATGATTTTTATGTTATAGAGATGATAAAAATATGATTTTTACATTATAGAAGTATTAAAGATTTGATCTTTATTATGTAAAAGGAGCAAAGATGTGATTTTTATATAAGTGGCGATATAAAAATATAATCTTTATTATATGAACACCGTTGTAAAAATAGAATTTTTATCTATATAGTAGTAGTATAAAAATGTGATTTTTATATACATAGCAACAATATAAAAATGTGATTTTTATATACATGGCAACAATACAAAAATGTGATTTTTATATATGTAGTGACTACGGGCGGTGAAAGTAACAAAAGGCGAGAACGACGAAGATTTCTACATAAGAAGAGTCGTGGCGTTTGGTTTAGCTAGTCGGTGAGAACTTCTCACTCTAAATTCTCTTTTTCTAGTTATATATATATATACTAGGATGCAGACGGTGCTTAGTAGCACCCGACACCCGTCATCCACAGACCATGGATGGCTTGTTTGTTAAATTGTTTGCTTGTGTAGTTGGTTAGTCTAATTGGTTTGAATTGAATTGTTTGGTGAAATGGAATGGATTTGATTGATGTGTGAATGGCGTGGGCCTTCACTAGACCGGGGATAAGGCTAGGCCTCGTCCCGTTTTTAGTATCGTGCCGTTATGCCGCCGAAATTTCCCAAAATATGTTAGAAAAATAAAAATATCATTTTTATTGTGTAAATGAACTGAATAGAAATTCATGTGTTGAAATATAATATTTTATCGTTAAAAATATAATTTTTAACGTGGAAGTGAATAAAATAAAATATTCATTTACAAACCGGACGGTTTGTTTATGTACACCTATTTGAAGGACATTGATTGGGACGATAAATTTTACACATCGCCCAACTGCACAAATAAAATCTGTGTTTGATTGTTTGAAACCCCACACGGGTGTTGGGATGAAATTTGGAAGTTCACTCATCCTGATTGATTAAATATGTCGATCGATTGATTGACAGGCTGTTATAAGCGTAAGATATCTATATTTGATGCTTATACAGTGTAGTGCACTTTGGTTGATGGTTGATTATTTTTCAATGCTATTATATACATGTGTTGTATGGAATCCATATAATTAACATTATATGGTGATTGATTGGGCCTCATTCCAATCGGGAAAATAAGGAATATTATAAAAGAAAATTCATGTGTTGAATATAAAAATAGTCATGTGTTGACGATGTTCATGTGTTGAGTGAAATATTTTATACAATGAAATTTACATCTTTATCATATTTAAAATTAGAACTACTTCCCAGTAGAAGTCTAATTGAAAATCAAACGATAGATACCATAGTTTTATAAAATATTTTACATAACAAAAATAGTGATGTGTTGACAGTACTCATGTGTTGAGATTAGTCAGGTGTTGGAAGAAATATAGATTCATGTGTTGAATAGAAGAAATATAGATTCATGTATTGAATGGAATAAATATTCATTTGTTGAATAGAATAACGGATTTATTGAAATATATGAAGCCGTGTTGATTAGAGTTGCGATATTTTGACGTGAACGATATTTATATCGATTATATTCGTTTTTATAATGAATATAGAAAAGAAGTGATTTCAAAATATAACATTTTGAAAATATTATCATTTATATAGTAATGATATGAAATATTCAATTTTGATTAGAAATGGAATATAGAATTGAAATGGTTTTGAAAACGAATTTAAAACGATTTATAAAATACGTTTTAAAAGGAAATTGACGAAATATATATAATATATATATATATATATATTATATATAAAATGGCCTGAATAGAATGCGCCGCTCCACGGCAGTTCGTGAATTTCGACCATTGACTTCGAATTGACGTTACGGGAGATCCGACCGTCAGATTCTCCTAAAACCAGAACCGTTGGGTTCGTATCGAAAAGAGCTTTCCAATGAATATTAGAAATTTGAAATCTAACGGTTGGATTTGGAATTATGTCCAAATCAAATTCGAAAAAGGTCGATGTAAGTGCAGTCCGATGGCCGTTGTTGGAAATCGACTGGACGGGCCTTGATAACATTATCAAAAATATAGATAATTTGTGTAAAATCATAAGAAATGATTTGGGAAAATTGGGCTGAAGAATTCCACATTGGAAATGATAAAAATAGATTTTTATCGAAATGAACCAGTTGTGAACTAGAATTAAAATCAATTTATTTTTGAAATAAATAAATTGAATTTGAAAGTGATTTTAAAAATAATCAATATTCCCAATATGTGAATTGGACTGGAGCTGAATCGAAATTATCTTCGGGATATTTCGATGTTGGATTTCGTGACTATACAGATATTGTTATGGGAATTTGAAAGATATATTTTATATCGTTATTTCCAATACGATATTTGTTGGTTTCAGAATTTGATATTGAATATAAGCCGATATATTTTCTATTCAGAGCCTTGTATTTAATATCAAATGTGATTTGGGTTTATCGTGAATCGTGTTTTAGATGACATTGGTTCTTTAACCCAGTTAAAGACAGGATATTGATTTTTGAAAGAGATTAAAGCTAAGTGGAGTTTTAATGAATCTTTAATTAGATTGAAAAGTGAATTGATAATTTAAATTATCAAATTTGAAAAGTAATCAAGAGTGGAGTATCACCAGTTTTGCTCCAAAGCGATAGTTAAATCTTTAATTAGATTTGAACGTGAAATGGTAATTAATTTTACCGATAACACCGTGGTGTTAGATGTGGAGTATTACCAGTTTTCTCCATGGGATATATAGGTTGGGATTGGGAAATAAAATAAATAATTACTTCGGTGTGGTTCGTTAATCCCGACTAGTTTGAATGATATCCAAATGAAGATTATAGGATAAATTTAGAAGAATTTATCTTGGATAAAATTAATGGGAACATTTCCCTAAGAATGTGATTTTGTGAATAAAAGAATATTCTGAATTGGAATGAGGCGTTTGTTGTGTTTGTGTAACATTTGTTTATCATATACGTGGGTTATTCAGAAAGGCCGGGTTTATACTCATTCTGAATAACCGATTCGACGAGATGTCGAAGATGAAGACGGTGGTTGAAGACCGAAAGTCTTCACATCGTTTGGGTGATTACTGATGATCTTGATTGGGCTGTACACCCAGGATGAGGGAATCAGTTGGTGATCGTCCAGACGTACTTGGAGATGGATGGATATGCGAGGAAAGTGCCTCCGGTTTCGTTCAGACCCAGAACGAACTTGTAAATGGATTGTGTGTCTGACATTGGATTTTATTCTATGTTGATTGATCTCTATTAAATATACATCTGTTTGGCGGCGGAGAATTTATTCTCTTGCTTAACGCCCTTCTCTGAGACATACGAGCTCAGAGGTTGTATATCGATGGACATCAGTCGCATGGAATGAATTGCCTGTGTGGCACGCGTAAGTGGCAATTGATCAAGGCTTCTGTTGAAAAGCAAAGTCTTGTGGTTGATGATCAAAGCACGGCCTGTGTGGCGTAGCTTTGTGTATAACGTGAATTCGCGAGCCTCACACCTCGGTATGAGTAAAAAACGGGATACGGACCCAAGGAGTGCATGACGTTTCTTTCTAGCTAGGGTGGTGTCAGTGACCTACCAGCCCTGACATTTATATACTTTTCACCTGTGTGGTTGTTGGATACGAGGCGCCTCGGATATAGGTCTGTAAGGACCGGGAAACGTGTGTTCAGGAATAACTAATCCTCAAAAGTAAGAGAGGACCGGCCTTGGAGGTTCCAAAGGATCATAGTGGGGTCCTGAGGCATTTGCTAGATTGTCTCGAACGCGGAGAGGAGCTTGCCCCTTGCCTCGGCTCATGACGGAAATCCAATTTCCAATACGTGATAGTGCGGTTTTATTTGTAGAACCTAGTATGGCGACATAGTGGTATGGGTCATTCATGCCGCCTATGATTGATATTTATGATTGAAATTGTTTTGACACTATACACCTATAATAGTATCAAATAATGTGTTTTAAACGTATCAAGCATGCTTTGGCTGTTATAAGGTAAAAACCCTATCCTCCGGCTTGCGTTGCATTGTGTGATGGGACCTGGGTCTTATAACAGCTTCATTTTTCTTTATTTAGCATTGCGCTGTTTGTTCTATGCACTGGTATTCTTGGGAGGAAACCCGTTCCGTGTTATACGGCGTGGTCCCTTGATTTACCGAACTTTAAAATAAAGAATTATAACTGTTTTAGTTCTCACACCAGTCCCATGACTGACCTGGAGTTTATTGTTTTTAACCTAAACTCTGGGTGCCCCTATTTTCCGCACGGGCAGCTAGTAGTTTTGGTTTTGCAGATTTATATTCACAGGGTCCTGATTTACAGCTGGAACGATGCTTGGAAAGCTCTGTATCCGTGTATCACTTCTAGTTGTGTTTTGTATATTTTTCCGCAGCTATGTAATTTATTATAATCTCTGATATTTGTCGAATGTAATTTAATCATTTATACTCTGTATATTCTTGTATCTGATGGAATTGTTGTAATAACAATGAAATGTTCTTCCGTCTGCGTCCTTTTATGTGTTGTTCTCAAAGTATTCGTGCTTTCCTTCACGGGGAAGTTACGGGTTCTTATAGTTGTAGTCCTTTAAACTACATTCGTTGATCTCTGTTAATATATATATCTGCTTGGTGGTTAACACCCTTCTCTGAGACATATGAGCTTAGAGGTTATATATTGGCAGAAATCAATGGTATAGTATGGACTGACAATGTGGCATGCTAAGATGCATTGATCAAGGCTTTTGTTGAAAAGCAGGCCTTGTGGTTGATGATCAAAGCACGGTCTGTTTAGGCGTAGCTTTGTGTATAGCGTGACTTTGCGAGCCTCACACCCCGGTATGAGTCAAAAACGGGATACGGACCGTAGGGAGTGCACACGTTTCTTTTTAGCTAGAGTGATGTCAGGGACCTACCAGCGCTGACATTTTACTTATGTGGATGATGGATTTTGAGGCGCCTCGTTATTTTTATAGGCCGTTGGTGGTCATATTATAGGTCCAAAGGGACCGGGAAACGTGTGTTCAGGCATAACTAATCTACTGCCCATAGGCGGGGACCGGCCCTACCGCTTCCAAGGGTTCACTGCGGGGAATCCTGAGGTATTTGCTAGAGTGTCTCGAATCGGAGAGGATCTTGCCCCTAGCCTCGACTCATGATGGAATCCAAATTTCCAATACGCCCTTGCGGTTTTGATTGTAGAACTAGTATTGGCGACATGCTATATGGTAACCATGCCATCTAGGATTGCTACTTATGATTCAAATCTTTTTATTAAAAACATATATACACTAATAATAATATCAAATCCGTTTTATACGTATCAAGCATCTTTTGACCATTATAAGGTAAAACCCTATCCTATGGTGTGCGTTGCATTGTGTGATGGGACATGGGTCTTATAATGGTTTCATTTTCCAAAAAGACATTGCGTTATTTCTCGATTTACTTTGGTTTATGCACTGGCAATCCATAGGAGTAAACCCGTTCCGCGAAAGTGGCGTGGTCCTTGGATTTGTCTTATTAGTTATATTAGTTTAGAATTCTCACACCAGTCCCATGACTGACTCGTAGTTTGTTTCACTTTGCAAACTCGGGTGCCCTCTTTTCCACACGGGCAGTCGAGTAGCTTTTTGCAGATATCTATTCTTTTAGCAGGATCCTGGATCGAAGCCTAAAGCTGTGTCCAGAGCTTAGTAGTCTTCCGCTGTTTACTGTATTTTATTTAATGTATTAAATCTTTTGTAGTTTATCTTCCGCTGTAATTTTATTTCAATGTACTCTGATATATTCTGTACTCTGATGTAACATTATTATAATGTAATAAAAGTCTGTTGTTATTGTTCTGATGTATTGTATTCCCAAAGTTAAAGTATTCGAAGATTTCCAACCTTTGGGTCAGACCTGTGTGGTTTATGGTCGATTCAAAGAGCGGGAATTTCCGGGTCTTTACATGTAGCTTCCTTTATGTACCATTTGTGCAAGTAATAATGGTAGTTAAATCCTTTTCTTTACTTCTTCCTTTTATTTTTAAAATAAAAAGCTTAAAGTCACATCCTTACTTTATTAAATTAATTAATAATTAATTAGTAATTTTATAATGTAATTTAAGTGAATAAAGGTTCACTTAAGTGTTCACAACTTCCTGATGACTTTTGAAGGCAAAACATTGAATTTTTTGAAAATGTTTTCTGGTCACATTTTCTATTTCGCTTCGAACTACAACCCTATGTAAACTATTTTTAAAAATGATTTTTCCACCATTAGTTATTAATTTAGAAGGGGTATTTTGGATTTTAAATCTAATATTTAATTGATTAAACATATATTTAATATCCATTTTCTAAGTGATAAAATTTTAGATTGTTACATTCTTTCCTCCTTAAAAAAATTCATTCCAAAATTTGCACAAAGGAAATAACATAACTAACACAAAAGGGCATATATTCATATCGTAAATCCCTTACAAAATCATACATTAACCAACCATAACACAAAGGTGCATAAAAATCCATGTAACCAAGCAAACAATTAATCTAACAACTAGGACAAGCTTCCCTCATATGAGCCTTTATCTTCTAAGTGTAATCTCTGGGGTCTTCGCCGTACTGGATCTTAACCAATCTTACTACCTTATTACGCATCCTCTTTCATCTTGGTATATAATACAAATACGATGTCTTATACTGTCAAATATGACTCTACCTCCAAATCCTGTCGTACAGAATCAAAGACGGATCATGGACTTGCTTCCACAAATAGGACACATGGAACACATTAAGGATCCCGACGACCCTTACTAGCAATTCTGCCTTGTAAGAAAGTGATCCTATTTTCTCAAGGATAAGGAAAGATCCTACATACCTCAATGTTAGCTTCCCCACTCTCCCTAATCTAATCTTTGTTGGAGAAACCTTAACGAAGAAAATTTCTTCCATATAAAACTCCAAATCTTCACATCTTACTTGCATGTATCTTTTGACGATCTTGGGCTCCCTTTATCCGTTTTCTTAATCATTTTAGCATTCTTTGCTACCTCTCGAATCATATCTATCCCGAACACTATATGATTTCCTATCTCTACCCAATATGTTGGTGACTTGCATGGACATCCATCTAGAGTTTCATAAGGTGCCATATTAGTGCTTTCCTGGTAACTACTATTGTAGAAAAATTCTAACAAATTTAAATTATCTTAGACCCTCCGAAATCCAAGATACACGCTCCCAAAAGATCTCTAAGATTTGGTTAACCCACTTTGTTTGACTATCAGCTTGAGGGTGATACGTAATGCTCGAACATAAACTTGATACCAAAGGTACCTGGAAAGCTTTCCTAGAGTGGCTAATAAAGATAGTATCTATATCACTTACTATACGTATCAAAACTTCATGTAGATGAACAACCTCTCTCATATAAATCTCCGGTATTAAGTTGCAGTGCTTTTTGGCTTCATTGGAATAAAATGAGCACTTTTGATTAATCAGTCCATAGTGGCCCATAATCATTTATTTCCTTTTGATTGAGATTTGCTCTCATTTTTACATAAAGATTAATAAAGTTGTGATAATCCAGCGGTCCTTTGATGATCCCCTTTAATTCGTAGACAACTCGCACATATACTAATATGGGTAAATATATCTCTCTTCATCATTGCCTACCAAAATACTTTCTTTATATCTTTATACATCTTATGAACTCCTAGATGTATACATAATTTAGATTGGTGACATTACCTTAAAACTCTTATCTTAAACCATGCCGAAATTCTATTTGATCGATCAATGTGTGATATTCCCTTAAATCTCTGTTTGATGGATCAAGGTTGTAAGAAAAAGGAAGAGAAACTAGATAAAGCATAAATGAAGAAGGAAGTGTGTTGTATATAACGGTGTTGTATACACAATTATATGATTTTTGTTTGATGATAACAACCAAATAAATATTATTATTAATGTGTTTGAAATCGTACTGGTTTTTTACATCACATACAGGAATATTATATTTATATTTAAATAGAATACGACTGTATAGATATTCATATTTTCATACAGTATTTTATTGAAATATAAATATAATATTTCAAACACTCGAACTGTACAATTATTTACAACTCCACAATTTAATCACTTCACCGAATTTGTACTTGTAAATACACAGTATACGATAAACAAATTTTGTTTGACGACAATAAAATAATATTTTATTTCAAACAATTTGTTTATTACAAATAAACGATACAATCTCTTCACTACAACTCTCACACTCGGTACATTTTGCATCTACACATACATTCACTCAGTTACACATTAACACATACAGACTTATATACATTCACACACACTGTTTTTTTTACTGTCTTCTGTCTTTCATCTTTTGTCTTCACAGCATTCTTCAGTCAGTTCAGTCTTCATACCTGTCATATACAGAAACACACACAGAGTATATGGAACAGAAATAATATTCAAAATTCATGCAAATAAAAATTTTAATTTTAAAATTTTATTTGCCTCATTTTTCTGGTGTGTTTCTCATCATTTTTCATGACTTGATCTGATTCATCTGTGTCTAGGCAGACAGTTTTTATATGTACAGCGATAGAATATTGTCTGATGGCTGCATATACACACGTGTGTACTGCCTCGCCAACCAGCGTGCAACTGAGGAGTACCCACGTGGACCATCTCGACTCAGTGCAGCGTGGTCAACACAGTCAACACATGTCAAAGTAGTCGAAACATGGCAATGCAAGTCAATGAATACATTTCAACATGATATTCAAACAGGGTCGAGCAAACCAAATACATTGATCATGTTCAAGCAACAATCTGATGATGCAGCTGCAAATTGAAGTGTTCAAGAGTGCATGGACATCAAAACAACAAAGTATATGGTGCAGATAAGTTTTTTTTAAGTATGTGGTCGAGCACAAGCATACATGGACAAGCATTCTCAAGTCTCAAATATGAAGCTCAATGGTATTTCAAAATGGTTCGAGCATGGTAAAACAAGTACAAGTAAACAAGAATGGAGTGATTCAAGCCAAAGCAAGTTCTTTAATCATGGTTAAAGTAGCAAATGAGTGGTGCACAAATATACACAGTAATGTGAGACAAAACAGATACAGCATAGATGGTGCAAACAAGTTCAAGTGAAACTTGCATGGCCGAGTACATGAAGAACACAAATATATTTATGTGTTCAAGCTTGCACAACAATTTTTTTCGATGGTCGAGCAATGGTGATGCTGCATGAACATTCAAGTTCAAAAGTAATACAGTGCCACATGATCAAGATGATCTACAAACTCAACAACAAACATACAAGTGTGGAGTGTACAAATGCATACATGTTTTCAGGCAACACTCAAATGCACAAGCTAGTGTGTGACATTTCAAAGCAACAAGCATAGTTCATCTCAAAGCAAAACATGAAGCAATACAAACTTTCAAGTCATAATGCAACATGGCAAGTTAATATACAATGGAGAACTAAATGTTATAGCAGCTAAATATTACAGCAGCTACTATACATGGTCCAGCAAAGAGCACAAGCCAATGGTCAAGGTAGAATTTGCAAATACCAAATGACAAAGACAGCAGCTACAATGCAGTGGTACATGGGAGAAGCAAACAAATGGCAAGACTATTTTAAACAAGTCAAAGTGATTAAAATCGACAAGACAAAAATGGTAAGTATGAAATCTCAAGGAGATTTAATTCCAGAATTAACTTTTGATTTCTAGTTTGAAAAAAAAGAGTTAATTTTAAACATGCAAGATTTTTGGGAAGAGTTTAATTTGCAAAGATTCTCATACATGGCAAGTGTCCATTTCATTCCTGAATTATACTGTCAAGGTTGGAGGTGTTAATGCAGAGACAAATCAATGAACAACACTTTTGGAAAGTTTCTAAATGATTTATAGAAATCAGAAAACTATTTTTTGGCAAGAGAAAATCAAATATGCAATTTCAGCAAGAGTTATTCAAGGGGACTATGATGTTTAAATCAACCAAGAAATATGCGAAATCAATTCAAGTATTCAATCACAAAATTCGCGGTTTTTAATCAAGGCATCAAATTCTTTTTCAGCCGAATTTATCAATAAAATAAATAAGAGGAAATTGCACAAATCAGGGACAATCAGATCCAAGCCATTATCACGAAATCAGAGGGTTTCTACGTTTTCAGAATCCCTATTTAATCACCATTTTCATCATTGGCAAAGAGATCGAAACCCACAAAATCTATTCAAGTATTTCAAAGCAAGAAATTTCAAAAAGCTCACAAATTTCGATCGAGCCAGAGAGCAATCCCAAATCAGACGAGCAAAGCATTCGAAGAATCAAGCACCCATTGATTCCAAGGCATCAGAAAAACAAATTTGATCAATCCAGTAGCAAGATTTTGGGAAGACACAAAAACCCTAGTTTCAATTTCTTATTCCAGCCGCCATTTAATTTTCTCAGATAATAGAGATCGGAGAAAGGGATCAAGGGTGCAACACTTTTCAAATGGGCCGGTCAATTGTGTTTTAAGGGATAAAAGGGAAGTTTTATTTGTTAGTTAAACTAGGGTTTAAGAGAGTTTTGATTTTAATTTCTGTTGTGTTTTTTTACTTTCATTTGTAAAACCAATCATCAAACAGTTCTAGAGTCTGTAAAATCTAGGGGTATCAGTCAAGGTGTTGACTGACAGTTGACAGAGTCTGTAAAATATGGGTTACTGGTTACGGGGTCGTAATCAGGGGAAATCTGGTCTAGGGGTTTAGATCAGTCTTCGGTTTTGAGCGTAGGGTTAGGACAGGAGCAGGTGCTGCGAGTGTACATGGTCTTGTATGCGGGATCTGTTTATAACACCTAGTAGAAACCTTAGGAATGCAGCAGTTTGCAGGGTTTTGCCGAAGCTGGGTATATCTGTGTGTGATTTATTTTCTGCACTTTTATTTCTGCTGCATTCTGTGATCTGTTAATTATTTTAATATCCTGTCAGATTTTCAATTCAGTTAAAAACTGTGATAAACCCTATTCACCCACTCTCTAGGGTTAATCTAGATCCAACATTTGGTATCACAGCAGGTTATTTCTTTAACTCTAGAGTCATGGGTCATTCTAGTTGTCAGTCCATAGAGGGTCAGTCCAGTCGCATTCCATCTATTTTTAGTGGTTCAGATTTTTTGAATTGGAAATCAGAAATGATATCCTATTTGAAATCTGTTAATATTAAATATTGGGATGTTGTTAACAATGGAGGTGATAAAATAGATAGGAATATTAATGCTTGTGATATGCATATTCTTTATTCTCATCTTAATAATAATCAACTAGATCTTATCTCTCGTTGTTTGATTGTGCAGGAAATTTGGAAAACTCTCAATACAAAGTATGGACAAATTGACAACAACTGCTCAAAACCTTGGAACGTCAACTCAACTTCAGATCTATGCTTGACAGGTTTTACAAAAGATAACTCAAACTGATCAACTGATGGAAACTCAACATACAATGAAATAGAAAATTTATCTTATGAAGATCTGGTTTGTTTTTGTGTCGATTTAACTAAATCTGTTGATAAATTTCAGTTGAAAAACAATTCTCTAAAATCTAGGAGTTCTGAGTTGACCAGCAAAATTGATGATTTGGAATCACAACTTGAATATTGTAAAAATTCGTCAAATTCAGATTGCAAAAATTGTTTGAAATTGAAAACCAATCTTGTTCATCTCAGCAAAAACATTCAAAAATTTGAAAATGAAATTCTAATCTTAAAAGAAAACAAGATTGAGATATCAAATTTGAACAATTTTCTACAAAAGGAATTTGAAAATTTTAAGATTGATATAAATTCCAAATTTGAAATTACTGAATAAGAAAATTTGTTGAAAAGTGATTCTATTTTGAAAGAACTTGAAAACGAGATTGAAAATTTCAAGAAATTTGAATTTGAAAGTCGAAAACATTTTGAACTTGAAATTTCCGAATCCCAAGCTAAAATTAAATTGCTTGAAAATGAGAATTTGGTTTTGAAATAGTCCAATGCTGAACAGAAGATTGCTATAAATAATTGTTCAAAATTATTAAAAGAAAATAGCGATCTAAAATCCAAAATTCAACAATTAGAATCAACTTTGGATAAATTTTCTAATGGGGAAAAATCGTTGAATATGCTATTACAAAACCAAGTTTCTATTGGAAATAAATCTGGTCTTGGCTTTGGGAAAAATGATGTTTTTGGAAAACAAAATTCAAATGATTTGAAAAATCCCTCAAACTGCTTTGGAACGAACTACTTTGAAAATTTGAACTCTGAAAATTTCAAAGGTTTTTTGAATCAAAATTGTGATGAGAAATCATTTTATAATAAACTTTTTAAACATTCTTGGATCCCCAAAAATACGGGCTTCGTCAAGTTCTAACGGATTTTGGTTCCTAAGGGTACGAAAGTTAATTCGAATGGATTGTTATACAAACAGATTTGGGTACCAAAAGATGTGAACAAAGTTGTGAGTGGTTTTACTAATTTTGTTATACCACTCAATACCCTAAACTGTTAGGTACCAGAGGAGACTGAGGAACTACTGTGCAAAAAAGAAATGTCAAGCAAAGTTGTCTATACTTCTATATCATTCACAGTTCCTTTAGCCAAGACTGATGAGTTAGAGATTCTGGTTTACATTGTTTTCAGGTATGATTCCTAAACTCATCTTTGTAAATATATATTTTTTTCCTTTATTTATTCCTTCTTCTTCCCTTCTGTTTATTTTTCTTTGATATTTTCTTTTTTTTATTTATCACTGCCATATTTTCTTCTTCTGGACTTCCTTAACTTCAAATTGCAGTACTCATGATCTTCTGGAGATTTGCTTTATTTAAATAGAACTCTGATGTTATAATCTTCTTAGATCTTGAATTTTAACTTTGTAAATATCTGCAATTGTTGTGATGTTTATTTTCTGATTTTTGAATTCTTAACAGTGCTGAAGCATTAGTATCATATCTTGAACACTGTTATTTTGAATTCTAAATTTTTTGAAGATCTGAATATTTAATGAAATTCCACACACCTCTGCTATTTTGGGTTTCTTCTAATTCATTTTAGGAAGGCTTGAAATAACATGCTCATTACAACACTCTGCTATTTATCATTTGTGAAAATTTCATTGATTTTTAGATTGGCTTGGATATTTTTGAATTGTCTTGAATCTCAGTGATACAACTTGAAATTCATCTTGTATTCGTGATCAGTATGGTTGAAATTTGTTTATTTGAAATTATCTAAAAATCTTGATATTTTGAATACCACACACCACTTAAATTTCAATTTATCAAACTTGTGTGAATAATTCATTATATCTCAAACTTGACACGGTTTTAAGTGATTTCAAATAAATTAATTTTAATTTTTTTTGGATCATGAATACCTTTCAGACTTGATGTAAATGATCTGAAATTTCTCTTGTGATTGTGAGAGATAATTTTTGAAAATTCTTTGAAAAGATGGTCTTAAATCTCTCTATTATTTCATGGTTATTTGATATAAATATTTGCTTGTTTAAAATTATTTGAAATTATTGGTTTATTGAATCTCACACATATTTTGAATCTGAAATTAGTAATCTGGTGTGATTGATTCATTAAATCTTGAGAGTTTCATATTCCTCAAATGATTTCGATTAAACAGTATCTTTAATCATTGGATCATGAATCATCTTATGTGACCGTCGTCTTGACTTGTCTGCTTTGAATTAATATCTTATGCTGCTCTGATATTGTTTTTGAAAAATATGTTGGAAATTGCTTGTTTATGATCTGTTTGTTGCTCTGATACTATTCTTCAAATAACTCCCTGTTCTTGTTTGCAGTTCTGATAAATATGCCAAATTTGTTAATTTCGTCTGGTAGGGCCTTGTGATTAAAATTTGTTAATAAGGACACCAATTGGTATCAGAAGTGCTGAATTTTTTTTGTATATATATATTTTTTCTCTTGTTTCGTGTAATTCTTTCATTTCCCTCTTGTAATTGTTTTTCGATTTTAAAATTATTTATTGATTATTCATTCAGAAATTGAAATCAATATCCAGATTAAACTGTATTTATAATTCACAGATTTTGAAATTGTGATGAATTGTGACTGCAATATATTTCACAACAAGAGGAGATTTTATTTAGATTTTCATGATGGTTGAACATATATTATAATATCTTTGAACTGGCAATTATTTCATGACCATCTTCATTCTCTACCATTATTCTGCCATCCATCATGTTTTTTATATTAATGTGGAGAGTTTATTTTAAAAAAAAAATTTGAATAAAACAGTGAAAATATTTGTGATGGAATTGTGGTTATGTTATTATTCAGAATTAGTGAAAATTAAAAAAAATTCAATGATCTCGGTACAGTTGATCATATTTCATAATATTATTAATTTAGAAATTTATAATACAGTCCATTTCTGTACCTACCTCATTTCTATCATTCATATTGTTTTTATATACTGAGGATTTTTTCTATTTTGAAGCTAAAAATAATAAATATAATTAATACATAAGTGTGTCTCTAACCTCGTTTAAAAATGCAAGCTCTGGCCATGCATAGTTATGAGATAACTTATAATTTAAGCTGCGACTGACCTCATTTAAAAATCCAAGCTCTGCTTATGCATGGTCAGTGTGCTTTTAAATAAAAGAAAAAGAAAATTGTGCTAAATAGAAATTAATTTGAAATTCTCCTTGGTGTGTAAAAACCAGTCTATCAATCCATATTCTATTCTGTGAAATATGTTGAAATTTTATGACGTATTATGGTTTGTTGATTAATAGCTATTGGGATTTGAGAATATTCGATTTTGTCACTTAAATTGAATTATTAATTATAGTACAAATTCCATCACTGTTTTTTAACCTCATTTTTATAAAAATTCTTTGGAAAATAATTGGAACTCATTTTTAACTCTCCCCATTTTATATAAAATTCATCGTAAATCCGTCATTCTCTACAATGTGAAATATGCCACCTGTTCTCAGAATATTATGATTTTTGTTTGACTAATTGAGATTTATGATGACCATTCTCTCTCTTAAGTTGATATTATATTTTTAGTCGTTTTTCATCTGTATTTTAAACTCTGTATCCTTTTGATGATAACAAAAGGGGGAGAATGGATTAGATTTTGATTTATGAGTGAATATTTATAAATATTTTTAATTTTGAATTTTTTTTAAATTCATTCACTTCACTCGTGCACAGTTATAGGGGGAGTTCTCTATTGTAGGGGGAGCTAATAAATAGGGGGAGTTCAAGATTCATTGTCAAACACATTTATTGTGCTCAAAATCTTTTATTTGTTTGTCATCATCAAAAGGGGGAGATTGTTGTATATAACGGTGTTGTATACACAATTATATGATTTTTGTTTGATGATAACAACCAAATAAATATTATTATTAATGCGTTTGAAATCGTACTATTATTCTACATCACATACAGGAATATTATATTTATATTTAAATAGAATACGACTGTATAGATATTCATATTTTCTTACAGTATTTTATTGAAATATAAATATAATATTTCAAACACTCGAACAGTACAATTATTTACAACTCCACTATTTAATCACTTCACAAAGTTTGTACTTGTAAATACACAGTATACGATAAGCAAATTTTGTTTGACAACAATAAAATAATATTTTATTTCAAACAATTTGTTTATTACAAATAAACAGTACAATCACTTCACTACAACTCTCACACTCAGTACATTTTGCATCTACACATACATTCACTCAGTTACATATTGAGACATACAGACTTATATACATTCACAACACTATTTTTTTTACTGTCTTCAGTCTTTCATCTTTTGTCTTCACAGCATTCTTCAGTCAGTCCAGTCTTCATACCTGTCATATACAGAAACACACACACAATATATAGAACAGAAATAATATTCAAAATTCATGCAAATATAAATTTTAATTTTAAAATTTTATTTGTCTCAGTTTTCTGGTGTGTTTCTCATCATTTTTCATGACTTGATCTGATTCATCTGTGTCTAGGCAGACAGTTTGTATATGTACAGGGACAGAATATTGTCTGATGGCTGCATATACACACGTGTATAAATATACACGTGTGTACTGCCTCGCCAACCAGCGAGCAACTGAGGAGTAGCCACGGGGACCATCTCGACTCAGTGCAGCATGGTCAACACAGTCAACACATGTCTAAGTAGTCGAAACATGGCAATGCAAGTCAACGAATACATTTCAACATGTTATTCAAACAGGGTCGAGCAAACCAAATACATTGATCATGTTCAAGCAACAATATGATGATGCAGCTGCAAATTGAAGTGTTCAAGAGTGCATGGACATCAAAACAGCAAAGTATATGGTGCATATCAGTTTTTTTTAAGTATGTGGTCGAGCACAAGCATACATGGACAAGCATTCTCAAGTCTCAAACATGAAGCTCAATGGTATTTCAAAATGGTCCGAGCATGGTAAAACAAGTACAAGTAAACAAGCATGGTGTGATTCAAGCCAAAGCAAGTTCTTTAATCATGGTTAAAGTAGCAAATGAGTGGTGCACAAATATACACAGTAATGTGAGACAAAACAAATACAGCATAGAGGGTGCAAACAAGTTCAAGTGAAACTTGCATGGCCGAGTACATGAAGAACACAAATATATTTATGTGTTCAAGCTTGCACAACAGTTTTTTTTGATGGTCGAGCAATGGTATTGTTGCATGAACATTCAAGTTCAAAAGCAATACAGTGCCACATGATCAAGATGATCTACAAACTCAACAGCAAACATACAAGTGTGGAGTGTACAAATGCATACATGTTTTCAGGCAACACTCAAATGCACAAGCTAATGTGTGACATTTCAAAGAAACAAGCATATTTCATCTCAAAGCAAAACATGAAGCAGTACAAACTTTCAAGTCAGAATGCAACATGGCAAGTTAATATACAATGGAGCACTAAATGTTATAGCAGCTAAATGTTACAGCAGATACTATACATGGTCCAGCAAAGAGCACAAGCCAATGGTCGAGATAGAACTTGCAAATACCAAATGACAAAGACAACAGCTACAAAATGTTTCAAGAGAACAAATGCAGTGGTACATGGGAGAAGCAAACAAATGGCAAGACTATTTTAAACAAGTCAAAGTGATTAAAATCGACAAGACAAAAATGGTAAGTATGAAAGCTCAAGGAGATTTAATTCCAGAATTAACTTTTGATTTCTAGTTTGAAAAAAAAAGAGTTAATTTTAAACATGCAAGATTTTTGGGAAGAGTTTAATTTGCAAAGATTCTCATACATGGCAAGTGTCCATTTCATTCCTGAATTATACTGTCAAGGTTGGAGGTGTTAATGCAGAGACAAATCAATGAACAACACTTTCGCCAAGTTTCTAAATGATTTATAGAAATCAGAAAACTATTTTTTGGTAAGAGAAAACCAAATATGCAATTTCAGCAAGAGTTATTCAAGGGGACTATGATGTTTAAATCAAACAAGAAATATGCAAAATCAATTCAAGTATTCAATCACAAAATTCACGGTTGTTAATCAAGGCATCAAATTCTTTTTCAGACGAATTTATCAATAAAATAAATAAGAGGAAATCGCACAAATCAGGGACAATCAGATCCAAGCCATTATCACAAAATCAAAGGGTTTCTAGGGTTTTCAAAATCCCTATTTAATCACCATTTTCATCATTGGAAAAGAGATCGAAACCCACAAAATCTATTCAAGTATTTCAAAGCAAGAAATTTCAGAAAACTCACAAATTTCGATCAAGCCAGAGAGCAATCCCAAATCAGACGAGCAAAGCAATCGAAGAATCAAGCACCCACTGATTCAAAGGCATCAGAGAAACAAATTTGATCAATCCAGCAGCACGATTTTGGGAAGACACAAAAACCCTAGTTTCAATTTCTTATTCCAGCTGCCATTTAATTTTCTCAGAGAATAGAGATCGGAGAAAGGGATCAAGGGTGCAACACTTTTCAAATGGGCCGGTCAATTGTGTTTTAAGGGATAAAAGGGAAGTTTTATTTTTTAGTTGAACTAGGGTTTAAGAGAGTTTTGATTTTAATTTATGTTGTGTTTTTTTACTTTCATTTGTAAAACCAATCATCGAACTGTTCTAGAGTCTGTAAAATCTAGGGGTATCAGTCAAGGTGTTGACTGACAGTTGACAGAGTCTGTAAAATCTGGGTAACTGGTTACGGGGCCGTAATCAGGGAAATCTGGTCTAGGGGTTTAGATCAGTCTACGGTTTTGAGTGTAGGGTTAGGGCAGGAGCAGGTGCTGCGAGTGTACATGGTCTTGTATGCGGGATCTGTTTATAACACCTAGTAGAAACCTTAGGAATGCAGCAGTTTGCAGGGTTTTGCCGAAGCTGGGTATATCTGTGTGTGATTTATTTTCTGCACTTTTATTTCTGCTGCATTCTGTGATCTGTTAATTATTTTAATATCCTGTCAGATTTTCAATTCAGTTAAAAACTGTGATAAACCCTATTCACCCCCCCCCCCCCCCTCTAGGGTTAATCTAGATCCAACAAAGTGAAGTGTCATTGGTATGGCATGATGGGGCACTTCGTTAGATATTGCAAGAAGACAACTAGGAAGGGTGCTTGCTTTTAGTGTAGACAGATGGAACACTATAGCAGAAAGTCCCCTCAGAGGCAGAGACAGGGAGCTAGTTCATCTGGAGCACATGTTCATGCGCTTGAGGCGAATTACCAGTGGTAGCGGTTAGGGCAGAGGTAGGAAAGTTCACTTTAAAAGGTTTGATTTCTCTTTTTTGACTTCCCTATTAGGACCTTGTTCGATTCCGGTGCTTCTCATTCTTTCATATCAAGTTCTGTTGTTGATAGTCTACACCTAGGTACTTCCATAGTTTCTGATCCAGTAGTTGTCTCAAACCCATAGGAGGTACGATTCACCTATCTATGATGTGTAAGGGTTTGAGGATTTCTATTGTTGGCATCAAGTTTGAGTGTGATGTATATGTAATGGGTTTCATGGGTTACCAGCTTATTCTATGGATGGATTGGCTGGCCATGTATGGTACCATCCTTGACTGCGAGAGAAGGGTCGTGAGGATTTTGGTGTGCCATGGTAGGACTCTTGAGATTTCTTGCGACCGATGAGAGTCAATCATACTTGGTTTCTTGGATTCCCTAGATGTTTCTACAGACGATCTAAGTTCGGTGCCCATGGTTATAGACTTTCCGGACATATTCAAGAAGGTGAGGGCTACCTCCTGGGCGTGAAATTGATTTTCGAATATATTTGGTGGATAATTCTAAGACTATTGCATTGTCAATGCACCACATGGCTCCAAGGGAGAGGAAGGAGCATAGTAAGCAACTAAGTGAGTTGTTTGAGAAAGGATTTATTAGACGAAGTATTTCTGAGTGGGGAGCACCAGTCATATTCATAACTAAAGCAGACATCTCTCTTTGTCTATATGTAGATGATAGAGAATTGAACAAGCTCACGAAGAAGAATAGACACATACTCTCTCGGATATATGACTTATTTGATTAGTTGTTGGGCGCTTCATTTTTCTCACAGTTGGATTTGGCTATAGGTTTTCATCAACTTAGGATGGTGGATGATAGCATAGATAAGGTTGCCTTTAGGACTGCAGATGGATTCTTTGGGTGGATGGTAATGCCTATTGGGTTTACCAAAGCACCAACATATTTTGTGGATTTGATGAGCCTGGTATATAGGGAGTTCCTAAACAAGTTCGTGGTAGTGTTTGTTGATGATATCTTGGTGTTCTCGAGGAGCAAGGAAGAGGATGCCTTTCACTTGGGAGGGGTCCTTCATGCTATTTGTACATATTAGCTGAAGGCGAAGTTCTCAAAGTGTCACTTTTGTCGGAAGGAGATGGGTTTCTTGGGGGCATGTTGTCTCTAGTGATGGTATAGCGGTGGATCTCGCTAAGGTTATCGTAGTGCAGGATTAGAAAGCCTCCAAGAATGAGACAGAGGTGAGCAGCTTTCGAGGTTTGGCAAGTTACTATCGGAAGTTCATTAAGGATTTTGTGCGGATCTCAGCTCCGCTTACCTGCCTTATGATGAAACACCTATTATTTGCTTGGGATGTCAATTGCGAGGATCCATTCTTGAGGTTGAAGGAGGCTCTCACATCATCTCCAGTATTGACTCTTCCTGATGGTACGAAGATGTTCACTGTGTATACGGCTGCTTGCAGCACGGGTCTAGGTGTGGCGTGCTTATGCAGGAGGGTAGGGTTATCTGTTATGGGAGTAGATAGCTAAGAGTTCATTAGAGGAATTACCCTATGTAACACCCCACACCCGCTAAGGTCACTCACTATGGGAATGCCTTAACTTCGGTGGAGTATTTTAAGTGAATATAGAACAGAAAAATTACAACAAGACAGATATAAATAATACTTGTTAACTAAAACATCATTTCATTGCAGCAGAAGGTAAACATGTTTGGTTACAAAACCATAAAACAAGAGTCAAGTACTAAATATCCATCCTGATAAAAACATAAGTACATAATCCCACTACATAACTAATAGCCATAATAGAAAAGATAAGCTGGGATTTACATCAACGGTCCAAGCTCCAAAAGATAGATAAAGAAATCTGATCAAAGCCCACTAGTGCTAGGCCCAACCTGAGGACCTGAGGGGGAAAAAGATAAAAACAACGGGGTCAGACATAAGTCTGAGTGAGCCCTATAACTTTAACAATACAATCATTAAAGTAATTAGGGTATGATATAAACTTGGTATGGTAATGACTGGGGATAAATGACTACACTAAGCAGCCAACTACACATAGGATGAACTAAGATATCGGTAAAGACGCATCTACCCACCTAAGGGTAATTACTACACTGCACCACACCAGTCATTCCTACTTAAAGGTTGATCCCACCCAAGGACTTAGAAAATTTAACTAGTAGTTTCGTGTACCCCTAGCTGACTACATAGGTGTCGTCTGCCCCTATCTCCACTAGGTGTACCCACTACTCCCCAAGCGATCGGCTCCCTAACGTAGATACCCGTGCTGGCCCCCAGTGGGGTGTATCACTCCCCAAAGTGGCAACCCGATACCACCAACGGTGCACGGATTATACCTACACGATGCAACAACGTCTTACCTACCAGCCCGGGTCCACACACGCATATGAAACCCGTTGGACTTGCGTTGCCACCGCTAACCCGTTTTGGCCTCTTATAGTCAAGCCCAGTACGCGTGTCCCGTCCTCGACATGGGTCGAGCCCAATAAGATACATGTGGGTTACTGGTTGAAATGGGCCCCCACAAGCTACCCACCTAAGCTTGTCCCTTTTTCTAGTGCATCCCACTTAACCCTTTAATCATGTTTAATTACATGTTTCCACTTGGTTAAGTATTCTAATCGTATTTTCTATTGCCACCCAAGGCAACCCACTAGATTTCCACATGCCACCCAAGGCATTTACTTGATTTCCACATGCCACCCAAGGCACCCACTTAACCCCTCATGCCCCACTACATGCTTATCTGGTTAAGTGTTTCTTAATTGATTAAGAATGTAATCGTTGTAAAGACCTCTCACATTAGACTATCTTTTATGGCAGCTGGATTTGTCGGTCGGGTCTGGGCAGCCTTACGCCATAACAGAG
Source organism: Allium sativum (assembly GCA_030737875.1). Taxonomy (NCBI): domain Eukaryota; kingdom Viridiplantae; phylum Streptophyta; class Magnoliopsida; order Asparagales; family Amaryllidaceae; genus Allium; species Allium sativum. The sequence goes on along the minus strand of CM060921.1, from coordinate 575,919,641 downwards.
TCTAACCTTGTGTCTTTACACTTGTCACGTATTTAGTTTATGCCTAAGACCTCTCACATTGGGCCAATCATTTGTAGCCGCTGGATTTGCCGGTCGGTTCCGGGCAGTCTTATGCTACAAAAGGGTCCAACCTCGTGTCTTAGTCGATTAATTACACCTAATTAATCACCCCCATAATTTGTATTAATTATCCCTAATTAATTACAAATTTAACGATGTACATAATTGACTCAATTATGTCCATCCACTTTATGGTATGTATAATCATACCAACTTCACACCATTTTATTAACATGAATATTAACCCCATCGTTCCCCACGTAATACGTTGACATGACATACTTAAAAGGGAAGATTCATCACAAACACAATGGGTTCAACTTGCATAACATTAGCATCAACATGGGTTTTAAAGGTGTCAACATGCATATATGACCATAGCATCAAACCCAACTAGCATAAATAATCAACCCAAACTTGCATGAATCACATATGCCATAAAGCGGGTAACTTGCATAAGTTACTTATGTCATACAAAGGGGTAAACTTGCATATGTATGTATGACATACAAACGGGTTAACTTGCATATGTATGCATATCATACGAAGGTGTAAACTTGCACATGTTACTTGCATATAATCAAACACCAAACTTGCATAACATGTCATATATGAACTTGCATATAATCAAACACCAAACTTGCATAACATGTCATATATGAACTTGCATATAATCAAACACCAAACTTGCATAACATGTCATATATGAACTTGCATATAATCAAACACCAAACTTGCATAACATGGTGTCATAATGGATCAATGTCTATCATAGTGATTTGCATAACTAGCATCATGAACATAAAGCATAAATTACACCCAACTTGCATAACTAGCTTCATGGGCACATAGCATCAAACTTGCATAACTTGCATCATGAACATATAGCATACAGCTTGCATAACTAGCATCATGAACATATGGCATAAAACTTGCGTAACTAACATCATGAACATATGGCATAAAACTTGCATAACTAACATCATGAACACATAGCATATGATAACATAACTTGCATTGATCCACATACACAACCATAACCTCATTATATCCTATCATAATTAGTTTAGCAATTGCTTGCTAAAGGCATAGAAACTCACAACTTGTTGATTAGCACTCCTATGAAGAAGATTAAGTTGCTAGAGTTGATTAGAAGTTGATTTGAGAAGCTATCTTCCTCTTTAATTTGATGGAGGCTCCTTCAAGTTGCATTTTGACGGCATGATGGCATTGTATCTATTTTTAGTACGGATTAGGGTAGTCTTAGGGTGTATTTATAGATTAGTTAAGTGTTTTAGGCCATAGGATTAACCCTAGGATAGTTTAGAGCCATCAGATCTCGTCACAAGCCACCAAACACAGCCCAAAAGCCAAAACAGTGCACCCAGCCAAACTGGCCGAGCCACCTGTGCCGACAGGGGTGTCGACACTACATTCGACACGCCCCCATGTGTGTCGACTCCCCAGTCGACACGGGGGTCGACCTGGTGCAGGCGGGAATTTTCCCGCCTAGCGCCATTTCTGCATTTGAAATCTGTTTTTCGAAATTTGAATTTTCTAAAAACTTCGTTGGGCCTTAACTGGGTCATACGTACTCCGATTTTCGAAAACTCGGACTCTATTTCGCGTATTTTTCCGAGACAATCGCAATAGCATAGCCCGTTTCCCCTGATTCAGATCTTAAAATTTAATTCTGCCCTGATTTATATTATAACAAGTTATTCAACATACGGGGTGTTACATTCTCCCCTACTTAAAGGATTTCGTCCCCGAAATCTCTAAGTCAAGAAGAACGTATCCTACCAACCAAACAACCATCTACTAAACCATCAAACACTGGCATCCATTGTCCTTAAAATTTCTAATGACGTATGAACATATGCAAAAAGTGTGTGTATATGTTCCTATCAAATGCAAAATCAGGCGGTCTACTGATTCGGTTGACCTCCATAATGCAAACCATGATAGTGTCATGCATCCAATATGTATGCGAAAGAACCCTATCGACACATACTATTTCTACATGTGTGCACAACCATACACCAAAATGCATCATCCATGTGATAACACAACCATTATACATCCATTAATATAGCTACCTACACACAATTATATGCAATATGCAATATGAAGTGACTGAGCCGATCTAGTGTCTAAAGTGTGTGTATATGCATCCACGAGCAACCACTAGCAAACACTTGCATCCACACGCATCCATCAATCATAACATGTCTCAAACACATGTTTCAACCATAGGTTTACCCTATCTAAAGGTCAAAAGTACTAATGAGAGGACATACTAAAGATAAGATAAGTACTAGACAAACGATAAAGGAGAAGTTAAAAGACATACCCTCAAAAAGGAATGGGTACAGTGAACGCATCTTCGCTTCTGTCTCCCAAGTAGCATTGTTCTCATCCTCTCCCCATTGCACTTTGACTAGTCGAACCTCTCTGTTTCTCAACTTCCTAATCTCTGACCCAAGGATGCGGGTAGGAGCTCGTCGAATAGTCGCATCACGCTCTACCTCCACTTCTCTAAGCAAGCTCGGCTCTACCACCTCTGCGGTCTCATGTAGGCACTTCCTCAAATGTGACACATGGAATACGTCATGTACACCACTAAGTCGCTCGGGAAAATCCACTCTATATGCCATCCGTCCAATCCTTTCCTTAATAGGAAACGGCCCAACAAACCTTGGTGCTAACTTCCCAACGGACCCAAAGCGAACAACATTCTGTAATGGAGATACTTTGACAAAGACCATGTCCCCAACATTAAACTCAAGATCTGTCCTCCTCTTATCCGCCTAAGATTTCTGTCTGTCTTGCGCCACTTTCATCCTTCTTCGAATCAAATCAATCTTTTCCGAAGTCTCTCTAACCATATCAGGCCCAAGCAAGATCTTATCCGTAGATTCCCACCAACATGTAGGTGATCGACAAGGCCTTCCATAAAGAGCTTTGAAAGGAGCCATGCCAATACTAGACTGAAAGCTGTTATTATATGCGAACTCCACCAATGGAAGATGCTCTTCCAATGTACCTCCAAAATCTAAGATACATAGTCTCAAAAGGTCTTCTAGAACACGATTTACCCTCTCAGTCTGGTCGTCCGTCTGAGGATGATATGCGGTGCTCAAACACAACTGAGTCCCTACTGCCTCTTGCAAACTCTTCCAAAACTCGCTAGTGAAGATAGGATCTCGATCGCTCACTATGCTAGAAGGTACACCATGCAACTGAACTATCTCTCGAAGGTAAACTGAAGCTAGCCATGGAGCAGTCCTCTTACTCTTCACGGGTATAAAATGGGCGCTCTTAGTAAGTTTGTCTACCACAACCCAAATTCCCGTATTACCTTTCCTCGATCTCGGTAACCCATCAACAAAATCCATCGAGACGCTATCCCACTTCCATTGCGGAACCTCCAATGGGTGAAGCAACCCACCGGGTTTCTTTTGCTCCGCTTTCACTTGTTGGCACACCAAACATCTAGCGACATACTCGGCCACATCTTTCTTCATACCGGCCCAAAAGAAAACTCGCTTCATGTCTTGGTACATCTTGTCCCCACCGGGATGAATGGTCATCTTCGAACGATGTGCATCATCAAGTATAGCCTTCCTCAAACCCTCATCTTGCGGTACACAAAGTCTACCGTCTCTACGCAACCACCCCTTACCATCTAGGGTGTACCTACTCAAATGGTTGGACGACTCCCCCCTTATGAGCCTCTCTACTAACTCAACCAACCGTGGGTCGTCGCGCTGTGCCTCGCTGATCCGTCCCAAAAGAGTAGGTCTGACCTCTAAGGATGCTAGCAAACCGGGTACAAAGTCAACAGAAGGTCTGAAGTCAAACATCGAGATAAATTCCAAGCTTCGTCGTTCCACGAACAATGGACTCAAGGACAACCTTTTTCTGCTTAAGGCGTCCGCTACCACGTTACCCTTGCCAGGGGTATACGCTATCTCGAAATCATAGGATGCTAAGAACTCCATCCACCTTTGCTGTCTTAAGTTCAAATCCTTCTGAGAAAACAAGTACTTCAATGATTTGTGGTCAGTGAACAATTCGAACCTCTCGCCAAGAAGATAATGGCGCCAAGTCTTAAGCGCAAAAACAATAGCGGCCAACTCTAGATCATGAGTAGGGTAATTTTTCTCATGCACTCTCAACTGCCTTCCCCCATAGGCTATTACCCTTCCCTCTTGCATTAAGACTGCGCCTAGTCCTGTCCCACAAGCATCGGTATAGACAACAAATGGCTTACTCCCATCTGGCAACACTAAGACTGGAGCTGTGGTTAAAGCTCTCTTTAACCGTTGGAACGCATCATCACAATCTACGTCCCATGTGAAGACTAGATTCTTCTTCGTCAAGCGAGTTAATGGGGCTGATATCTTCGCGAAGTCCTTGATAAACTTCCTATAGTAGCCAGCCAACCCCAAGAAACTCCTCACCTCGGTAGCATTCTTCGGAACCTTCCAATCTTGGATGGACACTACCTTCGCGGGATCCACAGCTATCCCTTCCTTGGAGACCATGTGCCCCAAGAACCGCACTTCCTTCCTCCAAAAGTGACATTTAGAGAATTTAGCTTTAAGGCTATGCGCTCGAAGAGTCTCCAACACTTCCCTAAGATGTAGGGCATGCTCTTCTTCACTCTTAGAAAAGACTAAGATGTCATCCGCAAAGACCACCACGAACTTATTAAGGTACTCCCTGAACACCCTACTCATCAAATCAACAAAGTATGCAGGGGCGTTCGTCAAACCAAAGGGCATCACCAGCCACTCATAGAAACCATCCGGAGTCCTAAAGGCAGTCTTCTCTATACTATCCTCAGCCACTCTCAACTGATGAAACCCCGTGGCTAAGTCCAACTGCGAAAACACTGAGGTGCCAACCAACTGATCAAAGAGATCGTCACTCCTCGGCAATGGGTGTCTATTCTTCTTTGTGAGCTTGTTGAGTTCTCTATAGTCTACACAAAGTCCGAGGGACCCATCCGCCTTCGTGGCAAAAACTACCGGAGCACCCCACTCCGATATACTTCGTCTTATGAACCCCTTCTCAAGCAACTCCCCTACTTGCTTATGGAGTTCCCTCCTCTCACGAGGAGCCATGTGGCGCACTGGCAAAGATACTGGTTTAGCATTGTCTACCAGATATATTCGGAAGTCTATCTCCCGCTTCGGAGGTAAGCCCTTCACCTCCTCAAACACATCCGAGTATTCCCGGACCACTCTAACAGATCGCAAACTCTTGACCGAAGCGTCAAGCGATTCAAGATAACTTAGCATAACAGAATCCCTGGGATTACAAGAGATCTCGAGAGTGTTCCCCAAGCGGGTCATGAGCCTAACAACTCTCCTTTCGCAATCAAGAATGGCACCATTACTGGATAACCAGTCCATGCCCAAAATTAACCCATAGCCCGTGAAGCCCAAAACAAAAGCATCACATCTAAACTCAACGCTAAGTATAGAAATCTTCAAACCCAAACATATCATGGACAAATAAGTGAAGCCCCCAATTGGGTTTGAAACAACCAAGGGATCATCTACTAGACTGGTGTCTAAGTGCAGTGACTCAACTAATGATGATGAGATAAACGAATGCGATGCGCCAGAGTCGAATAAAGTACGGACAGGATGATCAAACAGAAAAACCAGACTTTCAACGGAAATAGTTCTACCTCTTTCCTGAATCGGTGGAACCGCGAGAGCCTGAACTTGCCCCCTTGCCTGACCTGGTGCCATAAGAGCTTGCACCTGTCCTCCTGAGGTAGATCCCGTCCTCTGCCCCTTCTTAGGGCAGTCTTTCACTAGATGCCCTGCTTCGCCACAGTGGAAGCAGCCAGTCTTCTTTTTCTTCCGACAATCTTTGCTTAGGTGGCCTGGTGTCCCGCAATTGAAGCACTTCTTCTTACCCTTGCCACCGTTGCCTTTCCCACCCTTGTTTTGCTGTTGCTGTTGAGGTCTCTTCTGATCTCCTTTCTTCTCGGGTGCCTTATTAGCATTGGGACCCTTCTCTTCCTCATGCATGAGTGCCATATCTACTAGCTTCTCAAAGGTGGCCCCCATAGGGATGTGAGTCATAGCCAATCCATGCATCGGTTCATTCAAACCTTTAACGAACCTCAAAGCCTTCTTTTCCGGTGTATTCACCATGTATATGCCAAATCTTGCCAATTGATTAAACTTGTTGACATATTCCTTCACTGATAGGTTTCCTTGCTTTAGAGTCAAGAACCTTTCCATATACAGATTTTCTTCCGCCCTTGAAAGAAACTTTGCCACAAACCTTTGTTTGAAATCCGCCCAAGAGTCAACTAGGCGTTCTCCATTAGTGACCTCCCACCAGAACGAGGCCTCTCCCTTCATTAACCAAGCAGCTAACTTGACTTTCTTTCCTTCTTCCATCTCAAAGATATCTATCAACTCTTCCACCTCCTTAAGCCAATCCCTAGCTTCCACAAAAGTTTCTGATCCTTGAAAAGGTTTCCCTCCCATAGCCTTAAATTCCTTGCAAGTCTTAGCAAAAGTATCCGCGCGAGGAGGAGGAGGGGGAGGAAGATCGGGTGCAACTGGTGGTGGAGGAACATTTGCTGGACCCGCAGCGATGGCCCTAGCCTCCATCAATCTCCTATACCATACTGGTATCGCTACACCCTCCGGAAAATTAAGATCTTCAGCCATGCTGAAACGAAAAAGGAATGATTCAAAACGGAGAATTCGAAAGATAAAGATATGGCTATTGGGATTATGCTTTTCTTTTAAAAACTTTTCTCTTAAAAGACATGTTTTTGAAAATACTTCTTCCAAAAATGTTTTTAGAAAAATAGTTTTTCTAAAAGCTTTATCTGTTCTGGTAACCTTCAGCTCTGATACCACGTGTAACACCCCACACCCGCTAAGGTCACTCACTATGGGAATGCCTTAACTTCGATGGAGTATTTTAAGTGAATATAGAACAGAAAAATTACAACAAGACAGATATAAATAATACTTGTTAACTAAAACATCATTTCATTGCAGCAGAAGGTAAACATGTTTGGTTACAAAACCATAAAACAAGAGTCAAGTACTAAATATCCATCCTGATAAAAACATAAGTACATAATCCCACTACATAACTAATAGCCATAATAGAAAAGATAAGCTGGGCTTTACATCAACGGTCCAAGCTCCAAAAGATAGATAAAGAAATCTAATCAAAGCCCACTAGTGCTAGGCCCAACCTGAGGACCTGAGAGGGAAAAAGATAAAAACAACGGGGTCAGACATAAGTCTGAGTGAGCCCTATAACTTTAACAATACAATCATTAAAGTAATTAAAGTATGATATAAACTTGGTATGGTAATGACTGGGGATAAATGACTACACTAAGCAGCCAACTACACATAGGATGAACTAAGATATCGGTAAAGACGCATCTACCCACCCAAGGGTAATTACTACACTGCACCACACCAGTCATTCCTACTTAAAGGTTGATCCCACCCAAGGACTTAGAAAATTTAACTAGTAGTTTCGTGTACCCCTAGCTGACTACATAGGTGTCGTCTGCCCCTATCTCCACTAGGTGTACCCACTACTCCCCTAGCGATCGACTCCCTAACGTAGATACCCGTGCTGGCCCCCCAGTGGGGTGTATCACTCCCCAAAGTGGCAACCCGATACCACCAACGGTGCACGGCTTATACCTACACGATGCAACAACGTCTTACCTACCAGCCCGGGTCCACACACGCATATGAAACCCGTTGGACTTGCGTTGCCACCGCTAACCCGTTTTGGCCTCTTATAGTCAAGCCCAGTACGCGTGTCCCGTCCTCGACATGGGTCGAGCCCAATAAGATACATGTGGGTTACTGGTTGAAATGGGCCCCCACAAGCTACCCACCTAAGCTTGTCCCTTTTTCTAGTGCATCCCACTTAACCCTTTAATCATGTTTAATTACATGTTTCCACTTGGTTAAGTATTCTAATCGTATTTTCTATTGCCACCCAAGGCAACCCACTAGATTTCCACATGCCACCCAAGGCATTTACTTGATTTCCACATGCCACCCAAGGCACCCACTTAACCCCTCATGCCCCACTACATGCTTATCTGGTTAAGTGTTTCTTAATTGATTAAGAACGTAACCGTTGTAAAGACCTCTCACATTAGACTATCTTTTATGGCAGCTGGATTTGCCGGTCGGGTCCGGGCAGCCTTACGCCATAACAGAGTCTAACCTCGTGTCTTTACACTTGTCACGTATTTAGTTTATGCCTAAGACCTCTCACATTGGGCCAATCATTTGTAGCCGCTGGATTTGCCGGTCAGTTCCGGGCAGTCTTATGCTACAAAAGGGTCCAACCTCGTGTCTTAGTCGATTAATTACACCTAATTAATCACCCCCATAATTTGTATTAATTATCCCTAATTAATTACAAATTTAACGATGTACATAATTGACTCAATTATGTCCATCCACTTTATGGTATGCATAATCATACCAACTTCACACCATTTTATTAACATGAATATTAACCCCATCGTTCCCCACGTAATACGTTGACATGACATACTTAAAAGGGAAGATTCATCACAAACACAATGGGTTCAACTTGCATAACATTGGCATCAACATGGGTTTTAAAGGTGTCAACATGCATATATGACCATAGCATCAAACCCAACTAGCATAAATAATCAACCCAAACTTGCATGAATCACATATGTCATAAAGATGGTAACTTGCATAAGTTACTTATGTCATACAAAGGGGTAAACTTGCATATGTATGTATGACATACAAACGGGTTAACTTGCATATGTATGCATATCATACGAAGGTGTAAACTTGCACATGTTACTTGCATATAATCAAAAACCAAACTTGCATAACATGTCATATATGAACTTGCATATAATCAAACACCAAACTTGCATAACATGTCATATATGAACTTGCATATAATCAAACACCAAACTTGCATAACATGGTGTCATAATGGATCAATGTTTATCATAGTGATTTGCATAACTAGCATCATGAACATATAGCATAAATTACACCCAACTTGCATAACTAGCTTCATGGGCACATAGCATCAAACTTGCATAACTTGCATCATGAACATATAGCATACAGCTTGCATAACTAGCATCATGAACATATGGCATAAAACTTGCATAACTAACATTATGAACATATGGCATAAAACTTGCATAACTAACATCATGAACACATAGCTTATGATAACATAACTTGCATTGATCCACATACACAACCATAACCTCATTATATCCTATCATAATTAGTTTAGCAATTGCTTGCTAAAGGCGTAGAAGCTCACAACTTGTTGATTAGCACTCCTATAAAGAAGATTAAGTTGCTAGAGTTGATTAAAAGTTGATTTGAGAAGCTATCTTCCTCTTTAATTTGATGGAGGCTCCTTCAAGTTGCATTTTGACGGTATGATGGCATTGTATCTATTTTTAGTATGGATTAGGGTAGTCTTAGGGTGTATTTATAGATTAGTTAAGTGTTTTAGGCCATAGGATTAACCCTAGGATAGTTTAGAGCCATCAGATCTCGTCACAAGCCACCAAACACAGCCCAAAAGCCAAAACAGTGCACCCAGCCAAACTGGTCGAGCCACCTGTGTCGACAGGGGTGTCGACACTACAGTCGACACGCCCCCATGTGTGTCGACTCCCCAGTCGACACGGGGGTCGACCTGGTGCAGGCGGGAATTTTCCCGCCAAGCCCCATTTCTGCATTTGAAATCTGTTTTTCGAAATTTGAATTTTTTGAAAACTTCGTTGGGCCTTAACTGGGTCATACGGACTCCGATTTTCGAAAACTCGGACTCTATTTCGCGTATTTTTTCGAGACAATCGCAATGGAATAGCCCGTTTCCCTGATTCAGATCTTAAAATTTAATTCTGCCCTGATTTATATTATAACAAGTTATTCTACATACGGGGTGTTACACCCTACCCATGATTTGGAGTTATCAGCGATAGTGTTTGTGCTTAAGTCTTGGAGACATTATTTATTAGGTGATAGGTTTGAGCTATACATCGACCATAAGTCTCTCAAGTACTTATTTTCACAAAAGGATCTTAATTTGGACAGCAGTGCTGAATGTAGTTTCTTACATCATATATTTTGAGATATCTTATACCCCAGCTAAGGGGAATGTAGTAGCGGATGCATTGAGTAGGAAGAGGATGACTTTGGGTCCATTCTTCGTAGAGTGGTAGAGTTTGGAATTTATCTCATCGTTCGATATTAGACCAACAACATATTATGCGATAGGATTATTGGCATCATTGGAGGTGTAGTCTACTCTCTTAGAGCGCATTAGATCTAGTCAAAGCGAGGATCAGCAGTTAGCGGATATCATGGACCAACTTAGTAGAGGTGTGACACCCTACGTCCATTAATGTCACTCATTAAGAGAATGCATTAAGTTTCATGAAGCGTTATAGGTAAACAAAAACATTACAAGGCAGATACAAAATAGCAGCAAAATTAAAAACTTTTATTAATCATAAAGCATAACTTCATGGTTCAAAACATCATAAGTCTGAAAATACAAAAAACCAGTACATCATTTTAAACATTTCCATCTTGTACTTAAAACATCAGAGTACAATAGCAAAAGAAGTATAATTCCCCAAACAAAACATAACCATTGCAGAAAGAATAAGAGCTCGAGTAATACATCTAAGTAGCTCCAATTAGATGAAATCAGAATCCTGGTCAAGCTTGAGTATTCCCACCCTGGGAACCTGGGGAGGGGGAACAGAAGAGAAAGATGAGGAAACAAAATAGGTCAGACATAAAGTGTGGCGAGTCTAGTTACTTTTAGCATATAAATAAGCAAAAGTATCATGACAGACTTATAAAGTGGATAAGAGAGATAACATCATAATAGGAAGGTATGACAAGGTAAACAGGACAAACAAAATAGAGTATACTACGCTTCTCTAATGATTTCTATGCACTAATACTAGAGTCTTATTAATAAGATGATCCCTAACAAGTTTAAGATAGTAGACTTAGGTGTACTTCCAGTGAGAGGTTTTCACCCCATACAATCAACAGGAAGCCCAACCTACCGGAGTTATCCCTAAGGATATTAACGGGCTCCTAAACATACCGGAGTGTAGGTGTACCCTAATTACTACCCTAATTGATTGGCTCCCTACTCCGTAGATACCATGTGCTGGCCCCACAGTAGGGTGTATCACTCCTTAAAATGGCAACCCTTCGTTTTCAGGATGTGCACAACCATATCTACATGTGTCACGGCGTCTAAACCTCCTCTGCCGGACCCATGCACGCAGATGGCCCCGTCGGAATGCGCCGCCCACACCATCCCCCACGTTTGGATCTCTTACAATTAGCCCAGTAAGCATGCCCCAACTCCGACCTAGTTCGAAGTACTCGTTTGATACATATATATGGGTTACTGACTCAAACGGGCCCCACATACAAGATGATACAAGCTTCCCCCTACGCTTGCATCCCCACTAGGTTTTCCACAGGTAATGCCATACCAGAGTAAAAGATTGCATAACCACACAGGTTAAGTTTGTGGGCCTATATATATAAATATTACCCACCCACCCAAGATTTACTTAACCCACCCACTGGTTCAAACAAGTTTACTTAACCCCTACTCAAGTTGTATGTTAACCCCTATGGATTCAACTTGGTTAAGTATTCCAATTCGTTACCATATTCATTTATGGTTATAATGTGCTAGACCTCCCATATTAAGCCTATCACTTGTGGATGTTAGATATGTCAGTCAGTTCTGGGGAATACTTCTTCCACAAATCGGATATACCTCGTGTCTTAGCACGTCTCATGTTTACGCACTTAGACCCCTCACATTAGATTCACCGCTTGTGGTGGCTGGATATGCCAGTCGGTTCCAGGCAGACTTCCACCACAAGTGTAATCTAACCTCGTGTCTAAGAACGGTTACAGTTTCTAATTACTGTAAATCTAGGCATTTCCGTTATTAACCAATTGTTCCTATGTCGTTATAGGTTTTCATGCCCCTTTCCTAAGTTATGTTCATAATGAACCATATGCCCCAAATTAACTGATTTATGTCCCCAAATTCATGTTTATATATTTCATCCAAGTTATGCCTAAAATTCTAATTACAAGTTATGCCTCAATTATATCATTTTTTCCTTGTGTCCAATTTAACGCGTTCGCATATTTCAGCGGCATGCTTAGGCTCGAAGATAGCCTGGCTATATAAAAATAAAAAGGGAAAAGATAAAGGGAAGAGGACAGAAATGATCATACTAACAAGGTGGACATATAATGGCAGAAATAAGCATATAGTGGCATAATGACAAGATAGGCATATAGGAACAGATCTGGTAAACATGTGACAGTAGAGCTGATTCTAATATAATAGGAACATGCATGGTGAGATCTAAACAATGAATTAGATATCCAACTAATAATAGATCTGATTTAGCCACAAACATAATATAAACAATCATGATGTGATCTAAACAGTGAATTAGATCTATAAACAATGGCAGATTTGACATGATAAATAGGTTCAGGTCTAGTTTCATAGTCATGTCAGAATAACTTAGATAAACAGGTTATAGCAGATCTGATATGATTCACATAGTTACAGGCATAGATCCACATTATAGTCATGTCAATATTTACTTTTTAATTATTTAGATCTAAAATTAACATAGACTCACAGTGTTTGGATCTAGAAAGATAGAAGAAAGGTTGCAGATGTTGAATCACATATCTCTAAATTGTAGTTGACTACTGAAGAAGAAAAGGTTTGATTCAATCTCGGTAGATAAAGCCTCTAGTCCTCCATTATTTTCAGTGTGGAGAAACAAGAGAAATGGGGTCTTATTTATGGCCTAAATCCGATGAACTAGGTCAAGAAAGGAGTCCACTTTCAGCCAGAATAATCTTCCTATATCCGTCTCAGGGGGGTCGACCCATGGGTCGACACCCCCTTGAGGGGTCGACACCCCAGGAAGGGAGATTTTCCGCTCACCTTTTTCTCGATTTTTAAATAGATTTTTGAAATTAGGATTTATATATATATATATATATATATATATATATATATGTTTTTCTTATGCGTATACAAACTTCAAACCTTAATAACTTCTTCATACAGTGTCCGTTTTACGCAAATCAGGTGTCTATTTTGACCAGAATTCCGAGATGAATGCAATGGCGCAGTACATTTCACTTAATTCTGAATATTAAACTAATTATTCTTTATTACCATCTTTTAGTATTATTAAAATACGGGGTGTTACATTCTCCCCTACTCAAAGGATTTCGTCCCCGAAATCTCCAAGTTAAGAAGAATGTATATCCTAACATCCACATCCATCTACTCATCCACCAATCACAGGCATCAATTGTCCTTAAAAAATTACTAATGCTTATATGTACATATGTAAAGGTGTGTGTATATGTCCCAATACTAATGCAAAGATCAAGCGGTCTACTGATTCAGTTGACCTCCTTAATGTAATGTATGTTAGTGCCATGAATCCAACATGTTTGCAAATAATCCTATTATAACTTGTATGTTCTATATGTGTGCACAATCACCTGTACAAATGCAATATCCATATGATGATACATCCATTTTCATCCATAAAAAGAATAAAAATGTACACTCATCCATATGCAGTATGAGAGTGACTGAGCCGATCTAATGCCTAATGTGTGTGTATATGCATCCACAAGCAACCACTAGCAAACACTTGCATCCACTTGTATCCATCAAACATAACATGTTTTCAAACACATGTTTACATCCACGGGATTGCTACCTAGAGATCGGAGATTCGATCGATAAGATATACTCAAATGATAGAAACAAGTTTAAATAAAAGCTTTGGAAAGGAAGTTAAGAACATACCCTGGAGAAGAAAAGGGTACGAAGCACGAATCTTGTCTTCGGTCTCCCAAGTTGCATCCTCTGGGTTATCTCCCCACTAAACTATCGTCAAATTGACTTCTCTATTGCGTATCTTCTTAACTTCTGATCCAAGAATATGGGTAGGAACTCGCCTAACTGTCGCCTCCCGTTCCACCTCTACTTCCTCCAATATACTCGGCTCAACTACTTCTGCAGTATCGTGCAAGCACTTCCGCAAATGAGAAACATGAAAAACATCATGAACACTGGACAGTCTCTCTGGTAGCTTTACTCTATGGGCCATTTGGCCAATCCTTTCTATTATGGGAAATGGTCCTACGAATCTTGGTGCTAATTTCCCTATAGATCCAAAGCGAACCACATTCCTCAAAGGTGACACTTTAATGAAAACCATGTCTCCCACCCAAACTCGATATCAGTCCTTCTTTTATCTGCATAGGACTTCTATCTATCCTGAGCTATCTTCATTCGCCGTCTAATAAAATCAATCTTTTCGGACGTCTCTCTTACCATATCTGGTCCAAGTAGTAGTCATTTTGTAGATTCCCACCAACAAGTTGATGATCTATAGGGTCGTCCGTACAATGCTTCGAAGGGTGTCATGCCAATGCTAGCTTGATAACTGTTGTTGTAGGCGAACTCCACTAAAGGAAGATGCGCTTCCCAAGTCCCTCCAAAGTCTAGGATACACAGTCTTAAATATCCTCAGGGACTCTATTCACCCTTTATGTCTATCCTTCGGTCCGACGGTGATAAGCGGTGCTCAAACACAACTGTGTACCTAATGCTTCTTGCAAGCTTCTCCAATATTCAGTGGTGAAAATAGGGTCACGGTCACTTACGATACTGGAAGGTACTCCATGAAGACGGACTATCTCACAAACGTAAACTGCTGCCAACCATGTTACCGTCCTTTTACTCTTAACTGGAATGAAATGAGCGCTCTTAGTAAGTCTGTCTACTACAACCCAAATACTGGAGTTGCCTTTCTTTAACTAGGCAAACCATCTATGAAATCCATAGAGACACTCTCCCACTTCCACTATGGGACCTACAAAGGATGAAGTAAACCACCGGGCTTCTTTTTCTCAGCTTTAACTTGCTGGAAAATCAAACATTGAGAAACAAACTCCGCCACATCTTTATTCATCCCAGCCCAAAAGAAAACCCTCTTCATATCCCTATACATATTGTCGCCACCTAGATGAATAGTCATCTTAGAATGATGGGCTTCCTCTGGGACTGTCTTCAAAAGACTCCCAGTTTGAGGAACACAAAGCCTCTCATCTCGTCGCAACCACCCTTTATCGTCTATGGAATATCTATTGAGGTGACTAGAAGTCTCCCCTTTACTGAGCCTATCTAGGATGTCTAAAATCTGTGGATCCATTCGCTGCGTAGCTCCTATCTGATCTACAAGAGTAGATCGCACCTCTAGTGATGCAAGTAAGCCAGGCAAAAACTCGGTAGAGGTTCTAAAGTCAAAAGTCGATATAAACTCCAAGCTTTTCCTTTCCACAAATAGAAGACTTAAGGTCATCCTCTGTCTACTTAGTGCATCCTCCACCACATTACCCTTGTTAGGGGTATAAGAAATCTCGAAGACATAAGATGCTAGGAACTCCATCCACCTTTGTTGCTTAAATTAAGATCCTTCTGCGAGAACAAGTACTTGAGAGATTTATGATCGGTGTACAACACGAACTTCTCTCCAAGCAAATAATGATGCCACGTCTTAAGCGCAAATACTATGGCAGCTAGCTCTAAGTCATGGATAAGTTAGTTCTTCTCATGAACCCTTAGCTGTCTACCCCCATAACATACTACCCTTCCTTCTTGCATCAGAACCGTACCAAGCCCGGTACCACAAGCATCAGTGTAAACTGTAAACACTTTGTTTCCATCGGGCAAGGTCAAGACTGGGGCTATTGTTAGACCCCTCTTCAATCGCTAGAAAGAAACATCGCAATCTATATCCCATGAAAACATCAGATTCTTCTCCGTCGGCCTAGTGAGTGGGGCTGATATCTATGCGAAGTCCTTAATGAGCTTCCTATACTAGCCTGCCAATCCAAGAAAGCTTCTCGCTTCCATTGCATTCTTAGGAATTTTCCAATCCTGAACTGCAACTAACTTTGCGGGATATACTGTTATCCCATCTTTAGAGACCACATGCCCTATAAATCTTACCTCTTTTCTCCAAAAATGGCATTTGGAGAATTTCGCCTTAAGCTGATGCCCACACAGAGTTTTCAAAACCTATATCAAATGTTGGGCATGCTCTTCCTCTCTCTTTGAGAAGATCAAGATATCATCGACAAAGACCACGACAAATTTATTTAGAAACATCCGAAACACCCTACTCATCAGATCAACAAAATAGGCGGGTGCATTCGTCAACCCAAAAGGCATAACGAGCCATTCAAAGAAACCATCTGGAGTCTTAAAAGCGGTCTTGTCTATATTGTCCTCGACCACCCGCATCTGATGAAGCCCCGTGGCCAAGTCTAACTGAGAGAATGCCGAGGCACCAACAAGCTAGTCAAATAGATCATCTATCGTCGTGAGTGGGTGCTTATTCTTCTTTGTGAATTTTTTCAACTCTCTATAATCCGCACATAAGCGAAGCGAACCATCTGCCTTAGTTGCGAATACCATCGGAGCACCCCATCTAGATATGCTTCGCCTAATAAACCCTTTCTCAAGTAGCTCCCCTACTTGCTTACTAAGCTCCCTCCTTTCTCTTAGAGCCATATGGCGCACTAGTAATGCAACTGGCATTGCATTGTCTACCAAGTATATACGAAAATCGATCTCGCACTTCGGGAGTAAGCCCCAAACCTCCTCAAAAACATCAGAATACTCATGGACTACTAGTACAAATTGTAGATCATCAATAGATGTGTCAAGAGACTCTAGGAAACTAAGCATGAGAGACCCTTTTGGGTAATAAGAAATCTCGAGGGTCCGCCCATGGCAAGTCAAAAGTCTAACGACCCTCCTCTCACAATCCAGACTTGCACCATACCTGGCTAGCCAATCCATTCCTAGAAACAACCCATAGCCTATAAAATAGAGCACATATGCGTTGCACTCAAACTCGACGCCTAACATAGATATTATCAAACCCTGACAAATCATGGAAAAATGAGTCGAACAACCAATGGGGTTTGAAACAACAATGGGATCTACTACCAGACTAGTATTAAGGTGCAGAGACTCAACCACAGAATCAGATATAAATGAATGTGAAGCGCCAGAATCAATCTAATAGGATGATTGGAAAGAGAAATCAAACCTTCCATAGAAACTTTCCTACCTCGATTTGGAGCACTGATCGCGATAGCATGAACTTGCCCTCAAGAAGCTCCTGCCCTTTTGACCTTGTCTGTAACACCCCACCTCCGTTAAGGTCACTCACAAAGGAAATGCATTGACTTCAGTGGAGCGTCATGACTGTATAGAACATATAAATTACAAAAAAGACAAAATTTAAACATCGGAAAATAAATAAAACTTTGCTTTATTGATAAAACAACAGCTTGGTAAAACAGCTTGTACGAAGATTGTTTTCCAACACTAAAACACCTATACCCATTACAACAAAGCATCTGTCTTGTTTAACAAAATAAAGAAGCATAAAACGAAAATGATATTCCCCAATAAAGCATGAGCCAACCATAGCAGTGGAAAGGAGAGTCCAACGCAATACATCGACTATCTTCGAGCTTGGAAAGAAAACTGAGCGAAGTGGTAATATTCACTCCCTGTGAACCTGGAGGGGGGGAACGGAAGAAAAGAAAGCGAAACAAAATAGAGTCAGACATAAGCCTGGTAAGTTCAGTGACTTTCAGCATGTAAATAGATAAAAGCATCATGACATGAATAAACTGGATACCAGACATAACCATGATGATAAGCATAGCAAGACAACAAACGATGATCGTTAGATATGACAAGGTAAGATACACTGAATGCGCTTCGGTTCCTTCTCTGGTTTCCTATTTTCTCTGCACCACCCAACTAGCATCCTAACTAGTGTCTTTTATAGAACGATTCGTATTCCCTACTAGTGTCCCAACTAGTATCCTGTGAAAAAGGATCTGTATCGCCTACTAGTGTCCCAATTAGTATCCTATGTTATATAATAAGGTGATCCCAACCCCGCAATTGCGGTAGCCTTCAGGTGTACATCTAGTATGAGGATCTTACCTCAATCAGCCTAATTGCCATGAAGATGCTAGATGTACCCTTACTACCCTATTGATCGGCTCCCTACTCATATTAATTTTCCTTGTGTCTGTGTCAATCGGCCCTCTCTTGTGTGTAGATACCCTGTGCTGGTCCCACCATAACGTGTATCAATCCCTATGATAGAAACCCGACACAAATTCTAGATGCACAGTGTATACTACTGATACCCAATGCCTGCTTTATCACCTCCGGAGTACGTGCACGACCATACTCCACCAGAACCTACACTGTTGCACCACCTGCCACTATTTTGACCGCTTATAATCAACCCAGTAATCGTGCCCCACCCTGCCTAGTTTCAGGGTACCGTGATACATCTATGTGGGTTACTGCTGAAATGGATCCCCGTTACTAGGGTTTCCAATGGTCTATTCGTATACCCCCCAAATTGGCTAAGTGTTATCCATCCATTCAAGTTAACTTAACCCATCCACACGTCATGTCATGGTGGTTAAGTATTTCTTATTAACTTAACCCTTCTCATTCATCATGTTGTAATTGGTTAAGTGTTTTCTATTAACTTAACCATGTTCATTCATCATGTTATATTGGTTTAGTGTTCTCCCTGAGCTTAACCCTATTCGTTCATCATGTTATATTGGTTAAGTGTTTCCCATTAACTTAACCCCACTCGTTCATCATGTTATATTGGTTAAGTGTTGTCCTCTTGTGTTAACTTAACCCTACCACTTGTCATGTTACAGTGGTTAATCGTTGCCCTTTTGTGTTACTTAACTCTACCACTTGTCATGTTACATTGGTTAAGTGTTGCCCTGTTGTGTTACTTAACCCTACCACTTGTCATGTTACATTGGTTAAGTGTTGCCCTCTTGTGTTACTTTACCCTACCACTTGTCATGTTACATTGGTTAAGTGTTGCCCTCTTGTGTTACTTAACCTTAGCACTTGTCATGTAACATTGGTTAAGTGTTGCCCTCTTGTGTTACTTAACCTTACCACTTGTCATGTTACATTGGCTAAGTGTTGCCTTCTTGTGTTAACTTAACCCTACCATTCTTAGCATGTCCGTTTATTAGCATTAATTCATTAATTAATGCCTCAACCTCTCACATTAGAACTGTTGTTTGCGGTTGCTGGATGTGTCGGGCGGTTCCGGGCAGACTTCTACCGCAAACTCATTCTAACCTCGGGTTTTGGGCTTAATGTGCTAACCTCTCACATTAGATCTATATTGTTGCGGTCGCTGGATGTGCCGGGCGATTCCGGGCAGTCTTACAGTGCAAGTCAATCTAACCTCGGGCTAGACACGTTCATATTTAGCCAATTTACATTTTTACCATACATGTCCAAGTCTAGATTTTATATGCTAATTATCCCAATTTCACAAAACTAGTCATGTTCCAGTTCCCAAGTTATGCCCAACAAATCCAATTACAAGTTATTACTCAAAATAGGTTACACCCAATTTACAATTTAGATTTAATATTCCAATTTAGATTTAATATTCCAATTTACAATTTTCGCCTAATCTAGATTTAATATTCCAATTAACCCCAAGTTTGCAACAATAACAATTATGCCCCAAATCACAAGTTACAAATTATGTTCCACTATTACCAAATAGATTATTCCCCAATATCACCACATTCCAATCGCATGTATAATAAGATTTAGTCTAGATTCTAGGTTAATCTAGATTCATAAAATAAAGGGGGAAGAAAGAAGGAACATAAATGAGAGTAGGCATAAAAACAGGCATTATAATGATAGATCTGTCAAATCTAACATTATGGATCTTACAGGATTACAGATCCGTTAGAATTGAGGTATAACAAAGATAGATCTAAAATAAACTGATAGAACTAACCTCGTAGACATATAAATAGGATATGAATAACATCATGACCCTAAAAGGATTATATATCCGACGTTCAACAAAGATAGGCATCATTGAATTGATATAATAACTTCTTAGACATGTTAAATCATAGATTCAATAGAAGGATAGAGATAAATCTAAAAAGATTATCTTACAATCAGGCATAGACTTCGATTCATTTTATTACATGTCAAGATTACAATCATGTATTCAGATCTGAAAATAACATGGACTTACATTGCTAGGATTAGAAAAGATAATTAAATCGTTGTTGTTGCAAAAACTCTAATTTGATGTTGATTAATCTTCAAAGTTGATCGTTGATAAAGAACTTCTAATATGATTTAGGTTTTAGAGGCAGCGGCTAAGAGAATTGAGAGATCAGCAGCACAGATGCATCATAAGGAATTGATATGAACTAGGTTTAGGTTTAGTGATGTATATATAGATGTCTAGGTTCAATTTGTGCCTTTAGATTAACTAGGAGATCATCAGAACCATACAGCTCGAAGACGGGTCATCCAGCAAATCAGAAGAAGAAACGTCATCACTATACACTCCAGAATGCTGTGCTGGACTGCCCTCTGTACGGGAGCACTTGGCAGGTGCGCCAGTGCATTTTTGTACTGGCGCACTGCACAAATGCGCCAGTGCATTCTGGTTTGTTTTTGGTTTTTCTGTCTAACTTCATTCGTCCATATCTCCTTCATACGGTACTCGTTTTATGCAAACTCAAACTCTATTTCAAGCAGAATTCCGAGACAAACGCAATGGCGTAACCCTTTTCATCTAATTCTTCTTTTAATAATTATTTATTCTTTAATTATCTCTTATGTCCCATTTTAAAATTACGTGGTGTTACATTCCCCCTACTTAAAGGATTTCGTCCCCGAAATCTTCAAGTTTAAGAAGAATGTATATCCTACCATCCAACATCCATCTACTCAACCATTCAATCACAGGCATCCATTGTCCTTAAAAAGGTTTCTAATGTTTTTCATGAACGTATGCATAGTATATGTATATGTCCTTACCCAAATGCAAAATCAGGAGGTCTACTGATTCAGTTGACCACCTTAATGCAATTCATGATAGTGCCACATGTCTATTATGTTTGCAAAAGGACTCTATTGATACATATCATTTCTATATGAGTGCACAACCATACATTTAAATGCAACATCCATATGATAACAAATCAAGTTTCAATCCATATATATAAATATTCACTCATGCATATGCAATATGAAAGTGACGGAGCCGATCTAGTGCCTAGTGTGTGTGTATATGCATGCACGAGAAACCACTAGCAAACACTTACATCCACTTGCATCCACCAAACATAACATGTCTCAAACACATATTTACATCCACTGGCTTCTACCAAAGGATCAAGGATAGAACCGAGAGGATATACTTAAAAGATAAGGACTAGTATGAAAATAAACTTTACAGAAAGAAAAAAAGATCAAGGATATACCCTCAAAAAGGGTATGATGCGCGTATCTAGTCTTCAGCCTTCTAAGTCGCATCTTCTTTAGCTTCACCCCGTTGTGCTCTGACTGTCTTAACTTCACGATTGCATAGCTTCTTAATTTATGTTTCCAAAATATGAGTTGGAACTCATTACACTGTCGCCTCTCGTTCCACCTCTTCTCCTTCTAGTATACTTGGGACTACAACTTTTGTTGTGTCATGCTAACATTTCCTCAAAAGGGCCTTCAAAATTCACTAGAGGGTATTCCATGTAGAAGAACTATCTCTTGAAAATAAACAGATGCTAACCATGTTACCAAGTGTAGCTATCAAGGTGATTAGAGGTTTCTTCTTAACTTATCCATTGCGTCAACTATCTGAGATTCTTTTCTTTGTGAAGTCCCTATTTGATCCAAAAGCGTAGGTCTTACTCCTAGCTATGCCAACTACTAACTTAACTGAAGGTTTTTTTATAAAAAAAAAGTCAAAGGTTGATATGTATTCTGAACTTTTCCTTTTCATATAAAGAGGACTTGAAGTCAACCTTTTTCTTCTTAAGGCATCCGCTACGACCTTACCCTTCCTTTTCACATTGAAATGGCGCCTAGTCCTGTGCCGCATGCATCCATGTATACCGTAAACCTTTTACTACCGTAAGGTAAAAGTCAAAACTGGGACCGTTGTAAGAGAGCTCTTTGATCGTTGGAAAGCGACATCATAATCAATATCGCGAGCAAAGGTTAGATTCTTCTTCGCTAATCCAGTAAGTGGGGCTAATACCTTCGCAAAGTCCTTAATGAACTTCCTATATTAGCCCGCTAGTCCAAGAAAGCTTCTTACTTCTATTGCATTCCTTGGGACCTTTCAGTCTTGCATCGCAACAACTTTTGTGGGATCTACTGCTATCCCTTCTTTGGACACTACATGTCCTAGAAACCTTACTTCTTCTCTCCAAAAATGACATTTTGGAGAACTTCGCCTTAAGTTGATGTGCTCGAAGTGTATCCATGACTTCTCTTAAATGAAAAGCATGTTCTCCCTCGTACTTTGAGAAAATCAAGATATCGTCCATGAAGACTACTACAAACTTATTAAGGAACTCCTTAAACACCCTACTCATCAAGTCAACAAAATAAGCAGATGCATTCGCTAAACCGAAAGGCATGACGAGCTACTCAAAGAAACTGTCAGGGCTCCTAAATGCAGTCTTGTCTATACTGTCCTCAGCTTCTCTTAGTTGATGAAACCCTGTAGCCAAATCTAGTTGGGAGAAAACAGACGCACCTACAAGCTCGTCAAACAAATCATCTATTCTTGGAAGTGGGTGCCTATTTTTCTTGGTCAACTTGTTTAATTCTCTATAATCCACGCATAAGCGAAGTGAACCATCAGCCTTAGTAGCAAACACTACTGGAGCACCCCATTCAGAAATACTTCGCCTAATAAACCCCTTCTCAAGCAACTCTTTAACTTTGCTTGCTGAGCTCCTTCCTCTTCCTAGGAGCCATGTGTCATATGGGTAATGCAGTTGGTTTAGCGTTATTAACCAAGTATATACGGAAATCTATTTCGCGTTTTGGGGGTCAACCCTTCACTTCATCAAAGACATCGGGATACTCACGGATTACTTGAACGGATTGCAAATTATCAACAGATGCATCAAGAGATTCTAGGTAACTAAGCATGACAGAACCCTTAGGGTTACACGAGATTTCGAGGGTATTACCGAGGCGAGTCAAAAGTCTAACTACCCTCCTTTCACAATCGAGAATGGTACCCTTACTGGATAATCAATCCATCCCTAGAATCAACCCATAGCCCATGAAACCAAAAATGTAAGCATTACATCTAAACTCAACGCTTAGTATAGATATTCCCAAATCCAAACAAATCATAGATGAATGAGACAAACCCCCAATAGGATTTGAGACAACAATGGGATCCTCTACCCTACTAGTACTAAGGTGCAAAGACTCAACTATGGAAGCAGATAGAATAGATTGTGAAGCGCCAGAATCCAATAAAGTTCTAACAGGATGATTGAAAAGAAAAACTAAACTTTCAACAGAAATGTTCCTACCTCTCTTAGGTACACTAGCAGTGAGAGCATGCAGTTGCCCTCTAGAAGATCAGGCCCTTTCCCTTGTCCTTGTCCTTCGGGCAATCCTTGATAAGATGCCCTACTCCACCATACTGAAAACAACAACCTTCCTTCTTCTTCCTGCAATTAAATGACCCACTATACCATAGACAAGACACTCCCTCTTGTCGCATGATCTATTATTTCTTCCACTCTTCTTATATTCCAATCGCTTGTTTGTGATTCTTCCACTTCGGCCTCTTTCTTTTCACCTTTCTCCTTCTGCGTGGATTAATCCATATCAACAAGCTTCTTATCCTTGAGCTTGTGCTACTTAGCCCAAACTCCCTTATTCTTATCCTTACTATCCTTGTGTAGCTTGTTGATAAGTTTCTCAAAACTACCTCCATCGCACGACAACCTATAAAGCTTGAAAGAAGATTAGCCATAGGTGAAACTACTGTAGCTACAGATGGAGGTTGGGCACTAATTCGCCCCTTACATGTGTCGTATGTCTACGAAACTATGGCGAAAATAGAGGAAGAAGAGATTCAAATAGAGAATCGGAAGATAGTGCATATGGCTTTGGGGAATATGCCTTTTTAAAAACAATACTTTTCTCTTGAAAAACGCTTCTTTTAAAACCGTTTTGTAAATAATTTTTCAAATCTTTTAACTGATCCGGTAACCTTCAGCTCTAATACCACGTGTAACACCCCACCTCCATTAAGGTCACTCACAAAAGGAATGCATTAACTTCAGTGGAGCGTCATGAGTGTATAGAACAGATAAATTACAAAACAGACAAAATTTTAACAGTGGGAAAAAAAATAAAACTTTACTTTATTGATAAAACAACATCTTGGTAAAATAGCTTGTACGAAGATTGTTTTACAACACCAAAACACCTATACCCATTACAACAAAGCATCTGTCTTGTTTAACAAAATAAAGAAGCATAAAATGATAATGATATTCCCCAATAAAGCATGAGCCAGCCATAGCAGTGGAAAAGAGAGTCCAAAGCAATACATCGACTATCTTTGAGTTTGGAAAGAAAACTGAGCTAAGTGGTAATATTCCCTCCATTCGAACCTTGAGGGGGGAACGGAAGAAAATAAAGCGAAACAAAACAGAGTCATACATAAGCCTGGTAAGTTCAGTGACTTTCAACATGTAAATAGATAAAAGCATCATGACATGAATAAACTGGATACCAGACATAACCATGATGATAAGCATAGCAAGACAACAAATGATGATCATTAGATATGACAAGGTAAGATACACTGAATGCGCTTTGGTTCTTTCTCTAGTTTCCTATTTTCTCTGCACCACCTAAGTAGCATCCTAACTATTATCTTTTATAGAACGATTTGTATTCCCTACTAGTGTCCCAACTAGTATCCTATGAAAAAGGATCTGTATCCCCTACTAGTGTCCCAACTAGTATCCTATGTTATATAATAAGGTGATCCCAACCCCGCAATTGTGGTAGCCTTCAGGTGTACATCTAGTTTGAGGATCTTACCTCAATCAACCTAATTTCCATGAAGGTGCTAGATGTACCCTTACTACCCTATCGATCGGCTCCCTACTTGTATTAATTTTCCTTGTGTCTGTGTCAATCGGCCCTCTCTTGCATGTAGATACCCTGTGCTAGTCCAACCTTAAGGTGTATCAATCCCTATGATAGCAACTTGACACAAATTCTAGATGCATAGTGTATACTACTGATGCCCAGTGCCTACTTTATCCACTTCGGAGTACATGCACACCCATACTCCACCGGAACGTACACTGCTGCACCACCTGCCGCTATTTTGACCGCTTATAATCAGCCTAGTAATCGTGCCCTACCCTGCCTAGTTTCAGGGTACCGTGATACATCTGTGTGAGTTACTACTGAAATGGGTCCTCGTTACTAGGGTTTCCTAAGGTCTATTCATATACCCCCCAAATTGGCTAAGTGTTATCCATCCATTAAAGTTAACTTAACCCATCCACATGTCATGTCATGTTGGTTAAGTGTTTCTTATTAACTTTACCCTTCTCATTCATCACGTTGTAATTGGTTAAGTGTTTTCTATTAACTTAACCCTGTTCATTCATCATATTATATTGGTTAAGTGTTTCCCTCTTAGCTTAACCCCATTCGTTCATCATGTTAAATTGGTTAAGTTTTCCAATTAACTTAACCCTACTCGTTCATCATGTTATATTGGTTAAGTGTTGCCCTCTTGTGTTAACTTAACCCTACCACTTGTCATGTTACATTGGTTAAATGTTTCCCACTTGTGTTACTTAACCCTACCACTTGTCATGTTACATTGGTTAAGTATTGCCCTCTTGTGTTACTTAACCCTACCACTTGTCAGGTTACATTGGTTAAGTGTTGCCCTCTTGTGTTACTTAACCCTACCACTTGTCATGTTACATTGGTTAAGTGTTGCCCTCTTGTGTTACTTAACCCTACCACTTGTCATGTTACATTGGTTAAGTGTTGCCTTCTTGTGTTAACTTAACCCTACCATTCTTAGCATGTCTGTTTATTAGCATTAATTCATTCATTAATGCCTCAACCTCTCACATTAGGACTGTTGTTTGCGGTTGCTGGATGTGCCAGGCGGTACCGGGCAGACTTCTACCGCAAACTCATTCTAACCTCGGGTTTTGGGCTTAATGTGCTAACCTCTCACATTAGATCTATATTGTTGCGGTCGCTAGATGTGCCGGGCGGTTTCGGGCAATCTTACACCGCAACTCAATCTAACCTCGGGTTAGGCACGTTCATCTTTAGCCAATTTACATTTTTACCATACGTGTCCAAATCTAGATTTTATATGCTAATTATCCCAATTTCACAAAACTAGTCATGTTCCAATCCCCAAGTTATGCCCAACAAATTCAATTACAAGTTATTACTCAAAATAGGTTACACCCAATTTTCCCAAATTTACAATAATAGTCATGCCCCAAAATCGCAACATACATTATGCTTGGCGTCCCAACCAATAGTTATGTCCTATCTAGATTTAGTATTCCAATTTACAGTTTCCGCCCAATCTAGATGTAATATTCCAGTTTACCCCAAGTTTGCAACAATAAAAATTATGCCCCAAATCACAAGTTACAAATTATGTTCCACTATTACCAATAGATTATTCCCCAATATCATCGCATTCCAATCGCACGTATAATAAGATTTAGTCTAGATTCTAGGTTAATATAGATTCATAAAATAAAGGGGGAAGAAAGAAGGAACATAAAGTAGGCATAAAAACAGGCATTATAATGATAGATCTGTCAAATATTACATTATGGATCTAAAAGGATTACAGATCCGTTAGAATTGAGGTATAACAAAGATAAATCTGAAATAAACTGATAGAAATAACCTCGTAGACATATAAATCGGATATGAATAACATCAAGAACCTAAAAGGATTATATATCCGACGTTCAACAAAGATAGGCATGATTGAATTGATATAATAACTTCTTAGACATGCAAAATCATAGATTCAATAGAAGGATAGAGATAAATCTAAAAAGATTATCTTACAATCAGGCATAGACTTCGATTCATTTTATTACATGTCAAGATTACAATCACGTATTCAGATCTGAAAATAATGTGGACTTACATTGCTAGGATTAGAAAAGATAATTGAATCAATGTAGTTGCAGAAACTCTAATTTGATGTTGATTAATCTTCAAAGTTGATCGTTGATGAAGAACTTCTAATATGAATTAGGTTTTAGAGGCGGCGGCTAAGAGAATTGAGAGTTCAGCAGCATAGATGCGTCATAAGGAATTGATATGAATTAGGGTTTAGGTTTAGAGATGTATATATAGATGTCTAGGATCAATTTGAGCCTTTAGATGAACTAGGTGATCATAAGAACCATACAGCTCGAAGACGGGTCATCCGACAAATCAGAAGAAGACACGTCATCACAGAACACTCTAGAATGCTGTGCTGGACTGCCCTCTGTATGGGCACGCTTGGCAGGTGCGCCAGTGCATTTTTGTACTAGCGCACTTCACAAGTGCGCCAGTGCATTCTGGTATGTTTCCGGTTTTTCTGCCTAACTTCGTTTATTCATATCTCCTTCATATGTTGTCCGTTTTATGCAAACTCTAACTCTATCTCAAGCAGAATTCTAAGACAAACGCAATGGCGTAACCCGTTTCATCTAATTCTTCTTTTTATAATTAATTATTCTTTAATTATCTCTTATGTCCCATTTTAAAATTACGGGGTGTTACATTCTCCTTGCTTCTTCGGGCACTCCTTATAAAAGTGTCCGACCTCTCCACAATTGAAGCAAGCATTCTTCCTTCTTTTGCAGTCCTTGATCAGATGACCCTCACGTCCACAATTATGGCACTTCCTCTTATTCTTAACCTTGTCATTCTTTCTGCCTTTCTTTTGTTGTTGTTGTTGTCCCTTCTTGGGCCATACTTCCTTGTTCTGTGTTTCTTCGACCTTAACTTCTTTCTTGTCAGCTTTATCTTCCTCATGCATCAAGGCCATATCAACAAGCCTTTCAAAAGTTGCTCCTATTGGAATATGAGACATAGCTAACCCATGAAGGGGTTCATTCAGTCCTCTAGCGAACCGTAAAGCTTTCTTGTGCGAAGTATCCACTAGCTCCAGCCCAAATCTCGCTAGTTGGTTAAATTTATCAACATATTCTTTGACAGTCATGCCTCCCTGCTTACACTGGATCAGTCGGAGTGAACACAGGAATACCTCCCGCCTATAACCGTCGCCTCCCAATTAATATACTGGATCGGTCCAATTAATATACTGGAAACTTTGACTTCCAGTTTGATATGAGAAAATGGACTTTCGAGTGAGGGATCCGGTTCGGAACAGAAGAAGTACTAGCGGTCCAAGTCTGATCAAGAACAGGTCAAGTCTTCCTGTTCAATAACAAATAGCGGATCATGATGCAGAAATTGAAAACTTCAAAAAAGAGGGATGAAGCTCTTAAGAGGGAGAGTAGGAGCGAGGAGCTGGTAGAAATTCCTTCTCTCCTTCCCAACGCTATCTGTCCAAGGTGCTTGCGCTTGCAAACAGTGCAAAGGGTACCAAGCAATCTTGCAAGCTTCCGTTTTCCAGTTCAGAATCCGATGTGAGGAAAAGAATCCTAGGTCAAGTATATATATTCGCATGGTACGGGACCTCATTCTGTAGGACACTTGGGGTCAGCCATGTGCTATAGACGCCTGCGATCGAATCCGCGATGGTTTGCTGGCCCGGCGGAGACTGTACAGGAGTATCACCAATCATATCCAATCCCGCTGTCGAGGGACTAGAAAGAGGAACTTGAAAGACCCTGCAGCAACAATTCAGAATATTTTTCACATCGTGAAATCGGTAAAATGACCCAAGTTTCATTTCATCCAACCGGTAGGGACTACTTAACCAACCTCTGGCAATGAATGATACTTAGGAAGAAGCCGCAGAGAAGAAACGGAACCTGTCTTCTTACGTGAGGACAGCTGAGAGCTAAATTGCTCAAGCCACTGTTGGCTGAACAACCCTTCTAATAGTCGTAAACTACCATAGCTTAGCTTCCATCGGTCTTACGATCCAAGTAGTACCTTCCATCCAATAGTAGTTTACTACTATACTATAGTATGCCAATAGCCTCTTTTGGTTATAAAGACTCTCTTCTTCGGATAAGGAGTGAGGAGTGAAGCCCTTGCCTAGTCGGCACGGGCGAGTGGATCACTCCGCTCTCTGGATTCGTTGAATGACTGCGAAGCTAAGGGACACGATGCCCTTGCCTAGTCGGCACGGGCGAGTGGACCGCTCTCAATAAGCACTGAGCCTTACGTAGTGTAGTCCCGAGTGCCCGAGCCCGTCGCCTTATCGGGGATTAATTCCTCACTTACGCGCTTCTAGGGTGAAAGACAAGATCGAAGAAGCGGAGACGCGCGTTCCTAGGTAACTCTAAGTCGAGGGACCAAGCAAGTAGGCGGCTGCACAGGAGTCTGAATGCCTTCCCTGGCACCTGGCTTCTTCCTCCGCCCTTCCTCAACAATTGATCTACCTGGCTTCCTCCCCAAATGAAACAAGGGTCTTGTTTATTCGTAAGGTGCAACCAGCGGATTTTGTGGTCGACAATCGTTCGAACTTGGTAAAGGTTGTCGCGGCACCTATAGTAGGACAGAGGACTTATAGCGATGCCCGCGGACCGATTTACTATGTCTCCGTCACTGACGTTCGTCAAAGAGGCCACGTGGATTGGCCTGGGTCTTCTTCGGCTAATGAGACCTCGATCCCGAAGCCTTCGGAGTATCTTTTTGATAGGCATTCTTTCCATTGCATACTTTTCTAAGCTTGAGAAGGAAACTTCATTTCAAACCTCTACCGAAAATCATCCCAAGTCTCCACTGGACGCCCTGCTTGCGTCACTTCCCACCAGAATGAAGCTTCATCTTTCAGTAGCCAGACGGCTAACTGAATCTCCCTATGATGATCGACTTCAAAAATTCCAAATAGATCCTCCGTATCTTTGACCCAATTCCTTGCCTCTACGAACTAGGGGTGGGCATAAACCGCACCGCAATGCGGAAATCACCCAAACCGAACCGCAAAAACGGTGCGGAAAACCGCATCAGATCCTCTTTCTAAAGCAAACAGCCCAGACCGAACCGAATCGCAATGATACGGTTCAGTTGCGGTTCAAACTATTACTAAACCATATTAAACCGAACCGAACCGCATAGGTACACCGGTAATGTTATGATAAAAAATTAACAAATTCCTATCTAACTTTTTATTTTAACGACATAAATCATAAATTGATTACTGATGGAAGTAATTCTCTTGTTTCATATTTAATACAGGTTTAAATTGGACCGAACCAAAACAACGGACCGTATTACATCGAAACTGAACCATTTGAACGGTTAGTGTAAATGATCAACCATTTAATGCGGTACGAAAGCGGTTTGAGCCCCAAACTGCACTGAACCGAACTGCGCACACCCCTACTACGAAAGTCTCGGTTCCATGGAATGGCTTTCCTTCCATAGCACAGAAATCTTTGCAGATCTTAGAGAAATTATCTACACGTAGAGGAGGAGGAATGACATGTGCAGCTGGGGGAGGAACGTCAACTTAGCCACCGGCAGGCGTCGTGACCTCTAGATACATACAGAACTAGCCTGCTATCATAATGACCTTAGGAATATTAGGTTCCCAGACATGCTAAAAAGAAAAGGAAAGGGACTCAGACAAAGGATCGAAAGATATTACATATGGCTTTTGGGGAATATGTTTTTCAAAACAAACTTTTCTTTTTGAAAATGCTTTCTTTTAAAACCATTTTGAAAATAATTTTCAAAATCTTTTATCTAATCTGGTAACCATCAGCTCTGGTACCAAGTGTGACACCCCATGTCCGTTAATGTCACTCATTAAGAGAATGCATTAAGTTTCGTGAAGCGTTATAGGTAAACAGAAACAGAAACATTACAAGACAAATATAAAATAATACCGAAATTAAAAACTTTTATTAATCATAAAGCATAACTTCGTGGTTCACAACATCATAAGTTTGAAAATACATAAACCCAGTACATCATTTTAAACATTTCTGTCTTGTACTTAAAACATCAGAGTACAATAGTAAAAGAAGCATAATTCCCCAAACAAAACATAGCCATAGTAGAAAGGATAAGAGCTCGAGCAATTCATCAAAGTAGCTCCAATCGGATGAAAGCAGAATCATGTTCAAGCTTGAGTATTCCCACCTTGAGAACCTGGGGAGGGGGAAAGAAGAGGAAACAAAATGGGTCAGACATAAAGTCTGGCGAGTCCAGTTAGTTTTAGCATATGAATAAACAAAAGTATCATGATAGACATATAAAGTGGGTAAGAGAGATAACATCATAATAGGCAGGTACGACAAAGTAAACAGGACAAACATGATAGAGTATACTACTCTTCTCTAATGATTTCTCTGCACCAATAATAGTGTCTTATTGACAAGATGATCCCAAACAAGTATAAGATGGTAGACTTAGATGTACTTCCAGAGAGAGGTTTTCACCCTATACAATCAACAAGCAGCCAAACATACCGGAGTTACACCTAAGGATATTAACGGGCTCCTAAACATACCGGAGTCTAGATATACCCTAATTACTACCTTAATTGATCGGCTCCCTACTCCATAGATACCCTATGTTGGCCCCACAGTAGGGTGTATCACTCCCTAAAGTAGCAACCCTTCGTTTTCAAGATGTGCACAACCATATCTACAGGTGTCACGGCGTCTAAACCTCCTCTGTCGGACCATGTACGCACATGAACCCGTTGGAATGCACCACCCACACCGTCCCCCACGTTTGGATCTCTTACAATCAGCCTAGTAAGCATTCCTCGACTCCGACCTAGTTCGGAGTACTCATTTTATACCTATATATGGGTTACTGACAGAGACGGATCCAACACACAACATGATACAAGCTTCCCTCTACGCTTGCATCCCCACTAGGTTTTCTAGAGGTTATGTCATACCAAAGTAAGATTGCATAACCCCACAGGTTAAGTTTGTGGGCCTATATATATAAATATTACCCACCCACCCAAGATTTACTTAACCCACCCACCGTTTCAAAAAATTTACTTAACCCCTACTAAAGTTATATGTTATTCCCTATGGATTCAACTAGATTAAGTATTCCAATTCATTACCATATTCATTTATGGTTATAATATGCTTGACCTCCCACATTTAGCCTATCACTTGTAGATGTTAGATATGCCGGTTGGTTCCGGGCAGACTTCTTCCACAAGTCGGACTTAACCTCGTGTCTTAGCACATCTCGTGTTTATGCACTTAGACCCCTCACATTAGATTCGCCACTTGTGGTAACTGGATATGCTAGTTGGTTATGGGAAGATTTACACCACAAGTGTAATCTAACCTTATGTCTAAGCACGGTTACTGTTTTGAATTACTATAATTCTAAGCATTTCCATTATTAACCAATTGTTCCTATGTCGTTATAGGTTTTCATGCCACTTTCCCACGTTATGTTCATAATGAACCATATGCCCCAAATCAAGGTCTTTAATCATAAGTTGATTAATGTCCCCAAATTCATGTTTATATTTCATCCAAGTTATGCCTAAAATTCTAATTACAAGTTATGCCCCAATTTTATCATTTTTCCCTAGTTCCCAATTTAACGCGTTCGCATATTTCAGCGGCATGCCTAAGCTCAAAGGTAGCTTGGATATATAAAAATAAAAAAGAAAAAGATAGAGGGAAGAGGACAGAAATAATCATACTAATAAGGTGGACATATAATGGCAGAAATAGGCATAAGCATATAGTGGCATAATGATAAGATAGGCTTATAGGAACAGATCAGATAAATATGTGATAATAAAACTGATTCTAATATAATAGGGACAGGCATGGTGAGATATAAACAATGAATAAGATATCCCACTAATAACAGATCTGATTTAGCCACAAACATAATATAAATAAACATGAGGTGATCTAAATAGTGAATTAGAACTATAAACAATGGCATATCCGACATGATAAATAGGTATAGGTTCAGATCTAGTTTCATAGCCATGTCAGAATAACTTAGATAAACAGGTTATAGCAGATCTGATATGATTCACATAGTTACAGGTATAGATCCAAACTATAGTCACGTCAATATTTACTTTTTAATTATTTAGATCTAAAATTAACATAGACTCACAGTGTTTGGATCTGGAAAGATTGAAGAAAGGTTGCAGATATTGAATCACAGATCTCTAAACTCTAGTTGACTGCTGAAGAAGAAAAGGTTTAATTCAATCTGGGCAGAGATAGAATCTAGTCCTCCATTATTTTCAGTGTAGAGAAACAAGTGAAATGGGGTCTTATTTATAGCCCAAATCCAGCGAACCAGATCAAGAAAGGAGTCCACATTCAGCCAGAATAATCTGCCCAGATCTGTCGTAGGGGGGTCAACCCCCTTATAAGGTCGACCCATGGGTCGACACCCCCTTGAGGGGTCGACACCCCAGGGCGAGAGATTTTCCGCTCACCTTTTTTTTTGATTTTTCAACAGATTTTTGAACTTCGGATTTATATATATATTCTTCTTGTGCGTATACAAAATTCAAACCTTAATAACTTCTTCACATGATGTCTGTTTTATGCAAACCAGGTGTCTATTTTGACCAGAATTTCAATGCAAATGCAATGGCACGGTCCATTTCACTTAATTCTGAATATTAAATTAATTATTGTTTAATTTATAATTTTTAGTGTTGTTAAAATATGGGGTGTTACAAAAGGAGAGACCTCTAGTTACCTTGCTATGTATTCTATGGATGAGAGAAAGTACCTACATCTTGATGGGAGATTATGTGTTCCTCAAGTTGATGATTTGTTGAGATCGGTTTTAGAGGAGGCTCATCACTCTCGAATGACCATCCATTCGGGAGGTGATAAGATGTATAGAGACATGAGGAGGGTCTTCCAATAGATAAGGATGGAGTTGGACGTGGCAGAGTACATGGCAAGTTGTATGACTTGTCAGAAAGTGAAGGCTGAGTAGAGGAAGCCTAGTGGATTGCTTTAGCCTCTAGATGTTGCACACTGGAAGTGAGAGAGCATCTTGATAGACTTCATAAACTAGTTTTCCAGATCGAGGAAGGTAAACACCAGTATTTGGGTTATAGTTGATAGGTTGACAAAGAGCTCTCACGTTACCCCGGTTAAGAGTAAGCGGATGACAGCTTGGTTGGCATCAGTGTATCTAAGAGAGATCGTCCGACTTCATAGAGTACACTATAGTATTGTTAGTTATAGGGACCCTATCTTTACCTACGAGTTTTGGAGGATCCTGCAGAAGGCATTGGGGACGCAACTGTGACTTAGCACTGCCTATCAACCTTAGACAGATGGACAGACAAAGAGGGTCAACAGGATTATTGAGAATTTATTATGGCTAGGTATCTTAAATTTCAGAGGGACTTGGGAGGAGCATATTCCGTTGGTAGAGTTCGTGTTTAATAACAGCTACCTGACGAGCATAGGTATGGCTCCCTTCGAGGCATTGTATGGGCGGCCTTGTAGATCACCTACTTGTTGGCTAGAGTCCATGGATAGACTTCTACTTGGGCTTGAGATGGTTAAGAGACATCAGAAAAGATAGATTTGATTCAGAGGTGAATGAAGGTGATTGACATAGAAATGTGTTTATTTTATGCTCTTATATCTTATCTTTTGTATATAAATAAATATTACTTGGGTATTGTTTTGTTACTTTTACAGATATTCCAACCCAGCCCGCATGCAACCAGAAAAGTAAAGAAATGGAGATCAAATTGGTATATATTTACATTTTGAAGAATTGTAGATGAAGATCTCACAT
This sequence comes from Allium sativum, assembly GCA_030737875.1. Lineage (NCBI taxonomy): Eukaryota > Viridiplantae > Streptophyta > Magnoliopsida > Asparagales > Amaryllidaceae > Allium > Allium sativum. Next base: position 575,884,532 of record CM060921.1, on the reverse strand, counting down.
CTAGTTGCTATTGGACAAGAAAATGATTGGTAGAAAGACAAAGAATTTCTCAAATCAAGGGAAGCTTGTCAAAAAACCAAGAGGAAAAGAAGAAAGGCCAAAAATTTAATAGATTTAACTAAGGCCCATTTGAAACTCTCATTGTAAACTCTTTTGTGAATTCCCTAAGGCCCATCTATCATTGTATTAGGGTTAGGGTTAGGGTTTGGCTATCTATCCTATAAATACCCTTGTAATGTCATTGTAGCCACCATCTCATTCTCTGTATTCCATTACTCTAATAAAAATTCTTCTTCTTCTTTTATTTTATAGTATTTTTTTAGCAACTAGTATCATCTACCCGATTAGATTCGGTAGAGTACTAGTTGTATGTTACATTTGTTTCATTAGTGATTAGTCGTTTGATTCGTTTCAACGACAATCCTAATTTTTTTTTTGTTCTTCTTATTCTGCACTTTTATTTTCTGCATTGTTGTTCTTGTTTTGCAATTTACTTTCTTTAGTGATTAATCGTTGATTAGATTCAACGATAATCCTAAGTTCGCAATTTCAATTTGTTTTTATTTCAACAAAATCTCCAGGCTTCGTCTAACTCGCCCAAGAGATTAGATAAATAATTTGATTTTAATTTACCTCCCTGTGTTCGACCTGTATGCTACACACCTGTACGCTTGCAGTATTTAATTTAAAATTCGCGCTTTTCTGATTCTTAGATTAGCGACGATCAGAAGGCAGCTTAGGACAGACATGATTCGTATGTAGATCAGCGGAGGACAAACATAGAGTTTGAGGTAGAAGACTTGGTTTTCATTAAGGTATCACCTTTGATGTCTGATGGAGTACAGGTTAAAATACCGGAGAGATTAGTAGGAGTTCATGATGTATTCCTTGTTTCGCACTTGCGAAAGTGCTCACATGATTCCGCGGTAGTGTGGAGTCGAGTACCTAGTGGAGGTTGAGGTAGAGAGGGAGGCATCAGTCAGGCGAGTTCCTACACAAATATTAGGATCTGTGGTAAAGGATTTATGGAATAAAGAGATCAAGCTTGTTAAGATTTAGTGGGGAGAGGATAGCACTGACGCAACTTAGGAACCACAGGATAGGGTTTGCGCTTCTTTTTCATTTCTCTTTGATAATACGCTCTTAATTCTTTCCTATGCTTTGAATTTGAATCTATTTTTTCTATCGTTTGAGTCATAAGTCTTAGGTAGAAGCCTATAGATGGTAGGAAATGGTTTAAAACATGTTGATAGAACATGTTATGGTTGAATGGATTCATGTGGATGCAAGTGTTCTCTAGTGGACGTGGTGGATGCATATACACCTACTAGGCACTAGATAGAGATTAGCAAACTAGGAAACTTGCATATTTACATATGGATCCGTGTGCATTTTTTAATTTATTTTAAATATGGATGAAAACGGTTGAATCATCGCTTGAATGATTCATTTTGGTGAATGGTTATTTCACGCATATAGAAATATATGTATTATTAGGATACATATTGGATGCGTGACACAAACATGAAGTTGCATTAAGGAGGTCAAATGAATCAGTGGAACGCCTAATTTTTGCATTATCTTGGGGGCATATACACTACACCTTTTGCATATGTTCATTTAAAACATTAGAAAATCTAAGGATAATGGGTGCCAATGGCTGATGGTTAAGTAGGTGGGTGTAGATAATGGTTGATAATATTATATCATTCTTCTAGCCTTAGAGATTTCGGGACGGAATCCTTTAAGGATGAGAGAATGTAATGCCCTGAATTTAAATAAACAATAATTAAATAAAAAAGGGTAATAAATTAATTATTAATTATAATAAACTTAATAATTGGACAAGGGGACTACCACCATTGGGTCCATTATAATTTTTTGACTAAAATGGATGGTTGGTTTGCTGAAATCAAAGTTAAAATGAATATGATATGGATTAAAGAAGATAAGCTAAAACCAAAAGAAAAAGTATATAATAATATACGGTGGCTTGGGTAAGTGGGACGACCCCTTTCCCACTTGGGTCGACCTAGTGTCAACCCAAAGGTCCTTAGGTCGACCCAACGCGCTTGTAGGCATATGACTTGGTGCACACTTAATTTTTGACGAATGCTTATATCGTTCAAATGTTATTTTCTGATGGGGATTTGTTTTATTGGTTTAATTTTGAACCAAAGGTTGAAGTGGCGCTTTCTGATTGGTCCAGTGATGTGGCTGGCCCAGATTAATCTTAAATTCGGACGGCTGAAGACATCCGGTAAAACCTTTAAATAGATTAGCAGAGCCTCTCTCATTTCTTTACATCCATTTTTAGCTCTTATTCTTCTTCCCTAGGCCTATCCTAAAAATTAGGAAGGGTCAAATAATTAAATTTTACGAGGATAAATAAGTTTCTACATTTTTAAATATTTATTTTTATAAATACTTTTAGAGGCAAAGGTTTTGCTAGAATAAGAAAGGCCACAAGGGAAGCGCTTTTCATCAGATCTGTGAGTTTTAATGTGATTTATATATAAGTTATTTATGTAGGAAAATTCTGATAGTTAAATAGTTTTAATATTGCAAGTTTAATATTTACAGTTATTTACAGTATTTATGTGTTTAGTTTTCCTGTAAAGTTACTATAATATATTTACTGTCTATGCCTATTCTTTTCCAGTTATTTACTGTTTATAAGTAATTCTCCTTCTTCTTATCCTCTTCTCTATTGTGGATTTATTTACAGTCAGGTATGCCTATTTTATTTGTTTTCTTTCCTTTTGAATCTAGACCTTGCGAGTAGCCAAGACAATTTCCCTTTTTCTTTTAGCGCTGAGCCTACGCCTAAAGAGAGCTGGGCCTTTATCATTAATTTTACGTTAAAATTGGAATAATGTTGAATTGAATAAAAAGGATAATTGGGCATGTTAGAACTGATTAAATATTATAATAAGTATGGGACTGTAAATTGAGGATAAAGCTTAACATATAATTGGAGAACATGAACATTTTAAACTGGAATAGGATTAATTTAGGTGGACGCTAAGCACCATGGGGTTAGATTGTTAATATGCTTAAATTGTGTTAAGCTAAATTGAAGATGAAATTAATAAGCTAAAATATGTTCCAGCAGCGTGGGACTGATTGGGGAAAATAAGTGGCTCGTAGGTCTGTTCCTGCGGCGTGGGGCTGATTGGGGAAAATAAGAGGCCTAATAAAATAATTAAATTATAGTGGGAGTCTGTTCCGTCAATGTGGGGCTGATTAGGGAAAATGAATGGCTCATGGGTCCATTTCGGCAGCGTGTGACTAATTGGGGAAATAAAAGGCCTAGTAAAATAATAAGATTGTAGTTTAGGTCCATTTCGGCAGCACAGGGCTGATTGTGGAAACTAAGTGGCCTAATAGAAAATAAATGCGGATCAAGTCTATGGGTGACTTGTGTCAATTACATATTTGGTTAGGGAACCATATCAGGCAGTATCCTTATTATCATCTATGGAGGTCTCACACTAGGTAGAGGCGAGGGCATGCTTTACTATGTTGGATAGTAAGTGGTCCAAATGATGTGGGTACTGGCTCATTCCGACCGGACGATGAGCGTGAATCGTGCTGATTGGGGAAAATAAGCCACTGTAATGCCTGTGATTAATGACCATATCCTTTTAGTTGATGGGTTCGGGATTGATAACACCGAGTTCCATAACAGGCATAGGTTATAACGTTGTCGTTATAGGAGTCGATCAACAAGTAGAAATTAGGTAAAGCCTAATTATGATATCTTGGTAAGTTGGTTCAGCAATCTTGGATAAGAATGAGAAGCCAATCTTTATTCGTGCTTAATTTTGTTTACTACATTCATACCTTTATGCTTTATGTCCTTAAAACTGTCCATCTGTCCAATGCTTCCTTAACTTATGCTTATGCTAGAAATTATTAGAACTCACCAGACGTATGTCTGACCTAGTTTGTTTTCTCCTTCTCTCTTCCTGCCCTCCCCTCACAGGTTCGCAGGGTGGAGGGACTCAGTAGTGATTCTTGACTTTTTTGTTCAGCTTGGATTTAGACTCATGTACTGGTTCATTTCTTATTTTTTAGTTATTGTATTGACATTTGAGAGGGATGGTTTTACTTATGTATTTGATATTTTGGTTTCCTACAAGACAATGTGGTTTTATGTTGGTAACTATTTGGTACTTTTGACATGTAACATGCACTGTGATTTGACTTGCTTTATTAAATGTTGTTTTAAAAGTTTCCGATGTGTTTTATATTTCTATCTTGTGAATTTTAGTCTACATGTTGTTGCTTTATACCTAAGCACTTCATAAACCTTAGCGCATCCTCATATGGGTGACGTTAAGGGGTATGGGGTGTTTTAGTAGCCCTGAAATCAAGGATTGCAATACTGGATATTAGTTGAAAAAAATTCCACATCAACCCAGCGTTGTGTAGGATAAGATGTAAAGTAACTCCGAACCAGTATAAAATCCTATGTATACTTTCCTCTTAGTTATTATCTGCATCTGTGATTGATTCTGTTATTATTGATATCTATGCTTTGCACAACGTTCTGATAAACTTAAAAAGATTTCATGAAATTAATAAAATCCATAAAACACTATTCACCCTCCCTCTAGTGTTTAATTTGCCTCAAGATCCTTATTTTGCATCCTTAACAGAACTAACACCACTTAGATGATAACTTCCACCCTGTAGAACATACTAACAATCCAAAACATCTAGTGCACTCTTGAAGACCACTGTTATCCACCCCTTAGACCGTCGGCCCCATCTCTGCAATTTGATGGATTGGTATTGATTCATCCCCTATGGATCTGTTCCGATCCATACGTTTAGCCAAATTTTCGCTAAGTGTTGCATCTCTTTAATCCTTTCTTTCATACAAGCCTTCTGTCCAACCATATTCCCAAACTCCTTTGCGAAGCTTTTCATATTGGTCCATCAACATGCCTTCACGTTTATGCAACTCAGCCTATCCAAATTCGACAAAAGTTTATCCGTAGCTCCTCGAGATCCCATGATGTTGCACACCAAGTTTCAGCTCCACCCGAGTTGAATTGATGGACCAGCGTCGGTTCATAGCCTATGGATTGGTGTCAGTCCTTGTACTTAACCTTTTTTGACTTAATTTTTTTGTATCTCCTCCTGATGTACTCCAGAGCTTCTCCACCAAATACCATCTAATTTTGATCATCTAAGCCTCCGATTTGCTCTGATCCTCAATTATGAGTCCTATTCAAGTAATTCCAAAGGACCAAATCAACATAGCACATAATTTCAAACATACAAACAGTAATTCACACAATTTCAGGCATATACAAACATATGGACACATAGCAACATGAATCGTATAATAACAACCATGGATCTATCATAATTATAGACTAATTTCATATTAAACATGATGGATCTAATATATTTAATAAATGTCAAAATTAGGTTATCTTAGGATGTCTTGATCTTAAATAAGCATATATGATCTGCTTTAGGAAAGAATTAACATATAAGGCGTTTAATCAACCTGATTACACATATAATCCATAATAGTAGTATGAGAGATCTCAATCACTTGCCAAAACCTATTATTCAACATAATATGATGATGACCCAATCCTCTTTGGTGTAGATCTATCCTCTAAATGCAATATAGAATGATTTGATGAAGAAAGAGATTGGGTTTTAAAATTAGGTTGAACTAGAGAATCATAGACATCCAATCTAATGTTTGAATAAGGGGAAAAGTTCTACTTCCCTCCTTACAATCCCTATTTATAGTTGCACGTCATTGGCCTAAAGGGTTCACTAATCAACTCATTATTTATTTAGGAACCTATCCTATAGAAATGAAAACTTGAAACAGAAATTTCTCTCAAACTGCTAGGCCAAATCCTTAATGTGACCAATCAAGTTAGTCCCTAGCAAAAGTTATGGCTAAAACAGTAAATTACAAGGGTAAAATGATCGCAAAAAGATTCAGTAAGAATCATGGACATGTATCACATCCCCGCGAGCCATATATTAAAATATCAACATGATATGACCACTAAAGAATCAAATAGGAATATCTTACGATCTTCCAATACGTAAAATACTGGTCATTACAAAAAACGCTTAGCATTTTCTGATTATACCATGTTTATACCAAACACTACCACAATAAAATTTGCTATCCAATCAACCTTAAATAAACATAGTCATTTCCCAATAGTTTAGGCTAAAACGAGTATTATACACATGCATACATACTCTAGAAACATGAATCCTTAATTATAATAATGCAGCAAACCAAAATTGCGAACCACTTAGATTTGCTATTTTTTTGTAAGTAGCCATAACTTTCGAAATGAAACAAACAATATCATTATCAACAATATGTTATCCTATTAGATCATAACTCGTATACTGGATATAGTATATATATACAAGGAAAAAACCTCTATGATGTTAGAGTGTTGAAATGTGTGTTATTTTGAACTTTTTTAAAAATTTATGAAAGCAATGACACTACTGTTGGGGGAAAGGCACAGAAACATAGGACAAGTCATATGCCAAATTATATCCCCACCTAAAAAATTTCAGCTGATGATGGGAATCCAAGCATAAGGATTACTATGTGTTCGACTAAAGTTATGACTTTTGAAGTTGAGTTCAGTTAAGCTAGTGATGAAAGGAATGCTTAAACAAATTATGAATCTTTAATACATGGTAATCATTAGAGAAATTCATAAAGACAATGCAGCTTGTAAGTTTCTCTATGGAAGAGTGCATAAACTTCTCCTAAGAACATCCACTTCAGTAGCATTGTCTTTGAGTTCATCCCCTACCATGAACATTTCTAGTTGATCCCTTGTTTTATTTAGAACATTTTCCAACTTACAATAATTTTTGAAATCCAAAGCATTTATGCAGGTGAGCTAAAGCAGACCATGGATCTCCACTAACACCTATTGGCTATAAATCATAAAAATAATAAAATTTCAAGAAAAATAGTAATCAAATTAATATCGTATTTTATTTGGATTTTTTAAAATTCTAGGGAGCCTTACCTTCTGTTAAATATCAAGATCACCAGATAATTCCAAATCAGCAATAGATTCTAGGAACACTAATTGCTTGGAAATTCAAGTTTCATAGTTTTATCATTTTGCACGATGTAATCTTGTAAATCAACTGCTAGCAAAGCAACAAATAACAGATCACAACTCTAAGGTACAACTAGATAAAGATCTAAGTCTCCCATAGATGAATAATTTAATCACGAATCCCATAGTGGAAAAAACTCACATGCTCCAACGCCTTACCATAAATCAAACCAGTAACTGTCTCCTCTTGTATCAAGATCAAATTTGTAAAGTCGATCAGATCAGCATGAACTCCGTTTTAAATTTGGCCTCGACAAAGATAGTGGGTGCTATTAGTTGCGGGTTCGGGTTAGAGGAGTGCTCCAACCTAGGTACAAAAGAAATGTTAGTAGGCTTCTTACTGAGTTTCTTTTTGGAGGAAGAATGTTTGGAAATTAGAAAAGATCAAAGATACTGGGGAGCGGTGTTTATTTTTGAAATATCAGGTTTGGAGCCAAAATTTTGATTTTGGAGCTGAATTTTGGTCTGGAGCCACGAGAAATTCGTATGCCTTGAACATTTTAACATCCCATGTAAACTAGGATTAATGTTAAGCTGTTAACGAGTATCCTAAAAAATTAAAATTCATCTGTATATGCGTTCGAAATATGAAAAGTTTATCTGATGTTCAACAAAAGGATAAAAATACAAATATCGTCTCATTCGCATTCAGTAACTATCCATCTAGTTATAATTATAGTTAATTTTTCGTATATTTTAGCAGATAATAACATTGTCATGCACTATTTTATATAAGTAAAAAATATAACATGTGTGTAAAGATCAATATTTGTTGTCTAAATTATTTTTCTTGGCATATTAATTGTTTTTTATATTCTCAGTGTTAAAATTCATTTATAGTTAATCGGAATATTCAACATGTTTGTTTGGTTTATCACTATTAGTATTTAATATTAAATTTTAAGTTGGTGTATTTTGGCTTTGGGTTATAGGAAGTATTTTGGCTTTGGGTTATAGGAAGTATTTTGTGTGAATTTGTGTCAATTTAGGGCTTTGAGTGTGTGACAATCTTCTTGTTGAGATGCTAGCTTTTTGGGTGGAGTTTCAATAGTTGCTTGCATGATGATGGTAGGTTGTGCTTATGCAATGTCATTTTGGTTCATGTTAGATGCTTGGTTTCTTAGTCAAAGTTTCATGTTAACTTTCCTTCTAGTTGTTCGTTGTTATTTTGGCCACTAGTCTGCCTTGTATTGATGGTTGTAGCCCCTCTTGGTGATGCATATTTTGGTGCACCAGGTGGTCATAGGGTAGCCGGAATTGGAGCGTTTTCCGGATGTGATGTACTTTTAGTACACTGTTGGGGTTATGTTGGAGTTCACTGTGGAAGTCGTGCTATAGTCATTTAGCTCAGTAGTTGTAGCTATTGTTGTATCTCTTGTCATAGTGACTTAGGAAGTGCTTATGTATTCTTTGTTGTCCTTACTTTTTTTTCCAGTTTTTGACAGTATTTGTAATTCAGTCCCTACGTGGAGTATGTTATATTGTAGTCTAGTTATCATGACAAGCTCCAGTTCTGTAAGCTAGTAGCAGTGGATGTTCCACTTTAAAAACATCTATGGTGGACAGTCCATCTTAAAAATCGGTATAGTAAGTCGGTGATATGCCAACCTCCTGGAATATTTGTAATTATTACTTGTTATAATAATAAGTGTTTGGGGTCACTTTAAAAGCAGGTCGGCTTTACCAAAAATATATACTAAATTTTAAGTTTTAATTATTATTGCTTAATTACTACATAATTAATTAATACTTACTACAAAAATATATTAATTATTAACAATTAGGATTCAATATTGAAATATTTCTAAATTATTAATTAAGTATTATATATTTAATTTTGATTATTGATTATCAATTATTACGAATTATTTATGTAAATTGTTTCATATTTCAAATTATTTATTAATTTTTACTACTTAATAGTGGTTATTAATTACTGTATATCAATATTTAAATATTAACTATTTAATATTAAATTTTTATTGGTTATTAATTATTCTTATTATTTTAATTAATTATAATTTATTTTATTATTATTTAATATTGATTTTTATCTTTTATTTATTTTTATTACTGATTTTTGTCTTTTATTTATTATTCATTTAATTATTAATCATAAAAATTATATACTAATTATTAGTTACTATTATTAGATAGTATTTTGTATACATAAATTATTAACTAAATAGTTTTTATTTTTCATTTGTTGATTAATAATTTATTTATTATTGATTACTTATTAATTACTAATTATTAATAAGAATTGTTTCACATCATCCAAGGGTTTTGCTTTTCATAAATGGGGATTGACTTTTCTACGATGCCTCAAAATTTTCATATATAAAATCGATTGTTTCTTCATCATCACTCTTCATTTCCACTCTCCCTTAATGTCAACTTTTCTTGTTGCTATAAGTAAACCTTATTCCTTTTTGTAGAGCCCTCCTTCAATATATATCTCCCCCAGATCCACTCGTTTTCATTCCGAATATTGGTCTTCCATAGCCTCGAGATCTATCTCTACTTCCATTTGCCTTCCCATCCTTGTCGGGGCCAATCCCTAGCCATTGCGCCGCTTTGGATCGCCAAAAAACCAAGGCTAGTATGTTATTAGAGGTTGGTCATGGATCGAGTCTCACTCGACGTGCTTGGCCACTTAAGGCATCCGTTGTACTGGTGGTATTTGATTTTAGTGTAGATGGTCTTGCATCTGCACCGTGGTTTTAGATCTATGAGGTTTTTTGGTTTTTTAGCCTCCTCGGTTTGTTTTCTTGCTAGTAATGGTAGTTGTGCTCGTGGCATCTATAATCTGGTGGTTGGTAGTACATTATGTGGGTGATATTTTCCCTAGCTCAATGTGTTGTGTGGTTCGGTCTGCTCTTCACCCTATTCAACCTAACAACGTTACCTTGGTGATTACTAAGCAATGGAGGACTTCTATTTATTGGAGTTGACGCATTGCTTCGGCTTACCATCATTCGTAGAGTGGGCAGTGTTACAGTCTGCAGTTTTCTTATCATGTTAGTTTGTGTTGAAAATTCGTTTTATGCTAGGTAATAGGTGATTGGCTAAGGGTTTTTGGAGGAAATGTTGTTTTCATGGCAGTTCGAGATGGTTCAGTAGTCTTTGATCATGATGAAAATAACGAGGTTAGCTTCTTGTTATTGGTGCTTGGATCTACCACATCCTATATACTTCTTAGCTTGTGGATGTAATCACACTCTACGCAGTGTATGATATTTTGATTTGGGTTTGTACGGTGTTAGTATTCGCAGCTTTAGGTTAGTGTTGTGTTTGTGCTCCCTACGTAGAGTTTTGTGACTTAAAGTAGTCTAGACTTTTTTTGGTGTAGCTTCTATTCTATAAGCTTGTTAGTTACAGTGGTCAATCCACTTTAAAAACCATCTTATGTAGTCGGTCCACTCTAAAAACCTAATATAGTGGATAGACAACCAGTTTATTTCCTATGTCTTTCTGTATTTATTATTTGTTATAATAAAAAGTATTACAGATTACTATAAAAAGTAGGAGACCTTACCCAAAAAATTATTTCGTATTTCAAATTAATTATTATTTAATTGTGTTTGTTAATTATTATATATTGATATTTAATTTCTATTGTTATTTATCAAAATATTATTTTTAATTATTAAAAAATTATTATTAATTCTTTATGAATTATGAATATTTAATTACCAAATATTAAATATTACTTCATAATTATTGTGTCTTAATTATTAGTACTAATTTTTTTTGGCAAGGCCGACGGGGTTGAGTGGACCCCTACCACTTTATTAATGCACTGGAGAGAAGAGAAAAAAGTACAACACAAACAAGAAGACATAGAAACATGGTACACCAATCACGAAGTAACAACATTCATATACAAATGACTAAAGAAGCTTATGCATGGTACCGAGATCAAAAGAAAACCCTAGCTGCTTCAGTCCATCCCTCAAGTCCATTTTCACACATTTCTTGAACTGTTCACTATCTTTAGCCTCTTCTGGTTTGAAAATTCTTGTATTCCTTTCCGTCCAAACTGATGATATGAACTTCTTGAGCGTAAAACATAGTAATCTACCCAGACATCTCTTCCTGCTTGTCTACTTTTCCAGACTTCTCAATTCAGTTTCATTTCTTTGACTTATTGCCCTTCTTCCAATAATATTCGTAAGCTCTGCCCATAATGGAAATGTTTTGCTGCACTCAAAGTATAAATGATCCAAACTTTATGTTCACACTCCACACATCACACACAACAAATCAGCTCTTCCCATAATGGAAATGTTTTGAGTAATTATTAGTATTAATTACTCACTGTTAAAAATTAATTTTTATTTATTAATTACTAATGATCAATAATTATGATTATTTATTAATAATTATGATTATTAATTAATTATTATACTAATTATTAAATAGTAATTATTAATATTAGTTATTCATATATTTTTAATCAACTATTAGTTATTATTATTTAGTAGGTAATTATTTACTATTAACTATTAATTATTTTTAACAATTGTTTAGTATTACAATTAATTTATAATAACTATTGTTTTGTTACAGTGGGATTTTTTTTGTTATAATAGGTATCTTTTACAAGTGGAAAAGAAGAGTAGTTAAAAATTAGCATTTAGCTAAATGAAAAAAGTAGTAATAAGCATCCATTATAACGAGTGACGAAAAGAGTTGTGCAAAAAACAAAGAAAAGGTTGCTCCTTTCCTTAAATGGCGATTGGGAATCGCTGATTTTTTATTTGTTCCTTTCGATCTTCCCTTTTCTTTTGTTTCTCCTTTAACGCCTCCAAACCTATCTCTCCTCTCTACCAACTTATGACCCCCATCCCCTTCCCAGTTTTTGTCGTCGTGGTATAGGTAGCATGCCTGACCCTAACCCAGTTTCCACTAGATTTGTACCTTCTTCCTCTTTCCTACCTAGTCGTCTCTTTCTTTCCCAGATCTAGACTATAGTTCCAAACAATCACCAGTGCTCAGGGTTTTCTCTTGGCCTAACACTTCCCTGACTGTTGGCTTTCGCTGACATCGCATCACGACCTCCCAATCTGAATCTCTATGTGTTGGGTCTCTGCTACGCGCAACATCTAACCGAAAGGTAGTCCTTCTGGATATGGATCGAACCTAGTTCGATGTGCTGGTAAGTGACGTGTGGTCTTTTCTTATTGGGTGTCAGAGTTTTTGATGGTTTGAAGGAAGTGTGGGACTATTTTGGGCATCTATTATGTGTCGGAAGGTTTTCGACTTGAGTGTGTGGAGTTGTTTGTGTTATGGTTTTGCCTAGTCGTGCTGTATGGTGTTGCTTGGAATTTGCTTTTGTTTTCTAGTAGTTTTCCTGCTGGGTGTAGGATGAGTAAGGTGCTTTTCAAGCCGGTGAAAGTTACATTGGTGCTTGCTTAGTTATTTACAACTCTTTGTGTATTGACATTTGCTTGTAGTATTGTTTTGTGAGTCGGGACTGTTTTAGGTAGCCGTTGAGTGTGGGACTTCTCTTGCAGCATGTCCATGTATTCCGAGCGTTGTAATCTGCAGTGTGTTGCATTGTGTGGAGTTATAGTTTTAGCCTTTCTAGCTTTCAATGCACTAGATCTGATTATCTCGTTGTGTGGTGGTTAAATCAGTGTTTTGGTTTGTAGCTAAGGCTAAGAAATGTCTGTAGCAGGTATATCAAACTGTAACGAGATGAAAAACCTCGCCTTTCAAATCGACCATAAGCCACATATGACCGATCCAAAATGGTAGAGATTCTCGAACCGTTATGGGATACAACACATTAGAACAAAACACAAAAGAACATTTCATTACTATAACAACAATTTTACACCAGAGTACAAGATATATTAGAGTATAATCGATTCACAGCGGAAAAATATCGGAGGATGGTAAATTACAACACAATGGAAATTATAAATATATACAATGGAAGACTTCCAGATAATCCGGAGCATAGCTCCACCCATAACCCAAGATCTTTGTTTTAAGAATAACTGCAAAACCAAAACTACTGGCTGCCTATGCGGAAAATATGGGCATTCAGAGTTTAGGTGGAAAACAATAAACTCCAAGTCAATCATGGAACTGGTATGAGAACCAAAACAGTTATTTGTTATATTTTAAAGTTGGGTATGTTATGGGACCACGTCGTATAACATGGAACATGTTTTCTCCACATGAGTACCAATCATTAAAACTCGTAATTCTTTCGAAAATGAAGCTATTATAAGGCTTGCGTCCCATCACACAATGCAAGCGCAAGGATAAAGTTTTTGTAACAATCCAGAATTTTGGCAATACAAATTAATTATTATAATTTAAAAAATAGGAATTTCTGCAAACAACGGAATTTGATTGCAAACCTTTAACCGTTGCGTTCGTCTCAGAATTCTGGTTAACTTTCATGTTTGGAGTTTCGCGAATGAAGTCCGTATAAAAAAGTTACGGACGAAATACGAAAATGGACGGAAAATAAATAAACAGAATATTTAATTAATAATTTACCAAATATAACCAAGCCGACCTGGGCAATCTGGTGCCCAAGCGATCGACATGGGGGTCGACCGCCCAGGTCGACCTACTGGGCGTCAGATTGCCCAATGGCGGTTAGATCTTGAAGGGTTAGGTTAATTTTTATGTATAACCAATGGATGGATGTAACTTAAAACTAATCCGACAGTTCTAGGACATTTCCGCCCCTATAAATAAAGGGATAGAGCCACATTCTCTTCCATTCAAATCTATAGAGGCAACGGAGCTCTGCCATTTTTCTTTCTCTTCTAGCCTAATTTCTAAATAAAATATATTCATATATATACCAAACCGAATCAAATTCATATGGAATTGGGAAGATTAATAGATTCAATGGAAGAGGATGCTCAACGATAGATTCTTCGCTCTCTTCCCTTTTTCTTACATTCCTACAAATCTAGAATTTTCCCCTTTTCTAAATAAATTGTAGATTTATAAGAATTTGGGGATTGTAAGCTTAAAGGGTTTAAAATTGAGAAATTGGAAGTTATAAGGTGAGTGGGAAATTTACTAATACAATTATAATGACTTATCTATTTCGTTTGAATCCAATCTATGTTTTAGGCCTATCAGATCTGTTATTAAAATAATCATGAATTGTTGGCAACCATCAGATCTGATTATGAATATGGTTTAAATTGTTAAATGATAAGTTGTGATTATGTATAACATGGATTGTATGATTCTTAAATATTTTTCCCATATATTTCTACAGTAATGTCATCAAATATGTTGTACATTTACATAGCATTGTGGATCAGGAAATTAGTCTCATTAAACATAAATTTGTTGTAGTTATATTCCAGATCTTTAGTTCAGTGCTGAAATATGAAATATGTGAATTTGGGTAAAAAGATGAAATTTGTGTATTATGTGATTGTAAGAATAAAAGAAATATTCCTATTTATATTCAATATTATTGGGTTTTGGCTTAAGCAATGTAAAATATGCCTTTTTCCTCCATAAATATAAAGAGTCTTATTTTGAAATCACAAGAAGTAGGACCAAAAGGATAAAAAAGGGAAAAGTGGTGCAAAGGTACATATAAATACATGAATTTGTATGTAATTTGCATCGACTATTCCAATATATACATATTACATATATTTCTTGTGATTTGAAAATATGACAAATTCCACAAAATAGACATTTTTTTACAATTATTATGGTTAATGGTCCTTTGTGAGAATTGAAACCTTTTGGAAAGTTTGAATATAAAAACGAAATGTTTGGTTAATTGATTAGACCAAATCATTAATTTAAAAGAAGAATAAAATAAAATATTCATAACTGCATTGACCGCACGAATAATAAAAATAAATATATCTATATTATCAGTCCAAATCAGCGTAAAACGCTGAAATATAAATTGTATTGCAATAACCCGGAAATCCGAGCCAATTTAAAAATTTTATTTTGGCAATTTTAGTGAATTTTGAATATTTAAAATGAATTGTTTTAAATAATAACGACGAGAAATTTATTTTGAATAGAATTAGAACGTATATATTTATATAGATAGTCGTTAGAATATAAATATTTATTTTAAATTATAAAAGGAATTGAAAATGGCGCGGTAGTTCGAAAATTCGATTTCAAATTTCAAATGATTGTACAGGATTCAAAATAAACTGGATTTTAGCGAAACCAAAAATATTAGAATCAATTTGAGAATATCTTTCCGATGAATCCGAAAAATTGAAATCTCATAGCGGGTATAAAAAGTTATGCCCAGTTAAAATTTCAGAATAGTCGCTATGGAATTTTGGCCCTTAAAAATGGAAATTTTGCAAACGACCTCGGTTTTCGACGAAACCACTTTTGTTGGATCTGGGATGTCAAATTATTGCTAGGTCCCAAAATTCATAATTTTCTGAATCAATATGTGAGCGTGGTGCACTTAAACGTATTTTGACCATTTCAGTTGAATTTAATCGACTGGAAAATGACCATTTTTCAAACGGTCTCTGAATTCGACAAAATTAGTTTTCTTAGGACCGTATCGTCAATACGAAGCTAGAAAATATTTTTCGGGAATTTTTAGAGTTCATATGTGCCCCTAGTAAATTGAAATGTGCGTTCAAATTCAATATATAGATTTATATTTTGATTTTGACGGAAACTGATCGAAACGATCGAATCAGCTTACAGTACATATCCCATTGTGTTCGGAATGGGGGTAATTAGCTATGGGCAACAGTCAGTGGATTTAATTTTGATTTCGAATTAAGAGGTTGCTTTTAGGAGAAAATTAAAATAAATTAATTAAATATTATATATATATTTCCAACCCCCCATACCTTTCTCTTCCTCCCCGAGTTGACTTCAGAACATAAATAAAAAAAGAAAAAAAAAACTGCTCCCTCCCAGACTCGATTCCCCCATCGCCCTCACCCAGATCCGCCGCCACCCACCAGAAAAGCCACCGCTCCGATCGAGTGCGCCCTCCCCTCCAGCGAAGCCCCCTTCGCGTCACTCTCCTCCTTCGATTTAACCCCCCCCCCCCCCTCCGAACCCTAAACCCCCAAATCGAGGTAGCCGTCGCCGTGGGACCCCCCTGTCGCCACTTCACCGCATAACCCTCCGCAACCACCTCGCCCTTGTCACCCTCTTCTAGCAACAAAGTAAGTTTTTAACTTATTTTATTTGGTTTTAGTAATTTAAATTTTTTAATCTTATGAATTTCAAAGTATACGTTGTTTAACGAGTATTAAAAATGTGATTTCTATAACCATATGATCTTTGTGTGTGTAAAGATATGATTTTTGCGTGTATAAACATGTGATTTTTGTGAATATAAAGATGATTGTTTTTAAAAATATTAAGAGTTGTTTTAACAATATAAAGATGATATTTTTGACGATATAAGGAGGAGATTTTTAATTAACAAGAAAAGATTAGATTTTGGCATATGAAAAGATTAGATTTTGAAATATGAAGAGAAGAATAGTTTTTTATAAATAAAAAGGTTTGATTAGAGAATAAAAATATGATTTTTCTTTGATTGTAGAGCGTTGTAAAAATATAATCTTTATATAGAAAGTAGCATTGTTAAAATATAATCTTTATATAAAAAGTAGCGTTGTAAAAATATATTCTTTATATAGAAAGTAGCGTTGTAAAAATATAATCTTTATATAGAAAGCAGCATTGTTAAAAATATAATTTTTAACATATACCGCGTGAAACAGATCTCCTTGGAGACACGATGAAGATTTCCTACATATGAAGAGTCGCGGTGAATTGGTTTAGCTAGTCGGTGAGAACTCCTTACCTTTAATTTGTTTTCTAGTTGATATATATACTAGGATGCAGACGGTGCTTAGCAGCACCCGACACCCGTCGTCCATAGACTATGGATGACTTGTTTGTTTGATTGCTGTTGTAACGCCCCACGCCCGCTATGGTTACTCTCTAAGGGAATGCCATAACATCGGTGGAGTATTTTGAGTGAATATAGAACAGAGTAATTACAGCAAGACAGATATAAGTAATACTTGAAAATTTAAAACATCATTTTAATTGCAGCGGAAAGCAAAACATGTCTGGTTACATCACAAAACCATAATAGAAGTCAAGTACAAATATCCATCCTACTAAATAAAAATACATAATCCCAATACATGAACTGATAGCCATAAAAGAAAAGGGTAAGCTGAGCTCTACATCTAGGGTCCAAGCTCCAAGAGAGTAATAAAAGCAGCCTGATCAAAGCCCACTCGTGCTGGGCCCACTCTGAGAACCTGAGGGTTGGGAAAAAGATAAAAACAACGGGGTCAGACATAAGTCTGAGCGAGTCCTATAAATTTAACAATACAATCATTAAAGTAACCAGAGAAGACATAAGCTTGATATACGGTAACATCTGGGGATGAATGGCTACACTAAGCAGCTTGGTAGACTTAGGACAAACTAAGATAACTGAAAAGACGCATTTTTCCACCCAAGGATAATTCCTAGATTTCACCACCCCAGATCTACCCTCCCAAGGGTAATTCCTACAATGCACCACACCAGTTCTACCTACCCAAGGGTAATTCCTACTTAAAGGTTGATCCCACTAAGTGTACTTAGTAATTTTACCCAGTAGTTTCGTGTACCCCTACATAGGTGCCGTCTGCCGCTATCTTTACTAGGTGTACCCACTACTCCCAAGCGATCGGCTCCCTACCGTAGATATCTGTGCTGGCCCCACAATGGGGTGTATCACTCCCCAAAGTGGCAAGCCCGATACAACAAATGGTGCACGGGTTATATCTACACGATGCAACAACGTCTTACCTACCATCCCGGGTCCACACACGCAGATGAAACCCGTTGGACTCGCGTTGCCACCGCTACCCCGGTTTGGCCTCTTATAGTCAAGCCCAATATGCGTGTCCCGTCACTCGACTAGAGTCGAGCCTACTAAGATACGTTGGGATATTGGTTGAAATGGGCCCCCACAAGCTACCACCTAAACTTGTTGTTTTATCTAGTGTATCCCACTTAACCCCTTTTTATAATCATGCCCACCTACATGTTAAGGTTTGGTTAAGTCATCTAATCATATTTCAATTGCCACTTAAGGCACCCACTAGATTTCCACATGCCACCCAAAGCACTTACTTAACCCTTTACCCATGTTTAATTACATGTTCCACTTTGGTTAAGTATTCTAATCGTATTTCCTATTGCCACCCAAGGCAACCCACTAGATCTCTACATGCCACCCAAGGCACCCACTTAACCCCTCATGTCCCTCTACATGCTAATATGGTTAAGTGTTTCTTAATTAATTAAGATCATGACCTCATAAAGACCTCTCACATTAGACCATCTTTTATGACTGCTGGATAAGCCGGTTGGTTCCGGGCAGACTTCTGTCATTAAAAGGTCTAACCTCGTGTCTTTACTTTAATCACGTATTTAATTTATGACTAAGACCTCTCACATTGGGCCAATCATTTGTAGCTGCTGGATGGCCGGTCGGTTCCGGGCAGACTTCCGCTACAAAAGGGTCCAACCTCGTGTCTTAGTTGATTAATTACACCTAATTAATCACCCCCATAATTTGTATTAATTATCCCTAATTAATTACACATTTTTAAGAATATGGGTAGACCTAACTCAATAGGTAAATTCCCAATTCCATAGTATGGGTAGACCTAACTTAATAGGTAAATTCCCAACTTCATAATATGGGTAGACCTAACTCAATAGGTAAATTCCCAATTATGTCCATTTAATTTGTGGTATGCTTAATCATACCCATTTCGCATCATTTTATTAACATGCATTTTAACCCCATCGTTCCCCACGTAATTCGTTCTCATAACATGACATAAAAAGGGAAGATTCATCACAAATGTCATGGGTTTAACCAACATAGCATATAGCTTTATCATGGGTTCAAAAGGTGTCAACTTGCATATATGAACATACATTAAACCCAACTAGCATTTAACCCAAACTTGCCTTATGCATATCATAAAAGAGACAAACTTGCATATGAACTTGCACATAAACTTGCATATGAACTTGCACATAAACTTGCATGTGAACTTGCACATAAACTTGCATGTGAACTTGCACATAAACTTGCATGTGAACTTGCACATAAACTTGCATGTGAACTTGCATAACATGTCATACATAGTGGCAAACTCGCATATGTTATGCATATCATAAAAAGAGACAAACTTGCATATGGACTTGCATCATAATAGGGTAAACATGCATATGTATGCATAGCATACAAAGGTGTCATCTTGCATATGTATGCATCTTATTTAAAAAGGGTAAACTTGCATGTCATAATGTATGCATAAAACCAAACACTTAGCATGCATAAAATTAATTACTTAGCATGCATAAGACCAAACACTTAGCATGCATAAAATCAAATACTTAGCATGCATAAAATTAAATACTTAGCATGCATAAAATCCACCACTTAACTTGCATAAACCCATATACTTAACTTGCATAAACCCACATACTTAACTTGCATGAACATAAGGTTAACATTAAACATAGATTAGCAAGCCAACATCATATCATATGACTTAAAACCCACAAATCCGCATACAAAATCGCATGATCTCATCATATCTCATCTACTTAATTTAGCAATTGGTTATTAAAGTGATAGAAACTCACCAAAACCAAGATTAGCAAACTTATGAAGTAGAACTAGTTGCTATACAAGAAGAAAATGATGATTAGAGGTTGATTAGCTTGCAACTTTCTTCATAAACTAGTGGAGGCTCCTCTCAAGTTTGATTTTGGCGGCATGATGGCATCATTTCTATTTTTAGTAGGGATTAGGCTTGCATTAGGGTGTATTTATAGGATTAGGGTGTGTTTTAGACCATAGGATTAACCCTAGGTTAGATTAGGTCCGTCAGATTTAGGAAGTTTCCAGAAACCAGCCCCAAAGCCTAACCCAAACTCAACTAGGTGCACCAGGCCAGCATCAGCCGACAGGGCAAGTCGACAGCCCTGTCGACAGCCAAGTCGACAGGCATGTCGACAGGCAAGTCGACAGCCCTGTCGACAGCCATGTCGACCAGGCTGGGCGAGAGTTTTCCCGCCTGCCCCATTTCTGCATGTTTCGAAATTTGAACCTGAATTTTTAAATCTGTTTTGAACTTTGAATTTTCTTCAAACTTCATTGGGCCATAACTGGGCCATACGGACTCTGATTCTCGAAAACTCGGACTCAATTTCGCGTATTTTTCCGAGACATGACGCAGCCCGTTTCCCCCAATTCTCACATTTGAGATTATTTATTCTGCAATTAGTGAACTTTAGCATTAACTGAAATACGGGGTGTTACATTCTCCCCTCCTTAAAGGATTTCGTCCCCGAAATCTCTAAGTTAAGGAGAATGCATATCCTACCATCCAAACAACCATCTACTCAATCCATCAAACACGAGCATCCATTGTCCTTAAAATAATTTCTAATGATGTATGAGCATATGCAAAAAGTGTGTGTATATGTTCCCTATCTAAGGTATGAACAAATGCAAACCATGATAGTGCCATGCATCCAATATGTATGCGAAAGAACCCTATCGACACATACTATTTATACATGAGTGCACAATCATTCACCAAAATGCATCATCCATATGATAGCACAATCATTGTACATCCATAAATATAGCTACCTACACACAATTATATGCAATATGCAATATGAAGTGACTGAGCCGATCTAGTGTCTAGAGTGCGTGTATATGCATCCACGAGCAACCACTTGCATCCACACGCATCCATCAAACATAACATGTCTCAAACACATGTTTCAACCATAGATTTACCCTATCTAAAGGTCAAAGGTACTAATGAGAGGACATACTAAAGATAAGATAAGCACTAGACAAACGATAAAGGAGACGTTTAAAGGACATACCCTCAAAAAGGAATGGGTATAACGAACGCACCTTCGCTTCTGTCTCCCAAGTAGCATTGCTCTCACCTTCTCCCCTTTCCATTTTGACTAGTCGAACCTCTCTGTTTCTCAACTTCCCAATCCCTGACCCAAGGATGCGGGTAGGGGCTCGTCGAATAATCACATCACGCTCTACCTTTACTTCTTTAAGCAAGCTCGGCTCTACCGCCTCTGCGGTCTCATGTAGGCACTTCGTCATGTTTCCTATGCAACCGAACCATTTCTCGAATATAAACTTGAAGCTAGACATGGAACAGTCCACTTGCTCTTCACGGGTATGAAATGGGCACACTCAGTAAGTCTATCTACCACAACCCAAATCCCCGTATTACCCTTCCTTGATTTCGGTAATCCATCGAGACACTATCCTACTTCCATAGCGGAACCTCCAATGGGTGAGGCACCCCACCGGGTTTCTTCTGCTCCGCTTTTATTTGTTAGTACACCAAGCATCTAGCGCCATACTCGGCCACGTCTTTCTTCATACCGGCCCAGAAGAAAACTCGTTTCATGTCTTGGTTCATCTTGTCCCCCCCGGGATGAATGGTCATCTTTGGCCGATGTGCATCATCAAGTATAGCCTTCCTCAACCCTCGTCTTGCGGTACACAAAGTCTACCGTCTCTACGCTACCACCCCTTACCATCTAGGGTGTACCTACTCAAATTGCTGGACGACTCCCCATCCCCATGAGCTTCTCTACTAACTCAACCAACTGTGGGTCGTCCCGCTGTGCTCCGCCAACATACCCCAAAAGAGTAGGCCTAACCTCCAAGGAGGCTAGCAAACCGGGTACAAAGTCAACGGAAGGTCTAAAGTCAAACATAGGAATAAACTCTAAGCTCCGTCGTTCAACGAACAATGAACTCAAGGGCAACCTTTTTCTACTTAAGGCGTCCGCTACCCCGTTACCCTTGCCGGGGTATACGCTATCTCAAACTCATAGGATGCTAAGAATTCCATCCACCTTTGTTGTCTTAAGACATTGCGCTCAAAGAGTTTCCAACACTTCCCTAAGATATAGGGCATGCCTTTCTCCACTTCTAGAGAAAATCAGGATATTCTCCCATGCAAAATCATCATAACTATCCATCTCTCACGCAGACCTCCTTAGTCGAACTCGACATCCCCCAAATGCAAGCCCCAAAGGCCTAAACCAATATCAGACAAACACCCAAGGGATACCTCCTTCGAATTCAGACAACCTACGTGAGTTGATACTAGTAAAAACGGCGAAATAATCAAGCCCTTGTCCAATTCTGGATGTCCTCACCAGTCTCGCTCCAAAACCACCGTTTATCCCATAACTGGCTTTGCTCAACCTATTGAGCATATACGAAAACTTATTTCGCCCCTAGAAAAGACCAAGATGTCATTTACAAAGACCATCACGAACTTATTCAGGTACTCCCTGAACACCCTTCTCATCAAATCAACAAAGTATGCAGGGGCGTTCGTCAACCCAAATGGCATCACCAGCCACTCATAGAAACCATCCAGAGTCCTAAAGGCAGTCTTGTCTATGCTATCCTCAGCCACCCTCAACTGATGAAACCCCGTGGCTAAGTCCAATTGAGAAAATACTGAAGCGCCAACCAACTGATCGAAAAGATCATCAATTCTCGGCAATGGGTGTCTATTCTTCTTTGTGAGCTTATTTAGTTCTCTTTAGCCTACACAAAGTCTGAGGGACCCATCCGCCTTCGTGGCAAAAACTACCGGAGCACCCCACTCCGATATACTTCGTCTTATGAACCCCTTCTCAAGAAAATCGCCTACTTGCTTATGGAGTTCCCTCCTCTCACGAGGAGCCATGTGGCACACTGGCCAAGATACTGGTTTGGCATTGTCTACCAGATATGTTCGGAAGTCAATCTCCCGCTCCGGAGGTAAGCCCTTCACCTCCTCAAAACATATCCGAGTATTCCCGGACCACTCTAACAGATAGCAAACTCTCGACCGACGTGTCAAGCGATTCTAGATAACTTAGCATAACAAATTCCATGGGATTACAAGAGATCTCGAGAGTGTTACCCAAGCGGGTCATGAGCCTAACAACTCTCCTTTCGCAATCAAGAACAGCACCATTACTGGATAACCAGTCCATGCCCAAAATTAACCCATAGCCCGTGAAGCCCAAAAAGCATCACATCTAAACTCAACGCTAAGTATAGAAACTTTCAAACCCAAACACATCATGGAGCCCCAATTGGGTTTGAAACAACTAAGGGATCATCTACTAAACTGGTGTCTAAGTGCAGTGACTCAACTAACAATGATGAGATAAACGAATTCAATGCGTCAAAATCAAATAAAGTACGGACAGGATGATCAAACAGGAAAACTAAACTTTCCACGGAAATAGTTCTACCTCTTTCTCGAATTGGTGGAGCTGCGAGAGCCTGAACTTACCCCCTTGCCTGAGCTGGTGCCACAAGAGCTTGCACCTGTCCTCCTGAGGTAGACCCCGACCTTCGCCCTTTCTTAGGACAGTCTTTCACCAGATGTCCTGCTTCGTCACAGTGGAAGCAGCCAGTCTTCTTCTTCTTGCGACAATCCTTGTTTAGGTGGCCTAGTGTTCCACAATTGAAGCACTTCTTCTTTCCCTTACCACCGTTGCTTTTCCCACCCTTGTTTCGCTGTTGCTGTTGAGGTTCCTTCTGATCTCCTTTCTTCTCGGGTGCTTTATTAGTATTGGGACCCTTCTCTTCCTCATGCATAAGTGCCATGTCCACTAGCTCCTCAAAAGTGGCCCCCATAGGGATGTGAGGCATAGCCAATCCGTGCATCGGTTCGTTCAAGCCTTTAACGAACCTTAGAGCTTTCTCTTCCGGTGTGTTTACCAAGTCTATGTTGAATCTCGCTAACTGATTAAACTTGTTAACATATTCTTTCACCGACAAGTTCCCTTGCTTTAAGTTCAAGAACCTTTCCACGTGCATATTTTCTTCCGCTTTTGAGAGAAACTTTGCCTCAAACCTTTGCCTGAAATCCACCCAAGATTCAACAGGGCGTTCTCCATTAGTGACCTCCCACCAGAACGAGGCCTCTCCTTCCATTAACCAAGCGGCTAACTTGACTTTCTTTCCCTCTTCCACTTCCAAGATTTCCATCAATTCTTCCGTCTTATTAAGCCAATCCCTAGCTCCCACAAAAGGTTTCCCTCCCATAGCCTTAAACTTCTTACAGGTTTTAGCAAAAGTATCCATGCGAGGAGGAACGGGTGCAACGGGTGGAGGAGGAACATTTGCTGGACCTGCAGCGGCGGCTCTAGCCTCTAACAACCTCCTATACCATACTGGTACCGCTACACCGTCCGGAAGATAAAGATCTTCAGCCATGCTGAGACGAAAAAGGAAAGATTCAAAACGGAGAATTCGAAAGATAAAGATATGGCTATCGGGGATTATGCTTTTCTTTCAAAAACTTTTCTCTTTAAAGACATGTTTTTGAAAATATCTTTTCCAAAAATGTTTTTAGAAAAATAGTTTTCCAAAAATTTTATCTGTTCCGGTAACCTTTGCTCTGATACCACGTGTAACGCCCCACGCCCGCTATGGTCACTCTCTAAGGGAATGCCATAACATCGGTGGAGTATTTTGAGTGAATATAGAACAGAGTAATTACAGCAAGACAGATATAAGTAATACTTGAAAATTTAAAACATCATTTTAATTGCAGCGGAAAGCAAAACATGTCTGGTTACATCACAAAACCATAATAGAAGTCAAGTACAAATATCCATCCTACTAAATAAAAATACATAATCCCAATACATGAACTGATAGCCATAAAAGAAAAGGGTAAGCTGAGCTCTACATCTAGGGTCCAAGCTCCAAGAGAGTAATAAAAGCAGCCTGATCAAAGCCCACTCGTGCTGGGCCCACTCTGAGAACCTGAGGGTTGGGAAAAAGATAAAAACAACGGGGTCAGACATAAGTCTGAGCGAGTCCTATAACTTTAACAATACAATCATTAAAGTAACCAGAGAAGACATAAGCTTGATATACGGTAACGTCTGGGGATGAATGGCTACACTAAGCAGCTTGGTAGACTTAGGACAAACTAAGATAACCGAAAAGACGCATTTTTTCCACCCAAGGATAATTCCTAGATTTCACCACCCCAGATCTACCCTCCCAAGGGTAATTCCTACACTGCACCACACCAGTTCTACCCACCCAAGGGTAATTCCTACTTAAAGGTTGATCCCACTAAGTGTACTTAGTAATTTTACCCAGTAGTTTCGTGTACCCCTACATAGGTGCCGTCTGCCCCTATCTTTACTAGGTGTACCCACTACTCCCAAGCGATCGGCTCCCTACCGTAGATATCCGTGTTGGCCCCACAATGGGGTGTATCACTCCCCAAAGTGGCAAGCCTGATCCAACAAATGGTGCACGGTTTATATCTACACGATGCAACAACGTCTTACCTACCATCCCGGGTCCACACACGCAGATGAAACCCGTTGGACTCGCGTTGCCACCGCTACCCCAGTTTGGCCTCTTATAGTCAAGCCCAATATGCGTGTCCCGTCACTCGACTAGAGTCGAGCCTACTAAGATACGTTGGGATATTGGTTGAAATGGGCCCCCACAAGCTACCACCTAAGCTTGTTGTTTTATCTAGTGTATCCCACTTAACCCCTTTTTATAATCATGCCCACCTACATGTTAAGGTTTGGTTAAGTCATCTAATCATATTTCAATTGCCACTTAAGGCACCCACTAGATTTCCACATGCCACCCAAAGCACTTACTTAACCCTTTACCCATGTTTAATTACATGTTCCACTTTGGTTAAGTATTCTAATCGTATTTCCTATTGCCACCCAAGGCAACCCACTAGATCTCTACATGCCACCCAAGGCACCCACTTAACCCCTCATGTCCCTCTACATGCTAATATGTTTAAGTGTTTCTTAATTAATTAAGATCATGACCTCATAAAGACCTCTCACATTAGACCATCTTTTATGACTGCTGGATATGCCGGTTGGTTCCGGGCAGACTTCTGTCATTAAAAGGTCTAACCTCATGTCTTTACTTTAATCACGTATTTAATTTATGACTAAGACCTCTCACATTGGGCCAATCATTTGTAGCTGCTGGATGGCCGGTCGGTTCCGGGCAGACTTCCGCTACAAAAGGGTCCAACCTCGTGTCTTAGTTGATTAATTACACCTAATTAATCACCCCCATAATTTGTATTAATTATCCCTAATTAATTACACATTTTTAAGAATATGGGTAGACCTAACTCAATAGGTAAATTCCCAATTCCATAGTATGGGTAGACCTAACTTAATAGGTAAATTCCCAACTTCATAATATGGGTAGACCTAACTCAATAGGTAAATTCCCAGTTATGTCCATTTAATTTGTGGTATGCTTAATCATACCCATTTCGCATCATTTTATTAACATGCATTTTAACCCCATCGTTCCCCACGTAATTCGTTCTCATAACATGACATAAAAAGGGAAGATTCATCACAAATGTCATGGGTTTAACCAACATAGCATATAGCTTTATCATGGGTTCAAAAGGTGTCAACTTGCATATATGAACATACATTAAACCCAACTAGCATTTAACCCAAACTTGCCTTATGCATATCATAAAAGAGACAAACTTGCATATGAACTTGCACATAAACTTGCATATGAACTTGCACATAAACTTGCATGTGAACTTGCACATAAACTTGCATGTGAACTTGCACATAAACTTGCATGTGAACTTGCATAACATGTCATACATAGTGGCAAACTCGCATATGTTATGCATATCATAAAAAGAGACAAACTTGCATATGGACTTGCATCATAATAGGGTAAACATGCATATGTATGCATAGCATACAAAGGTGTCATCTTGCATATGTATGCATCTTATTTAAAAAGGGTAAACTTGCATGTCATAATGTATGCATAAAACCAAACACTTAGCATGCATAAAATTAATTACTTAGCATGCATAAGACCAAACACTTAGCATGCATAAAATCAAATACTTAGCATGCATAAAATCAAATACTTAGCATGCATAAAATTAAATACCTAGCATGCATAAAATCCACCACTTAACTTGCATAAATCCATATACTTAACTTGCATAAACCCACATACTTAACTTGCATGAACATAAGGTTAACATTAAACATAGATTAGCAAGCCAACATCATATCATATGACTTAAAACCCACAAATCTGCATACAAAACCGCATGATCTCATCATATCTCATCTACTTAATTTAGCAATTGGTTATTAAAGTGATAGAAACTCACCAAAACCAAGATTAGCAAACTTATGAAGTAGAACTAGTTGCTATACAAGAAGAAAATGATGATTAGAGGTTGATTAGCTTGCAACTTTCTTCATAAACTAGTGGAGGCTCCTCTCAAGTTTGATTTTGGCGGCATGATGGCATCATTTCTATTTTTAGTAGGGATTAGGCTTGCATTAGGGTGTATTTATAGGATTAGGGTGTGTTTTAGACCATAGGATTAACCCTAGGTTAGATTAGGTCCGTCAGATTTAGGAAGTTTCCAGAAACCAGCCCCAAAGCCTAACCCAAACTCAACTAGGTGCACCAGGCCAACATCAGCCGACAGGGCAAGTCGACAGCCCTGTCGACAGCCAAGTCGACAGGCATGTCGACAGGCAAGTCGACAGCCCTGTCGACAGCCATGTCGACCAGGCTGGGCGGGAGTTTTCCCGCCTGCCCCATTTCTGCATGTTTCGAAATTTGAACCTGAATTTTTAAATCTGTTTTGAACTTTGAATTTTCTTCAAACTTCATTGGGCCATAACTGGGCCATACGGACTCCGATTCTCGAAAACTCGGACTCAGTTTCGCGTATTTTTCCGAGACGAACGAAATGACGCAGCCCGTTTCCCCCAATTCTCACATTTGAGATTATTTATTCTGCAATTAGTGAACTTTAGCATTAACTGAAATACGGGGTGTTACAGCTGTGTTGTGAAATTTTATTGTGTGATGTGGAATGAAATAAAATATTTTATCGTTATAAATATTTTCTAGTTAAAAATATAATTTTTAACGTGTATATAAAAAAAATATAAACAAATCGGATGATTTGTTTATGTACACTCATTTGACTGATATTGATTGGGACGATAAATTTTACACTCGCCCAACTGCACAAATAAAAATCTGTGTTTGTTGATTTGAAACCCCGCACGGGTATTGGGATGATATTTGACGTACACTAATCCCGATTGTTTAGTTGTATGTCAATCGATGGGTTGACAGACTGTGTAAGCGTTAATTAATTATATTTAATGCTTATGCAGTTGTGTGGTGCACTCTGGGTGGTGGTTGATGATTTATCGTTGCTATTATATACATATGTTATAGAAAATCCATATAATTAACATTATATGGTAATTGATTGGGCCTCATTCCAATTTGGAAAATAAGGAATATTATAAAGGAAAATTCATGTGTTGAATAAAATAAATTCATCTGTTGAATAGAATATAAATTCATGTGTTGAATAGTATAAAAATATATATATATTCATGTGTTGAATAGAATAAAAATTCATGTGCTGAATAGTATAAAAAAATTCATGTGTTGAATAAAATAAATTCATGTGTTGAATAGAATATAAATTCATGTGTTGAATAGAATAAAAATTCATGTGTTGAATAGAATAAAAATTCATGTGTTGAATAAAATAAATTCATGTGTTGAATAGAATAAAAATTCAAGTGTTGAATAGAATAAAAATTCATGTGTTGAATAAAATAAATTCATGTGTTGAATAAAATAAATATTCATGTGTTGAATAAAAATATATATTCATGTGTTGAATATATATATATATATATATATATATTATGCGCCATTTTCATGCAAACGATATTTATATCGATTATACTCGTTTTTATAATGATTATAGAAAAAGAAATGATTTCAAAACATAATATTTTGAAAATATTATCATTTATATATCGATGATGTGGAATATTCAATTTTGATTCGAAATTGAATATGAAGTTGAAATCGTTTCGAGAACGAATTTAAAACGATTTATAAAATACGTTTCGAAAGGAAATCGACGAAATATATATAATATATATATTATATATAATGGCCTGAATAGAATGCGTCGCGCTGCGGCAGTTCGCGAATTTCGACCATTGACTTCGAATGGACGTTACGGGAGATCTGACAGTCGGATTCTCCTAAAACCGGAACCGTTGGGTTCGTATCGAAAAGAGCTTTCTAACGAATATTAGAGATTTGAAATCTAACGGTTGGATTTGGAATTATGTCCAAATCAAATTTGGAAAAGGTCGTTGTAAGTGCAGTTCGATGGCCGTTGATGGAAATTGACTGTACGGGCCTTGATAAAATTACTAAAAATAGTAATAATTTGTGTAAAATCATAAGAAATGATTTGGAAAGAATTGGGATGAAAAACTCCATATTTGAAAAGATAAAAATAGATTTTTATCGAAATGAACTAGTTTTGAACTAGTATTATAATCCATTTATTTTTGAAATAAATAAATTGGACTTGAATGGGTTTTAAAAGTAACCAAAACTTCCAATAATTGAATTGGAATGGATTTGAATCGAAATGGTCTTTGGAATATTTCGATGTTGGATTTCGTGATTATACAGATATTGTTATGGAAATTTGAAAGATATATTTATATCGTTATTTCCAATATGATATTTGTTGGTCGTAGAATTTGATATTGAATATAAGCCGATATATTTTCTATTTAGAGCCGTGTATTTAATATCAAATGGGATTTGGGTTTGTCGTGAATAGTGTCTTCATTAACACTGTTCTTAAACCCAATTGAGAAAAAGATTAAATCTTTTTATTTAGATTTAATGAAGTATACCAATTAAATGGTATTTAATTGGAATTGAATTTGAATTGATTTTTGGGTTTATCGTTAACGATGTTTTAAGTAACACTTGTTCTTTAACCCGATAATTAATGGAATGTGATTTTGGGTTTATAGTGAACCGTGTTTTAAATGATATTGGTTCTTTAACCTAGTTAAAGACAGAATAAGATTTCCCAAGTTAAATAATCATTAATATTGCCTTTTGGGAAGATTAAAACCAAGTGGAGTTTTAACGAATCTTTAATTAGATTGAAATGATCAAGGATGGAGTATCACCAGTTTTGCTCTAGGCAATAGTTAAATCTTTAATTAGATTTGAATGTGAAATGGTAATTGAATTTGCCGATAACATCGTGGTGTTAGATATGAAGTATTACCAGTTTTACTTCAGGGGATAAATAGGTTGGGATTGGGAAATTAAAACAAATGATTACTTCGGTAAGGTTCGTTAATCACGACTAGTTTGGATAAACCATAATTTGGTTTGAATTGATATTCATAGGAAGATTAAAGAATAAATTTAAAGAATTTATCTTTGATAAAATTAATGGGAACCTTTCCCAAAGTATAAGAATATTTGAATAAAATAATATTCTGAATTGGAATGAGGCGTATGTTGTGTTTGTGTAACACTTGTTTATTATATACGCGAGTTATTCAGAAAGACCGGGTTTATCCCATTCTGAATAACTGATTCGACGATGTGTCGAGGGTGAAGACGGTGGTCGAAGACCGGAGGTCTTCACATCGTTTAGATAATTATTGATGATCTTGATTGGGCTGTACACCCAAGAGGTGGGAATCAGTTGGTGATCGTCCAGACGTACTTGGAGATCGATGAATATGCGAGGTACCAGGTGCCTCCGGTTTCGTTCAGACCCAGAACGAACTTGTAATTGGACTGTGTGTCTGACATTGGATTTTATTCAGTGTGACAGATTTCTATTAAATATATATCTGTTTGGCGGCGGAGAATTAATTCTCTTGCTTAACGCCCTTCTCTGAGACGTACGAGCTCAGGGGTTATATATTGATGGATATCAATCGCATGGAGTGAATCGCCTGTGTGGCATGCCTAAGTGGCAAATGATCAAGGCATCTGTTGAAAAGCAAAGCCTTGTGGTTGATGACCAAAGCACGACATGTGTAGCATAGCTTTGTGTAGCGTTGATTCGCGAGCCTCACACCCCGGTTGTGAACCAAAAACGGGAGAGGACCTCAGGGAGGGAATGTGTTTCCTTCTAGCTGGGGTGGTGTTAGTGACCTACCAGCCCTGACATTTATATTATTTTCACCTGTGTGGTTGTTGGATTGCGAGGCGCCTCGGATATATCAATGACTGTGTGGAGCCGATGGAGTCATTTGGCTCATTTACGCCTCAAAGGGTGGGGAAACGCAGTGTTCAGGCATTTTAATCCAAATCGGTGGACCAGCCCCGACGATCCAAGGGTCACTCGAGCTCTGATCCTGAGGCTCGGGCTAGAGAGTCTCGAATCGGTGAGGACTATCTTTTGCCTCTGTTCACAGATGGAAATCCAACTTTCAATACGTGACTTTGCGGTTTTGATTGTAGAGCCTAGTATGGCGACATAGTGGTATGGGGCACTTATGTCGTCTATGATTTATACTTATGGTTAAAATTATTTTTACACTATACACTTATTGTAATAATAAAAGATGAAATTTAGCGTATCAAGCATTCTTTGGCTATTATAAGGTAAAACCCTATCCTCCAGCTTGTGTTGCATTGTGTGATGGGACCTGGGTCTTATAATAGCTTCATTGTTCTTTATTTAGCATTGCGTTGTTGTTTTATGCACTGGTATTCTTGGGATGAAACCCGTTCCGTGTTATACGGCGTGGTCCCTTGATTTACCTAACTTTAAAATAAAGATTAATAACTGTTTTAGTTCTCACACCAGTCGCATGACTGACATGGAGTTTATTGTTTTAACCTAAACTTTGGGTGCCCTTATTTTGACACGGGCAACTAGTAGTTTTGGTTTTGCATATTTATATTCACAGGATCCTGATTTACAGCTGGAATGATATCCGGAAAGCTCTGTATCCGTATATCTCTTTCAGTTGTGTATTGTATTATTTTTCCGCTGCTATGTAATGTAATTTAAATCTCTAATATTTTCTGTGTAATATTTATTCATACTCTGTATATTCTTGTATTCTAATGGAATTGTTGTAATATACAACGAAATGTTGTTCTGTTTGCGTTCTGGTTTGTCTTGTCCTCAAAACAATCAGGGGTTTCGAACGGTCTTGGTCGGTTTAGCGATCGATTCGGATCGAGCGAAATTCCTTATCGTTTCATTTGGTATCAGAGCTTTGGTTTACAGAGCTCAAAGTACATGACACGTTAGAACCAAACGAAAGAATTCATCAGAGATTGGATTAGTAATATCCAATGAGAATGACTCATTAGAGATGGGATCAGTAGTATCCTAGAACGAGTGTGAAGAGTTTATTTTTAAAATTGAAAACAAGTTTTGTTTTGAAAATTCAAGTCAATTATTCGTATTTGAATATTATTTTTATATTGAATTTGGACAATCCAGTATATAAAGATTTTGTGTATACGTCTGATCCACGTGTATTAGAAGTTTTAATATACTGGATAGATATACAATCACACTCTAGTCGCCCGTGGATACTCTGATGGTGGTTCGAAACATCATCGAAATTTATGTTCGAGTGACGAAAGTGGGATTTCTATATGATTCCAATTGACTGGTGTGAGAATTAAAACTAGATAGGGCCTATTGTTGTGATTTGGCATCAAAAACATGATTTTCTGTATATGTGTCAAAGTTATGAATTTAAAAAGCTAATCGACTAATTGATTGATGGTTGTGTTGTTTGATTATTGATTTGATATTTTTAACCATTTAGGCCAATTTGAATCAAATATTGAACTGTATTGAAAATTGTTTGAGAATGCATGCATGTATATATTTATATATATGTGTGTGAACAGGTCATAGCAAGGAGGCTAGAGCAGAAGAATAAAATTGTTTGCCCGACAAATAGGTACATGTTTACAAATTTATTGGGTTTGGATGATTTTATGAGCCGATTGTGTATTTCTTTTTCTTTTTGGATTGGTGAGGGCCATGGGAGGCTATTTGAAATATCCCGAAGCTCCCGGTGTAGGGGAGGTTATGGCGAAAATTTTCGAAAATTTAGGGTGTTAGCCAAATTTTTGAAAAATTTGAGAAGTTCTTAGAAATTGAAAAGTTGAAGAACTTAAACCATAATGAAAATAATGGAAGTTGAGTTGATTAGTTAAACAACTTTCAGCTTTGTTCCTTTTTGGGGACGAAAAGTTTTAAGTGGGGGAGATTGTAATAACCCGGAAATCCAAGCCAATTTAAAAATTTTATTTTGGCAATTTTAGTGAATTTTGAATATTTAAAATGAATTATTTTAAATAATAACGACAAGAAATTTATTTTGAATAGAATTAGAAAATGTTATTTATATATATCGTCGTTAAAATATAAATATTTATTTTAAATTATAAAAGGAATTGAAAATGACGCGGTAGTTCGAAAATTCGATTTCAAATTTCATATGATTGTACAGGATTCAAAATAAACCGGATTTTAGCAAAACCAAAAATATTAGAATCAATTTGAGAATATCTTTCCAACGAATCCGAAAAATTGAAATTTCATAGCGGGGATAAAAAAGTTATGCCCAGTTGAAATTTCAGAATAGTCGTTGTGGAATTTTGGCCCTTAAAAATGGTAATTTTGCAAACGACCTCGGTTTTCGATGAAACCACTTTTGTTGGATCCGGGATGTCAAATTTTTGCTAGATTCCAAAATTTATAATTTTCTGAATCAATATGTGAGCGTGGTGCACTTAAACGTGTTTTGCCCATTTCAGTTGAATTTAATCGACTGGAAAATAGCCATTTTTCAAACGGTCTCAGAATTTGATGAAATTAGTTTTGTTAGGACCGTATCGTCAATATAAAACTAGAAAATACTTTTCGGGAATTTTTAGAGTCCGTATTTGCCCCTGGTAAATTGAAATGTGCGTTCAAATTCAATAGATAGATTTATATTTTGATTTTGACGGAAACTGATCGAAGCGATTGAATCAGCTTACAGTACATATCCCATTGTGTTCCGAATGGGGGTAATTAGTTATGGGTGACATTCGGTGGGTTTAATTTGGAGTTCGAATTAAAAGGTTGCTTTTGGGAGAAAATTAAAATAAATTAATTAAATATTATATATATATATATATATATTTCCACCCCCCAATACCTTTCTCTTCTACCCCGCGTTGACTTCAGAACATAAATAAAAAAGAAAAAATAAAGAAAACCGATCCCTCCCAGACCCGATTCCCCCATCGCCCTCACCCAGATCCGCCGCCACCCACCAGAAAAGCCACCGCACCGATCGAGCGCGCCCTCCCCTCCAGCCCTCGCATCACTCTCCTCCTTCGATTTAACCCCCCCTCCGAACCCTAAACCCCCAAATCGAGGTAGCCGCCGCTGTGGGACCCCCCTGCCGCCACTTCATCACACCACTCTCCGCAACCACCTCGCCCCTGTCACCCTCTTCTAGCAACAAAGTAAGTTTTTAACTTATTTTATTTGGTTTTAGTAATTTAAATTTTTTAATCTTATGAATATCAAAGTATACTGTAACAACCCGGAAATGCGAGCCAGTTTAAAATTTTT
This sequence comes from Allium sativum, assembly GCA_030737875.1. Taxonomy (NCBI): domain Eukaryota; kingdom Viridiplantae; phylum Streptophyta; class Magnoliopsida; order Asparagales; family Amaryllidaceae; genus Allium; species Allium sativum. Next base: position 575,849,785 of record CM060921.1, on the reverse strand, counting down.
ATTTCGGCGAATTTAGCGAATTTTGAATATTTAAAATGGAATATTTTAAACAATAACGACGAGAAATTTATTTTGAATAGAAATAGAACGTATATATTTATTCGAATCATCATTAGAATATAAATAATTATTTATAATAATAAAAGGAATTGAAAATGGCGTGGTAGTTCGATAATTCGATTTCAAACTTCAAATGAATGTACCGGGTGCAAAACAAACCGGATTTTAATGAAACAGAAAATAATAGAATCTATTTGATAATATCTTTCCAACGAATCCAATAAAACAAAATTTCATAGCGGGGATCAAAAGATATGTCCAGTTAAAAATTCTGAATAGTCGCTATGGAATTCAGGCCCTTAAAAATAGCCATTTTGCAAACGACCTCGGATTTCGACGAAACCACTTTTGTTGGATCCGGGATGTAAGGTTATTGCTAGGTTTCAAATTTCATAATTTTTCGATTCAATATGTGAGCGTGGCAAAGGAAAACGCGTTTGACCAGTTTCAGTTGATTTTAATCGACTGGAAAATGGCCATTTTTCTAACGGTCTCAGAATTCATCGAAATTAGTTTTATTAGGACCGTATCGTTAATACGAAGCTTGAAAAAAAAAATTCTGGAATTTTTAGAGTTCGTATGTAGCCCCGGTAAATTGAAATTCACGTTCAAATTCAATATATAGAGTTATATGTTGATTTTGACGAAAACTAATTGAAACAGTCGAATCAGCTTACGATACATATCCCATTGAGTTCAGAATGAGGGTAATTAGCTATGGACGACAGGCGGTGGGTCCCGTTTCGAGTTGAAAATAAAAAGTTGCTTTTTGGAATTGAATAATTAAATAATTATATATATTTAAACACTCCCTCTCTAATCCTCTCTCCTTCAGTTCAGAATTAAAAATAAATAAATAAAAGAAAGGAAGGACGGAGTCATTCGAATCCGCCGCCGTGGGGGGTCCACCGTTACGCCGCCCTCCAGGCGGACTGCCGCCGCCTCTCCTTCGTCGGAGGCCCCTCCGACATACCCCATCTTCCCCCTCTTTGTTTCTCTCCCCAACCTCGAACATCGAACCCCCGAAGCCCTAGGTCCTCCTCACCGCCACTAGCGCATCCGCCCTCCCTGACCTCCGATCCCCCGCCTCCACCTGCTCCGCACCCCTCTTCAGCCCCCTTCCAATCTCGTCCGCCGCCACTTCTTCTTCTTTCACCCGACCTCCCTAGCCTCGTCAGCACCTGGCGCCGCCCCTGCAGCCTCCGGCGAACACGGCCCTTCCCCATTCGACCAAGCCCGACGTGAAACACCCCCTCCTCCCTGATTTTCAACTGTAAGTTTTATTTATTTATTTATTTCTATTTTTATTTATTTTAGTAACTAAAGATAGGATTTTTAGATGAGATAAAATGGTTTGGAAAGCAGTTTTCCTTTTTAAAGGAAGTATTGAATTTTATTTTCAGATTTTAAAATTCATAGCAGATTAATTTGATCTTTATATATAAAACCGAATGATAAAAAGGTGATTTTTATTTTAATAGTAGTGAATTAAAAATGGGATCTTTATTGTTTGAGTAACTAAGGAAAAATATAATTTTTATATGGTAGGAATGTTAAAAATATAATTTTTATACTAGTGGCGTAATAAAAATATAATTTTTATAAAGTAGAAGTATTGAAAATATGTTTTTTTTTATATATTTGAAAGGGTGAAATCTTTATATTTGAAAAGGCAAAATCTTTATATTTGAAAAGGGGAAATCTTTATATAGGGAATAGCGTGGTAAAAATATAATCTTTATTATATGAACATCGTTGTAAAAAAAATAGAATTTTTATCTATATAGTAGCGATGTAAAAATAGAATTTTTATCTATATAGTAGCGATGTAAAAATAGAATTTTTATCTATATAGTAGCGATGTAAAAATAGAATTTTTATCCATATGGAGTGATTATAAAAATATGATTTTTATATACATAGCAACAATATAAAAATGTGATTTTTACATATGTAGTGGCTACGGGCAACGAAAGTGACAAAAGGCGAGAACAGCGATGACTTCTACATAAGAAGAGTCGAGATGATTAGATTAGCTAGTCAGTGAGAACTTCTCACTTTAAATTCCTTTTTCTAGTTATAAATATATATACTAGGATGCAGACGGTGTTTAGTAGCACCCGACACCCGTCGTCCATAGACCATGGACGGCTTATATGCTTGTTTGTTGTGTTGTGAATTTTATTTGTGATGTTGATGTGAAATGTGTTGAAATAAATTAATTATCATTAAAAATATAATTTTAACGTGAATATAAATATAGTGAATGTGAATAAACAAATATTCATTTACAAACCAGACGGTTTGTTTATGTACACCTATTTGAAGGATATTGATTGGGACGATAAATTTTACACATCGCCCAACTGCACAAATAATATTCAGTGTTTGTTGATTTGAAACCCCACACGGGTGTTGGGATGATATTTGGCGTACACTAATCCCAATTATTTAATTGTATGTCGACCGATTGGTCGACAGGCTGTGTAAGCGTTAATTATTTATATTTAATGCTTATGCAGTTGTGTGGTGCACGTTGGATGATGGTTGATTATTTGTTAGTGCTATTATATACATGTGTTGGGTGAAATCCGTATAATTAACATTATATGGTGATTGATTGGGCCTCATTCCAATTGGGAAAATAATGAATATTATAAAAGAAAATTCATGTGTTGAATAGATAAATATCATGTGTTGACGATATTCATGTGTTGAAACTATTTATGTGTTGAGTAAAATAATTTTATAAAATATATTACATAATAAAAATAGTCGTGTGTTGACAGTACTCATGTGTTGAGATTAGTCATGTGTTGAAAGAAATATAGATTCATGTGTTGAATAGAATAAATATTCATTGGTTGAATAGAATAACGAATTTATTGAAATATATAAAGCCGTGTTGATTAGAGTTGCGCCATTTTGACATAAGCGATATTTATATCGATTATATTCGTTTTTATAATGAATATAGAAAAGGTAGTGATTTCAAAATATAACGTTTTGAAAATATTATCATTTATATAGTAATGATATGAAATATTCAATTTTGATTTGAAATTGAATATAGAGTTGAAATGGTTTTGAAAACGAATTTAAAACGATTTATAAAATACGTTTTAAAAAAGGAAATCGACGAAATTTATAATATATATATATATATATAATGGCCTGAATAGAACGCACCGCACTGCGGCAGTTCGTGAATTTCGACCATTGACTTCGAATTGATGTTGCGGGAGATCCGACCGTCCGATTTTCCTAAAACCGGAACCGTTGGGTTCATATCGAAAATAGCTTTCCAATGAATATTAGAAATTTGAAATCTAACGGTTGGATTTGGAATTATGTCCAAATAAAATTTGGAAAAGGTCGTTGTAAGTGCAGTTCGATGGCCGTTGATGGAAATCGACTGTACGGGCCGTGATAAAATTATTAAAAATATCAATAATTAGTGTAAAATCATAAGGAATAATTTGAAAAGAACTGGTATGAAAATTTCCACATTTGAAAAGATAAAAATAGATTTTTATCGAAATGAACTAGTTTTGAACTAGAATTAAAATCGATTTATTTTTGAAATGAATAAATTGAATTTGAATTGGTTTTGAAAATAACCAGAATTTCCAATATATATAAAGTGGAAGTGGATTTGAATCGAAATTGTCTTTGGAATATTTCGATGTTGGATTTTGTGATTATACAGATATGGTGGTGGAAATTTGAAAGATATATTTATATCGTTATTTCCAATACGATATTTGTTGGTTTCAGAATTCGATATCGAATATAAGCCGATATATTTTCTATTCAGAGCCTTGTATTTAATATCAAATGTGATTTGGGTTTATCGTGGATCGTGTTTTAGGTGACATTGGTTCTTTAACCCAGTTAAAGAAAGGTTATTGATTTTTGAGAAGATTAAAACTAAGTGGAGTTTTAATGAATCTTTAATTAAATTGAAAAGCGAATTGATAATTTAAATTATCAAATCTGAAAAGGGATCGAGAATGGAGTATCACCAGTTTTGCTCCAAAGCGATAGTTAAATCATTAATTAGATTTGAACGTGAAATGGAAATTAACTTTACCGATAACACCGTGGTGTTAGATATGGAGTATTACCAGTTTTGCTCCATGTGATGAATAGGTTGGGATTGGGAAATAAAATAAATAATTACTTCGGTGTGGTTCGCTAATCCCGACTAGTTTGGAAACCCATAAAATGGTTTGAAATGATATCCAAAGGAAGATTAAAGAATAAATTTAGAAGAATTTATCTTTGATAAAATTAATGGGAACCTTTCCCTAAGAATGTGATTTTGTGAATAAAAGAATATTCTGAATTGGAATGAGGCGTATGTTGTGTTTGTGTAACACGTGTTTATTATATACGCGGGTTATTCGGAAAGGCCGGGTTTATACCCATTTTGAATAACCGATTCGACGATATGTCGAAGATGAAGACGGTGGTTGAAGACCAGAAATCTTCACATTGTTTAGGGGATTGCTGATGATCTTGATTGGGCTGTACACCCAAGATGAGAGAAACAGTTGGTGATCGTCCAGACGTACTTGGAGATCGATGGATATGCGAGGAAAGTGCCTCCGGTTTCGTTCAGACCCAGAACGAACTTGTAAATGGACTGTGTGTCTGACATTGGATTTGGTTCTGTGCTGATTGATCTCTGTTAAATATATATCTGTTTGGCGGTGGAGAATTCATTCCCTTGCTTAACGCCCTTCTCTGAGACGTACGATCTCAGGAGTTATATATCGATAGAAATTAGTCGCATGGAATGAATTGCTTGTGTGGCACGCCTAAGTGGCATATGATCAAGGCTTTTGTTGCAAAGCAAAGTCTTGTGGTTGATGATCAAAGCACGGCCTGTATGGCGCAGCTTTGTGTATAACGTGGATTCGCGAGCCTCACACCCCGGTATGAGTCAAAAATGGGAGAAGGACCCAAGGAGTGCACGACGTTTCTTTCTAGCTATGGTGGTGTCAGTGACCTACCAGCCCTGACATTTATATACTTTTCACCTGTGAGGTTGTTGGAATGCGAGGCGCCTCGGATATAGGTCTGTAAGGACCGGGAAATGTGTGTTCAGGAATAACTAATCCTCAAAAGTAAGAGAGGACCGGCCTTGGAGGTTCCAAAGGATCATAGTGGGGTCCTGAGGCATTTGCTAGAGTGTCTCGAATCGGAGAGGAGCTTGCCCCTTGCCTCGACTCATGATGGAAATCCAATTTCCAATACGTGATATTGCGGTTTTAATTGTAGAACTAGTATGGCGACATGATATATGGTACCCATGCCGTCTATGATTGATATTTATGATTGAAATTGTTTTGACACTATACACCTATAATAGTATCAAATGATTTGTTTTAATGTACCAAGCATGTTTGTCTATTATAAGGGAAAACCCTATCCTCCGGCTTGCGTTGCATTGTGTGATGGGACCTGGGTCTTATAATAGTTTCATTTTTTTCAAAGAGCATTGCATTGTTTTGTTATATGCACTAGTATTCTTGGGAGGAAACCCGTTCCGTGTTATACGGCGTGGTCCCTTGAATTACTATCTTTTAAAGTAAAGTTTTAAATAACTATTTTAGTTCTCACACCAGTCACATGACTGACCTGGAGTTTATTGTTTTAACCTAAACTCAGGGTGCCCGTATTTTCTACACGGGCAACTAGTAGTTTTAGTTTTGCAGATTTATATTCACAGGATCCTGGTTTACAGCTGGAATGATATCCGAAAAGCTCTGTATCCGTATATCACCTTCAGTTGTGCTTTGTATTATTTTCCGCTGCTATGTAATTTATTGTAATATCTGATATTTATCGAATGTAATTTATTCATTTATACTCTGTATATTCTTGTACCTGATGGAATTGTTGTAATAACAATGAAATGTTCTTCCATCTGCGTTCTGATTTGTCCTGTTCTCAAAACGATCAGGGGTTTCGAACGGTCTTAATCGGTTTAACGATCGATTCGGATCGAGCGAAATTCCTTACCGTTACAGTTGGTATCGGAGCTTTGGTTTACAGAGCTCGAGAACAAGACACATTAGAACCATACAAAAGAATCCACCAGATATTGGATTAGTAATATCCGATTAGGATGACTCGTTAGAGATAGGATCAGTGGTATCCTAGAACGAGTGTGAAGAGTATTTTTTTTTTCAAATGAAAACAACTTTGTTTTGAAATTTAAATCGTTTTATACGTATTTGAATATTTATTTATTTTGAATTTGGACAATCCAATATATAAAGATTTTGCGTATACGCGTCATGAACGTATATTCGAAGTTTTAATATACTGGATAGATATAGAATCACACTCTAGTCGCCCGGAGATGATGTTGATAATGACCATGGCATCATCAATATTTATGTTCGTGTTTCGAAGGTGTGATTTCTATATGATTCCATAGATTGGTGTGAGAACCAAAACTAGATAGGTTTATTGTTGTGATTTGGCATCAAAAACATGATTTTCTATATATATATCAAAATTATGAATTTGAAATGATAATCAATTAATTGATTGATGGTTGTGTTGTTTGTTTATTTGTTTGATAATTTTGAACCATTATGCCTAATTGAACCAAATAGTAAACTGTATTGAAAAATGATTGCAATTGCTTGCATGTACATATATATATGTGTGAACAGGTCATAGCAAGGAGGCTAGAGCAGAAGAATAAAATTGTTTGCCCGACAAATAGGTACATGTTTACCATAATTTACTGTTTTGTTAGGGTGATGATGATTTTATGAGCCGATTGGCTAGCCGCTTGGCTTTTTCTTTTTCTTTTTGAGATCAGAGGGCCTGTATGGCAATTTCGGGATTTCCCGGTGCTCCCGGTGCAAGGGAGGTTATGGCGAAATTTTTCGAAAATTTAGGGTGTTAGCCAAATTTTTGAAAAATTTGAAAAGTTCTTAGAAACTGAAAAGTTGAAGAACTTAAGCCGTAAAGAAAACAAAGGAAGTTGAGTTGGTTAGTTAAACAACTTCCGGCTTCGTTCCTTTTCGGGGACGAAAAGTTTTAAGTGGGGGAGATTGTAACAACCCGGAAATGCGAGCCAGTTTAAAATTTTTATTTCGGCGAATTTAGCGAATTTTGAATATTTAAAATGGAATATTTTAAATAATAACGACGAGAAATTTATTTTGAATAGAAATAGAACATATATATTTATTTGAATCGTCGCTAGAATATAAATAATTATTTATAATTATAAAAGGAATTGAAAATGGCGCGGTAGTTCGATAATTCGATTTCAAACTTCAAATGAATGTATCGGGTGCAAAACAAACCGGATTTTAACGAAACAGAAAATAATAGAATCTATTTGATAATATCTTTCCAAAGAATCCGAAAAATCAAAATTTCATAGCGGGGATCAAAAGATATGTCCAGTTGAAAATTCTGAATAGTCGCTATGGAATTCATGCCCTTAAAAATAGCCATTTTGCAAACGACCTCGGATTTCGACGAAACCACTTTTGTTGGATCCGGGAGGTAAGGTTATTGCTAGGTTTCAAATTTCATAATTTTCCGATTCAATATGTGAGCGTGGCAAAGGAAAACGCGTTTGACCAGTTTCAGTTGATTTTAATCAACTGGAATATGGCCATTTTTCTAACGGTCTCAGAATTTGACGAAATTAGTTTTATTAGGACTGTATCGTTAATACGAAGCTAGAAAATATTTTTCTGGAATTTTTAGAGTTCGTATGTAGCCCCGGTAAATTGAAATGCACATTCAAATTAAATATATAGAGTTATATGTTGATTTTGACGAAAACTGATCGAAACAGTCGAGTCAGCTTACGATACATATCCCATTGTGTTCGGAATGGGGGTAATTAGCTATGGACGATAAGCGGTGGGTCCCGTTTCGAGTTGAAAATAAAAGGTTGCTTTTTGGAATTGAATAATTAAATAATTATATATATTTAAATACTCCCTCTCTAATCCTCTCTCCTTCAGTTCAGAATTAAAAAGAAAGGAAGGACGGAGTCGTTCGAATCCACCGCCATGGGGGGTGTCCACCGTTGCGCCACCCTCCAGGCGGACTGCCGCCGCCTCTCCTTCGTCGGAGGCCCCTCCGACGTACCCCCTCTTCCCCCTCTTCATTTCTCTCCCCAACCTCGAACATCGAACCCCCGAAGCCCAAGGTCCTCCATGCCGCCACTAGCGCATCCGCCCTCCCTGACCTCCGATCCCCCTGCCTCCACCTGCTCCGCACCCCTCTTCAGCCCCCTTCCAATCTCGTCCGTCGCCGCTTCTTCTTCTTCCACCCGACCTCCCTAGCCTCGTCATCACCTGGCGCCACCCCTGCAGCCTCCGGCGAACTCAGCCCCTCCCCATTCGACCAAGCCCGACGTGAAACACCCCCTCCTCCCTGATTTTCAACTGTAAGTTTTATTTATTTATTTATTTCTGTTTTTATTTATTTTAGTAACTAAAGATAGGATTTTTAGATGAGATAAAATGGTTTTGAAAATCAGTTTTCCTTTTTAAAGGAAGTATTGAATTTTATTTTCAGATTTTATAATTCATAGCAGATTAAAAATATAATTTTTATATGTATAACATTGCCAAAAAGATTTGATCTTTATATATAAAACCGAATGATAAAAAGGTGATTTTTATTTTAATAGTAGTGAATTAAAAATGGGATCTTTATTGTTTGAGTAGCTAAGGAAAAATATAATTTTTATATGGTAGGAATGTTAAAAATATAATTTTCATACTAGTGGCATAATAAAAATATAATTTTTATAAAGTAGAAGTCTTGAAAATATGATTTTTTTTTTATTATATTTGAAAGGGCGAAATCTTTATATTTGAAAAGGCGAAATCTTTATATTTGAAAAGGGGAAATCTTTATATAGGGAATAGCGTGATAAAAATATAATCTTTCTTATATGAACATCATTGTAAAAAAATAGAATTTTTATCTATATAGTAGCGATGTAAAAATAGAATTTTTATCTATATAGTAGCGATGTAAAAATAGAATTTTTATCTATATAGTAGCGATGTAAAAATAGAATTTTTATCCATATGGAGTGATTATAAAAATATGATTTTTATATACATAGCAACAATATAAAATTGTGATTTTTACATATGTAGTGGCTACGGGCAACGAAAGTGACAAAAGGCGAGAACAGCGATGACTTCTACATAAGAAGAGTCGAGATGATTGGATTAGCTAGTCGGTGAGAACTTCTCACTTTAAATTCCTTTTTCTAGTTATAAATATATATACTAGGATGCAGACGGTGTTTAGTAGCACCCGACACCCGTCGTCCACAGACCATGGACGGCTTGTATGCTTGTTTGTTGTGTTGTGAATTTTGTTTGTGATGTTGATGTGAAATGTGTTGAAATAAATTAATTATCGTTAAAAATATAATTTTAACGTGAATATAAATATAGTGAATGTGAATAAACAAATATTCATTTACAAACCAGACGGTTTGTTTATGTACACCTATTTGAAGGATATTGATTGGGACGATAAATTTTACACATCGCCCAACTGCACAAATAATATTCAGTGTTTGTTGATTTGAAACCCCACACGGGTGTTGGGATGATATTTGGCGTACACTAATCCCAATTATTTAATTGTATGTCGACCGATTGGTCGACAGGCTGTGTAAGCGTTAATTATTTATATTTAATGCTTATGCAGTTGTGTGGTGCACGTTGGATGATGGTTGATTATTTGTTAGTGCTATTATATACATGTGTTGGGTGAAATCCGTATAATTAACATTATATGGTGATTGATTGGGCCTCATTCCAATTGGGAAAATAATGAATATTATAAAAGAAAATTCATGTGTTGAATAGATAAATATCATGTGTGTTGACGATATTCATGTGTTGAAACTATTTATGTGTTGAGTAAAATAATTTTATAAAATATATTACATAATAAAAATAGTCGTGTGTTGACAGTACTCATGTGTTTAGATTAGTCATGTGTTGAAAGAAATATAGATTCATGTGTTGAATAGAATAAATATTCATTGGTTGAATAGAATAACGAATTTATTGAAATATATAAAGCCGTGTTGATTAGAGTTGCGCCATTTTGACGTGAGCGATATTTATATCGATTATATTCGTTTTTATAATGAATATAGAAAAGGTAGTGATTTCAAAATATAATGTTTTGAAAATATTATCATTTATATAGTAATGATATGAAATATTCAATTTTGATTTGAAATTGAATATAGAGTTGAAATGGTTTTGAAAACGAATTTAGCATTGCGTTGTTGTTTTATGCACTGGTATTCTTGGAAGGAAACCCGTTCCGTGTTATATGGCATGGTCCCTTGATTTACCTAACTTTAAAATAAAGAATAATAACTGTTTTAGTTCTCACACCAGTCACATGACTGACCTAGAGTTTATTGTTTTAACCTAAACTCTGGGTGCCCTTATTTTGACACGGGCAGCTAGTAGTTTTGGTTTTGCAGATTTATATTCACAGGATCCTGATTTACAGCTGGAATGATATCCGGAAAGCTCTGTATCCATATATATCTTTTAGTTGTGTATTGTATTATTTTTCCGCTGCTATGTAATGTAATTTAAATCTCTGATATTTTCAGTGTAATATTTATTCATACTCTGTATATTCTTGTATTCTGATGGAATAGTTGTAATATACAACGAAATGTTCTTCTGTTTGCGTTCTGGTTTGTCTTGTCCTCAAAACAATCAGGGGTTTAGAACGGTCTTGGTTGGTTTAGCAATCGATTCGGATCGAGCGAAATTCCTTATCGTTTCATGTATGGAATGTTAATTAGTGGATAAGGTTCAATTATGGAACTATGTGTTAATATAATCCATTTTTGAGTTAATATATTTATGGTGACCATTTGTAGCAAATCAATGTAATTAATTGCTATAAATGAGACCGCAATTAAAGAAATAACCATTATAGCCAACAATGATTTGGGGAAAATAAACATGATAGGAAAAATGGTTACAATTCCTAAAATCAATTAGGATAAATGTTGTGAACCCCAATTAGGAAATTTGAATTTTAACCAAATTTAGACACGAGGTTAAACTTAACTTGTGGTGTAAGCCTGCCCGGAACCGACCAGCAAATCCAGCAACCACAGGTAGTCAGTTTAATATGAGGGGTCTAATGCAAAAATATAATCATATTAAGGCACGAGGTTAAGTTCATTTGTAGTAGAAGTCTGCCCAGAACCAACTGGCAAATCCAGCATCCACAGGTAGTCAACTTAATGTAAGAGTCCTGGTACGTAATTATATATATATATATATATTTATTTATATATATAACAGTCAAACAATAAATAAATGAATAAAAATAGAAATTGTCCGTTGGGGTACAATAAATAGATAACTTGAGACTGATAAATAGTTGCCTTAGGAAAATATGATCTTCAGAGTCATATAAGGCAATAAAAAGGAAATGGGTGTCATAAGGAAATTTATGATTGTCGTTTAAACACTAAGTCCAAATTAGGGAAGGTATTAAATAAATATCCTGGGGAAAAATGAATATAATATTCCTTATTAACAGTAATGGAAATAGAAAATATAGTTGGACTTAGCAGGTTAATATGTAAGATATTATTAACCATATAAACCTGTGACGCAAATAAATGGTGTACGTATAGTATTTCCGTATAAAGGGACTAAACTGGAATGACTTAGTAAACGTAGTCTACTTTATCCCAAAAAGAGAAAGGCGCTAAAGGCAAATGGGGGTACGAACTAATAACCATCGCGTATAGTCTACTTCCTGGGTCCTAAAAGGCTAAGAGAATAGGTCTGAAGAGTCCACCCGGGAATAGGTTTTTCAGTAGGGTCCATTTGGCGCAGGTTCCTATTAACTTTCAAAATTAGGCTCACATCCGGTTCTAAACTTATTGTAGATTAGCTCCCTATTTTTCGAAAATTCATAAAAACAAAAAAATTCGTAAATTAGTATTTAATCAAAACACATAAACATAAAAAAGTTCAGATCAAAAAAATATCAAACAACACATCAAAATAAAAAAGAACAGAAAACAACGAAAATGCAGTTAATTGCATCAAAGGATGCATATATTTAAAATTCTTGCATTCATTTGTGCAACTACTTCAGTTATGCATCTTTGTTGACATTTTTGCATACACGCATGCAAGTAATACAAAATTCTTGCATACAAGTATGCTATAATTTGTAGGGATTAAACTAGTTCATATTTATTTACATACATGCAAGTATTCAGAATACTTGCACACATGCATGCAACAATCTGCAGGCATGGATATCAATTCATTTTTACTTGCATGCATGTATGCAAGAAAAACAGAATACTTGCATGCATGTATGCAAGAATTCATGCAGATTTTCAGTGTAAACTGCTTTAGAAATTCTTGCATATATGTGTGCAACTACTGTGTATACTTGCATACATGTATACAAGTTTGTTTTTCCGTGGTCTTCTGGGAATGTTTGCAGATTTTAGATTTTATTTTTTTTACATGGCAGTGCCTTTTTTAATAAAACACGTAACTCAGAAAATATGGACCCGCTTTGAAATGAAACTTGGGGAGGGAGGTCGTTTGTATTTTGAAAACTTTTGAGGACCTGACGTTTATTTTCCCTTTTCAGTATAAGGGTCTTAAATGACAGGTGTGTATGTGCCTACCCGAACTTGGAAATTAAAATGGTCAGATACGACCACCTATCATATGGGAAGTGATAAGCAACTAAGGAGGTTATCCAATAAGGTCAGCTAGGAGGTATAATGAACGATAAAATACCTTCTCTCACCATATGCGGGGCAAGGGTATACGCATAATTGATGGAAGCCTTAGCTAGTAGTGGCCGTAGCTAGTAACCTCCAGTTTATGTTAACGTTAAATACATTATAGAGGGTTAATAAGTGACCAATAGGTCCACCTAAGGTCTTAAGCGATCAGGAAGAATCCACCCTATCTATCATTCATAGTCAGGCGATAAATAATAAAGAATAGTGAACGGGAAGGTATACAGAAACCCCGTATTTGGGGTCCACTCTCGATATAATTAACTAGTTAAGTTCTGCTATAAAGGGTTCACAAAAATGTATGTAAATTTCCTATCTCGGTAATATAACTTGGGAGTATTACAGTAATGTCCCGTATTTTTGGTAGTCAAATATTTAATTTAATTTATTGTTTTAAATATTTATTTGTAATTTAAATGGATTTAAAATATATATTGATTATATAGCGAAGTTTGAACGTTAAATTTATATGTAAAATAAAACGAGCTTGAAACGGCGTGGTAGTTCATAATATTGAGTTAAGAACTTCAATTGAATGTAAAAAATCTGTTTTAAGTCAGATTTCTTTGAAACAAGAAACGTTGGAATCTAGTTGATTATAATTTTCATATGAAAGATAAAAATTCAGATTTTGTGTTGTAGATTGTTAATTATGTCCAATTCAATTTTTGAAATAGTCGCTATGGAAATCGTTATTAAAATATAACGTTTATTTAATATATTTAAAAGGGTAATTTAAACTGTTTAACCCAAAATTGACGATATTGAGTTGTGTAAATTATATTTGGAATTATATATATATTCTGTTTGGATATATATTATAAAAATAATTTATTATGATTTATTTGAATTAATTTGGATTTTAAATAATATTTTATTTGATATTATTTGAGCGTTAAAAATAGCCATTTTTTGCAAACGGTCTCAGTTTTCACTGAAATTAGTTTTATTGGAACCGTATCGTTAAATTATTGTAAGAAAATCAAACTTCATGGCAAACCCATATCGTATGTGACTTCGGTGGCCAAAAACGCCTCTATTTATGTTTAATTGTTTAGATAATTTAGACAGGGGTAACTTTTAACGAATAAACGACTAGCCAAATAAACTCCAAATTTAGTGAAACAAGATTCATTAGATCCGTTAGGAAGAGATCTAGTAAAATGTCAAGGCCTCATATTTATTGGATTTTTCTGTAATTATAGGAATTTCAAACGCGTAATTTTTCATCGATAATTATAAAGGACTTTTCACAAACGACCTCGGAATTCGACGAAACCTATTACATTGGGTCCAATATATTTTTTATGCTAGGATTACCATATTTTGTCAAAAACGGAGATCATATGGCCTTGTTTTAACCTGATACTTCAACGAGAAGTTTGGTTTTAATAAAATAATAATATAACTATCCATATATATATATACACTATCCAACGCAAACCCTATTTGGGGTCAAAACATTCTGTGCAGTCAACCATTTGTGTAGCCGCCACTCAAAGAAATGAATGGACGATATCTCGTGGTCTTTCCTCCCTCATAATTCGAAATCCACGCATGTAATTTCAAACCGTTCAACAACAAAAAGTTCCAGCTCCGTGAGCTCGCCAAGGTGAACGGCGGCGATCATTTGTAGGGCACTGTCGAGACTGGAATCAGCCAGAAAGGTACTGGGTTCGAGTACAAACCGTGGGCGATGGGAGGAGCTGGGTGGTGTGAAACTTAGGGCGGTTGGTGACGAGGTTAAAGTGCTCGCAGTGGGCTATTATGATATGTCTACGATCAACAACATAGAGGTGGGGTGGTGATAGATGGGTTTACAGCAGCATGTAACGGTTTTGTAGGAAGCACTGGAGGAAGTTACGGGGTATTCTTTTTATTTTCCTAGAAGTATTCGAATGGATTACAAATGATGGTGACATGGATGTGAAGCGGATACAGGGAGAATGCATGGAACTGCATGAAAGATGGGGCGTTGTTCGAGATGATGAGGGCACCTTCGCCAGCGATGAGGGAGGATCATCCGATCATGGGATGGTGGATGGTGGACGGAGGCATAGAAATTGTTGAAGGGTGCCTGGGTTATTTCGAAAACGAGGAGCAGATCGAAGTATATTGGGAAGTAAACTGGACTGACCCGATTAGGATAAAACGTAATCCGTTGTTTATACCCCTAATTAGGAGTTAAATTATTTATTTAAACTTATTGTAAGTATAACTAACGTTGGAAGGAAATGGAATTGAAGGGCCGAAGTGTAATTCCAAGTAACTACGTGATTCCATGTAACAACGTGATGAGAAAAGGGTAAACAGTCATGCTTAGTTAACTAAACAATGCAAATAGTAATTAATTAATATTTAATTAAGAATTAATTTGTCATTTAAAACCTATAACTATGATACTTTTTTAAATCATGCAGATCGAATAGAAGCTGGTGCCAAAGAAATGAGAGACAACTGGGACCAAGCTTCGACCTTTCTGATAATTAATGTAATTAAATAACAATTATAATTAATTAACGAAAATTAGTTATTAAATTAAACAATAAACTTGTATTGGTTATAATCTATGTATATATAGACAGAGATGAACAAAACAACAAGCTTCGAGATCGTACCAAGGAGCTGTTCATTCTAGAACTGGTTTGGACAAATTTGGAATCAACTGGATTTTTCAGTCAAATTAAACGCTTATTTAATTCAACTGAAATGAGCTTATTAAGCAACGGAATCATAGAAAAGGTAAGTTAAACTCACCCAATTCTTCCCACTTGTATTTTATATAAGTCGGGTTTTATTTTGTGTGCTATGGTTGACAGTTTGTTAGTACATATTGATATATTGATTGAACCATTGAAATTAAATGTTGTTTAATTTCAGTGAAAAACCAAATCGTTATTTTAACAATTGGTCCCAATTAAGGTAACTTACCTTAATGGTCATGTTTATAAAATAAACGTGTTTAGTTGATTGAATTGTTTTATTAATTGGTTGATGTTAAATAGTTGTTGTTTACTGTTATAGAAATTATCAGTTAAATGGAAATGAATGATCTAATTTAAGATAACTGACTTGAATACAGGAAAGAACATGTTGGAGGGATCCAACGGGATTCCTCAAATATATTTAATGTTGTTTATTTTCATATTGTCATTATATGAACTGATTTGATTGAATGATTGATTTGATTTGTTGACCGTTGATCTGAATTCAGCATTTATTTATTTAAACCAATGGGTGATATTGGTTGAGTAATTGGCAGTATATGGCCTATAAATCAACAGTTTTCCAATTATGGATTTTACCGTCAAGTGAATCGATAAAAGTGAAGTTATAAAAATTATTTTATAACTATAAGAGATTCTGAAATCTATTATTTTGAATAAAAGTTTATTAATGGAAAATAAATAGTTATTATTTATTAATTAAATTTTTAGTTAATTATCAAATGATATTATAAAGCAAAACTCTGATATTAACCAGATTTATAAGCAAAAGAGCAGAAAATTTACCCAACGATAAAGAGTTGGATAATTGTTTTTAAGAAAAATAATTAAATGAAGTTATTTAAATTAATTATATTATTAATTATAAAGGAAGGAGTAATCGGGATCAGTTAACGAAATAAGCGTGTTTGGGTTGACTAGGTCAACCATTTTAAATAACAGTGATTATTAATTAGATTGTTTTTGAATTAAAGAAGGAAATGGTCTAAAGAATATTGTTTTAATTTTAATAAGATTTTGAAAAGGGAATCTATTATTTACTTTAGTTAATAAAAGAAATTAACTACTTATACAGTAGTTAATGATTGAAATAAATTATTATTTTTAATAATAATTTAGGAGATTACTTTTAATTGAAATTCATTTAAAAAGTAATCGGATTTGAAATGGAATTGAATTGAATTGTGAAAGGAGTTTATAAACGAGTTTTATATTAAAACCCGTGTTTTTATAACAAAGTTATAAAAGGGATTTTAAGCGAACAAGACAGCTTAAATTAAATGTTTACTTAATAATTTAAATAAAAAAAGGAAATTGGGGGTTAAAGGGTTAGATTAAACCAGAGTTATATAAACAAAGTTTATAAAATGAGATGAGATGTTAAAGCGTTAATTTTAATTAACGTTGCTTAATAATGGAATTAAGAGAATGAATGGATTTTAAATAAGGTTTCAAAGTGGGAAATGGTGAATGGATCAGAAAAGGAGATGGTTAAACGCGAATTTGGTAAAGAAGTGAGTAACAGTATTTTGTAACAAAAATCCGAATTATAAAAGGGACTGTTTAAAGAAGTAAAGGTTAAAAGGTGATGTTTTAATAATAAATAGTTAATGAATTAAGGAATAATGGTTATAATGGAGAAGGAGTTTTCAAATGTAAGAAGGTTTAATAAAACGATATTTTAAGTAAAACAGTTAAAAGGGGTTTACTTTGATGTTAGAATGAAATATCGGATTTTGAAATTACAAATCATTTCTATCTTAAGATAAGAACGTTGTTGATCAAGTTCGGAGAGGTAATTAAAATACCCCAACTTGAACGACTTTAGGATTATCTGAGATGATATTAGTTGTAATGTTAAAAAGGAGTAATTATTTATTATTTCCATTAAAGAAATAATAATGCAGAACTATTGGTAAATGTAAAGAATATGTAATAAGGATTCCGAAGTAAAGGAAATTAATGAGATTTGAGAATATATAATAAAGTTTCCAAAGCTAAGGAAAATAAAAGAGAATTGCATGGAAATATAACGATATTTTCGTGTTAAAAGGAAATATAAAGTTGAGTTTTAAATAGGTATATTCGATAAGAAAAAAATCAGTGGTTTTTGTTTCAAGTAATGAAAACAAAGGGAATTCGTAATGTTATTTACGAGAGATAGGTTAAATTAATTTCCCAATTATAGATAATGAAGAATGATGGAGCAATATTTGAAAGGAGAGTTAAATGAAAATTGAGTACAGTTATAAGATATTTTTCTAAGTATTAAAACGAAATGGTCTTGAGAATCATTAGTACGTTAAAATAAGAAGTAAATACTGTATTTTGATCACCATATGTGTATATATATATATTGATTGTTTAAACCATCAATCACCATATTTTTTTGAACTAAAATCTGTCATGTGCAAAGCACGTGCCTCGGCTTTAGTTAACTATTTGTTAATTATTTTATTTATTAAAAAGGCCAAGTGATGTTGAATACTGAACCAGTGAACTCATTTATTTTCATAATTGTAAAACTGTTTATTTTGATAGTTAAATAACCGACTATCAAAATCTGGCCAAATGCGTTGTTGGTACGGAAAGACCGGGATCGAATGTGTATTCGAAAACCATTCCGAACTAGCGAATACGAAAGTATGAAGATTGAAGATCGAGCATTGAAGACCATTGATTTTCATAAAGCGGAAGAACTACTTAAAACCTCTGGTTTAGCAACCAGAGATATATGGTGTTCTGTCGTGGTTGGAATCTACGGATTGCAAGGACGTCTTGCTATCGATCTATAGGGTGATACCTAGGATGTGGTAGAAGCGTGCCCTCAGTTCATTCTATTCTTGGATGACTTGTATGGACGAGTGTCTGACAAAGTATTTCCAAAGGGGTCATGTGAATTGATTTATTCAAACATACCAAGTTGATGGCGGAGAAATGTACATTCTCTTATTAACTTGAGTATTTTTGTGGACGTCAGTTAGTGATATCTGGCAGATCTGACGATGTGGCATTCAAAGTGGATGCATTGAAGGATAAGCTTAACCTCTAGCCTCATCAACCGGGAAATGACATAAAATCGGGTACGTCGCATGGCTACGTGGGTTGCACCCATCAAAAAGGTAAATCATTACCTGTTCTGGTGAAATTAAATGCCTTCGGTTGTCCCTTTTATTTTTGGATGTATGCTATCGGTTTGGTTGGCTGGCCCCCAACCGTGGTAATGATATATTCAGTGCTCTCAAGCAAAGTGAGGGGCCGGTCATGTTTAGCCTGGGTTGCAAGATGTTCTTGTTGAACCCCAATGTATTCATCTCCAGAGATACATTGTCGGAAAGGTGGTCCCATACCTTGCTAGGAAATCCATTCTCCAATAAGCGCCCGCGGTTCTGATTGTATACTATATATGTAGAGCGTGAGATGCAAACGTTCTTCTAGATTGATATTTATTTGTATTTAGGCACTATTATAATATCAAAGAAGATATTGATTTCAAAAACATTTTGGGTTATCGTAAGGTAAAAACCGTCCGTATTTATACGTGGATTTGGTCTTACGATTATCCTATTTTTCAAAAAGATTTTGACTTTAAAATCAACATGTGTGATACCTATAAACTTAGTGTGTTTTTCTCACTCTGGTTCACCAGACTGATCCGTCGTTTGTAATGCTCGGGTTAGACCGGGTCGTACAGGTCCGGGTTATCGGATATTGCGAAATCCAGAGACGAGCTGGATGTGTTCAGATGTATGATATTATACCATATCTTATTGTTATTCCGCTGTGTGTTGTATATGAGGACAGGTGATTATAACTGTCCAGATGTGTGATGTACTCGGATGATTGTAAGTTTTATTTCAAGCCTCAGTAAAAAAATATATTTCTATATTATATTTGTTCCGCTGCGATGTGAGACTCTGTGTTGTGTTGGTTCTTCTTCTTCTTCTATTCTAATATTTATTTCTTTCTTATCTCACCCTCTAATTTCTTTCTAATAACTATCTACTTTTATGTGTATTTTGAGTTGACATGGTCAGATAAATGTCGGCTTAAACTGTACTAGAAGGTGAGTCATTACACTTGGTATCAGAGCGACGGTTTAGTAATAACCTTGGCTCTGCGTTATAACTGGATAGAGATGGGGTTAGTAATGCTCTAGATTAAGTTGAGTGTTTATATATGGGAGCATGTATTTGTAAATTTTATATACAAATGTTTTGTATTGTGTTGTTTAATCGGTTCAAGTTTTGAGAAGCATTGAACTTACAATGGATACGATATTATTTTGTAAATAGGGTAAATGAATTTTTTTTGCCCAGATTATATTTTATAGAAAAGAAATAATTTTATCAAATTATTTAGATATTGAATTGTTTGATTGATTTGAATAGAATTCAAATTGGATTAAAATCTTGAATGATTTAATCTAACCCGAAGGGATTTCACTTATGGAATTTGTGAATGAGAATTTTAATTTGTAATTAAATATTAAATTTGAAAATTTAATTAATAATAATTAAATGGAAATCAATGTGGTATAAATTGATTGATATTTAAATATGAAAACACATGTGGAAATAATCAAGTAAAGATTGATATTGAATATAAATTCAATGGAATGATTTGATTGAGTTGATTATGCATTATTTGCTGACAGTTTGTTATATTGGTTGGATATAAATTCATCAATAATTCAACAACAGTTGAATGAAGTAAAAAAACTAAATTCCAATATAACAACGTGGATGAATCGAATATGATTTGAAATTAATGATTTAACCCTGTATTTGCATTTGAATGATGGTATATGTTGAATTTTGGAAATTTGTTAGTTAAACTGTTGATTTATGAAGTATTATTTAATTATTTCATGTATATGCCACTTACATGATAAACTAAGTTAAGTACAGGTGCCAGATGGCCATGAGGATTGTTTTTGGTTGCGAATATTACACGTAAATTGAGCAGTATGCTCAATAGCGCTCGTAAAAGGTACGCCTATGGGAAAATATAAATTTTGGTTTTGGTTTTTGATTTTTTCGACCATGTGGGTTGATGTAAATATATTATTTGTTCCTGTGATATCGCAGATGTCACTCTGTACAAGAGAGACTCTATAGAATCTTTCCGGGAATTTGAAGTGTCAGAAAATTTTCGATATTTTTGAATTTTTTTATTAACAATACCGAGTTGGTTTTTGAATTATAATAAATTGGATTTTAAAAAATAATGGGTTTACGGCCTTTTTCCAACCTTAGTAATTTCGGGGACGAAATTCATTTAAGGGGGGAAGATTGTAATGTCCGTATTTTTGGCAGTCAAATATTTAATTTAATTTATTATTTTAAATATTTATTTGGAATTTTAAATGGATTTAAAATATATATCGATTATATAGCGAAGTTTGAACGTTAAATTTATATATAAAATAAAACGAGCTCGAAATGGCGCGGTAGTTCATAATATTGAGTTTAGAACTTCAATTGAATGTACAGAATCCGTTTTAAGTCGGATTTCTATGAAACAAGAAACGTTGGAATCTTGTTGATTATAAATTTCATATGAAAGATAAAAATTCAGATTTCGTGTTGTAGATTGTTAGTTATGTCCAATTCAATTTTTGAAATAGTCGCTACGAAAATCGTTATTAAAATATAACGTTTATTTAATATTTTTAAAAGGGAAATTTAAATCGTTTAACCCAAAATTGACGATATTGAGTTGTGTAAATTATATTTAGAATGTTATATATAAATATATATTCTGTTTGGATATATAAGATAAAAATATTGTATTTGAATTAATTTGGAATTTAAATAATATTTTATTCGATATTATTTAAGTGTTAAAAATAGCCATTTTTGCAAATGGTCTTAGTTTTCGATAAAATTAGATTTATTGGAACCGTATCGTTAAATTATTGTAAGAAAATCAAACTTCATGGAAAACCGATATCGTATGTGACTTCGGTGGCCAAAAACATCTCTTTTTCTATTTAATTGTTTAGATTATTTAGACGGGTAACTTTTAACGAATAAGCGACTGGTCAAATAAACTCCAAATTTAGTGAAACAAGATTCATTGGATCCGTTAGGAAGAGATCTAGTAAAATGTCAAGGCCTCAGATTTATTGGATTTTCCTGTAACTATAGGAATTTTAAACGCGTGATTTTTCATCGATAATTATGAAGGACTTTTCACAAACGACCTCAGAATTTGACGAAACCTGTCCCATTGGGTCCAGAATATTTTATTATGCTAGGATTACCTTATTTTATCAAAAACGGAGATCGTATGGTCTCGTTTTAACCTGATACTTCAACGAGAATTTTGGTTTTAATAAAATAATAATATAACTATCCCTATATATATACACTATCCAACACAAACCCTATTTGGGGTCAAAACATTCTGTGCAGTCAACCATTTGTGTAGCCGCCACTCAAAGAAATGAATGGTCGATATCTCGTGGTCTTTCCTCCCTTATAGTTCGAAATCCACACATGTAATTTCAAACCGTTCAACAACAAAAAGTTCCAGCTCTGCGAGCTCGCCAAGGTGAACAGCGGCAATAATTTGTAGGGCACTATCGGGACCAGAACCATTCCAGAAAGGGACTGCGTTTGAGTACAAACCGTGGGCGATGGGAGGAGCTGGGTGGTGTGAAACTTAGGGCGGTTGGTGACGAGGTTAAAGCGCTCGCAGTGGACTATTATGATTGGTCTACGATCAACGACATGGAGGTGGGGCGGCGATAGATGGGTTTACAACAGCATGTAACGGTTTTGTACGAAGTACTAGAGGAAGTTACGGGGTATTCTTTTTATTTGCCTGGAAGGGTTCGAATGGATTACAAATGTAACACCCCGAAAATTCTATAACTGTGAAATTAACAAATTAAAGTATAATTAATCTGAAATCAAAGAACTAAGGGAAACGGGATACGCCATTGCGTTCGTCTCGGAAAAATACGCGAAATAGAGTCCGAGTTTTCGAAAAACGGAGTCCGTATGAAGAAGATATGGCCTTCGGAAGTTTTGAATTAAATTTAAAATTCAAACAGAATAAAATAATAATTAAAAATCGGGCCCAGTGGGCCAGGGCGGATAAACACCCGCCTAGGCCACCCAGGTCGACTGGGCTGTCGACCTGGGCTACCCATGTCGACAGGGCTGTCGACAGCCCTGTCGACAGGGGTATCGACCTGGTCGAGCCCAGTCAACCTGGCTGGCCAGGTCTGTGTTTGGTCGAATTTCTGTGGTCTGCTTTGTCATTAGGGCTAGGTGGCGGGTTTTTATTGGTCTCTCTTCCTAATGAATGGCTACGATCTAACCTAGCAACATCAATGGTCCTAATCAATTCCTAACCTCTATATAAACAACCCTAGACTAAACCCTAATCTATTCATTCAAAATTAAGAACATAGCCGCCATGTTGCTGAGGAACGACTAAGAGTAGCCGCCAACTAGAGAGAGGATTAGGAAGAAAGTTCTAAAGCCTAAAGCAATTCAAGTAACCTAAAGCCAATCAATTCAACAAAGGAATTTGCGTCTTCAATCTCTAAATTAGAATTCGCCGCAACCATTGTAAGTAGAGTATTACTTTGGTATGAATAAGCAATTGCGTTGATGTGTATGCTTGAATTGTGGCAGTAAAAGTAATTCATACTTATGCGTTCTTATCAATTTGTATACGTTTGGATATTCTTGAATTATGTTATAAAGAACTACATGCGGTAGTTCTGTGCAAGTAAACGTTTGGAATATTTCGCAAATTATGTAATCTATGTTGAAGCTACATGTATGTAGTTGATTGAAATTCATGCAAGTTTGGGGCTTTATTATTATGCCATCATGATGTATATTTGTATGTAATTAAAACAAGTTTGGTTATAGTTCATATGAAATTATGTTGAGAATTAGGCATCATGTATTAAGTCATGCTTTTGCAAACTTATGAATATGGCTAGGCTATGTGGCATAATTGAAATCCATGTTAGTTCTATATTGTTAAAATGACATATGTGAGACATGGCTAGGTTAGACTCAAAAATCCCCTTTTTGCAAGTTTAAAGCAAACACCATGATTAGGAATATTTATGCATAAGTATGTTTATACCGTTGTTATGTGATTAGACTTAAATCATGATTAAGTTGAACTATGCTTTTGTGTTAGTAACAAAGTATTCCCTTTGTAAACATGTAGAAACCTTATGAACATGACTTGTTTATGTTTATGCCATGTTTATGCTAAAAGTATTTATGTCATGCTTGTGTTTGACATTATGCTATGCTTATGCTAGGAATATTTATGACATGCTTATGTTTGACATTATGCCTAAATAAGAATATAGGTTCATGTTGTAGTTAAACCTATGCAAGTTCACATGCTTTGATTCATGTCACCTATGTTACCACTATGCAAGTACACCAATTTCTATTTTGTATTTCCAACGTCGTATTGCAAGTTCATGCGCTCACCTTCCCCTCTTTGTGTATACGCCATAAGCCCCCCTTTTCGCATGGCTAAATTGGGCTTTAAAAGGCTAAGCCCAATATATATATAAACGGACGTGTAAAACGGGGGAAAATAACGTTGGGTTAAAAATTAATTAATGAATGAAAATATAAAATAGAAGGGCCCAAATTCAAGTATGGGTAGGGCCCGGGATTTGTGTAACCTTTACACCATTAACTTAATAATGGGCCGCAAATATTTACATATAAGAAATAAAGAAGAATGACAAGATATGTAAATGTAGAAAATACGATGTGTTTAACCCGAGGTTGGATTGAGTTGTGATGTAAACCTGCCCGGAACCGCCCGGCTGTCCAGTAGTCACAACAATACCTATCCAATGTGGGAGGTTAAACATGGAGCCCAGCAAGGACCCGAGGTTAGACTGAGTTGTGGCGTAAGACTGCCCGGAACCAACCGGCAACAGGCAGCCACAACAATACCTGTCTAATGTGAGAGGTCAGGGCCTTAATAAGACAATTAAGGCTGAGTCAGGATTGTTAGGATTAAGTGAACTAAAGACTTAATCAAAATGGAACATGCTAAACTAAACGGACTGGTGGGGGTTAGGTAGGAAACACTTAACCAACTTAGCATGTTGGCTAGAGATAGAAAACCTAGTAACGGGGGACCCTTTTCAGCAGTAACCCTAAAAGGTGTATCAGGATACCCTGAAGCTAGGCAGGGTGGGGCACGATTACTGGGCTGATTGTAAGAGGTCAAAGCGACGGCGGTGGTGTAGCAGTGTAGGTTCTAACGGAGTGCGGGCGTGCACACACTCCGGCGCAGAAAAATAAGGCATTGGACACCAGTAGCATACCTGTGAACTCTAAGGTTGTGTCGGGTTGCCACTATGGGACTTGATACACCCCATAGTGGGACCAGCATAGGTAACTACAGACATCGGGGGCCGTAAGACACATGTAACTTTGCGAGTAGGAGCCGATCATCATTGAATGGATCACATCACCCTGATTATGGGGTGCCAGTTGGGAACTAGTTAAATGGGTTCAGAGATTAACATGGGGTACGATAGTATATTCGACCCTAGACAACTTAACCAAGTTTATAGCGCTTGTCCACTTCCTGTTTATACTTATCATACCCAGTTCTTTATTCATAGACAAAGTAGTACTAGACTTACTCAGGCTTTATGTCTGACTCTATTTTTCTTTCGTCTTCTTTCTTCCGTTCCCCCCCCCCCTAGGTCCTCAGGGAGGGAACACAGCAGCTTGACCAACCTTAGCATCCAGCTTGAAGAAGAGAAATGTATTGCTTGGACTTTCCTGTTTTAAACTATGGCTTTGGACAATCACTATGGGGGCTTTTGCAGTTTCTCTATGTTTTATTTATGCTTCTTTAAATCATGTACTCAAGACAGATTATGAAAGTGTTATGTTATGTTTTTGGAAAGGATGTTGTTGTAACACGTATTTGACTTTATGAAATAAAAGTTTGTTGTTCTTCCGCTGTTTACAAATATGTGTTCTTATATCTGTCTTGTATATCTGTGACTTGTACTTATAAACCTCCACCAAAATTAGGGCATTCCCTTTGAGAGTGACCCTAACGGAGGTGGGGTGTTTCACTTGGTATCAGAGCATAGGTTTACCAGATAAGATAAAAAGTTTTGAAAAATTATTTTCAAAAAAAGAAATTTAAAGAAGCATTTTTAAAAGAAAAATATTATTTTATTTTTAAAAGGCAAAGTCCACTCCCCAAAGCCATAGGTATTATCTCTTATCCTTCGTTTTGAATCTATCCTTTTTGTTTCAGCATGTCCCAAGAACTTAACTTGCCTGAAGGGGTGCCAATACCTGGTTGGTTTAGACGGTTCTTAGAAGCAAGGGCCACTCAGCCAGGTCCTACCATTCCTCCTCCCCCAGCGGAAGGAAATCATCCAGCTGCAGCGGTACCTTTTCCTCCACCTCCTCCTCGGGGAAACACGTTTGCTAAGATATGTAAAGATTTTAAAGCTATGGGAGGAAGGGATTTCCATGGAACTGAGTCCTTCGTGGCAGCTAGAAATTGGCTGAAAGAAACGGAGGACTTATTCATCATCTTTGAAGTAGAGGATAGACAGAAAGTACAATTGGCAGTGTGGCTATTGAAGGGTGAGGCTTCCTACTGGTGGGAAGTCACTAATGCTGAAAGACCAGTGGAGACATGGGAGGACTTTAGGGCAAGGTTTGAGACCAAATTTCTCTCAGATGCGGAAAGAAGTTTGCAGTTGGAAAATTTCTTATTTCTTAAGCAAGGAGACAAGACTGTCAGAGAGTATGTGAATCAGTTCGATGAGCTGGCTAGGTTTGGGCTTGACCTAGTCAACACCCCGCACAAGAAGGCTCTCCGTTTCGTCAAAGGGTTGAATGAGCCATTACACAGTTTGGCCATGACCCATATACCCATGGGAGCCACGTATGAAAGATTGGTGCAAATGGCATTGCTGAATGAAGAGGATAAGGGCAAGAAGGAGACAAAGGCAGAAAGCTCTCAAGGGAAGAAAGAGGGTTTGCAGCCTAAGAAGACGGACTTTAAGAAAGGCGGGAAAGGCAACAAAGAGAAGAGGAAGTGCAATTTCTGTGGCAAAGTGGGGCACTTAGTAAAGGACTGCCGGAAAAAGAAGGCCAAGGAGAATGGTGGGTGCTTTTCTTGCGGTGAGACAGGCCATAGGGCTAAGGACTGCCCAAAGAAACGCGGACAGGGGCAGAGGGCTGGATCCACCCCAGGGGCACAGGTTCATGTGCTAGAGGCGCCACCTCTGCAACAGCGAGGTATAAATACTTCTGTAGAAAGTGTAGTTTATCTTTATGATCACCCCGTTCGCACTTTATTTGATTCTGGCGCATCACACTCCTTTATCTCGTCTGCTTTAGTAGAATCTCTGCACCTAAAAACTAGTATGGTAGAGGACCCCTTAATTGTTTCAAACCCAATTGGGGGCCCAGCTCATTTGTCTATGATCTGTTTGGAATTGAAAATTTCTATTCTAAGTGTAGAATTTCAATGTAGTGCCTTTGTTTTGGGCTTTTCGGGGTATGGTTTGATTTTGGGCATGGATTGGCTATCCAGTAATGGGGCCATCCTTGATTGTGAGAAAAGGGTTGTTAGGCTCCTAACCCAGCTCGGTAATACTTTGGAAATTTCTTGTAATCCCTCGCATGCGGTTATGCTTAGTTATCTTGAATCGCTAGATGCCTCTGTTGAAAATTTGCAATCAGTTAGAGTGGTCCGGGAATATCCGGATGTCTTTGAAGAGGTGAAGGGCTTGCCTCCGAAGCGGGAAATAGACTTCCGCATATATCTTGTAGATAATGCAAAGCCCGTTGCGTTGCCCGTTAGACATATGGCTCCACGAGAAAGGAAAGAGCTCAGTAAACAGATTAAAGAGCTTCTAGAAAAGGGGTTCATTAGGAGGAGCATTTCAGAATGGGGCGCTCCAGTGGTGTTCGCTACAAAGGCGGATGGTTCACTCCGTCTATGTGTTGACTATAGGGAGCTCAACAAGCTAACGAAAAAGAATAGGCACCCTCTCCCTAGAATTGACGATTTATTTGACCAGCTTGTAGGAGCGTCTGTTTTCTCCCAACTCGATTTAGCAACCGGTTTTCATCAGCTAAGGGTGGCTGAAGATAGCATCGATAAAACGGCTTTCAGAACCCCAGACGGCTTCTTTGAATGGCTTGTCATGCCTTTCGGCTTGACAAATGCACCTGCTTACTTCGTGGACCTGATGAGTAGGGTATTTAGAGATTTCCTCAACAAATTCGTAGTGGTCTTCGTAGATGATATCCTTATCTTCTCAAAGAGTGAAGAGGAACATGCTCAACACTTAAGGGCAATCATGGAAACTTTGCGAGTCCATCAACTAAAAGCCAAGTTCTCCAAATGCCACTTTTGGAGAGAAGAGGTGAGGTTCCTTGGGCACATAGTATCCAAACAAGGGTTAGCAGTGGACCCTGCTAAGGTAGTGGCGGTACAGGATTGGAAGACACCAAGGAATGCAACTGAGGTCCGAAGCTTCCTAGGACTAGCGGGTTTCTATCGAAAGTTTATAAAGGATTTTGCGAAAATCTCAGCTCCGCTCACGAAATTGACTAAGAAGAATCTAGTGTTCAATTGGGATTTGGATTGTGAGTTTGCTTTCCAATGACTGAAGAGGGCTCTCACAACAGCCCCAGTTTTGACGCTGCCAGATGGGAGCAAGATGTTCACTGTTTATACGGATGCATGTGGGACAGGGCTAGGCGCTGTCTTAATGCAAGAAGGAAGGGTAGTAGCTTATGGCGGGAGGCAGTTGAAAGTGCACGAAAAGAACTATCCAACCCACGACCTTGAGTTAGCCGCCATCGTCTTTGCACTCAAGTCTTGGCGACACTATCTCCTAGGTGAGAAGTTCGAACTTTACACGGACCATAAATCGTTGAAATATCTTTTCTCGCAGAAAGATCTTAACTTGAGGCAACAAAGATGGATGGAGTTTCTTGCCTCATACGATTTCGAAATCTCCTATACTCCGGGCAAAGGCAACGTAGTGGCAGACGCGTTGAGCCGAAAGAAATTGACCCTAAGCCCGTTGTTTGTTGAAAGACAAAGCCTAGAGTTTATAGCCAGCTTCGACTTTAGGCCCTCCTCCGATTTCGTACCGGGCTTGCTAGCATCTCTCGAAGTGCGCCCAACTTTAGTGGATTCAGTAGGGACAGCACAACGCGAAGACCCTCAGCTTGTGGAAATAATTGATAGGCTAATTAGGGGTGAGACTTCAAGTCACCTCAACCGATACTCCATCGACGATAGGGGTTTGCTAAGGCGAGACGGAAGACTATGCGTCCCACAGACAAAAGATTTAGTAAGGAAGGTTCTCGAGGAAGCGCATCATTCCAAGATGACAATACACCCAGGCGGAGATAAAATGTACAAAGATATAAGAAGGACTTTCTTTTGGAACGGCATGAAAAAGGACGTGGCAGAATTCGTTTCTAAGTGTATGGTGTGCCAACAGGTTAAAGCGGAACAGAAAAAGCCTGGCGGACTACTACATCCTCTGGAGGTCCCGCAGTGGAAGTGGGATAGCATCTCAATGGACTTCATCGATGGGCTGCCTAGGTCTAGGAGAGGCAACACTAGCATTTGGGTAATAGTGGATATGCTTACTAAAAGCGCCCACTTTTTACCTGTCAAAAGTAAAAGAACTGCCTCATCCCTAGCATCACTTTACCTCAAGGAAATAGTTAGACTCCATGGGATACCATCTAGTATTGTTAGTGACCGAGACCCCATCTTCACCAGCGAGTTTTGGCGGAGTCTGCAAGAAGCAGTAGGAACGCAGTTATGCTTGAGCACAGCCTATCATCCCCAAACCGACGGCCAAACAGAGAGAGTGAACAGAGTTTTGGAAGACCTTTTAAGGCTATGCGTCCTCGACTTCGGAGGGACATGGGAAGACCACCTTCCTTTGGTGGAATTTGCCTACAACAACAGCTATTAAGCAACCATCGGAATGGCGCCCTTCGAAGCTTTATATGGAAGACCGTGTCGATCGCCCACTTGTTGGTGGGAATCCACGGATAAGCTCATACTTGGACCAGATATGATCCGAGAGACTTCAGAGAAAGTAGACTTAATACGAAGAAGGATGAAGACGGCCCAAGACAGACAAAAGTCCTATGCCGACAAGAGGAGGACCGACCTTGAATTTGAGGTTGGAGACAGAGTTTTTCTCAAGGTATCACCGCTAAGAAACGTTGTTCGTTTTGGAACCACAGGAGAGCTAGCGCCAAGATTCGTAGGGCCATTCCCTATTATCGAGAAAATTGGGAAAATGGCCTATAGATTAGAGCTACCCGAGAAGTTGGCTGGAGTCCACAACGTTTTTCACGTTTCACATCTCCGAAAATGTCTACATGAGTCAGCCGAAGTGGTAGAGCCAAATATCCTCGAAGAGGCCGAAGTGGAACGCGAAGCAACCATAAGAAGAGTTCCAACCCGCATCTTAGGAACGGAAGTGAAGAAGCTACGCAACCGCGAAGTCAAGCTCGTCAAGGTTCAGTGGAGCGACGCCGAGGGAGACGCGACTTGGGAAACTGAAGCTAGAATACGTACTGCCTACCCTTTTCTGTTCGAGGGTACATCCTTGATCTTTCTGTTTCTTAAGTTGCGCTTTTATCTATCTTTTTAGGTATATTTCCTCGACCGTATCTTTTAGGTAGAAACCCTTTGGATGGAAACATGTAGTTGAAACATGTTATGGATGATGGTTGCAAGTGGTTGCAAGTGATTGCTAGTGGTTGCTCGTGGTTGCATATACACACACAACCTAGGTTTTAGATCGGCTCAATCACTTCATATTGCATATGCATATATGTTTGCATTCGTATATGGTTTAACTTTAATGTGTTGTCATGTGGATGTTGCATTTGAATTGAATGATTGTGCACTCATGTAGAATCAAGAATAGGAAAATTTGCATACATAATGGATTCATGGCACTTACATAATTCGCATTAAGGAGGTCAACTGAATCAGTAGACCGCCTGATTTTGCATTAGATAAGTTCATGTACACACACACTTCGCATATGATCATGAAGCATTAGAAATATTTTAAGGACAATGGATGCACGTGTTTGATGGATGAGTAGATGGATGTTAGGATATACATTCCTCCTAACTTGAAGATTTCGGGGACGAAATCCTTTTAAGTGGGGGAGAATGTAACACCCCGAAAATTCTATAACTGTGAAATTAACAAATTAAAGTATAATTAATCTGAAATCAAAGAACTAAGGGAAACGGGATACGCCATTGCGTTCGTCTCGGAAAAATACGCGAAATAGAGTCCGAGTTTTCGAAAAACGGAGTCCGTATGAAGAAGATATGGCCTTCGGAAGTTTTGAATTAAATTTAAAATTCAAACAGAATAAAATAATAATTAAAAATCGGGCCCAGTGGGCCAGGGCGGATAAACACCCGCCTAGGCCACCCAGGTCGACTGGGCTGTCGACCTGGGCTACCCATGTCGACAGGGCTGTCGACAGCCCTGTCGACAGGGGTATCGACCTGGTCGAGCCCAGTCAACCTGGCTGGCCAGGTCTGTGTTTGGTCGAATTTCTGTGGTCTGCTTTGTCATTAGGGCTAGGTGGCGGGTTTTTATTGGTCTCTCTTCCTAATGAATGGCTACGATCTAACCTAGCAACATCAATGGTCCTAATCAATTCCTAACCTCTATATAAACAACCCTAGACTAAACCCTAATCTATTCATTCAAAATTAAGAACATAGCCGCCATGTTGCTGAGGAACGACTAAGAGTAGCCGCCAACTAGAGAGAGGATTAGGAAGAAAGTTCTAAAGCCTAAAGCAATTCAAGTAACCTAAAGCCAATCAATTCAACAAAGGAATTTGCGTCTTCAATCTCTAAATTAGAATTCGCCGCAACCATTGTAAGTAGAGTATTACTTTGGTATGAATAAGCAATTGCGTTGATGTGTATGCTTGAATTGTGGCAGTAAAAGTAATTCATACTTATGCGTTCTTATCAATTTGTATACGTTTGGATATTCTTGAATTATGTTATAAAGAACTACATGCGGTAGTTCTGTGCAAGTAAACGTTTGGAATATTTCGCAAATTATGTAATCTATGTTGAAGCTACATGTATGTAGTTGATTGAAATTCATGCAAGTTTGGGGCTTTATTATTATGCCATCATGATGTATATTTGTATGTAATTAAAACAAGTTTGGTTATAGTTCATATGAAATTATGTTGAGAATTAGGCATCATGTATTAAGTCATGCTTTTGCAAACTTATGAATATGGCTAGGCTATGTGGCATAATTGAAATCCATGTTAGTTCTATATTGTTAAAATGACATATGTGAGACATGGCTAGGTTAGACTCAAAAATCCCCTTTTTGCAAGTTTAAAGCAAACACCATGATTAGGAATATTTATGCATAAGTATGTTTATACCGTTGTTATGTGATTAGACTTAAATCATGATTAAGTTGAACTATGCTTTTGTGTTAGTAACAAAGTATTCCCTTTGTAAACATGTAGAAACCTTATGAACATGACTTGTTTATGTCTATGCCATGTTTATGCTAAAAGTATTTATGTCATGCTTGTGTTTGACATTATGCTATGCTTATGCTAGGAATATTTATGACATGCTTATGTTTGACATTATGCCTAAATAAGAATATAGGTTCATGTTGTAGTTAAACCTATGCAAGTTCACATGCTTTGATTCATGTCACCTATGTTACCACTATGCAAGTACACCAATTTCTATTTTGTATTTCCAACGTCGTATTGCAAGTTCATGCGCTCACCTTCCCCTCTTTGTGTATACGCCATAAGCCCCCCCTTTTCGCATGGCTAAATTGGGCTTTAAAAGGCTAAGCCCAATATATATATATATAAACGGACGTGTAAAACGGGGGAAAATAACGTTGGGTTAAAAATTAATTAATGAATGAAAATATAAAATAGAAGGGCCCAAATTCAAGTATGGGTAGGGCCCGGGATTGGTGTAACCTTTACACCATTAACTTAATAATGGGCCGCAAATATTTACATATAAGAAATAAAGAAGAATGACAAGATATGTAAATGTAGAAAATACGATGTGTTTAACCCGAGGTTGGATTGAGTTGTGATGTAAACCTTCCCGGAACCGCCCGGCTGTCCAGTAGTCACAACAATACCTATCCAATGTGGGAGGTTAAACATGGAGCCCAGCAAGGACCCGAGGTTAGACTGAGTTGTGGCGTAAGACTGCCCGGAACCAACCGGCAACAGGCAGCCACAACAATACCTGTCTAATGTGAGAGGTCAGGGCCTTAATAAGACAATTAAGGCTGAGTCAGGATTGTTAGGATTAAGTGAACTAAAGACTTAATCAAAATGGAACATGCTAAACTAAAAGGACTGGTGGGGGTTAGGTAGGAAACACTTAACCAACTTAGCATGTTGGCTAGAGATAGAAAACCTAGTAACGGGGGACCCTTTTCAGTAGTAACCCTAAAAGGTGTATCAGGATACCCTGAAGCTAGGCAGGGTGGGGCACGATTACTGGGCTGATTGTAAGAGGTCAAAGCGATGACGGTGGTGTAGCAGTGTAGGTTCTAACGGAGTGCGGGCGTGCACACACTCCGGCGCAGAAAAATAAGGCACTGGACACCAGTAGCATACCTATGCACTCTAAGGTTGTGTCGGGTTGCCACTATGGGACTTGATACACCCCATAGTGGGACCAGCATAGGTAACTACAGACATCGGGGGCCGTAAGACACATGTAACTTTGCGAGTAGGAGCCGATCATCATTGAATGGATCACATCACCCTGATTATGGGGTGCCAGTTGGGAACTAGTTAAATGGGTTCAGAGATTAACATGGGGTACGATAGTATATTCGACCCTAGACAACTTAACCAAGTTTATAGCGCTTGCCCACTTCCTGTTTATACTTATCATACCCAGTTCTTTATTCATAGACAAAGTAGTACTAGACTTACTCAGGCTTTATGTCTGACTCTATTTTTCTTTCGTCTTCTTTCTTCCGTTCCCCCCCCCCCCCCAGGTCCTCAGGGAGGGAACACAGCAGCTTGACCAACCTTAGCATCCAGCTTGAAGAAGAGAAATGTATTGCTTGGACTTTCCTGTTTTGAACTATGGCTTTGGATAATCACTATGGGTGCTTTTGCAGTTTCTCTATGTTTTATTTATGCTTCTTTAAATCATGTACTCAAGACAGATTATGAAAGTGTTATGTTATGTTTTTGGAAAGGATGTTGTTGTAACACGTATTTGACTTTATGAAATAAAAGTTTGTTGTTCTTCCGCTGTTTACAAATATGTGTTCTTATATCTGTCTTGTATATCTGTGACTTGTACTTATAAACCTCCACCAAAATTAGGGCATTCCCTTTGAGAGTGACCCTAACGGAGGTGGGGTGTTTCAACAAATGATGGTGACGTGGTGTGAAGCGGATACAGGGAGAATGCATGAAACTGCATGGTAGTTGGGGCGTTGTTCGAGAGGGTGTTGGCGCCTTCACCAGCGATGAGGGAGGATCGTCCGATCATGGGACGGTGTATGGTGGACGGAGGCGTAGAAATTGTTGAAGGGTGCCTGGGTTATTTCGAAAACGAGGAGCAGATCGAATATATTGGGAAGTAAATTGGACTGACCCGATTGTGATAAAACGTAATCCGTTGTTTATACCCCTAATTAGGAGTTAAATTATTTATTTAAACCTACTGTAAGTATAACTAACATTGGCAGGAAATGGAATTGAAGGGTAGAAGCGTGATTCCAAGTAACTACGTGATTCCATGTAACAGCGTGATGACAAAAGGGTAAACAGTCCTGCTTAGTTAACTAAACAATGAAAATAATATTTAATTAAGAATTCATTTGTCATTTAAAACCTATAACTATGATACTTTTTTAAATCATGCAAATCGAATAGAAGCTGGTGCCAAAGAAATGAGAGACAACCGGGACCAAGCTCCGACCTTTCTGATAATTAATGTAATTATATAACAATTATAATTAATTAAGGAAAATTTGTTATTAAATTAAACAATAAACTTATATTGGTTATAATCTATGTATATGTGGACAGAGATGAAAAAAACAACAAGCATCGAGATCGTACCAGAGAACTAAACATTTTATAACTAGTTTGGAAAAATTTGGAATCAACGGGATTTTTCAGTCAAATTAAACGCTTGTTTAATTCAACTGAAACGAGCTGATTAAGCAACGAAATCAGAGAAAAGGTGAGTTAAACTCACTCAGTTCTTCCCACTTATATTTTATACAAGTCGGGTTTTATTTTGTGTGCTATGGTTGCTAATGATTGATTGTTTGTGAATATATATTGATTGAACCGTTGAAATTAAACGTTGTTTAATTTCAGTGAAAACCAAATCATTATTTTAACGATTGGTCCTAATTAAGGTAACTTACCTTAATGGTCGCGTTTATAAAATAAACGTGTTTAGTTGATTGAATTGATAGTTGTTGTTTATTGTTATATAAATTATCAGTTAAATGGAAGTGAATGATCTAATTTAAGATAACTGACTTGAATACAGGGAAGAAAATGTTGGAGGGATCCAACGGGATTCCTCAAATATATTTAATGTTGTTTATTTTCATATTGTCATTATATGAACTGATTTGGTTGATGATTGATTTGATTTGTTGACCGTTGATCTGAATTCAACGTTTATTTTGTCTAAACCAATGGGTGATATTGGTTGAGTAATTGGCAGTATATGGCCTATAAATCAATCGTTTTCCAATTATGGATTTTACCGTTAAGTGAATCGATAAAAGTGAAGTTATAAAAATTATTTTATAACTTAACAGATTTTGAAATCTATTATTTTGAATAAAAGTTTATTAATGGAAAATAAATAGTTATTATTTATTAGTTAAATTTTTAGTTAATTATCAATTGATATTATAAATCAAAATTCTGATATTAACCAGATTTATAAGCAAAAGAGCAGAAAATTTACCCAATGGTAAAGAGTTGGATAATTGTTTTTATGAAAACGATTAAATGGAGTTATTTAAATTAATTATATTATTAATTAATTTAAAGGAAGGAGTAGTTGGAATCAGTTAACGAAATAACTGTGTTTTGGGTTGTAACGACCCGGGGAAAAGGTCGACGCTCGAGTCTTCGACAACAATACATAAACCCGTATCGCTTGCCAAAAACCCAAGTATCGAACCCCCAGATTGTCATGAGAAAGAATTTAGAGGGTGAGAGTAGAAAGAAAGAAGTATAAGAATAGAATAAAGAAGAAGAACACATCAGAATCTCACAGCGGAACGAATAAAATATAATATCAAATCTCTTTATACAAAAGAAACTGTTTATACATACCAATCTCAGAGTACAGCATTCATCGATCACAGCGGAAAAATATCCTATATAACTAGAGGTGAAGCCACCTGCTTCCAGTACCCGAAACTCCAAGCGAACCCTAACCTGGGACATACTCGGTCTGACCCGAGCACATTTGATTTAAAACAAAATACACTTGGTCAGTCTGGAATACTATCAGTGATACATTCACACAACACGCACTCAACTTGTTTAACTTTGGAAATCCTTTATGAAATCAAAGGGTAATAGTAAGACCAGCCCACACATAAACATGGACGGTTTTTACCTTACTATAACCCAAACCATTTTTGAAATCAATATCTTTCTCGGATATTATCATAATGTCTACATACAAATAAATAACAATCTAGAGGAACGCTTGCATCTCACGCTCCCCACATATAGTATACAAACGAAAACCGCGGGCGCTTATTGGATATTGGATTCCAACTTGAGAAGGTATGGGACCACCTTCCACATGTGTATCTCTAGAGGCGAATACACTGGGTTCAACAAGAACGTCTTGCAACCCGACCCTCACATGACCGACCACTCATTTCGCTTGAGTGTATCGAATGTATATCACCGACGGTTGGGATCAGCAACCGCCTGCTCGAAAAGGGACAGCATCGAACATAGATTAAGAAGCAAATGGAATTTCTCTAGATAGGTGATCATACACCCTAATGGGAGTGACCCACATAGCCATGCTGCCTGCCCGATTTTTGTCATTTCCCGGTTGATGAGGCTAAAATTCATCTCTTCGAACATCTGACCATCATTCACTTTGAATGCCACATCGTCAGATCCGCCAGATCACACTTGATTGACTTCCACAAAAAAATACTCTAGTTTATTTGGCTAGAGAATAACCATTTCTCCGCCATCAACTATGTTTGGAGAAATCAACTCATGTAATTCCTTTGGAAATACTCTGTCAGACACTCGTCCATACAAGTCATCCAGGAACAGGATGAACCGAAGGTACCCTCCTACTGCGTCTCATATAGGAATCACCCATGGATCAGTAGCGAGAAGTCCTTGCAACCCGTAGATTCCACCCACGACAAAACCACAGTTTATCTCTGGGAGCCCACCAAAGATTATTAGCAGTCCTTCCGCTTATGAAGATCCACGGTCTTCAAAAGCTCCATCTCGATCATCTTCTGATCTTCTTCACATATTTGTTGGTCGGAATGGTTTTCGAATAAAAATTCGATCCGGGTCTTTCCATACCAACAAGCGTATTGGTCAGGTTTTGATAGTCGGTGATTTAACTATCAAATAACACATATGTCAATAAAATGATTTCACTGATTCAGTACTTGGCATGACTTGGCCTTTTAAAATATATTTGACAAACTCGTTAATCAACTCTAATATTAGACTTAACTCTAACTTGACTAACTCGACTTGATTACTCCTATCGATTAACTAATACTCGACTTAACTCCATTCACTTGACCCTAGATCGCAGCGATCACAATGGTTACGCCTGATTCCCTCAGGAAACATCCGACCGCCGTAGGCTATCTGCAGCCCTACGAATTACGCTAGTAGTCGTACGCAATGGCGACTCTTCCCTGAATAACTATGTTTGACTAACTCTACCTCAAATACGATATTCGATCAACTCTAATTGAATAACGATATGTTTAATATAATTTGAAAACAATATTCTTATTCCTTTTGAAACTAATATTTTGTAACAACCCGTATTTTTAATAACAAGTTATAACATAAATCAAGGCAGAATTAAATGATAAAACCTGAATCAAGGGAAACAGGCTGTGCCATTGCGTTCATCTCAGAAAAATACGCGAAATAGAGTCCGAGTTTTCGAAAATCGGAGTCCGTATGACCAAGTTATGGCCCGTCAAAGTTTTCAGAAAATTTCAAGTTCAAAAACAGTTCAAATTTGAATTCAGAATTCAAATTCAGCCAAGCAGAACAGGCGGGAAAAATTCCCGCCACCCCCAAGTCGACTTGGGAGTCGACACACCCCAGGTGGTGTCGACTGCCCAGTCGACACCCCTATCGACTTGGGTGGTCGGCCAGTTTGGTCTGGGTGCACCTGACTTGTTCCTCAAGACATGCTTTAGGGCTGGTGACGGATTTTAATGGCTCATATTTGAATTAGGGTTAATCCTATGGCCTAAACTAACCTAATCTTCTATAAAAAGACCCTAATACCTAGCCTAAATCAACACAAATCATTCCTACAACTAAACTATGCCAAAATGCTTCCTCATCATGGCCTCCACCTTCATATCATGGCCTCCATCCTCTTCATGAAAGTTTGAGTGTCCTAAGCTAGTAAAAGAGCCACCTTTCTTCATCAAAACAAGGATCTTTCTTCTTGTTTCTCAAGACAACTTGGAGCTTGTATTCATTTGGGGTTTTTAGAGTTGCTAGTGGCTTCGTCTCAATCTTATTTTATTTTATAAGTCTTCATAGCATTGTAAGCCCTATACTACTCTTAGATTCTAACTATGAAGTTAAATTGACATGTTGCAAGTTTGAGTTTAGGCTTAAGTATGATTTGTGCTTTGATTCTATCATGATATGCATAGATTTATCCTATGCATGTTTGTAAAGCTATCACCTTGACTTTGTGCATAGAAAGCTATGAGCTTTGATTTGAAATGTTGCATAAAGCAACATAGAAACTCTCATAACCCTTATGTTATCTTGCATATGATGTTATATGCGAATCACTAGTTAACATCCTATGTCATTTATGACCATGTTTCACCTATTTTGCTAAAGTTTGATATCATGCATGTTTTGAGGCTTATAATGTAATATGCAAGTTTATGAACACATTTGCCTCATATGCCACCATGTTTAACTTGTGGCCAAACCTTAACCCCTCATGTTCCTTAATATGCTTGTGGCCAAATCACCCTTATGATATTATGCATGCTTGTGGCCAAATCACCCTTATGCTATTATGCATACTTGTGGCCAAATCACCCTTATGCTATTATGCATGCTTGTGGCCAAATCACCCTTATGCGATTTGATATGTTTGAGGCCAAGTCACCTTTTATGCTATCATACATGTTGAGGCCATATGCTAGTATGTTGAACCCCTTTTGGCCTCAAATATCACCATGTTTAACTTGTGATAGACTTTGCCATCTTATGCCCACCTTGTCATATTGTTATGTTCCCTCTTTGATCTATTTGCGTTGATGCGAATTTACGTGCGATGGGAATACGTTATGGGTAGTTGGGCAAACTTAAATAACATGAAAACATGACATGAATGTTTGATATGTGTTTATGCTTGAAAACATGAACGTGGACATGACATGTAGAAAACATGGAAGTGGCCAACTCGAGGTTGGGTTGAGTTTGTAGCATAAATCTACCTGGAACCGACCGGCTTAACTAGTGGCTACAAACAATAGGACCCAATGTGAGTAGTTGGTCACATCGCACTTAAAACCCGAGGTTAGACTAGGTTGTGGTGTAAAGCTACCCAGACCCGCCCGGCTTAACTAGTAACCACAACAAAGTCTAATGTGAGAGGTTGGGTGCATTAAGTTAATCAATGCCACATGATAGGGTTAAGTCATGGACCGCTTGAATACTTAACCAAATAAACACGATGGGTTGGTAGGGTTAAGTCATGAACTACTTGAATACTTAACCAATTAAACACGATGGGTTGGTAGGGTTAAGTCATGAACTACTTGAATACTTAACCAATTAAACACGATGTATTGATAGGGTTAAGTCATGAACTGCTTGGATACACTTGACCGACTCAATACATGGTTAGGATGGGGTTAACCACACTTAACCCGCTTGAAATCCTAGTTACGAGGTCCTTTTCAGCCGTAACCCACTTGGGAGTATCTGGATACCCTGGACTAGGCTAGGGTGGGGCACGATTACTGGATTGGTTGTAAGAGACCAAAAGAGACGTCTGAATGGTGCACCGATTGTTCAGGCGGACCATGGTCGTGCACATTAAGGCCGGAGTTGAACATGGGCACTAGTAGGTTTAGACTGTGCGTGCTTGAATTGTGTCTATGGTTTACACCTTAGGGCTGGATACACCCTGGGGTGGACCTTGCACAGTTAACTACATTCCATGATTAAGCCGTATGACACCGATACACGACAAGTTAGGCTTATAGGGAGCCGATCGACTAGACCGAGTAGTTGGACCTTGATTTAGGTCACTTCATGATGTTGGGCCAACTTTGGGCCAAGGGATCATTTCTTGTTTATACTTGACATGGATTAGAATACTAGTACACCTGGTGCAACTTAACCTTGTATATGCGATGCCACACTTGATCTGTCTTGTTAACTTTTCACCATGCCAGTTATCATCCTATGTTTCATCTCTGTTGTGCATGTCCAGTTAACTTTATTAGTTTTTATACTAATAGTAGGTAGGACTTACCAGTCTTTTTGACTGACCCGTTTTCTTTTGCCTCTTTTCTTCCGTTCCCCTCCCCCCCCCCCCGGTTCTCAGGGTGGGAATACTAGCACCTAGCTCGGATCTTTAGCTGCTTTTCTGGATAGCTCATGTACGGTTTGGACTTGAGCTCGCTATGGCTCACCACATCTACTTTGGGGATAGTTTACTTTATGTTATTTCCAGTTTTCAGTTTACGTTTTCTAGACTTTGTTTTGTTGGAAAATGATGACTAAGTACTTTGATGTAACTTGACTATGGTTTTGAAATGTTAGTTTTTACCCGCTGCTTTATTTCATCTCTGTTTTACTTATATGTTCTGTCTTGTGATATCTTCATGCATGTTTACCTCGTTTAGCACCCCTCCAAAGCTAGTGCGCTTGCAAGAGTGACATTGGCGGAGGTGGGGTGTTACATTTGGTATCAGAGCATAAGGTTTACAAGGTTGAACAAAAGGTTTTTGAAACTTACCTTTTGGAAAACTATTTTCAAAACCAATTAAGTATTTTCCAAGAAAAGTCTAGTTTATTTTAAAAGGCTATTCCCCAAAAGCCATTAGCACTATCCTTTGTTTCCTCGTTCTCAATCTATCTTTTTCTTCGTTTCAGTATGGCCGATAATTTTGTCATTCTGGAGGACGTACCAGTACCTATTTGGTTTAGAAGGTACATGGAGGCAAGGGCGAATGAAGCCGGCCCCGCGAACATTCCTCCTCCTTCCCCCGTGGCTAACATTCCTCCTCCTCCCGTAGTTGAGGTTCCTCCTCCTCCTCCTCAGCATCCGCAAACGGATTTCGCGAAGATTTGTAAGGACTTTAAGGCGATGGGTGGCAAGAATTTTATTGGGACGGAGACTTTTGTTGAGGCAAGAAACTGGTTAAAGGAAACTGAAGACTTCTTTGCTATCTTTGATATAGAAGACCGTAGGAAAGTTCTGTTAGCAGTATGGCTGTTGAAAGGGGAAGCTGCATATTGGTGGGTAGTCACCACCACTACTAGGCCAATTCAGACTTGGGATGACTTTAGGAGAAGGTTTGGACTGAGGTTTCTATCGTCGACAGAAGAGAACCTTCAGATGGAGAGGTTCCTATCAGTAAAGCAAGGGGACATGACCGTGAGGGAATACATGGATAAGTTTAATCAGCTTGCTCGGTTCGTTCTAGACTTGGTTAACACAGCTCAGAAGAAGGCCTTACGCTTTGCTCTAGGATTGAATGAGCCAATGCGCGGTTTGGCCATGTCTCATGTACCCATGGGGGCGACTTTCGAGAGTTTGGTGAATATGGCCCTGCTTCAAGAGGAAGATAAGAGTGGCAAGAAGGAGGTCAAGGCAAATGAGTCTCAAGGCGAGAAGGTAGATTCCGGAAAAGGAGGCAAGAACAACAACAACAAGGACAACAAATCAAGAGAAAGGAGGAAGTGCAACTTCTGTGGGATCACTGGGCACATAGCCAAAGACTGTAGGAAGGAGAAAAGGAAGTTGGGAGAATGCTTTCATTGTGGAGAGTCTGGACACTATAGCAAGGATTGCCCGAAAAAGCGGGGACAAGGGAAAAGGCAAACTCAGCAAGCAGGACCTTCTGGAGGGCTAGTGCATACTCTCAACATCGCTCCAGTTCTTGATCGAGGTAGTATTTCTGTAGAAAACCTTGTTTACACTTCTGATTATCCTGTTCGCACCTTGTTTGATTCTGGCACATCGCATAGTTTTATTTCTGATCTTGTTGAAAGTTTGCACCTAAGTACTAGTCTAGTTGAAAATCCCGTTAGTATTTCAAATCCGATTGGGGGTTTCGCCCATCTATCTGCGATTTGTATGGATTTGAAAATCTCTATCTTGAGCGTAGAATTCATGTGTAATGCTTATGTTCTCGGGTTTATGGGATACAGGTTGATTTTGGGCATGGATTGGTTGTCCAATTATGGAGCCATTCTTGATTTTGGAACATAGGGTTGCGAGGCTCATGACTCGCCTCGGTAATACCTTCGAAATCTCGTGTGACCTTTAGGGTTCCGTCATGATTAGTTATCTAGAATTCCTTGGCACTTTTATTGGAAATTTGTAATCCAATCGAGTAGTGTTCGCCACTAAGGCGGGTAGTCCATTTCGCTTAAGCAGGGGTTATAGAAATCACCCTAGTAAGTACATTTGGCAACGTGGATTGGCATTTGTTTTCAAGAGATAGTTCTTCTGCGTGGAATACCGTATAGGATGTAAACGAGATCCAAGATTCACTAAAGAATTTTGGAAAGCTTTCATGAAACCAGGAGCACGCAGTTATGTTTAAGCCAAGTATTTTAGGAAAAGAATAAGTGGAAGTGGAACGAGAGGCAACGGTGAAATGAATTCTAACTCATATTTTGGAAATAAGAATTAAGAGCTACGAAATTGTGAAGTTAAAAGACGGTCAAGGCATGATAGGATTAAGCTCAAGAAAATGCGGCTTAGAAGATTGAAGACTAGATACGCGCATTATATCTCTTTCTAAGAGTATATCCATGATCCCTATTATTTTGTAGAGCTTACTCGCATGTTATCTTTTAAGTATATCCTCTCGGTCCTATTCTCAATCTTAGTTCTGTTGCAGACCCCATAAGGAGTATGACTCGCCTATATAGCTGGGGTGAGGATGTCCATTAAGTTGACCAAACTATTTGGGCTTTATGAGATATGGGTCATAGTTGATAGACTTACGTAGAGTGCTCACTTTGTTCCGTTGAAGAGCAAGAGGACCACATCATGGCTAGCATCTGTTCATCTTCGAGATATAGTGCGATTGCATGGAGTTCCTTCTAACATAGTTAGCGATCGTGACCCAATTCTCGCTAGCCAGTTCTGGAATAGTTTGCAAGAAGCGATGGGTACGCGATTGAATCTAAGTACGGCCTATCACCCACAGACGGATGGCCAGACCGAAAGGGTGAATAGGGTACTAGAAGATCTGTTGAGGCAATGCATCCTTGACTTTGATGGCACTTGGGAAGATCATCTTCCTCTCGTAGAGTTTGCTTATAATAACAGCTATCAGGCAAGCAT
Source organism: Allium sativum (assembly GCA_030737875.1). Classification (NCBI taxonomy): domain Eukaryota; kingdom Viridiplantae; phylum Streptophyta; class Magnoliopsida; order Asparagales; family Amaryllidaceae; genus Allium; species Allium sativum. The sequence goes on along the minus strand of CM060921.1, from coordinate 575,806,247 downwards.
AGGAATGGCACCATTCGAAGCTTTGTATGGGAGGCTGTGCAAGTCACCAACATGTTGGTGGGAGACGACGGATAAGCTTATACTTGGGCCCGATATGATACGAGACACCTCCGAGAAGGTTGAATTGGTGAGAAGACGGATGAAAACGGCCCAAGACAGGCAGAAATCCTATGCTGACAAGCGAAGGACAGATTTGGAATTCGAGGTTGGAGATATAGTTTTCGTGAAGGTTTCTCCTTTGCGTAATGTGGTTCGTTTTGGAGCAGTTGAGAAGCTGGCACCAAGGTTCGTTGGACCCTTCCCTATCATCGAGAAGATTGGGCAAGTGGCTTATAGAGCGGAATTGCCCGAGAAGCTGGCCGGAGTACACAATGTTTTTCATGTCTCGCATCTCCGAAAATGCCTATATGAGTCAGCCGAGGTAGTTGAGCCTAGCATTCTTGAAGACATGGAGGTAGAGAAAGAGGCAACCTAAGGCGAGCTCCGATCCGTATCTTGAGAACGGAGATCAAGAAGCTGAGGAATCAAGAAGTCAAGTTAGTAAAGGTTCAGTGGAGTGAGGCCGAAGAGGATGCAACTTGGGAAACCGAGGAGAAGATGTGTGGGCTTTATCCATTTCTTTTTGAGGGTACATTCTCAGTCTCTTTTCCTGGTTAGCATATCTTTCTTTTGCTATCCATGTTTATCTTGTTATCTCGTTAACCTTATCATGAGAACCTTAGGTAAAAACCCTTTGGATGAAACATGTATTTGAAACATGTTATGCTTGATGTTTGCAAGTGGTTGCAAGTGTTTGCAAGTGGATACTCGTGGATGCATGATACACATTAGGCACTAAGATCGGCTCACACACTTTCATATTGCATATGCATGAGTGCATATGCTTATTCATGGATGAAACTTGTTATGTTATCACGTGGATGTTGCATATGGATGGATGTTATGTGCACTCATGTAGAGATTATGAATTATGTTAGGAATTTGCATACATATGGACTCATTTCACTAACATACTTTGCATTAAGGAGGTTTACCGAACCAGTAACCGCCTGATTTTCGCATTAGATAAGTACATATACTAACACCTTTGCATATGTTCATACAACATTTAGAATCCTTTAAGGACAATGACTGCTCGTGGGTGATGTTTTGAGTAGATGGATGATGGATGGTAGGATATGTTCTTCCTAACTTGAAGATTTCGGGGACGAAATCCTTTAAGGAGGGGAGAATGTAACAACCCGTATTTTTAATAACAAGTTATAACATAAATCAAGGCAGAATTAAATGATAAAATCTGAATCAAGGGAAACGGGCAGTGCCATTGCGTTCGTCTCGGAAAAATACGCGAAATAGAGTCCGAGTTTTCGAAAATCGGAGTCCGTATGACCAAGTTATGGCTCGTCAAAGTTTTCAGAAAATTTCAAGTTCAAAAACAGTTCAAATTTGAATTCAGAATTCAAATTCAGCCAAGCAGAACAGGCGGGAAAAATTCCCGCCACCCCCAAGTCGACTGGGGAGTCGACTTGGGAGTCGACACATCCCAGGTGGTGTCGACACCCCTGTCGACTTGGGTGGTCGGCCAGTTTGGCCTGGGTGCACCTGACTTGTTCCTCAAGACATGCTTTAGGGCTGGTGACGGATTTTAATGGCTCAGATTTGAATTAGGGTTAATCCTATGGCCTAAACTAACCTAATCTTCTATAAAAAGACCCTAATACCTAGCCTAAATCAACACAAATCATTCCTACAACTAAACTATGACAAAATGCTTCCTCATCATGGCCTCCACCTTCATATCATGGCCTCCATCCTCTTCATGAAAGTTTGAGTGTCCTAAGCTAGTAAAAGAGCCACCTTTCTTCATCAAAACAAGGATCTTTCTTCTTGTTTCTCAAGACAACTTGGAGCTTGTATTCATTTGGGGTTTTTAGAGTTGCTAGTGGCTTCGTCTCAATCTTATTTTATTTTATAAGTCTTCATAGCATTGTAAGCCCTATACTACTCTTAGATTCTAACTATGAAGTTAAATATGACATGTTGCAAGTTTGAGTTTGGGCTTAAGTATGATTTGTGCTTTGATTCTATCATGATATGCATAGATTTATCCTATGCATGTTTGTAAAGCTATCACCTTGACTTTGTGCATAGAAAGCTATGAGCTTTGATTTGAAATGTTGCATAAAGCAACATAGAAACTCTCATAACCCTTATGTTATCTTGCATATGATGTTATATGCGAATCACTAGTTAACATCCTAAGTCATTTATGACCATGTTTCACCTATTTTGCAAAAGTTTGATATCATGCATGTTTTGAGGCTTACAATGTAATATGCAAGTTTATGAACACATTTGCCTCATATGCCACCATGTTTAACTTGTGGCCAAACCTTAACCCCTCATGTTCCTTAATATGCTTGTGGCCAAATCACCCTTATGATATTATGCATGCTTGTGGCCAAATCACCCTTATGATATTATGCATGCTTGTGGCCAAATCACCCTTATGCTATTATGCATGCTTGTGGCCAAATCACCCTTATGCTATTATGCATGCTTGTGGCCAAATCACCCTTATGCGATTTGATATGTTTGAGGCCAAGTCACCTTTTATGCTATCATACATGTTGAGGCCATATGCTAGTATGTTGAACCCCTTTTGGCCTCAAATATCACCATGTTTAACTTGTGATAGACTTTGCCATCTTATGCCCACCTTGTCATATTGTTATGTTCCCTCTTTGATCTATTTGCGTTGATGCGAATTAACGTGCGATGGGAATACGTTATGGGTAGTTGGGCAAACTTAAATAACATGAAAACATGACTTGAAAATATGACATGAAATTTTGACATGTGTTTATGCTTGAAAACATGAACGTGGACATGACATGTAGAAAACATGGAAGTGGCCAACTCGAGGTTGGGTTGAGTTTGTAGCATAAATCTACCCGGAACCGACCGGCTTAACTAGTGGCTACAAACAATAGGACCCAACGTGAGTAGTTGGTCACATCGCACTTAAAACCCGGGGTTAGACTAGGTTGTGGTGTAAAGCTACCCGGACCCGCCCGGCTTAACTAGTAACCACAACAAAGTCTAATGTGAGAGGTTGTGGTGCATTAAGTTAATCAATGCCACATGATAGGGTTAAGTCATGGACCGCTTGAATACTTAACCAATTAAACACGATGGGTTGGTAGGGTTAAGTCATGAACTACTTGAATACTTAACCAATTAAACACGATGGGTTGGTAGGGTTAAGTCATGAACTACTTGAATACTTAACCAATTAAACACGATGTATTGATAGGGTTAAGTCATGAACTGCTTGGATACACTTGACCGACTCAATACATGGTTAGGATGGGGTTAACCACACTTAACCCGCCTGAAATCCTAGTTACGAGGTCCTTTTCAGCCGTAACCCACTTGGGAGTATCTGGATACCCTGGACTAGGCTAGGGTGGGGCACGATTACTGGACTGATTGTAAGAGACCAAAAGAGACGGCTGAATGGTGCACCGATTGTTCAGGTGGACCATGGTCGTGCACATTAAGTCCAGAGTTGAACATGGGCACCAATAGGTTTAGACTGTGCGTGCTTGAATTGTGTTTGTGGTTTACACCTTAGGGCTGGATACACCCTGGGGTGGACCTTGCACAGTTAACTACATTCCATGATTAAGCCGTATGACACCGATACACGACGAGTTAGGCTTATAGGGAGCCGATCGACTAGACCGAGTAGTTGGACCTTGATTTAGGTCACTTCATGATGTTGGGCCAACTTTGGGCCAAGGGATCATTTCTTGTTTATACTTGACATGGATTAGAATACTAGTACACCTGGTGCAACTTAATCTTGTATATGCGATGCCACACTTGATCTGTCTTGTTAACTTTTCACCATGCCAGTTATCATCCTATGTTTCATCTCTGTTGTGCATGTCCAGTTAACTTTATTAGTTTTTATACTAATAGTAGGTAGGACTTACCAGTCTTTTTGACTGACCCGTTTTCTTTCGCCTCTTTTCTTCCGTTCCCCCCCCCCCCCCAAGGTTCTCAGGGTGGGAATACTAGCACCTAGCTCGGAACTTTAGCTGCTTTTCTGGATAGCTCATGTACGGTTTGGACTTGAGCTCGCTATGGCTTACCACATCTACTTTGGGGATAGTTTACTTTATGTTATTTCCAGTTTTTAGTTTATGTTTTCTAGACTTTGTTTTGTAGGAAAATGATGACTAAGTACTTTGATGTAACTTGACTATGGTTTTGAAATGTTAGTTTCTACCCGCTGCTTTATTTCATATCTGTTTTACTTATATGTTCTGTCTTGTGATATCTTCATGCATGTTAACCTCGTTTAACACCCCTCCAAAGCTAGTGCGCTTGCAAGAGTGACATTGGCGGAGGTGGGGTGTTACATTTGGTATCAGAGCATAAGGTTTACAAGGTTGAACAAAAGGTTTTTGAAACTTACCTTTTGGAAAACTATTTTCAAAACCAATTAAGTATTTTCCAAGAAAAGTCTAGTCTATTTTAAAAGGCTATTCCCCAAAAGCCATTAGCACTATCCTTTGTTTCCTCGTTCTCAATCTATCTTTTTCTTCGTTTCAGTATGGCCGATAATTTTGTCATTCTGGAGGGCGTACCAGTACCTATTTGGTTTAGAAGGTACATGGAGGCAAGGGCGAATGAAGCCGGCCCCGCGAACATTCCTCCTCCTTCCCCCGTGGCTAACATTCCTCCTCCTCCCATAGCTGAGGTTCCTCCTCCTCCTCCTCAGCATCCGCAAATGGATTTCGCGAAGATTTGCAAGGACTTTAAGGCGATGGGTGGCAAGAATTTTATTGGGACGGAGACTTTTGTTGAGGCAAGAAACTGGTTAAAGGAAACTGAAGACTTCTTTGCTATCTTTGATATAGAAGACCGTAGGAAAGTTCTGTTAGCAGTATGGCTGTTGAAAGGGGAAGCTTCATATTGGTGGGTAGTCACCACCACTACTAGGCCAATTCAGACGTGGGATGACTTTAGGAGAAGGTTTAGACTGAGGTTTCTATCGTCGACAGAAGAGAACCTTCAGATGGAGAGGTTCCTATCACTAAAGCAAGGGGACATGACCGTGATGGAATACGTGGATAAGTTTAATCAGCTTGCTCGGTTCGGTCTAGACTTGGTTAACACAGCTCAGAAGAAGGCCCTACGCTTTGCTCTAGGATTGAATGAGCCAATGCGCGGTTTGGCCATGTCTCATGTACCCATGGGGGCGACTTTCGAGAGTTTGGTGAATATGGCCCTGCTTCAAGAGGAAGATAAGAGTGGCAAGAAGAAGGTCAAGGCAAATGAGTCTCAAGGTGAGAAGGTAGATTCCGGAAAAGGAGGCAAGAACAACAACAACAACAACAAGAACAACAAGTCAAGAGAAAGGAGGAAGTGCAACTTCTGTGGGATCACTGGGCACATAGCCAAAGACTGTAGGAAGAAGAAAAGGAAGTTGGGAGAATGCTTTCATTGTGGAGAGTCTGGACACTATAGCAAGGATTGCCCGAAAAAGCGGGGACAAGGGAAAAGGAAAACTCAGCAAGCAGGACCTTCTGGAGGGCTAGTGCATACTCTCAACATCGCTCCAGTTCTTGATCGAGGTAGTATTTCTGTAGAAAACCTTGTTTACACTTCTGATTATCCTGTTCGCACCTTGTTTGATTCTGGCACATCGCATAGTTTTATTTCTGATCTTGTTGAAAGTTTGCACCTAAGTACTAGTCTAGTTGAAAATCCCGTTAGTATTTCAAATCCGATTGGGGGTTTCGCCCATCTATCTGCGATTTGTATGGATTTGAAAATCTCTATCTTGAGCGTAGAATTCATGTGTAATGCTTATGTTCTCGGGTTTATGGGATACAGGTTGATTTTGGGCATGGATTGGTTGTTCAATTATGGAGCCATTCTTGATTTTGGAACATAGGGTTGCGAGGCTCATGACTCGCCTCGGTAATACCTTCGAAATCTCGTGTGACCTTTAGGGTTCCGTCATGATTAGTTATCTAGAATCCCTTGGCACTTTTATTGGAAATTTGTAATCCAATCGAGTAGTGTTCGCCACTAAGGCGGGTAGTCCATTTCGCTTAAGCAGGGGTTATAGAAATCACCCTAGTAAGTACATTTGGCAACGTGGATTGGCATTTGTTTTCAAGAGATTGTTCTTCTGCGTGGAATACCGTATAGGATGTAAACGAGATCCAGGATTCACTAAAGAATTTTGGAAAGCTTGCATGAAACCAGGAGCACGCAGTTATGTTTAAGCCAAGTATTTTAGGAAAAGAATAAGTGGAAGTGGAACGAGAGGCAACGGTGAAATGAGTTCTAACTCATATTTTGGAAATAAGAATTAAGAGCTACGAAATTGTGAAGTTAAAAGACGGTCAAGGCATGATAGGATTAAGCTCAAGAAAATGCGGCTTAGAAGATTGAAGACTAGATACGCGCATTATATCTCTTTCTAAGAGTATATCCATGATCCCTATTATTCTGTAGAGCTTACTCGCATGTTATCTTTTAAGTATATCCTCTCGGTCCTATTCTCAATCTTAGTTCTGTTGCAAACCCCATAAGGAGTATGACTCGCCTATATAGCTGGGGTGAGGATGTCCATTAAGTTGACCAAACTATTTGGGCTTTATGAGATATGGGTCATAGTTGATAGACTTACGTAGAGTGCTCACTTTGTTCCGTTGAAGAGCAAGAGGACCACATCATGGCTAGCATCTGTTCATCTTCGAGATATAGTGCGATTGCATGGAGTTCCTTCTAACATAGTTAGCGATCGTGACCCAATTCTCGCTAGCCAGTTCTGGAATAGTTTGCAAGAAGCGATGGGTACGCGATTGAATCTAAGTACGGCCTATCACCCACAGACGGATGGCCAGACCGAAAGGGTGAATAAGGTACTAGAAGATCTGTTGAGGCTATGCATCCTTGACTTTGATGGCACTTGGGAAGATCATCTTCCTCTCGTAGAGTTTGCTTATAATAACAGCTATCAGGCAAACATAGGAATGGCACCATTCGAAGCTTTGTATGGGAGGCTGTGCAAGTCACCAACATGTTGGTGGGAGACGACGGATAAGCTTATACTTGGGCCCGATATGATACGAGACACCTCCAAGAAGGTTGAATTGGTGAGAAGACAGATGAAAATGGCCCAAGACAGGCAGAAATCCTATGCTGACAAGCGAAGGACAGATTTGGAATTCGAGGTTGGAGATATAGTTTTCGTGAAGGTTTCTCCTTTGCGTAATGTGGTTCGTTTTGGAGCAGTTGGGAAGCTGGCACCAAGGTTCGTTGGACCCTTCCTTATCATCGAGAAGATTGGGCAAGTGGCTTATAGAGCGGAATTGCCCGAGAAGCTGGCCGGAGTACACAATGTTTTTCATGTCTCGCATCTCCGAAAATGCCTATATGAGTCAGCCGAGGTAGTTGAGCCTAGCATTCTTGAAGACATGGAGGTAGAGAAAGAGGCAACCCTAAGGCGAGCTCCGATCCGTATCTTGGGAACGAAGATCAAGAAGCTGAGGAATCAAGAAGTCAAGTTAGTAAAGGTTCAGTGGAGTGAGGCCGAAGAGGATGCAACTTGGGAAACCGAGGAGAAGATGCGTGGGCTTTATCCATTTCTTTTTGAGGGTACATTCTCAATCTCATTTCCTGGTTAGCATATCTTTCTTTTGCTATCCATGTTTATCTTGTTATCTCGTTAACCTTGTCATGAGAACCTTAGGTAAAAACCCGCTGGTTTATTTCATCTCTGTTTTACTTATATGTTCTGTCTTGTGATATCTTCATGCATGTTTACCTCGTTTAACACCCCTCCAAAGCTAGTGCGCTTGCAAGAGTGACATTGGCGGAGGTGGGGTGTTACATATTTGCAATAATTATTTATTTCCATAAAACCTTACATCAGAGTTCGATCTTCCTCGTACAGGGTAAAACCAATCTCAACACTTCACTCATCCCAAACTAATACTATTCCTTGATAATAGTGAAGCCAATCAAGTTGGGGTATTTTAGTTACCTCTCAGACCTTGATCAACCTGTTCTTACCTCAGAATAATATTAGTTCGACAATTAACCATTTCACCAACATCTTGTTTATCATCTGGATTTCAACTACATTTATAAACCGTTTCTTATATTTTGAAATCCACTTCCAATAAAATTCTTTTTACTTAATTTGTTTGATTAAGTAAAAGTCCACAAACACCATTTCTAACTTATCGATCCCATTTACCATCCTCATCTGAAACTTAAATTAAAAATCTCTTTATAAACCTTTACCACTTCCTTGGTCGAACCACAATGCTACTTAATCTTTCGTAGTTAAATTCCAATTGAAAAACCACTTCTCTATCTTCTTAAAATAATAATGTAACCATTAACTATATAAAAATAGTTAACTTTACTATATATCAAACATGGTAATTATCCTTCTTAAAAGTTGATTAACAATACTCTACTTAATTAAACCTAACCAAGTTAATACTTATTTTTCTGAGATTTAGTTAATCGAAGATTAACTAAAAATTTACACTGAACAATTCAAGAATTTCCTTAATTATAGTAAATCAAGGATTAACACATTATTTAACACCACTTGCCAAATTTGACGATTATTCAAGATCCAATTAATTCCATTCCGTGTCCAAATTGAACTCGTTTTCAATTCAAATTTAACACGGTTGATTTGGTTAACCGTACCCCTCGGTTAACCCTTAACCGAATCCCATTTGTCATTCCCCTTTTAATTAATTAAATAACTTAATTAATTTAAAATACCATTCAATTGTTTTAGAAACATTTCTTTTTAATTTCCAACCTGTCGGTAAATCACTGGGGTGTTTCTCTGCTTTTAAATCTAGTATAAACCGTTTAAATAATCTGTTTAAAACTTGATTAAAATATATATTTATAAATTTCCATTTTAAATCCCTCACACCAATTAATTTAAACTCTAATCCAGTTATAAAAATAATTTACAACCTTAAACTGCGTCGATTTCCCTAACAGTCAATCGGCGTCTGAAACAAACACATTTAAGCCATTCACTGCCAATTACCCAATCAACACTGTCTGTTAATTTTAACTCAACACAGGTGGGTATTTATTCAACCATCAACATACAGACAGGTTTTGGTGTCAGTTAAGGTGAATAATTCATATATATGCTCAACAAACAAAAATATACAGTTCATTTGAGGAATCCGGTCGGATCCCTCCAACCTGTCCTTCTCTGCATCACAGATATCAGTTGATAAAAATAGACGAATAAATAAATTGATGATATATATAAATAATTGCAAACAATCAACAACAAACAATAAATTTGCATCCATCGCATCCAATCAACCAATTTAAACAGTTAACTGTAAAATATATTTTACTGTGAATGTACCACATCACAGGATTCCAGAAGGTGTGAGAATTAACTCACCAGAGTTTGTTCTGGTCGACGGTTGACGCATTTGTCGCTTTTAATCTTGAACAGACATTCAAAATTAGCTGAATTTTCAACAGTGTCGGATTGACTCCTAGTCAGTGCCATTGGATAGGTCTCGTCCCTGCGATCCCAACGGATCCAGTTTCGTCAGATTCGGTTCACGTATGTGAAAGATATCATGATTTAAAGTTTGATAGATTATACGATCATTAATTAAACCAATTATTAATTAAATAATTAAAAAAACTGTTACCTTAGTTATCCTGTGACACGTCATCCTCGTATTAATGCTAACACGCGTTTTGCCTTTCTCTCCTCTTTGAAAACCCGACTCCTTTACTTCGATGGAAACACCAAACTTTCATCCACCCACCACCATCATCGTTGGCCGCCGGGACCCACGCCGTGGCCACCACTAGAACCGTTGTCCACCCTTACCCCTTCGCCAGAACCCTCGGCCACCAGTTCGCCTCTGATCACCGTGGATGTCCATTTCCCCCAAATCGATTTGAACACAAAATCCGCCGCCGTCTCACCACTTCAGGCCGCCGCACCACCACCAGTGTCACCGTCTCGCGTCCCCCTTCCTCCGTCTTCAGACCATTGACACCCTATACCTACCAGCACGCCGGAAAATGATCAAAACTGACGGTGACTTTGGAAAAACACCCAAAAATCAATAGCTCCGTTCATCTACCAACCACCGCCACCATGGTCCGTTTCAGATCACCAGACCAAAGCCAAATCAAAGCCCTGTCTCCCCTCTTCCACCTCCAACTGGTCTCGTCCTCTAAAATCAACCCAAACTCCCACAATACCATGCAAAACGAAAATAGAAACCCACGGTTCTAGGCCGATTCCGACGACCACAAAGCTCCGATCAACCCAAACTTTTTACATTAGGTAGAGAGCAGCCCGATCTACAACTTTTGCTTTGGTATCCCCTTCGGATTCATCACGGATTGAGAGAAATAAATGATTTTGCATATGAGGACTTTTGTGTAAAAATACATGATTGAGGAAGATGATGGCTGGAAATTTGTGATGTAAGGGGTTTATATAATGTGGGTATAATATATTTTATGTCGACGTGACGAGTGACGTCGACTAACGATATTTTATTTCGTGTCTATCACGTTTTCGAACATCGTTTATTCGCTACTGCGCCCACATACGAACCCCGTTCGAGACGCAACTGGACGACATAGTATATTTTGATGATACGGTCCTAACGAAACTTGTTTCGTCGAATTTCGTGCTCGTATGTTCAAACAGCGTTTGTACACGTCCAAATAGATCGATTTATTTTACATTTTATTTTGCCACGCTCACAGAATAACACTGATTGACGCACCGTCTGAAAATCTGACAATAATTTACCGTTACGGTCCCAACAAAATTTATTTCGTCGAAAACAGAGGCCGTTTGAAAAATGTCCCTTTTGAACTGGCCAATTTTGAATAAAATAACCCAATTTTAAAATACTTCAATATAATATAAATAAAATACACCGATTGGTCATACATGACCAGAATCTGATATATTATCAAGGAAAAATATCGCAGGTTGAATTTCACGCCAAATCGATACTCAAAATATTTTAAAACCCTTATTTTATATAAACGCAACGCTATATATGTACAGGGAATTCTGGCGCAGTTTTCCAGAGAATTTGATTTGGACATAAAACAAAATCTACACGACGAAAACTGGATTTTTCTCTGCCGTTGGGAAGATATCGTCAAGCCGGTCCCAACGTTTCTTATTTCGAGGAAATCCGACTTATTTTGAACCCGGTACGACCCATTGAAGTTCAAAACGCCAAAACGCGAACTGCCGCGCTGCTGCAGCTCGTTATTTAATTAAATTATAAATTAAACGTTATAACGTCGTTTTAATAATGAAATCGATATATAATTTCAATCCGAGCGATATTAAACCATTTAAAATCGCCCGATCATGTTAAACTGCAAATTCAACATTTTCCCCAAATATTCTGAAATAAAATATTATTATATTATTAATATAATTTAAATAATCAAATTAAAATGCTCGAAATCGATGTTTTAAATTCAAATCCATATTTTAAATAAATAATTCAAATAATCGACCAGAAAAATACGGGACATTACATGGGTTGACTATGTCAACCGTTTTAAGTAACAGTGATTACTAATTAGATTTTTTTGAATTAAAGAAGGAAATGGTTTAATGAATATTGTTTTAATTTTAATAAGATTTTGAAAAGGGAATTCATTATTTACTTTCGTTAATAAAAGAAATTAACTACTTCTACAGTAGTTAATGATTGAAGTAAATTATTATTTTTAATAATAATTTAGAAGATTACTTTTTAATTGAAATTCATTTAAAAAGTAATCGGATTTGAAATGGAATTGAATTGTGAAAGGCGTTTATAAACGAGTTTTACATTAAAACCCGTGTTTTTATAACAAAGTTATAAATTAAGCGAACAAGACAGCTTAAATTAAATGTTTACTTAATAATTGAATTAAGAAAAGGAAATTGGGGGTTAAGGGGTTAGATTAAACCAGAGTTATATAAGAAAAGTCTATAAAATGAGATGAGATGTTAAAGCGTTAATTTTAAATTAACGTTGCTTAATAATGGAATTGAGAGAATGAATGGAATTTAAATGAGGTTTCAAAGCGGGAAATGGTGAAATGGATCAGAAAAGGAGATGGTTAAATGCGAATTTGGTAAAGAAGTGAGTAATAGGATTTTGTAACAAAAATCCAAATTATAAAAGGGTTCGTTTAAAGAAGTAAAGGTTAAAAGGTGATGTTTTAACGAATTAAGGAATGATGGTTATAATGGAGAAGAAGTTTTCAAACGTAAGAAGGTTTAATGAAACCACATTTTAAATAAAATAGTTAAAAAGGGTTTATTTTGATATTAGAATGAAATATCGGATTTTGAAATTACAACTCATTTCTATCTTAAGATAAGAATGTTGTTGATCAAGTTCTGAGAGGTAATTATTTTGCCCCAACTTGAACGACTTTAGGATTATCTGAGATGATACTAGTTGTAATGGTAAAAAGGAGTAATAATTTATTATTTCCATTAAAGAATTATTGGTAAATATAAAGAATATGTAATAAGGATTCCGAAGTAAAGGAAATTAACGAGATTTGAGAATATATAATAATGTTTCCAAAGCTAAGGAAAATAAAAAGAGAATTGCGTGAAAATATAACGATATTTTCGAGTTAAAAGGAAATATAAAGTTGAGTATTAAACAGGTATATTCAATAACAAAAAAGAATATGTGGTTATTGTTTCAAGTAATAAAAAAAAGGGATTTCGTAATGTTATTTACGAGAGATAGGTTAATTTAATTTCCCAATTACAGATAATGAAGAACGATGGAGTAATATTTGGAAGGAGAGTTAAATGGAAATTGAGTATAGTTATAAGATATTTTTCTTAGTATTAAAATGAAATGATCTTGAGAATAATTAGTATGTTAAAATAAGAAGTAAATACAGTATTTTGATCACTATATATACCTTGCCAGGAAATCCATTCTCCAATAAGCGCCCGCGGTTTTGATTGCATATTATATATATAAAGCGTGAGATGCAAGCGTTCTGCTAGATTGATATTTGTTTGTATTTTGACACTATTATAATATTAGAGAAGATATTGATTTCAAAAACATTTTGGGTTATCGTAAGGTAAAAACTGTCCGTATTTATGTGTGGATTTGGTCTTACGATTATCCTTTTCTTTCAAAAAGATTTTGACTTTAAAATCAACCTGTGTGATATCTGTAAACTTAGTGTGTTTTTCTCACTCTGGTTTACCAGACTGACCCATCGTTTGTAATGCTCGGGTTAGACCCGGTCGTACAGGTCCAGGTAATCAGATATTGCGAAGACCAGAGACGAGATGGAAGTGTTCAAACGTATGATATTATACCATATCTTATTATTATTATTCCGTTGTGTGCTGTATATGAGGACAGGTAATTATAACAGTCCAGATATGTAAGGTACACGGATGAATGCATGTTTTATTTCAAGCTCTCAGTAAAAAAAATAAATTCTATATTATATTTGTTCCACTGCGATGTGAGACTCTGTGTTGTGTTGGTTCTTCTTCTTCTTCTTCTATTTTAATATTTCTTTCTTATCTCACCCTCTAATTTCTTTCTAATAGCTATCTACTTTTATGTATATTTTGAGTTGACATGGTCTAATAAATGTAGACTTAAACTGTACTAAAAGGTAGGTCGTTACAACTACTTTGGGAAGAGTAGTAGAGTCATGCGTAAACATTAACAAAGTTGGTTTAGAATCACTAACCTTGTCAGGCATACAGCTTGGGTTCAACCAAGCAGAATACATCTGTGTTATAGTCTGTGTCGTACATTTCTTGGTCACCAGAACTTGTTGTTCTGACCCCCTCCTCATTACAACCTCCCAGGTATCCTAGAGAAGGTCGGATTCTCACAGATGATTAAGTTTAGCTTTCGGTTCTTGTTCTCTCTCTTGTTCGGTATTGGCAAAGTGACATACTTTGAATAGTTATCCTAATTTTGTTTCTGCTGTGAGTTTTCTTTATCGTACTCTGATTATGTTCATGCTTATTTATTGCAGGTACCAGATATACACGCTCCATGCTTGGATGTGTTCAAGTTTTGATTTTTGTCAAAATTTGGATGCATAAAAGTGTGGGGTGTTACAATTTCACCTTATAATAGGCAAACATGTTTGATATGAAAATTTTCTCTTTTATTATTACTAGTGCATAGCTTGGAAATCAAATTTTGAAAATAAATGTATTAATCTTGAACGGCATAATACCCCATCATATTATGTCGCCATGTAGGTTTACAACTGAAAAACGGAAGGCTCGTATTGGAAGTGGGATTTCCATCATTGACCAAGGCAAAGGATCTTTCTTGTCCAATTCAGACCATCTCCAACAAGATGTCCAGGACTCAGACGCCGGTGAACCCTAGATCGGTAGAGCCGGCCCACCAATACCCAGTGAGTTGGACAATTACCTAACAAAAGGTTCCACGGTCATATCAAACCTTCATACTGGTTAGTTGTTTGACCATCATCCAAGGTGCCTCAGTTCCATCTTCCACATAAGTAAATTTCCTAGGCTCATGTCATCACTTTTAGCTAGAAGGAAACGTATGCCCTTACTCTGCTGTCTTTCATCCTATTTTCGGCCATTCTCAGGTTGTGAGGTTTGCCGAAGTCACGTTTTAACACAAAGCTATGCTATGTCAGCCATGCTTTGAGCATCATCCACAAAGCTCTGATTTTCAACAAAAGCTTCGATCAATCAGCAACTTAGCATGTTACGTTGTCAATTCACAAACTTAACTCAAACTAAGGTTTATAAGCCTAATCGGGATTATCGAATCTTACAAAAAGGTAATCTCTCATATCGTTATCTCATTCCCATCTTATTCATCCCATGGAGCAAAACTGGTGGTACTAATCCTATCTCTGATGAATTCTTTCATCTTATTCCAATGAGTCGTACCAAAGCTTTGTAAACCAAAGCTCTGTTACCAAACTGTAACAACCCGAAAATCTCCACCTTTCGAATCGACCGTAAGCCACACAGGTCCGATCCGAAACGGCAGAAATCCTCGAACTGTTAACTTTGGGCATACAACACATCAAAACAAAACATAAAAGAACATTTCATTGTCATTACAACATTCTTACATCAGAGTACAAGAATATCAAAGTACAAAATAAGCACAGAGTATAATGATTACAGTGCACAACGGAAATACAAAATTACATTCAGCGGAAGACTATCAGATGCTCTAAACACAGCTTTAAGCTTCAATCCAGAATCCTACTCAAAATATCTACAAAACAAACTATCCAGCTGCCCGTGTGGAAAATATGGGGACCCGAGTTTGCAAGGAACAAAACAAACTACGAGTCAATCATGGACACCCATATGGTCGACTCTAATGTCCATTTCTTACATGATAGGCAATAAAGCGAGATTCAACCCTCAAGGTTCAGCCTTTGAAACATTATATCATATATGCGGTTGGCATGAGTCGAGTTGGTGCAGATTGGAGCACAAACCGATTGCGCGCCGCAGCAAACAGCTAACTAAAATATAGATCGTTATACTAATTTTTTAATGGTTTAATTTGGTTCCATTAAAGTAATATTGTCTGGTTTTGGCATAGACTACTTTGAACCTATATTAAATATGAAATAAAAGAATTACATCCATCAACAATCGATCTATGGAGGCAACTATGTGAATTTTTTCATTTAAATGTTAAAACACACAATGTTTTACTGAAATGAAAAATTAGTTCCCAATTGTACAAATACTACAATTTGACATTTAGTTATAAGTGAATTTTTTTAATAGACCAATCAAACATTTACTTAATCAATGCATAATCATTAAGTAGAATACTTAAAATAACTGGAAATTCGGTAGAAGTTCTTATTTCCAGGTTTGTTATGAGCGACATCCTCCCCTAAAGTTTCATATAAAGTGGATCCCTATTTTTTGTATTACGTGTTTTTTCATATTTTTTTGATGTTGCTGTATAAAAAAAATAAAAAATTACAAATATTTGGGTGAGTAATCTAAAGAAGAAGAAAAATTCAAAATCAGCAACTATAGTGATTAATGATTGATACATCAGCAATTATTCACTATAATTGCTGATATATCATCAACAATGTTACAAATTGTTGCAATATGAAATATTGGTGATATATAAGCAATTATTGTATAAAATTGCTGATATATCGGCAAGTTTATGAATACTTGCTGATATATCAACAATAATTGTGTATTATTGCTGATATATCAGTAAGTATTTAAAACATAATGAAAAACTGAACTAATTGAAGGCAAAATGAAAATTGCTGCAAAATATGCCATTATTACAATATATTGCTGATAACTCAACAACGTTTTTGTAGTTGATGCAAAGATTGTAGAAATATCAACAACAATTGCAAATAATTGCATTATTTGCTGCAATATACTGAAACGTGCGTTTTTTTGTTTTAGATTCATTTTTTGTAGTTTTAATGCATGAAAACGATGATTATTATGTGCTGAATTTAGTTTTATATTTTCGTGATTTTTTTTTTCTTCGAAAAACAAGAACCTAATTTATAAAGTTTTAAGACAAGAAGTTTTTGTGTATTTTGAAATCTAAATTGGACCTGAGACAAACTTACCCTAAAATAAAATTATGATGAGCATTTATCCAAAAAAATAGATGAGAAATTATACTAAAACTACAACTTCTTCATAAAACGATTATTATTAATATAGCAGTAAACTAACATACAGTGAAAATAATAAATATATTGTTAGAATCTAAACCGAGATAGAAATCACTTGTTATTAGGCCTGTCAACGGTCCGGTTTCGGTCTGGGTAGTAGATAACCCAAGCCTATACCCAATTGGCATATTTGATGTCCGAGCCCGGTCCAAGCCCGACGGGTATTAATAAGTCGGTATCCAAACCCCACCCGCTGGGTATCGGTTAAAAGTTTGGGTACCCTACAAAAAATCAACGTGATATTATAATGCATATTTAAGCCCAGAATTACACTCTGGCAAAAAAAACACAATAGAATCATTATGCAAAATCGCATACAGTGGAATACATTATACACATCCATACTACAGAGTCTGCAATTATCGCATACAGTGTCAATTACATGTCTGCATACAGTGGAATGCAAACACAATAGAATACAATGCAAACACAATAGAATACATTATGCAAACACAAACAGTAACGGGCTTTAAACGGGTCGGGTAGTGGATAAACCATGCCCAATCTAAACAGTAACCGGACACGGTTCGGGTCCGGGTTCGAGTATTTTTGGCTAAAACCATAACCGCAAAAATGATGCGGGCTCGGATCGGGATCGGGCTAAGCCCGGTACCATTGACAGGCCTACTTGTTATTACTTTTATCCAGTTAATTGTATTTTTATCATAAGATTTTTTAGTGTAAAAGTTCGGTTTGATCTGGGTTATCATGGTCCTTTCGATTGCTTAAATCACAACCGAACCATATTGCTGCGTATTGATCTGGCTTAAGTTTCTTGCTTGGGTTAGATTTGCGTGCCATCCACATCAGGAACGAATATCAACGTCAGCTGTAAATTGACGACGAAAAGGTAGGTAGAATCACTGCATCGCTCTTCCCGCTCGAAGGGATCTACCCAGCGCGTTAATTCACAGAATGCGAATACTTATCTTCTTGTTTCTGTCATTTTGACTTCCGTCTGTCTAAACCCTTCACCTATTTCACAGCTGGAGCTCCACCTCTGAATCGTTTTCACATAATCGCTGCATCGGGTCACATGTCGGTTAGTCTTTTTGATATATTTATTTCTTTTTTCCTTCCTAGTAACGCTTCAGTATAGAGATTGAGATGTAGATCTGAGTTATTTTGGGAGATCCTGATGAGATGCCTACTAAACTTGTTCTTCTTCGTGTTGTTGTTGTATTGAAAACTCTGTTTCCGATCTAGCTGCGTTTATTTCCCATTTGTTGGTTTTGGGGACTGTTTTGTGATTTTGATCTTTTTTCCGTGTGTAATATAGTAAGATGGAGCAAGATAGATGCTTAATATAAAAGGCTCGAATGTGAAATAAAGGATTAGAGCCAGGAAAGGTTTGAACTTTTGAAGCTAGATAAAAATAGTTCCAGCTATTATATATCTACACACGTATACACGTACAGATAGATTGGTGGGTTTTCAGTAACCAACAGACCGAACTCCATCCTCTACTCCTGAAGAAGTGTCATAAACCTTCACATTTTGGACCATTAATATTGTACTTAATGCTGTTGTTCAATGTGTTCAATCAATACCCTGGTTAGATGAGCTTCCCTGTGTGTTTTCATGGATTATCAGAAAAACATGGATGCATGTATTTAATTTGCAATGCTTGTTGAAGCGACTGGTTAGTTTTACTGTATGGATGATTGAAGAAGAAATATGTTACTAATTTAAAGTACTATTCAAAAAATAAAAATAAATGATTAAATACAATAAAGGTGATTCCAGGTGGCCAATGCGCTCTTAGACGATTTCTTTGTTTTACATACCATGCAACCTGAAGTGTTATAATTAGACTGCAATGTAGTTGTCAGGATTGTCTTGCATGATTCAAAATTGGAATGGTGGTTTGAAACTAGAATAGTCCCAGATTATTCAATAACTTGGAGACGTGTATAAATATGGGCTGATAGACACGTAATAACTTTGAGATTTCTATTGTTGTTATAGTGTGCCAACTCTTATGAATACATCATAGATAAGAGATGGGGGAGCTTGGTTTGACTGTTGAAAGTCAACTAGGTTTCATAGATGAAGGGTACGAAGTGGACTATCAGGAAGAGAACAAGTCCCTCTAAAAGGTATGAAAAACTTAAAGGAGATGCGAGACTAAGGAGATTGTTAGGGTTGTCTAGCGTTATTAGAAATTGGAACCATGGGTTAAAAACGGAATGATTTCAAATTGCTAAATAACCTGAAGATCTAGTGTATAAACATGAATTGGTCTAACTTTTGAAACTCAACAGTAGCATCATGATACATCTATTAGATTCCAAAATACATTAGCCATGGGTTTTTCCCCTCTACATTTTAAGATGTTTGAGATGGCACATACCTTTTGCAATTTTTGTGTAACGTATCATCATTAATAAATGTTATGGGGGCATTACAACTATAAAAATGATGGATATATTGAATTTTGGGATAACAGAACATGGGCGTTTATCGGAGAATATGCTAATTTTGTGATACTAGAACATGGGTGGTTATTTTATACTAAGATTTTGAAGTTTGAGTGGGTGGTGAGACATCATAATATTTTGATCACGTTATAACATTGATGATTGCTTAATGATCAAATTGTTAATAATCCATCTGAATCACACACATGTTGCACAGTCTTTTGCAAAAATTCTTCTAGGCTCCTGCCTGGGCCACATTTAAGCTCTAGGCTAACCACAATGCCTACATATTCGTCTAGTTCGCTTAGGTGAGATATATTGCAGTCTAAGCATATAAAATGGTTTTATAGGCACCGTACCATATATGAAACAAACATTTTGATGCTTCTTGTATTTATTTCAAGCGTTTGTCTTCATAGTTGCTTCCAAACCCATCAAAATCCATGATATCCCATCATAAACCCATTAATATACTAAACAATATACTAGAATTTCATTCAAAATGTGTGAGTTTATTATAAACATTTAGTTCTGAGTAATCCTAGAATACTCCATGTCTAAGCGATTAATTTCTACTCCATGTTTATCGTTTAGCGTCTGCCTAGCGATTTTACAACCTTGACTTGCACATCTAGACATATTTGATTTTTCATGAGCAACGCAAATATTCAGCCAATAATAAAATTTTGTTTGCATATGAAATGATTTTTATTAGAGTTGGGATATACACAAAATGTGATGCTTGAAATGAGAGTGTTTTGCTAAAATTTTAGTGTGTATGTATAACTTATATTAGTAGAAATATGGTGGAAAGATACAATGTGGCATGTGATGAGGACGCTTCATAACTTCAAAAAGTAGTGTACGACTGCATGGTGGTTACGTCAATAAAAAGGTAATTATATTACAATAATGTAATATTCTTCAATTTTTTTAAATAATTCTAGGCTACTTTACAAAGGCGTAATAAGTGATTCATCCTTCATATGTTCATCATTGTGTGTTTTCCTAACCAAATAATCTTACCTTTTAAAGCACAATTCCAATCAGTTAGCATTTCCCTTCAAAACGTGCCTAAATTTTTTATACGGGTACCTTACCGGGACTGAAAGCATGAAAGTGAATTTGTACATGTCAGAAAATTAATTACACACTGAATGCATAGTAGAACATACCCAATATGTACTGTATGGTTTTATGCACCTGGTACTTGGTGTTTGCAAATACTCATGCAACCCAGCTATGTTATGGTTGTGGGTTACAATAGCTTGGTCATCTGAGAAAGAACTATCTTGATATTTTGTAGACGTAAAAAAGTCAGTGTATTTATATTGAAACAAATGTACTATATAATTTTGCATCTGCCGTTTTACAAATGTATTATATAATTTTACATATGGCATTTTCTTTAACATTTAATGTTGTATAAATTTATTGTTTACATTTTGTTCAATGTATATAATATAAAAAACAATTTAAAATATGCAATATTTGGGAAGATAGCATCGAAATGTACAATTCTTAGACTTTGAAGAAAAATAAAAATAAATAAACATATTGATGTGTAAAACAACATATTTTGCAAACACATGAAACATAGTTATGAAAGACGCGCCTAGGCGCACGGCGTTTGCGCCATTTTTGCTTACGGCGCGGCACTCGTTAAAAGGCACGCCAAATAGTGCGTCTTTTCTTTATTTTACGTTTTTTTTTTTTGGCATTTCAAACTGCAGTAACTGCTACTGCAAATACTTTTACCATCACTACAACCACCATCACTGCTACTGTTACTATTATCATCATATTCCGACGAAATCCAAGTAACTTTGTTAATATCTTTTTTTCAGTTATATGGAAACTTAATCACATCATTATTATTTCTTATTCAATTATCATCAACGAGTTAGTAACCTTACACTTATGTAATTGGCTGACCTTAACATGTCGACATTTAAAACTGAAATATATTTTATTATCCAGCATAGTTTAGATTCATTTTAATATTGTCAGAAATATATAATGTAATGTATATAAGATCATAAAATATTGTCTTGCATAGATGCAAAAGCAAATGAATGGGACTGAGAACTCGTGAACGATAAATCAAGAGAAACAACTTTTGAAGAAGAGAAAGCATTTTCGGAAAATTAACATTCAATCAGCTTGGAAACATTCCCTTAAATAGTTTTTTTTTTTTTTTTTTTTTTGGTATATGTGAATATGTCCAATATCTTTGTATGATTTGTCTGCAACATAAAGATATTTCATGATTTGGTATTTGTTAAATACAATCCAACATTAAATTTATCAGATTTAATTTTCTAGTTTATCACTAATGCGTACTATTATTTTGGATTTGAAAACTATTATGCTTGAAATTTTATGCTTTATGTCTTCTTCTTTTTTGTAAAATGCATAAAAAAATTTGTTGTATATGTTTTAGCAAAAAGCATTGAATTTTTAAATTTTTTGTTTAAATATTAAATTTATTAAGATAAATATGCGCAGTAAATTAAAAAGGCGCGCGCCCTTTGCCATGCCGTGCGCCAAGACTCCAAAGAGGGTTTGTGCCTTTTTGCGCCGTGCGCCATTAATAACACTGACATGAAATTGATCAGCCATAAAGAAAGGAAAAAGAAAACAAAATCAAATGACATAGAAGATTTGATTCTAGGACCTTTAATAAAATATAGATATTTCAAGCCGCTCGACCAACACAAGTACTTGCAGATGACAAGTAATTTACATGTTACACACACACATATACATATACATGAACAGCGTTCAAGAGCCGCTTCAAATAGTGCAACACCCTATTAGCTCCCTAATTTCCACCATCCATTTCTCTTTCTCTCTCCTCCCACTAACTATCTCTCCTCTTACTAACTTACTTTAATATAAATAGGCGGTTTAAATTAAGGAGCTAATGGGATGCTGCACTATTTGGGGTGCTACTGAACCCTGCTCTATACATATACATACATAAATATATACATATACATACATAAATATACACACACACACACACACACACACATATATATATATACATATACATATATATAGATATACATATATGTATATGTATGTGTGTGTGTATATATATAGATAGATATTGAGACAAAGAGAGAGGCATATATATATATATATATATATATAACTGTAAAATCGAGGTTTCAAAACTGAAGGCTTGTGTTTCATTATTTTATAACTGTAGACTGTAGAGCCAGCTCTTGAGGGTACTCCATGCAGTAATCAACCTTGTTTTATGGTTGTTTTCATTAAGTGTCCACAATCCACCAGACTGTATATTTACACATGTGAATATTTTGTCAATGCATCCTTTAACTCATCATCAACCGAGAAAGAAGCAATTTTACCTTTTTAAATATGTATCACTCGGATTCATTTAAGCATAACCTTGGTTTGAAATTGTTCAAGCTGTCTCATATATTTCCCATATCCTATCTTTTTTACGATGAATGTGCTTCTCTCAGCTGAATCTTACTTTAGTCTTCTGCAGCGAGAAATGTGATGTGTGCGTTATGTTTTTAAGTTGTCTTCAGCTTTCATCGCTTACCATTTTAAGTAGAGTGTTGCATGATGTGTGCCCATTTGTTGTGTTTATGTTTCTCTGCTTATGTTACTTCCACAGTCTCTTTATTTGTTTCATTTTGTTTAGACAGAAACACATAATTAAAGGGTATTATTATCTTCACACTACTCTTACCACTCTCACATACCTTTTTTCGCGTTTGTCTATTTACTCTTCTCACACACTCATGCACCTGCACACCTATTTTTTTTCGTCTTTTTAGTGCGTTCCATTTTCCTTTGAAAAAACCTCCATTTTCTTCTATTTCCTACAAAATCATTCGATGCTACTAGTTTTCCTAATTATTCTCTTAACCTATTGTAGAAAAGTTGATTTGAAATAAAGAAGAAAACAAAGTTCGGGGTTTGATCAGTATTGCTTGTTGTAAATAAGAAAATGTTCTACAACAATGAAGAATGACAACCCGCTTATGTAAATCAGATGTAAAACCGTTCACCCTCAAAGCCTATTTTTTAAATTGAAAAATAAAATAAAATATCGTTGTGTTTTGATTTTGTTTCAACAAAAATAAATTATTGTCACTCTCTTAGAAATCATGGTTGAGATTAATGGCTTAATTGTTATTGTTGTATCTTAGAAAACATCAATATAAACTACAATAAATTCAATCTAATGAGAGTATAGAAAACATGAAAACTTCACATATCCCTATTATAATAGGGAGAACTATCAATCAAAGTGTGATTTATTCTAAAACAGTCAACGGCGAGTGACTAGTCTCTTTTATTCTCAAATGGTCTGCCATTGATTGTTGGTATTGAAAGTTATTACCTTGGATTAGTTCTATATTTGCTTCATTCGCTTATGCAAAACCAAGTGACTAGTTTTTCACCCAGTTTTGCATAACCAGCCGAAGTGGGTTTTGTTGTATATTTTACCATCTAATTCAACTTTCAGTTTAAGTGGCGTTAATGATAACAATGGTGTGTGCAGATAGCAATACCCTAATTAAAAGGAAATACCAATACCCTAGTTAAAAGGTTATACGGAGACACTAGTTTATCATTCCTTTCCAACTACTGGAACGGAGCCCAAGTTGCATGTCACTCTAAACTGGACCATCGGCAATGTAAATTTGAAAACAACTCATCATCATTCTCTATCCAATGCACAGGGGTGGTGGCCAGTGGGGGCCATGTCCCCTGCACAAAATAAGGGGAGTATATATTAATAGAGTTTTAAGTAACTAGGCAAGGAAGTTTTTTTTTTTTTTTTTTTTTTTTTTTTTAAGATATAATAGAATATTTAGGGTTCTTTAACTGTAAAATTGAAATATTTAAAAACGCGTGTGATGAATCATGTTAAGGGACAAAGAGGGATTGAAAGGATGGAAGATAGAAATTATATCTGCTACTCAGTTTGAAAAAGTATGCTTATGCTGTTTTTGTTTTTTCTTTTTACGTTTGCCCCTTACAATTCTTATAATTAGCTGTTTATCATTCTATAAATCTTGCTCGTAAGCATTGTCAGTGTCTGAAACTGTTCATGTTTATAAATCGGCAAATTCAATTATTTTCCCAACAAGAATAATAACTACAGAACTATGTCTCGTAACGTAGTATATTGCAAGCTTGAAATTGGTTAAAACCTAGTGTACATTGTACTTGGAATTGATAGATACCTTGTATGCTGCGAGGTTGGAAATAATCAAAACCTAATGTGGTACATACTGAACTTGAAACAGTCAAGTCAAGGGATACATGCACTAGTTGAACTATGGATCCACTTACAGTCACAACGTTAAAATTACATGCATCAATTTTGTTTTCCTATTCAATTTGTTTATGAAAATTGAGAAAGAAAAAAGTGTAGGGTGCGTTCAGTTTATCCTTTATGATTTTGGGTTTTCGTACATGCAAAAGTGCGAACGACGCACCTATATTGCAAAGAATGAAGTTAACACACAAAACAATAAACCACTTTTTAGTATTTTCCATGTTTTAAGAAATAACCGAAGAACGATAGCCAATTCATTCATCCATCATCTCCGTCGTCCCCTCCGTCTTTGTTTCCTTCCTTCCGCAATCCCTCAAGTCTTCCCACCTTTTGTAATTAATGTCAAAATCTCAAAACACTAAACCAGCCAAGCATCCCTGTAATTTTTTGTATGTTTGTAGACATTTATTTCCTGAAAGAATTAATTAGGATAGAAAAGGAAAATTTAAGAAGAAAAAGATAGAAAAAGGAAAGATCAAATGTAGTAAAAATATGAAAAGGGCATAAGTGAAACAAACAGAGGTGGGAAACGAGGTACAGAGGGTGTAAAATTATTTTAATAGCATGCATGGTTAGAAAGGTAATTTGTGAAGTGGGAATATATTTAGCCTTATAAATTTTATCCACTGATTTGTTTTTCTTTCTAAATGGCAATGAATAACCATGCTTACGTGGAAAACTTGAAAAAAGAAAATGAAAAAAAAGAACCATAATCCGTTGCATTTAATTAATGGGAAAGAAATCAACATGATATAGAGTTGTTCAATAGCATTGATTTTCAAAGTTGTACATGTGTTGTAAAATATCATAAATTACTTGTCAATTATTAATATGTCGGAAAAGAATAAATTTTAATTTTATTAATTTTCCTTCTATGAGAATTGGATTAGAAATGAGGATATTCGGGAAAAACTTGGAGTTGCACCTATTGAAGAGAAGTTAGTCCAACACCGCTTGAGATGGTTTGGACATATCCAACGTAGACCATACGATGCAGCTGTGCGCGTTGGAATTATAGGCCGCACAGCCCAAAGAGAGGTATAGGTCGACCTAAAATGATATGGGAGGAGATAATAAAGAGAGATTTACGTAATTGGAGCATATCTGAAGAGCTGGTAGTGGATAGGAGGGCATGGAAGTTGGCAATCCATGTACCAGAACCTTAGTTTTTTTTTTTAAGACTTTATTTCACTTTTGTTGAACCTTTTTACTTTTTTTTTCATTACTATTTTAGACTTTATTTTACTTTTATTGAACCTTTTATCTGTTTGGTTATTTTAAACCCTTATATATATATATTATTATCATTATTATTTCTTTTATTTTTATTTTATTTTTGGTTTCCATATCTAGCCAACCCCAACTTGTTTGGGATATATGGCTTTGTTGTTGTTGTTGTTGTTGTTGTTGTTGTTCCTTCTATGAGAATTGGTGTTCTAACAAATTTACTCACTCGTATTTCCAGAATAAATAATCTGATTACAATAAAGTTGGCCATTGCAAGGTTATCGTTTTGGTTATGCTTCTGCCAAATGCTAATGAATGAAGTTCGGGATGGGCAAAAAAACTGATGTTTGCTTCAATGAGGTTTACGATGGGCGATATACATGCAATCTTGTCTTACCCGAATATTGGAGAGATTAGTTTCTAAATACTTGATCATTAAATCAATCACCGTCCAAATCTAAAAAAAATGCAGGAATAAAACTCTTAGCAGACTTGATATTTAAAGCAAACTACTGCATATAACATGACTTTTACTATCTGTCCATTAGGTATGATTTCCAACTAATTAATGTAGATTAGATATAAGTTTGTACCCAGACACATCTATAGGTTTTATTTTTACAATAGAGATACCTATGGTCAAGGAAACTAACTAACATGCAAGGAAGAATTCATAATGTCGACTGCTTTGCATATTGCTATCATGTTCACTTTTTGATCTTTAAGTTAGTAATAGGCTATTTCATTAACTGATCTTAGTCATATTCTTAGTCACAGGTCAGAACAGTAAAAGTTAGCAATGTCTCACTTTCTGCATCGCAGCAGGATATCAGAGAATTCTTCTCCTTTTCTGGAGATATATTTTACATTGAAATGAAAAGGTCATTTTCTTAGACTATTACCGTGATTAATATCATGAGCTTCAAATTGTTTAGAAACTGGATACATAGTTTTTTTTTTTTTTTTTTTTTTTTTTTTTTTTTTTTTTTTTTTTGAATATTTTTCAGTGAATCTGAAAGAACACAAGCTGCATATATCACGTTCAAGGATTCACAGGGAGCAGATACAGCAGTGCTTCTTACGGTACAAATTCGTTCAATGAAGTTTCAGTAATCGTGGATTTTAGTTCTTGCACGTGTTGTAGTTCCTCAGTGTATTTGAATATCTATGCAGGGGGCCACTATAGTTGATCTTTCTGTCACTGTAACGCTGGAAGAACATTATCAACTTCCGCCCGAAGCTTACAAATCTTCTGCGGTATAATTCTTAAAGTTTCTATTACTGGGAATCTATAAGAAATTTAGTAAGAAGAATAGCACTAATATCTATGAGCAATCATACTCAAGAACTATTTACTAAATGAATCATGCATTCAAACAAACGTTGATAATGCATCCTTGTAAAATAGACGATGCAATGGATCAAACTCATCTCATGCGACAATTGATTTATTTGTCAATTGAGCTACTAAAGATTAGTATCGTAACTTCTTGTGCAATTAGTGGGATCCACCATGCTTAGTGTATATTTTATACTTCTATATTTCTCTATAGAAATCGCTGGTATTTTCATTTTGGGGTGGCAATTTTGGACATGAAACAAAACCCAAAATGAGACAAAACATATGTAGGCCATTTAATCTTCTTAATTTACCTGAGGTTGATATTAGAAAGGGACCTAACGATTAGGAATTGTTGTGTCACCGATTATGTTATCTATTTGTATTCATGGAATTTTCCCATACACGTATATAAATAATTGGCTTTCTCTCTCTTTTCACATGGATCAATTATTCAGATATAAATTAGTGGTTAAAATCAAAGGACTAGATAATTGTGTCAAATAAGGGAGTGTTGCAGATCCTAGCTCATTCATATGCACGGGCATGCGCATGTGCCTGTGCATGCATTCTAGCAGTGCACTGTTCATTGTCAACTGGTATATTAAATTTGTAATCAACAATTTAGTTGACAATTGATATAAAAAATGTGGTATGTTCTTAAAAAATGTGGTATGTTCTTAATAATCATTGTCAGTTGCCGATCAAAATAGTGATTTACTATTATTTATCCATTGATAATTATCATCAGTCTAACAATATTGCAAGTGCAACAGAAATGTCAATTATCAGTATCTCAGTGGGATAGTAATTAAATGTCAATATCTGTTCTTCTGTAGAAGCAAAATTAATTTACAAACTAAAAAAAGCTGCAATAAGAAAAATCATTGCTAATTCAAAGAAATATTTTTCCCGCTTATCTAAAGGTAGATGAAAACAACATAGCAGAGTCAACAATCCAAAAGGCAGAAGACATGATGAGCACAATGCTAGCGAAAGGCTTCGTACTCGGCAAAGACGCCCTAACACATGCAAAAGCATTCGATGAGCGGCACAAACTAACATCAAACGCCTCCGCCACCATAGCAAACCTGGATTCAAAGATCGGACTGACCGAGAAGCTGAACATCGGAACCACAATCGTGAACGAAAAGGTTCGAGAAGTAGACGAAAAGTACCAAGTATCTCAAATGACTCGATCCGCCCTCGCTGTTGCTGAACAGAAAGTAACAAGTGCTGGAAATGCCATTTTAAGCAATCCTTATGTGCTATCCAGTGCGTCCTGGGTATCTTCTGCATTGAATAGAGTGACGAAAGCTGCAGGTGACGTGGGGTACATGACCAAAGAGAAGGTTGGGAGAGCGGAGGAGGAGAAGGAGATTATGTACGGTCAGAGAATGGGACTGCTTAATGAATTCGCTATGCTTCATTTGGATGAGAGTTACGGGGAAGGGCCTGCTATTGTTCCTGTCAATTCTGCACAGCTAGTTGATTTGGAGAATGCTTGATTTTATTTTGATCTGTTTCTTATTCACATTAATATTCTTTGTTCGTTTTTTGTCAAAAAATACAAGTTTTTTTGTCAATTTTTGTCTTGCATTTGTAACTATCACCAGATTAAGCGATGTCATAGCTTATAAGTACCCTAGATGGAGGGTTCCTTTAGATGATTAGAACTTCATGACGAGGTCATGATTCCTTTCCTGTTGATATCAATATATAAACTATTATTCTACCATGGCATATCTGTTGGTTCTTGTATTTTTAAACAACTTTTATGTTATTTTCGGTTTGTGTTTCGTTAACTAGCTATCTTCCTTTATGTCACCTTTGTGCAAACCGTTTTTTAATTCATTTTCTTATATACAATCAAATTGCTGTTATTATTTTATCATTGTATTAATATAAAATCAGCAAGTCCGCTTCAGTTCGGAAACGTACACAATTAATTGTTATTTTCCATGTGTTTTGACTTAACCAGCTCTCTTCCTTGTATCAGCTTTATGCGAACTTTTTTTTAATATTCACTTTCTTACATAAAACCAGCGTGTTAACATAAAATCAGCAATTCTACTTCAACCTGGGAAGCGTACACGATGGGGATATCCAAAGTCACCTATTTTTTCGCTTGTATGTTCGTGCATCCACATATTTTATAGCTTGTATGTTTCTGCACCCACAAGAGCATCACCAGCAACAGCGTTGCTATGAAAATGGTAAATGTCACTATTTTATTATGCTCCCTCATGCTGCAGCAGAAGCGATTTCAATGTGGAAAAGAAATCAAAATGTAATTTTTTTCTCTTCTTTCATAGTGACGCTATTAAATGGGGCTCGGATTCATGTTTATTTGTTAAACGGGAGAAGGAAATGTAAATCATCCGATAAATCATAAACGGGAATCTGATCCTAGTTTTTAGGTTTATAAGAAAATAAAATAAAAAAATATACGTCTTTTTCGATCTTCACCATTTACTGCTAAAGAGATAGTTCTTTCTCATTTTTGCTTTCATGCTAAACTTTGAGTGAGAAAACGAAAAATCAACAACACATTGGTGTCCAAGTAGATAATCAAATGCAATCAAAACATTAACACGCAAGCCCAGACTATAAATGCTAGTATCATACGGTATATGTAGTAGTTTGAAGGTATCTGTATTAGTATAATACGGTATTTGTAGCACTTTGAAGGTATTTTTTTTGTTTTCGTCTTCAACCATTCAAACTAAAATCAATGAGGAATTTAATATTGTTGCAAGAGTGAAAATAAACTTTAAAGTGATTGAAGTGTTTCGATAAATGCAATGATCAGTATTTAAACACATTTTTTTGTAACGATTCACTCCGAGACTCGTCATAATAAAGAGCACTACTCAATAGTATTGTCTATTAGAGCGGATGGTATTGTTGGGAATGCAGATTAAATATCTTAAGGCAAACTAAACACTATAAGTTGTTTGAGGGGGGGGGGGGGGGGGGAGGGGTGTTGGAGCTTAACCGTGTTTTATGGATATATAGATTCCTTGACCTCTATTTAAGTTGATCAGAATGTTATGAAAATTACAGATATGAATAATCTTAAGATCAACCACATATGCATATAATAATAATCTAGTGCAAGTCCAATGCAATCAAAAGATTAACATTCAAGCACACTATAAATGCCAGCATAATACGGTATTAGTAGCAATTTGAAGGTAATTTTTTTCTTGTTTTCAACAACTCAAACTAAAATCAGCAAGGAATTCAATATTGATGCAAGAGTGAAAAATACAATAAAAGTGACTGAAGTGTTTCAATAAATGCAATGATCAATATTTAAATACATTTTTTTAATGTCCCACCTTGAGACTCACCCTAATAAAGAACGTTACTGAATAATACTGTCTATTAGAGTGGAGAATATGGTTGGTTAGGAGATATCATCCGTAATATTATATTAGATGAGTATTTAATTTGTCGAAGGATTTTTTTTCCTTACCTCAAAAGGATCGATATACTCAATTTATTTTATATAAAACTACGATTGCTAGAGATCGTATTTAGAACAAACTATAACTTATCACAGAACAAAATACATATAGATACAACCACAAAATATATCATATGCATGTGCTACATAATATAATGATTACATATGAACCATATACATCATGTCTCAAAAAAAATAAACATACATATGGCATAACTACACAACGAAGATAATAGCTCCAAAGAGGTAGTCCAATATGTATCAGCTAACCCTGAATCAACCGCAACTATAAACCTAATATAATTCGGTCTGACAGGAGCAATAGATACATGAGTCAGTCTAGTTGAAATGATGATCAAACGATAATGATATAAGGTTATACAAGGGAAAACTCTTCTTACTACGAGAAGAGTAACTAAAAGATATTACATAGAATATCGGGCCACAAGCAACATGATAATGATATAAGAGAGTTCACTACATTTAATAAGTGTTAGCTTTGAGCTAAACACACATCATCTTTTAAATCAAAAAGAGCATAAAAATACAGACATCAAATCACCATCAAAATGCTCCAAATACTGCATGATAAATTCATAAGGGTTTAATTTCACAAAAGTGATCACAAATCTTAAATACTCAAATTAGTCGTAAGGCTATAATGAAAATTCATCATAATTCATCATCAAAAATGGATCTAAAACATCACAATCACCAAATTCACCAAAGCCACAAAATGGATCCAAAACATCAAAAATTATTGCACATGCATCAAAAGTGAGCTCGCCTCGGAGCTTATGTCAAGTACTATATACGTATTCAGACGCCGATCACTATGACCCCTCCGCCCGAGTGTATCTTGACCTCCTTTCTCCGGTCAAGAGAATACGCATATAAGACTCCCCCGAGTCTAACTTCCCCGTGAAGCGAGTACTAGCACCGGAAGCTAGAGTACTAGCACACACAAACAATAAAGAACGTGTTCACGGACTCTCAAACAATAATCTGAGTAATGAAAACAATATGTCTCATACCGTATGTTTTCACTACTCAATTTACTATAAGCTAGCGCACTTCACACTAAAAAAACATCAAATATCTTCGTTCGACGACTCTGGAATTAACCAATATAATCAATCTATGCGTCTCATATCACATGAATAACTATATCGTTTAAATCGCATTCTCCCTTTCTCAAAGTGTGTAAAAACGTGTAATTTTATATGCGAGAAATATTTGATTTTGGGAAAACTAGTTTATAAAACTTTCGGATTATTTCTTTGAAAATCTCTATATTTCGAAAATATCATTTGTACAATTGCCTAGAGATGATTTTATTTTAAAAAAAAACTAAATTTTGGAAAATATATATTTCTCTCTCTCTCTCTCTCTCTCTCTCTATATATATATATATATATATATATATATATATATATATTTGAAAATAACTTTCTAAAAACGTCTACAGTGTAGGAAGCCAACACGAAAAAGAACAATAAATCTCAATAAAACACAGATGAAATTCGCGTAATTTGAATAACAGATGCAACAGAATTTTGGGCATATGAATAGCTATCAAATAAAACACTTAAAATCAGCATGCACACAAGTTAAAATGGATAAAAACTAAGTTATCTTATGCATGGCAATCACCAGTATACTTCAGGGAAACAACCAGTAGGAAGAAAAACTTCCTAGTCAACAGCGCTTCTGTGCCGACACAGGGCTTGGTTGTGTCAACACAAGCCTAGCCCGTGTTGACGTAGTACACGCAAGTTCTATAGGTGATTCCGCCTGTGATGAACTTGATTCCAAGCCTCGTTTTGGTTGAGCTACTTGAAGAATTCACAACCAAAATTTTCAGGATCATAGTTCAAACACCAACAACATATAAGAAAAAGAATTTCAAAATCATATATGATATGAGAGAGTTATTTACTCCCAAAATTGGACATACAACTGTTTTTGCAAGTTGAAACTAGAGATGAAATTGAGTTTTACAATGAATAAAACCCAATCTTTTCTTCAAATTTTCTGCTTATACAAGATTATTCAGCTAGAATGAGTGAGAAACTCACCTTGGATTTTGGATTTAGCAAGTTACAACAAATAATTTGAGAAATATAACAACATTGTCACTCAAGATGCCTTGAAATCACATATAAACTAGTTTGTTGTAACATGCAAACACCAAGATGAGAATAATCAACCAAAAACATGATTTGTGACGAAATAACTCCATGAATTTGTAGAGATTACCTATAGATTCAAAGGCTGTTTATTTTCTTTCACTTTTGATTTAGTTTGCAAGAGTTTTGATTAAGATTTGGTGGGGGAATGAGTTTTGTTTTTACTATTAATTTTGGGAACAAGGTGTTTCTACCTTTTGTCTTATTGTAAAAATTTATTACGTACGATTTTTAGCTTTCTCCATATGTCTTTAAGGAAAATTAGAAATTAACAGGGACTAGGGCTCAATTAGAGAATGAATGTTATGTTAGGCCAAATAGTTGTAATTAGCATGCATTAACCCTCGTTTTCAAATATTTACATATTTTATAGTTGTGAAATACAAGTTTTACATCAAACTACTTAAAATAATTTCTCATGTTAATATTTTCAATTAATTTACAAGTTTAAATATTTTCCCATACAATTTTAAACATTCTTTTATATTTGCACACCAAAATTCATATTTTAAATAAAAACGTCATTTCATCTTTATTTTTGTTAAACTTATAACCTTTATAAATTATAGCTTTGTAATAATTCACACAAACTTATTAAAATGTTTATAACTTATTTTAATATCAATTTATTTAAATTATGTCCAAATTTTACATCTTTGAACAATTTTATGTATTATTATCCAATCTTTACATTTTTTAATTTAAATATTGCACAAATTACATCAACTTATTAAATTAAATACCAAACTTCATTCAATATTATTCTTAACATGCTTAGTATTGGATTTTAATCAATATTTACACTTTTTTGTTTGCTTTTATCTCAAACAAGTTAAAATCTCTATTTTCATAACAAAATTCACTATTTGTCACTAAATTTGATATTTAACCCCACAAGTGCATTCAAATCTCTCAAATTCTTATAGCTTACACTACAAGGTTTTACAAAATTTTGTTTTGTGCTTATCTAAATTTTATTACCTAACCTAAACTTTAAATTTTACTTTTATCCCTGCCTCAAGATTTCCAACGCGAAGATTTCGAGAAAGAGTAATGCAACTATAGGTGAAAATGTCGCATCCACGTCATCATCAGCTAAGAAAAAAGAGAATACAAACCCCTTACGAACACATACTTCCACCAACAGCCTATAGGCCTCCGCCACCTTACGGTCTTACACTGCTCCTGAACAGCCACAATCACATGTGTCAGAGATCCACACATGCCTGTTACACATAGCAGACTCCGTGGACTTTAGTTCACTGATGTTGTGCTCTATGTTAGGTGGAGTCAGCTATGGGCTTTATAGCTGAGTTTCTTAGTTACAACAGCCCGGTCGATCCGGTTGCTTTAGTGTTGATAAGTGCTGGCCCTATGGAGCAGATGGATTCAGAGGCGGTGCAGTCATCTTTTGTTGTGGGTCACCGTCGCTTTGGTAATGATTATTTCCTTGCGAGGCAGGTATGCTTTAAACTCTTTTTTATTTTGAGCGATGGCACATTGGTGTTACCTGATTTGCAGTTGTCCTGTTTTGTTTTCGGGGTTCCTTTGTTTGGTCTAGTTTTGCATGTTAGCAGTATTCCCCTTGTTGTTGGTTTTACTTTGCCCTCAGTAACCCCTTTTATTGGTTATTTTTCTTGCGCCTGTGGTTATGTATGGGCGCAAGCCTTAGGATTAGATCATGTCGATTCTTTCTGTCTTCTGACCAAGAACGTGGTTGTGCATGGTCAGTTTTGGCCTTTTGGGCATGTTTAGTTCTGCTTTCTCCTTTTTCCCAATATTTGATTGTGCTGGTAGCTCGGCTTATGGATTTGTTGTTTGTGTTCTTTTGGGCTTTTCAGTGGTGATGTATGTTCACTTTGGTTTGCTTATTCGGGTGAGTCTTAGCAAGGCCATCTTTGTGTCGTTTGAGACTCTGTATTATTGGTTGTGGTTTGTGGGCTTTCGGAGGCTTTGTAGGGGGCTTCATAGTGTGTGGGCTATTCGGGTAGGTTGGTCTCTCTGTTGTAGGCATATAGTAGATTCTGATATGATCCACTATACGGGCTACCAGGGAGATTGCCGGCTGTTATTGTCTGCACAATATGTCGCTTACCCGGGCTTAGGCGTAGGAACTTTACCTATTCCGCGGGTATGTCATTCTCATGACAACTCCACTTTAATAATGATCACACAAGAATTATGGATGCATCATTTAATCTACTCTACATTTAGCATTGTTTTTTCGTTTTCTTCTTTCCTTTTGAGTCATTCACCACCCGTTGATAGCCCTGCTTCTGCTATGTCTGTTTGTTCTACTCTTCCTGAGTTTTCTGCCTGTTTTGCTTCTATTGTCCCGTTGTGTCCCCTATCCCTCAATGTCGCCCCGTTTCCTCTATTTCCGTCTCGTCTCCTCTTCTTAGTAAGGAAGAGATAGCGATCATTAATGATCGTCTATCTTGACTTACTAAGAATTAATGTCTCTCTAGATCGAGTGTGTTGTCTTCCCTTCCTCCACATCAGAGTTGTGGGATCCCTTCTGATTTTTCTGTGTCCTCTGAGGCTTCCTCGCTCTCATCTACACGCTCCATGCGTCGTAGTCAGTGGGCGACACCTCGCACTCCCTAGACCATTCGCACACGCTCTATAGTGGCATCTGAGCAGATCGTCAGATCTATGCGGCATACACTGTATTTTATCTGAGCTGGGTGGGTCCTGCTTTTGTCTTTTGGTCCATGTTCTCTTTTTTTCCTTTTTTGTGTGTCTTTGGTTGTGTTGGTTGGTTTTTATATGGAGAGTTTCCTCTTCTGGAACGTTCGCGGTATAGGCAACGATGCTTCTGTGGCTAGATTCAAGCGCATTGTTAAGAAGCATTCTATCCTTCTGGTGGCACTCCTGGAACCTATGGTCGGCTCGGAGGAGATCACTAAATCGATTTTGTCCCTTGGCTTTGGTGGCGCCTTAGCCAATGTGTCAGACAAGATTTGGATTCTTTGGTCCATAGACATTGTTGTTCATCCTATTTTCAGCTTGGACCAGCTACTTTCGGTAGCCTGTTCGATTCCATCTTTTTCCTTTTGTTCTCTGCTTTCTACGCTAAGTGTTACAAGATTGAGCGATTGGCTCTTTGGTACGATATCCCCGCCCTTTCCAACTTGGGTTTGTAGGTTTCGATTTTGGGAGGCGACTTCAATGCGTTGTCGCCTGCCAAGCTGAGAAATGGGGAGGGAATGTCGTTAACCATGTGGCATTTGCGGATTTCAATGCCTTCATCGTTAGTTCGGGTCTATCCAAAGTCTCTTTCATTGGCTCGGCTTTCACTTGGTGTAATAACCAAGACGGGCCTAACCGGATTCTTTTTAGACTTGACAGAGTTTTCGGCTCGGAAAGTTGGTTCAACCTTCCATTCTGTTTCTCATCTGCATCGATCCTTTTCGGACCATGCTCCTATGTTTCTCATCTGCACTCCCCATACTCAATCTGGCTCTTCCTCTTTTAGGTTCCAGAGTATGTGCAGATCTTATCACTTGTTTCATCGGGTTATGGAAGATTCTTGGAACCCCCCGGCAGTTGGCTTGCCTTCTGTTATGTTTTCTCGTAAGCTTAAGCATATAAAGACTTGCCTCAAGTCTTGGAACGTGCAAGATTTCAAGAACATTTTCGACCGTGTCAGAGAGACTGAAGAGATTCTTATTCTATCAAAAGTGTTTTTCGATGAAGTTCCCTCCCCTGCTAACAAGGAGGCATGGGATCTGGCCCAGTTATCCTTTTCGTCGGAGCTCCGTGTCGAGAACGTCTATCTGCGCCAGAAGGCAAGGATCAAGTGGGTTGTCGAAGGTGATTCGAACTCCAAGTTCTTCCACTCTTCCACTCTTAAGAAGAACATGCTTCTTACGATTCTTCAAATCTAGCGCCCTGATCTCTCTGTGGCTTCCACTCCGGGGGAAGTCAAGGAGACCATCCTTTCTCACTTCCAAACCTTTCTCGGCTCTCCTTCGGTTTCAGTTGCTAATTCGAATTTTCTAGCCTTCATTCCCAGATTGGTTCTTCCCTCGGAGAGTGTTGACCTTTCCTCTCCTCCTTCTCCAGAGGATATTCACGCTTCTGTCTTTGCTCTTAGTAAGGATAGTGCTAGTGGTCCCAACGGCTTCAATGGGTCTTCTTCTGGAGTGTTTGGCCTACCATCTAATCGGATTTCTGCCTAGAAATTCGGTTTTTCATCTCCGGTGGAGAGTTGCCTTAGGACTGGACTTCCACCAACATGGTCCTTATTCCTAAGTGCGAAAATCCTCGTACCTGTGCGGGTTTACGTCTGATCAGCTTGTGTACCTTCTCTAACAAGGTTATATCTAAGGTCTTAGCCACTAGGATGGCTCTGTTTCTTCTGCGTATTATTTCCTCTTCTCAAAATGGGTTTGTAAAAGGACGATTGATTACATATAACGTCCTTTTAACCCAGGAGTTGGTGTCTTAGATTGATCGAAAAGTCAAGGGTTCTAATGTGGTCGTCAAGCTGGACATGGCTAAAGCTTACGATCATGTACTAGTTTTTCATCATTAAGGTTGTAAGTGCTTTTGGGTTTCCCGAACCCCTTATCGATATTATCTGGAGGCTCATTTCCAACTGTTGGTTTTTCATTCTCATCAATGGATCAACCAACGGGTATTTCGAGGTGGGAAAGGGACTTCGTCGGGGAGATCCTCTCTCGCCTACTTTATTTGTTATCGCAGCCGAGGCTTTTGTTCGTGACTTACATTCACTTATGCTAGCAAATCAGATTCAGCGATTTGGCATCCCTTCGGGCTGCCCTCTCATATCTTCCTTATCCTTCGTTGACGAAATTATCATTTTCACGAATGGTAGTCATCACTCAGTTTGTCGCCTTGTCTGCCTCATTCAGCAGTACGAGAGGTGTTCGAGCCAGCTCGTTAATTTTGCTAAAAGTTGCTTTGTCCCAGCGAGTGACTTGTCTACGGTTAGATCTTCTTGGATTGAAACCCTCACCGGTTTCAAGGCCACCTCCCTTCCCTTATCGTACCTCGATATTGTCCTTTACCGAGGTCATAAGCTCAACGCTATTTTTGACCCCTTGACTGATAGAGCCAGGGGAAAGATCATAAGGTGGAATACATCGCTTCTTTCTCAGACAGGAAGACTGGTTCTCATAAAGTCTATACTTGAACCTATAGGATCGCACGTCTTTGGTGCTATGACTCCTACTGTAACGACTCGGATTTCGCCCGGACCCAATCGATCGCAAAATCGACTAAGACCGTTCAAAACCCGAATACCTAACTCTGGGATTACAACACATCAGAACAAATAACAGAAGAATTTTATAAACATCATAATAATGTTACATCAAAATACAGAATATATCAGAGTACATCGATAAATAATAATACAACGAAAGATTAATTTACAATAAATGTAATACAATGCACAGCGGAACAATTAACTAACACGGCGGAAGGCTATCATTGCTCTGGACACAGCTTTAAGCTTTGATCCAGAATCCTGCTCAATATATCTGCAAAATAAGCTACTCGACTGCCCGTGTGGATAAGAGGGCACCCGAGTTTGCAAAGTGAAACAAACCACGGGTCATTCATGGAACTAGTATGAGGAATCTTTACTTAACTTAACTAGTAATAAGGCTAATCATAGGACCACGCCGCTAATGCGGAACGGGTTTACTCCATTGGATTGCCAGTGCATGAAATAAAATAAACCGTTAAACAACGCAATGCTTTTTAGAAAAATGAAACCATTATAAGACTCAAGTCTCATCACACAATGCAATGCAAACCGGAGGATAGAGTTTTACCTTATAATGGTCAAAAATGCTTGATACGATAAAAACGGATTTGATATTATTATTAGTGTATATATGTTTCAAAAAAAAATTTAGTCATAATGTATCAATCATAGACGGCATAGTACCCTATCGTACTATGTCGCCATACTAGTTCTACAATCAAAACCGCATGGTGTCGTATTGGAAGTTGGATTTCCATCATGAGTCAAGGCTAAGAACGCTCTCCTTATCGATTTGAGACACTCTAGCAATGTCTCAGGATCCCCCGCAGTGAACCCTTAGATCCTGCAGGGCCGGTCCACAAATACGTTAGTGGATTATGTAACGTCCCAGATTTTTGAACGATGTTTACGAATATTTAAAACTTGTTTAAATATTAATTTGGCAATATTAGCAGATTTTATATTGAGTTTACTTTATAAAATCGAGTTCAAAATATATAATTTATTATATAATTAAAACGAGCTCGAAAACGACGCGGCAATTCATAATTTTCTATCTGAACTTTAATTGAATATACAGAATCCGGTTGAAATCAGAATTCTATGAAACAAGAAACGTTTGAACCAATTTGATTATATTTTACTAATAAAAGAGAAAAAATGTGATTTCGTCATATAGATGGTAAGATATGCCCAGATTAAAATTTCCAATAGTCGCTATAGAATCGTTCACCGACCGTAACGGTTTATTCGATATAACTAGATATCGGTTTCGAATTTAGACAAGATTCTTTTGAGACGTAGTTATAATTTAAATTTTAGAATTTTACTGTAATTTTTAATAAATTAAATATGCAACTTTTTATTTGAGGTATTTTGCACCCTGTATCAATATTTTGGGATTTCACAATATAAGTTAACCTACCGATATTATTATATTTTTGGGATCGTGGTACCTCGCTAGACACGACTATATTTTTATTTCTGTCTATAGGGGTTTGTATGTAAGCGGAGTATTATATGACGGGGTACGCGTATAAAACGGTTACCGATAGAAATTGAGAACCACATTAAAATAAATAAATAAAAAAAAATTGACATTTAAGAGAGTCGTTCGCACTTTCGCCTAACCAACCCTAAAAAAAACTCCTGCCATGTATTTTCAAATCGTTTAGGGGTGACATTTGATCAGCCTACCTTGTCCTACCAAATATATTAGTCTAGTCTACCCTATATATGCTATGCTGTAACAACATTTCAAAGCAACCATCAAATAAATAAGACTGCTCATTCGTACACATGCGTACATTCCTTTCCGCAAACCAACTTTAGGCCTAAGTAAGTAAAGGCACATGCAAGATTACTCCTCCCATCCTAGTCTGAAGGCTGCAGATGCTAGAACACTTCAGCTTCACAAGCTATGAAAAGCAAATTCATGCAGCCTAACCGAAATTCGCAAATGCAAATACAGTCTTCACATCAAATGTGTTTTCACCGTCAATCCCAAATCACCTTGCCGACCAAGTCTTTACGAATGAAATGACATTTCGAAACCGTGCAGACCACGTCTGTACTCAACTGAAAGTGACACCGTATGCCAACAGCTTGCTACCCACGCTGTTTCTCCATTATATAAATGCTCCGTTTCTTTCTATTCTCTCCAAGCAAAGCAAAGGAGAAAAACCGCACTTCCTCTACAGTAATTATTAAAATCATAACAGCTTGTAATTTATTCCTTAAATCCAGTAGGTTATATTTAGATGCCTGCGGAATTTCTATTCATCGTTGTGGAGTTCTTGGAGGAGTTCGGACATGTAGTAGCGGGCGAGCGATGAGGCTGTGAGAGCTGTGCTCGTTTCTGGGGTTACGAGGTGGAATCCGGGAAGATGCGGGAGCGGTGCGTGGGAGCTTGTTGTTTGTTTCAGTAGGGATTCATGTGAGTATTGACATGGGAAGAATGGCAGTTCGGGGGGGGGGGGTAAGTGGGAGCAGTGGATGAGCAGGCGTTTCACAGTAGTGATGAGGAAAGAAGATGGCGCTGTGTTCATTTTGAATTGCAGTAAGAAGAAAACCACGAGGATGAACGTGAAGGAGCTGTAGCGTAGAGTCAGGAGTGTGTTCGAATGAGGCAGGGGGCGTTATACTTCTGATGTGGAAGAATATATGTATACAGGAAGCAGTGGATCCGGAAATTTTGAAGCAGCAGGTATTGAACAGAATATGAACAGTAAACTATTTATAATGTCTAATCCTATTCGTTAAGAACTAATTTAAGTGCCAAATTATTTTTAAAGTGCTTAACCGTGACTATCAGTGCCTAAACGAAAATTCAAGTGCCTAATTTCCCTCTTGTTTAAACGTAAGCTGAGTCGTATCAAGTTATAAGTGGCACTGATCGGTTTATATATGTAAGGTAATTAGAATTAGTTTTAACAGTTATTTAGAGCATAATATATACATTAAATATTGTAAAGTGTATGATATGCTCCCAGGTAAATTTGCCTAAAATTAATCGATTTTCTGAGGTATGAACTAACGTTATGAGTTATAATATATGGCCCATCTTTTAGTTATACACCCGGACCCAAATGTGTTTAATCGAAAGAAAAACATAACAAGGCTGATTTGTTAAGTCCTCTAAGCTTGCCTAACCAAGTAAAAAAAAAAAAAAGGCCGTTTATATTAAAACATAAATAAATGTTAAATATTATGTTTAGTTAAGGTTTAACTAATATAAAACAAAACCTGTGATGGTCAAAAATTCATATAACCCCTTTTCAATAGTTAACAGAGTACGACCAAACCAGAGGACGTTGGAGTATCGTGACAAGCACTTCATTTGGGAATCGATTCCAACGCGTTTGAATATAACCGAAACGGTTGTTGGCTCAACGAAAGGATATCAAGGTGAGTTTACTCACTCAGTTTACCCGTTTATATTTTATATAAACCGGGTTTTATTTTATTTTGTGTGCAATGTTTGCTGATGGTTGTTTGTTAACCGTTATTGGTTGAACTGTATGGTTGTGTTAAAATTGAGGTAACCATTGTGATGCAGGGAAGGACAGGTTGGAGGAATCCAACCGGATTCCTCAAATATGTTGTTATTTATATGAACCGTTAATCAGTTTGATTGATCATTTGTTGTTGAAACCAAATCCAACACTTGTTTGATTTTAACCAATGGGTGACATTGGTTAAGTATTTATCGGCAGATGGCCCGTTAATGAATCGTTTTATGGAAATTGGTTTATCGTCATGAAAAGCGACAGAAATACAGTTATAAAGTTGTTTATAACTAAAGTTAGTTTTGAAATCTAGTTTGTATAGATTATTTTAAATGAAGTGATTAAGAGAAATAAATGATTATGTTTGTTTTGAACTTACAAAGAAGTATACAAAGTAAGATTTGCATGTTAGCGAGTTTTGCGGCAAATATGAAGCGATTTACCAAATGTTTAAGATTGAATGTAATGGTTAAATGGGTTTATTTAACCTAACTAGATTGTTAATTAAATCAAAATGAAAGTATTTAAATTAATCTTCTTTATTTAACCAAGTGATAATGGTTAACAAAGTAACCGTGTTGAAATGTCCAAGTCAACCACTTGAATAAGAATTGTTATTTTAAACTATTCATTTGATTGGTGATTATCGTTGAAATTAAGTATCATTTTTTTTAATAACCTTTTGAGGAAGATTAATTATTTTTGTAGTAAACCAACTGATATGAATAACGGTAGAAGATTGACAAGGAATCGAACTGAAAAGGGATTGTAAAAGAATAGTACATGAATTTATAAAGAGACTCGATAAACAAAATCTGAATATACATGTAATAATGTTTTCTAATGGAACCAAGTATTTTTGATATATCAAGTCGAGCTTTCTATAAAAAGAAAAATGTTAACCTTTAAGGTGAATAATACCAGATTTGAAATGGAAATGGTGGTAAAGGAGATTTGCTGAATAAAACCCTGTTTATAACCAAAGGGCATTTTAGTAAGTTTACTCATATTTATATGAGTTAGAATTTTTGATTTATCCCTTGAAGGGAATTTTACAAAAAGGAAAGTTTGAACAAATTGCATACGAGTTGAAATCGAACAAAAGCTTGAGTAGATTGAATTCTACTGTAAAGGTGAAGATAAAATGGTGAGATATGGGGAGAAATGTTTTAGATATAGAATGGAATTAATTGAATCAAAGTGGTCATAAATGGGGATATAGAGATGACTGGGTTAATTATTGAAATGAGATTTCGTTAATAAACTTCTATTTAATCCGAAGATAAGAATGTTGTCGATTCAAGGTCTGAGAGGTAAATAAAATACCCCAACTTAAACGACTTCATGATTATCCAAGGGTGATATTGGTTTAGAGACGAAGGTAGTTGAGGAAATTAAAATGTTATTTCTGCGAAGGATATGATAAACTGTAATTTGAAAGGTTGAGTAAATTGATTTGGGAATAAGAAGTGAAGGGGCGTACTTCAGATATCGAAAGAGTTATAAATGAATGTTTGACTAAACGAGGCCAAATGACGCCGTATACTGAACCAATGGATCCCCTTTATTTTATATGGGTGATTGTTGTTTTGATAGTTAAAACACCGACTATCAGAATTTGGCCAAATCGATTGTTGGTTCGGAAAGACCAGATCGAATTTATCTTCGAAACCCATTCCGACCAATAAATACGTAAACGTTAAAGATGTCAGAAGATGATCGAGGTGGAGCATTGAAGACCGTTGAACTTCATAAGCGGAAGAACTACTCGTTAAATTTCTCTGGCTAGCTACCAGAGTTGTGATGACTTGTGATTCTGTCGTGATTGGAATCTTCGGGTTGCAAGGACTACTCGCTACTGATCCATGGGGTGATTCCTATATTGGATGCAGTAGGAGAGTGCCTTCGGTTCATCCTGTTCCTGGATGACGTGTATGGACGATGTAAAAGGTGGCCAGATGTTTCAAAAGTCGATTATAACCTCAAGCCTCATCAACCGGGAAATGACAAAAATCGGGCAGGCAGCATGGCTATGTGGGTCGCTCCCATTAGGGTGTATGATCACCTATCTAGAGGAATTCCATTTGTTTCTTTAATCTATATTCGATGCTGTCCCTTGTCGGGAGGCGGTTGCTGATCCCAACCGTCGGTGATATACATTCGATACACTCAAGTGAAATGAGTGGTCGGTCATGTGAGGGCCGGGTTGCAAGATGTTCTTGTTGAACCCAGTGTATTCGTCTCTAGAGATACACGTTCGGAAGGTGGTCCCATACCTTGTCAAGTTGGAATCCAATATCCAATAAGTGCCCACGGTTTTCGATTGTATACTATATATGTGGAGCGTGAGATGCAAGCGTTCCACTAGATTGTTATTTATTTGTATTTAGACATTATTATAATATCAGAATAAGATCTGATTTCAAAACTGTTTTGGGTTATAGTAAGGTAAAAACCGTCCGTGTTTATGTGTGGGCTGGTCTTACTATTATCCTTTCCTTTCGAAAGGAGTTTGAACTTTAAAATCAAGTTGGATGGTTCCCCTTAAACTGTGCGAGTTATTCTCACTCTGGTTCACCAGACTGACCCGGTATTTGAAATGCTCGGGTTAGCCCGGGTTGCAGGTTCAGGTTATCAGATGCTCTGAAGTTCAGAGACGAGCTGGAGAGGTCCAGGCGTATGATTTAGACAAAATATTATTCCGCTGTGTTATTTTTGAGGACAGGTTGTTATAGCTGTCCAGATTGTCTGTGGTACTCTGATGTTGTAAGTATATTTTCAGGCTCTCAATAAAGATTATTTCTATATTATATTTTGTTCCGCTGCGATGTGAGACTCTGTATAGTGTGTGTTCTTCTTCTTATTCTTCTATTCTAATATTTCTATCTTATCTTTCTCATCCTCCAACTTCTTTCTTCTAGCTTTCTGGAGATTCGATACTCGAGTGGGACACCGTTTGTGTAAATGTCGATAATTCGAGTGTCGAATTTTCCGGGTCGCTACAGTTGGTATCAGAGCTATTGGTTGAGTAGTAACCTTGGCTCTGTGGCGTGACTCAGTATAGATGGGGTTAGTAACACCCTAGAATGAGTTGAGTATATATGAGAGCACGTACTTGTAATTGATTTTAAAATTATTTTCAAACTATTTTGAAAAAGGGGTAAATGAAATAATTTTG
The DNA here is from genome assembly GCA_030737875.1 of Allium sativum. Lineage (NCBI taxonomy): Eukaryota > Viridiplantae > Streptophyta > Magnoliopsida > Asparagales > Amaryllidaceae > Allium > Allium sativum. The sequence goes on along the minus strand of CM060921.1, from coordinate 575,761,515 downwards.
CCCAAATTATATTTTTATATAGAAAAAGGAAATAATTTTCTATAGTATGGTAATATGGGTTGTTTTGCTCGACTTGTTTGGAATTCGAATTGAAATTGAATTAATTGGAAGACTATACTTAATTGGATATAAAAATGGAAATTAAGCTGGTTAAGTGGAATCGAATTAAATAATTGGGACTTGAAAATTTAATGAATAATAATGAAAATTTATCGATTTATATTGACGTACGGTAAACCAAAGTTGAGGCAACCCAGTGGATACACATGTTGAATATAATTCAAATGAGTTGGTCGTCTATTATTTGAATGTTGAGTTGGTTAAATAAAGTTCATCAAACAGATCAGTGAAGAAATTGAATGGAATATTGTTGGATTACTATTTTCATTATAAATGAGTTAAGTGCAGATATTAGCAGATTATGGGAATTGGCTTTGTTGTATAGTTTGAAAGTACAGACCGGAAGAAGAAAGAGCGGTTAGTTGATTTGCTGCGAAATTGGAATTGAGTTGCCCGACAAAAAGGTAAACCTTAAAATTTGATTGGAGTTATTAAGTTATACCCCTGAGTTGGATAGCCATTTGGCTTTTGGTTTTCTTTGGGGGAAGTTGAGGCCGGAGTGGCATTTGTAGTTGTTGTGATCGAGCCGTGCAGTGGAGGTGCTGGCAAATTTTTTTTGGGACGTTTAAAGAATTTGAATTTGTTTTGGTAATAATTATTTTAAAATAATCGTGTTCGGAACATTCTTCTTACCTTGCAATTTCGAGGACGAAATTATTTTAAGGGGGGAAGAATGTAACGTCCCAGATTTTTGAACGATGTTTACGAATATTTAAAACTTGTTTAAATATTAATTTGGCAATATTAGCAGATTTTATATTGAGTTTACTTTATAAAATCGAGTTCAAAATATATAATTTATTATATAATTAAAACGAGCTCGAAAACGACGCGGCAATTCATAATTTTCGATCTGAACTTTAATTGAATATACAGAATCCGGTTGAAATCAGAATTCTATGAAACAAGAAACGTTTGAACCAATTTGATTATATTTTACTAATAAAAGAGAAAAAAATGTGATTTCGTCATATAGATGGTAAGATATGCCCAGATTAAAATTTCCAATAGTCGCTATAGAATCGTTCACCGACCGTAACGGTTTATTCGATATAACTAGATATCGGTTTCGAATTTAGACAAGATTCTTTTGAGACGTAGTTATAATTTAAATTTTAGAATTTTACTGTAATTTTTAATAAATTAAATATGCAACTTTTTATTTGAGGTATTTTGCACCCTGTATCAATATTTTGGGATTTCACAATATAAGTTAACCTACCGATATTATTATATTTTTGGGATCGTGGTACCTCGCTGGACACGACTATATTTTTATTTCTGTCTATAGGGGTTTGTATGTAAGCGGAGTATTATATGACGGGGTACGCGTATAAAACGGTTACCGATAGAAATTGAGAACCACATTAAAATAAATAAATAAATAAAAATTGACATTTAAGAGAGTCGTTCGCACTTTCGCCTAACCAACCCTAAAAAAAACTCCTGCCATGTATTTTCAAATCGTTTAGGGGTGACATTTGATCAGCCTACCTTGTCCTACCAAATATATTAGTCTAGTCTACCCTATATATGCTATGCTGTAACAACATTTCAAAGCAACCATCAAATAAATAAGACTGCTCATTCGTACACATGCGTACATTCCTTTCCGCAAACCAACTTTAGGCCTAAGTAAGTAAAGGCACATGCAAGATTACTCCTCCCATCCTAGTCTGAAGGCTGCAGATGCTAGAACACTTCAGCTTCACAAGCTATGAAAAGCAAATTCATGCAGCCTAACCGAAATTCGCAAATGCAAATACAGTCTTCACATCAAATGTGTTTTCACCGTCAATCCCAAATCACCTTGCCGACCAAGTCTTTACGAATGAAATGACATTTCGAAACCGTGCAGACCACGTCTGTACTCAACTGAAAGTGACACCGTATGCCAACAGCTTGCTACCCACGCTGTTTCTCCATTATATAAATGCTCCGTTTCTTTCTATTCTCTCCAAGCAAAGCAAAGGAGAAAAACCGCACTTCCTCTACAGTAATTATTAAAATCATAACAGCTTGTAATTTATTCCTTAAATCCAGTAGGTTATATTTAGATGCCTGCGGAATTTCTATTCATCGTTGTGGAGTTCTTGGAGGAGTTCGGACATGTAGTAGCGGGCGAGCGATGAGGCTGTGAGAGTTGTGCTCGTTTCTGGGGTTACGAGGTGGAATCCGGGAAGATGCGGGAGCGGTGCGTGGGAGCTTGTTGTTTGTTTCAGTAGGGATTCATGTGAGTATTGACATGGGAAGAATGGCAGTTCGGGGGGGGGGGGGGGTAAGTGGGAGCAGTGGATGAGCAGGCGTTTCACAGTAGTGATGAGGAAAGAAGATGGCGCTGTGTTCATTTTGAATTGCAGTAAGAAGAAAACCACGAGGATGAACGTGAAGGAGCTGTAGCGTAGAGTCAGGAGTGTGTTCGAATGAGGCAGGAGGCGTTATACTTCTGATGTGGAAGAATATATGTATACAGGAAGCAGTGGATCCGGAAATTTTGAAGCAGCAGGTATTGAACAGAATATGAACAGTAAACTATTTATAATGTCTAATCCTATTCGTTAAGAACTAATTTAAGTGCCAAATTATTTTTAAAGTGCTTAACCGTGACTATCAGTGCCTAAACGAAAATTCAAGTGCCTAATTTCCCTCTTGTTTAAACGTAAGCTGAGTCGTATCAAGTTATAAGTGGCACTGATCGGTTTATATATGTAAGGTAATTAGAATTAGTTTTAACAGTTATTTAGAGCATAATATATACATTAAATATTGTAAAGTGTATGATATGCTCCCAGGTAAATTTGCCTAAAATTAATCGATTTTCTGAGGTATGAACTAACGTTATGAGTTATAATATATGGCCCATCTTTTAGTTATACACCCGGACCCAAATGTGTTTAATCGAAAGAAAAACATAACAAGGCTGATTTGTTAAGTCCTCTAAGCTTGCCTAACCAAGTAAAAAAAAAAATGGCCGTTTATATTAAAACATAAATAAATGTTAAATATTATGTTTAGTTAAGGTTTAACTAATATAAAACAAAACCTGTGATGGTCAAAAATTCATATAACCCCTTTTCAATAGTTAACAGAGTACGACCAAACCAGAGGACGTTGGAGTATCGTGACAAGCACTTCATTTGGGAATCGATTCCAACGCGTTTGAATATAACCGAAACGGTCGTTGGCTCAACGAAAGGATATCAAGGTGAGTTTACTCACTCAGTTTACCCGTTTATATTTTATATAAACCGGGTTTTATTTTATTTTGTGTGCAATGTTTGCTGATGGTTGTTTGTTAACCGTTATTGGTTGAACTGTATGGTTGTGTTAAAATTGAGGTAACCATTGTGATGCAGGGAAGGACAGGTTGGAGGAATCCAACCGGATTCCTCAAATATGTTGTTATTTATATGAACCGTTAATCAGTTTGATTGATCATTTGTTGTTGAAACCAAATCCAACACTTGTTTGATTTTAACCAATGGGTGACATGGTTAAGTATTTATCGGCAGATGGCCCGTTAATGAATCGTTTTATGGAAATTGGTTTATCGTCATGAAAAGCGATAGAAATACAGTTATAAAGTTGTTTATAACTAAAGTTAGTTTTGAAATCTAGTTTGTATAGATTATTTTAAATGAAGTGATTAAGAGAAATAAATGATTATGTTTGTTTTGAACTTACAAAGAAGTATACAAAGTAAGATTTGCATGTTAGCGAGTTTTGCGGCAAATATGAAGCGATTTACCAAATGTTTAAGATTGAATGTAATGGTTAAATGGGTTTATTTAACCTAACTAGATTGTTAATTAAATCAAAATGAAAGTATTTAAATTAATCTTCTTTATTTAACCAAGTGATAATGGTTAACAAAGTAACCGTGTTGAAATGTCCAAGTCAACCACTTGAATAAGAATTGTTATTTTAAACTATTCATTTGATTGGTGATTATCGTTGAAATTAAGTATCATTTTTTTTAATAACCTTTTGAGGAAGATTAATTATTTTTGTAGTAAACCAACTGATATGAATAACGGTAGAAGATAAACAAAATAGTACATGAATTTATAAAGAGACTCGATAAACAAAATCTGAATATACATGTAATAATGTTTTCTAATGGAACCAAGTATTTTTGATATATCAAGTCGAGCTTTCTATAAAAAGAAAAATGTTAACCTTTAAGGTGAATAATACCAGATTTGAAATGGAAATGGTGGTAAAGGAGATTTGCTGAATAAAACCCTGTTTATAACCAAAGGGCATTTTAGTAAGTTTACTCATATTTATATGAGTTAGAATTTTTGATTTATCCCTTGAAGGGAATTTTACAAAAAGGAAAGTTTAAACAAATTGCATACGAGTTGAAATCGAACAAAAGCTTGAGTAGATTGAATTCTACTGTAAAGGTGAAGATAAAATGGTGAGATATGGGGAGAAATGTTTTAGATATAGAATGGAATTAATTGAATCAAAGTGGTCATAAATGGGGATATAGAGATGACTGGGTTAATTATTGAAATGAGATTTCGTTAATAAACTTCTATTTAATCCGAAGATAAGAATGTTGTCGATTCAAGGTCTGAGAGGTAAATAAAATACCTCAACTTAAACGACTTCATGATTATCCAAGGGTGATATTGGTTTAGAGACGAAGGTAGTTGAGGAAATTAAAATGTTATTTCTGCGAAGGATATGATAAACTGTAATTTGAAAGGTTGAGTAAATTGATTTGGGAATAAGAAGTGAAGGGGCGTACTTCAGATATCGAAAGAGTTATAAATGAATGTTTGACTAAACGAGGCCAAATGACGCCGTATACTGAACCAATGGATCCCCTTTATTTTATATGGGTGATTGTTGTTTTGATAGTTAAAACACCGACTATCAGAATTTGGCCAAATCGATTGTTGGTTCGGAAAGACCAGATCGAATTTATCTTCGAAACCCATTCCGACCAATAAATACGTAAACGTTAAAGATGTCAGAAGATGATCGAGGTGGAGCATTGAAGACCGTTGAACTTCATAAGCGGAAGAACTACTCGTTAAATTTCTCTGGCTAGCTACCAGAGTTGTGATGACTTGTGATTCTGTCGTGATTGGAATCTTCGGGTTGCAAGGACTACTCGCTACTGATCCATGGGGTGATTCCTATATTGGATGCAGTAGGAGAGTGCCTTCGGTTCATCCTGTTCCTGGATGACGTGTATGGACGATGTAAAAGGTGGCCAGATGTTTCAAAATTCGATTATAACCTCAAGCCTCATCAACCGGGAAATGACAAAAATCGGGCAGGCAGCATGGCTATGTGGGTCGCTCCCATTAGGGTGTATGATCACCTATCTAGAGGAATTCCATTTGTTTCTTTAATCTATATTCGATGCTGTCCCTTGTCGGGAGGCGGTTGCTGATCCCAACCGTCGGTGATATACATTCGATACACTCAAGTGAAATGAGTGGTCGGTCATGTGAGGGCCGGGTTGCAAGATGTTCTTGTTGAACCCAGTGTATTCGTCTCTAGAGATACACGTTCGGAAGGTGGTCCCATACCTTGTCAAGTTGGAATCCAATATCCAATAAGTGCCCACGGTTTTCGATTGTATACTATATATGTGGAGCGTGAGATGCAAGCGTTCCACTAGATTGTTATTTATTTGTATTTAGACACTATTATAATATCAGAATAAGATCTGATTTCAAAACTGTTTTGGGTTATAGTAAGGTAAAAACCGTCCGTGTTTATGTGTGAGATGGTCTTACTATTATCCTTTCCTTTCGAAAGGAGTTTGAACTTTAAAATCAAGTTGGATGGTTCCCCTTAAACTGTGCGAGTTATTCTCACTCTGGTTCACCAGACTGACCCGGTATTTGAAATGCTCGGGTTAGCCCGGGTTGCAGGTTCAGGTTATCAGATGCTCTGAAGTTCAGAGACGAGCTGGAGAGGTCCAGGCGTATGATTTAGACAAAATATTATTCCGCTATGTTATTTTTGAGGACAGGTTGTTATAGTTGTCCAGATTGTCTGTGGTACTCTGATGTTGTAAGTATATTTTCAGGCTCTCAATAAAGATTATTTCTATATTATATTTTGTTCCGCTGCGATGTGAGACTCTGTATAGTGTGTGTTCTTCTTCTTATTCTTCTATTCTAATATTTCTATCTTATCTTTCTCATCCTCCAACTTCTTTCTTCTAGCTTTCTGGAGATTCGATACTCGAGTGGGACACCGTTTGTGTAAATGTCGATAATTCGAGTGTCGAATTTTCCGGGTCGCTACAGATTATTTATGTCTGGACACACGTTTCCCGGTCCAATTGAACCTATAAAATTGTCACAATCGACCAATAAATCCGAGGCCTCGAAATCCATCATCCACATAAGTAAAAATGTCAGGGCTTGTAAACGCTGACACCACTTTTAGCTAGAAAGAAACATGTGCACTCCCTGTGTTCCCTTGCTCCGATTTTGATTCATACCGGGGTGTGAGGCTCGCGAGGTAACGCTATATACAAAGCTACACCTAAATAGGTCGTGCTTTGATCATCAATCACAAGGCTCTGCTTTTCCGCAAAAGCCTCGATCATTTGCATCTTGGCATGCCAAATTGACAATTCATGCCATGCGATCGGTAACTACCAATATATAACCTCTTAGCTCGTGCGTCTCAGAGAAGGGTGTTAAGCAAGAGAATAAATTCTCCGCACCACAGATATATATTAAATAGAAATCAATTTAATTATATGGAATGAAATTCAATGTCGGACACACATCCATTTACAAGTTCGTTCTGGGTCTGAACGAAACCGGAATCACCTTATTCCTCGTCTCGTATGTCCAATACGGAAGGGAGGTGCTCGCATATCCGGACAATCAACAAGTACGTCCGGACAACTACCACTTTAACCCTGTATGGGTAACTAATCAATGCCGGGCATCAGTAGTTATCCTTTCGATGTGAAGATCGTCGGTCATCAATCGCCGTCTTCATTGTCTTAAACTTTAATCGTCGTAATAATTATTCAGAATGGGTTAAACCCGGTCTTTCCGAATGACCCGCGTATTTTTACTCAAAAATCAGGTGCTATAAATACACATCATACGCCTCATTCCAAATCGAATATTCTTTTAATAAAATATTCATATTATTAAGGAAATGTTCCCATTAATTTTATCAAAGATAAATTCTTTTAAATTTATTCTTAAATCTTTCTTTTTAAAGATTTATCAAAACTCCAATTTGGTTTTAGTATCAAAAATCATTACTTTATAATTATTCCACTTTTAAGAAATTAATCTTGTCTTTAACTGGGTTACAGAACTAATGTCATCTAAAACACAGTTCACGATAAACCCAAAATCATCTTCGATTAAATATAGAATTTTCACAGAAATCAAATCAATACATAATCAATATAAATCTCCGTATCAGACTGTTAATATAAATGGAATAACGGCCAAGCCTTTTAAATTCCATATATACTTAACTGTCCTCTTTTACAGAAGCCTACCTCGATTATTATCAAATCGAATTTCCACTCAATTCTAATTTAATATATTAAATTGAAAAAAATTGACTTTGGAAATTTTCCTTTTTAAATCTTAATGAGAGGTTTATAAATTCCAAATTATATTTTCATAGTTAATTGGGTTAAAGAACAAATGTCATTTGAAACACAGTTCACAATAAACCTAATTCACATATCATTGTATTCCAATTACTAAATACAATTGGAAACTCTAATAATCTTAATTCAAAGATTTATTCCTTTCATACGGGGCTTAAGAACAGTATTATTTAAGACACCATCCACGACAACCCAAAATCTAATTCTTTTATTTAATTCCAATTAAATATTAAATAAATTGGAAGATTTCATTAAATCTTAACTTAAAGGATTTATTCCTAGTTAATAACTAGTTTATTTCAATAAAAATATATTTTTATCTTTTGTCCATCCAAAAACGGACAAAGAAATCATCATTTTATTCTACGTTGAATATTATTTTATTATATTTGTTATTTAAAAATATTTTTTATATAAAAAGATTCTTTATATAAAATATTCTTTATATTGCAATGTTCTTTATTTTAAAATAGTCTTTATATTACAATGTCCTTAACAATATTCTTTATTTAAAAGATATTTTGAATCGGAATGCGACTTAGCCATTTACCATATAATTTTGGTTATATGGATTTTATACATCGCATGAACACGACAACAATGATAAATAATCATTAAACAATTAATTCACATCCAGAGTGATATTTATAACTATATGAGCATTAAAATGAATAAATAACGCTCATCGCAGCCTGTTAATCCATCGATTGACATACAACTAAATATTGGGACCAGTGTATGTCAAATATCATCCCAATACCCGTGTGGGGTTTTCAGCCAACAACAATTTATCTAAATAAATAATTGGTTAATGAATTTAACCAATTTTAATTTCTGCTAACATGTAGACGATAATGAACAAACATGTTATTTTATTTCTAGTGCCGAATAAAATATATTTTACTCGTATAATTTCCCTATACATTTCTAATGTCTAATAAACTGTATTTTATTCCCATTACCCTATTGATGACAAATAAAAAGATGATTCCTATTTTCTTTTATTTGTATGCAAATATTCTTAACTTTAACACATAAAAGAAATAATCTTATTTGTATATGTTTCAAAGTATAACCTAACACGTAAAACATGTTTATTTTAAATTGCATACAAATTCTAATGTATGCGTTCACAAATAAAGATGTCATTTTAACTAACCTACACATTCTAATGTATGTTGTGACAATAAAATGATTCTTTATTAATCATACAATTTCTAATGTATGTTTTGCAAATAAAGATGATTCTTAAATTTGCATACACATTATATTTCAACTAAATGAATAAAAAGTGATATATCCATTTTGTTGACAATTCTATTTTAACAAAATGAATATTTTTGTTGTAACACAAATCTATTTACCAAAAATGCTATTTGTGTTTTGACACAAACCTATTTAACAAAAATGCTATTTGTGTTTTAACTCTTTTATTTATCAAAAATGTGAATTTTATTTTATTTCAAATCTAATTGACAAAAAGGTAATTTTTGTTTTCAACCATCATATTTAACAAAATGTAATTTTTGTTTCAACTATTATATTTTAACAAAAATGAACATTTTGTTCAATTAATCTATTTGGCCAAAAATGTGTATTTTGATTCAACCAATCTGTTTTGGTAAAATAATAAAGATGATGACTTTCTTTTGTCGACAAATCTATTTCAACAAAACAAATAAAAGTGATGTGTTTGTTTCATCGACAATTCTAATTCAACAAGACAAATAAAAGTGATATGTTTGTATTGTCGGCAATTCTAACTCAACAAAACAAATAAAAGTGATTGGTTTGTTTTGTTTACATTTCTCTATTCATCTTAACAAATAAAAATGATAACTTTATTTGTTTACAATTTCGACTTAACAAATAAAATGATAATTTTATTTGTTTACAATTTCTACTTAACAAAAACAATTATTGTTTTAACACAAATCTATTTGACAAAAATGTACTTTTTGTTCTAACTCAATTCTAATTTACAAAAATGTAAATTTTGTTCTAACCATTATATTTTGACAAAATGTCAAATTTGTTTCAACTGTTATATTTTGACAAAAGTGGCAAATTTGCTTTTAACTATTATAGTTTGACAAAAGTGACAAATTGGTTTCAACTTTGATAATTTGGCAAAAGCGACAAATTTGTTTCAACTTTGATAATTTGACAAAAGCGACAAATTGGTTTCAACTTTGATAATTTGACAAAAGCGACAAATTGGTTTCAACTTTTTATAATTTGACAAAAGTGACAAATTGGTTTCAACTTTGATAATTTGACAAAAGAGACAAATTTGTTTCAACTTTGATAATTTGACAAAAGCGACAAATTGGTTTCAACTTTGATAATTTGACAAAAGCGACAAATTTGTTTCAACTTGTGTGTTTTGACAAAAATTGATATATTTATTTCAACTAACATGTTTGACAAAAATGTTTATTTTAATTTCAACTAACATGTTGACAAAAATGTTTATTTTTATTTAATCCTTTTTAATGAACAAAAATGTATTCATTCTTTCTAATGAACTAAAATGTATATTTTTTTAATCATTTTTAGTGAACAAAATGTCTCATTCTTTCTAGTGAACTAAAATGTATATTTTTGTTTAATCATTTTTAATGAACAAAAATGTTTCATTCTTTCCAATGGAAACTAAATTACACTGAAAATGTATTTTTTTAATGTTCACTCTTTTTATTGAAACCAAATGAAAATAAAAACATGATTTTAATTCTACTTTTTTTTATTGCAACTAAAATGACAATAAGAATGTTATTTTTAAGTCTACTATTTTTATTGCATCTAAAATGTCAATAAAAATACAACTTTAAAATCCATTCTTTTTATTGTCTCTAATTTGACAATAAAAATGCAACTTTAAAATCTATTTTTTTTGTCTCTAATTTGACAATAAAAATACGACTTTAAAATCTATTCTTTTTTTCTTTTATTGTCTCTAATTTGACAATAAAAATACAACTTTAAAATATATTCTCTTTTTTTTTCCTTTTATTGTCTCTAATTTGACAATAAAAATATTTCTTCTAAATCTAATCTTTTTATTTGAACAAATTTGATGCTAAAAACATGCTCTTTTTAGTTGAAACAAAATAACGCTAAAAATATGCTCTTTTTAGTTAAAAAGAAAATGACAACAAAATATGTTCTTTTTACATTTTAACTAACTGAAAATAAAAATGAAATCTTTTATTTCAACTCTAATTCATTTCCAAGAACCATATTTCATGTAAAAATAAAAATGAGATTTTTATTGTTAAGTTAATTCCAATGTTCTATTGCCAAAATAAAGATGAAATCTATAATCTAAAATAATCCCATTTTCATGAATCAAAATAAAGATGAAATCTTTATTCTAACTCTCAATCCAAAGTTTATGTATTCAGTAAAAACTATATTTTTATGAATAAATCACATCCATATTAATGGATTAAAAAATAAAAGTTGAAATTTTTATTTCAATCAAATATGTACGCATGGATCTAAAATGAAAGACATATATCTGAATGACAGAAGGTAAATCTAGAAAATAGAAGAACAATTTTACTGTAAACTATAACCGTATCCATAGATCTAGAATAAAATATGATTTTATTTCAGATTTGTATTCAACTGCAACTAGAGATTCAACAAAAATGAAATTTCATCGTAGATCTAGAAAATTATGAACATTATAATATATCACAAACAATAATCAATAAATTCTAAATCACAAACATTGCAGATCTAAGTCGTTAACCTACGTACATTGATTTTAAAAGCGAGAAAAATAATTAAATTACAATTAATTATTTAAATCATAAATCTCACATTGTTTCGTAATTCCTCAGAATTGTAGATCGTCCTGTTTCTGCTCTGGTCTATTCTGTTGTGTAGATCTTGTCAATATGGTTCTAACGGATTCAGTTTCGTCAATTTCTGATAAGTATTGAATAAGATACGAGAGTTTAAAGTTAATATAATTTTAAACATTATTAATTTAATAATATTATAATTTAAATAACTAATTACATCGTTAACTGTCTTCTTCCATCAGAAATACGCTCCTTGGAACCCATCTGTTCGCTCCTTCTCATCACCGTCGCACGCCAAACCACCACACTAGAAGCCGATCAACTCCCACCATTCCGACCGCCTACGCACCACCTTCACACGCCCAGTGCGCCACCCCGCTCGCACCTCCATAGGGCACGAAAATCAAAGCCAAACGCAACCACTTTGTGGTCAAAAATCCGCCAATCCGTGAAAGTAAACATGATCTTAACCGTATAGAATTAAGGATCTTGAAGAGCTCTTGAATTTTGTAACACCCCGTACTTTCTATTAACGTTATAATAACGAATCCTAGAATAATTAATTTAAAATGTGAGAACTAAGGGAAACGGGTTATGCCATTGTGTTCGTCTCAGAATTCTGGTTGAGATAGAGTCCGAGTTTGCGTAAATTGGACTTCGTATGAAGAAGTTATGACTGTCAGAAGTTACCAGAAAATTCAAATAAATTCAAACAGCTCAAGCCAGACTTCAAAACTCAAACAGAAGTCAGAAGCGGGCTGGGCGGGAAAATTCCCGCCCAGGCAGGTCGACCAGGAGGTCGACCCTAGTGTCGACCTCTCCCCTAGAGGTCGACCTGGGGGCCGACCTTAGGGTCGACCTGGCCCCCGGTCAGATCTGAATTTTGAACGACTGATGACTTGCTTCCGAGTCACTAGGGTTTCTGGATGGTCCTGATCTGGTCTTAGTGGCTGTGATTAACCCTAGGTTCATCCGACGGCTATAATTAAACTGAAATTCTATATAAACAACTCAATGCTTAACCTAAAAACACACAGAAAAATAATCCTAGAACCGAAATGCCGTCAGTAGAGAACTTGGAGTAGCCGTCACCGTTTTTAATTCAAAGACAAGTTAAAAGCTTACATCAAGATCAAATTAAAAATAGTCTAATTCAACGATCTTCATCAAAGGCGCGCATCTCCAATTTCAGAATTCAGATTTCAGAACACAAGAATTCCTTTTAGTTTGTAAGTTGGTTATTACGCAGATTTAAACGTTCCCTTTTTCTAAATGAAATCATGGCATGTTGTAACTCGAATATGGAATGATGCTTATGTATGAGATAATGAAGTTCGATTCTAATGTATCTTAAATTACTGTTGCGATTGATATATGTTTGTGGTGGTAAACATACTATATTGTATGTCATTGGAATCTATTACGATTGGGTAAAGAACTTATTATGCCACAAAATGGTGAAACATGTCATGTTGTAATTTGGTGGTTATTTGCAAGTTTATGATCTAAATCACATGCTTACATGTTAGATCAACATTCATGAATATTTAGAACTATGTCAAGTTGAATCTATTTATGTTGCAAGATTGGATTTGTAATCCTCTTATGTTTTAACATAAGTTATCATGCTAAGTGTGATTTAAACATGTTTATGGTAATCCTCTTATGTTTTAACACATAAGTTATCAGGCTAAGTTGTGATTTAAATATGTTGGTAGTAGTTCTCTTATGTTGTAACACACATAAGTTATCATGCCAAGTTGTGATTTGAATATGTTCATAGTGGCTTTCTTATGTTTTGACATACATACGTTAGTATGCTAAATTGTGATTTATATATAAAACCTCCATGTTAGACCCATATCAAGTTTACATGAAAATTAGATCCAACTTAGTCACAAGTTCACCTTTACCTGTTTAGTTAAGATAATGATACATCTATGCCAAGTTACATGTGATAAGTTAAATGTATGCTAATTTACGTTTATTTCATGTTCCTTGTTTATTACCCCTTTTTGTTTATGGGTTTGGGCTAATTTGCTAGCCCAAAATCTTATGTAATTCATATGCACGTTCTATGGGGATAATGATGGGAAAATATGAAAATTCATGACACTCAAAGGATAATTATGGCATGATTAAATCAAATTTAATCTACATAAAGAAATTAGACACACACACACACACTCACACACACACACACATATATATATATATATATATATATATATATATATATATATAAATGTGAATTTAGAAAAGACAAATATGCCTAACCCGATGTTAGACTGAGTTATGGTGTAAATCTGCCCGGAACCGACCGGCATATCCAGTGACCACAACAAGACCTGTCTAATGTGGGTGGTTGGTGCATCAAGCCCAAAAAGAACCCGAGGTTAAACTGAGTTGTGGTGTAAATCTGCCCGGAACCGATCGGCACATCCAGTGACCACAACAAGACTTGTCTAATGTGAGTGGTTGGTGCTTTAATAAATTAAAGCTAAGTCAGGATTGGTAGGGTTAAGTCAATTAGGGAAACACTTAACTGATTCAACATGTTAACTAAACGAATGGGTGGGGTTAGGTAAACTTGGACACTTAACCAAATAAACATGTTGATTAGAAAACCCTAGTAACGGGGACCCATTTCAGCAGTAACCCACATAGATGTATCATGGTACCCTGAAACTAGGCAGGGTGGGGCACGATTACTGGGCTGAATTATAAGCGGTCAAAACGTCGGCGGTTAATGGGCCAGTGTAGGTTCCGACGGAGTGTGGGCGTGCACGTAGTCCGAAGTGGAAAAATCAGGCACTGGGCATCAGTAGTGTACACTGTTCATCTTGAATCGTGTCGAGTTGCCACCAGAGGGACTGATACACCCCATGGTGGGACCAGCACAGGTAGCTACAGTCAAACGGGGCCGAATGACACAGAACATGAATGCATGCGAGTAGGAGCCGATCATTAAGGGGATCGTTCGGTATAAACACGTGGGGATGGTTGAGCCAATGGTTAGTAAGTGCAGAGATTATAGTAATGGGTGCGATCACATGTTCATCTTATCTTATATTAGGGTGTTGTCCTATATTCCGTTATTACTGTCATGGTCCCTTTCCTTGTTTAAATACTAGTAATCGTTGAACTTACCAGACTTATTGTCTGACCCGTTTTCTTTCGTCTTCTTTTCTTCCGCCCCCCCCCCCCCCGGTCCACAGGGAGGGAATACTCCAGCTTAATCAGACTCTTTGCAAGCTTCAAGAAAGTAGATGTATGATTTGGACTCTCTTGCATTGGCTATGGCTCTTGGATACTACACTTGGGGATTTATGCAGTTTTATCTATGTTTTATGCTTCTTTATTTTAAATAATCAAGACAGAAATTATGGTGTAATGTTTTGGAAGTTATTTTGAGACAATTTGATGTAATGCTTTTGTATTGAACTACGTATGCAATAAATATTTGAATTTCCACTGCTTAAATTTATCTATACAAAAGCATTTATTGTCTCAAAATAACTTCCAAAACATTACTATTTTCTAATGTCTAATAACTTCCAAAAGCATTTCTAGTGCCGAATAAAATATATTTTACTCGTATAATTTCCCTATACATTTCTAATGTCTAATAAACTGTATTTTATTCCCATTACCCTATTGCTGATGACAAATAAAAAGATGATTCCTATTTTCTTTTATTTGTATGCAAATATTCTTAACTTTAACACATAAAAGAAATAATCTTATTTGTATATGTTTCAAAGTATAACCTAACACGTAAAACATGTTTATTTTAAATTGCATACAAATTCTAATGTATGCGTTCACAAATAAAGATGTCACTTTAACTAACCTACACATTCTAATGTATGTTGTGACAATAAAATGATTCTTTATTAATCATACAATTTCTAATGTATGTTTTGCAAATAAAGCTGATTCTTATATTTGCATACACATTATATTTCAACTAAATGTATAAAAGTGATATATCCATTTTGTTGACAATTCTATTTTAACAAAATGAATATTTTTGTTGTAACACAAATCTATTTACCAAAAATGCTATTTGTGTTTTGACACAAACCTATTTAACAAAAATGCAATTTGTGTTTTAACTCTTTTATTTATCAAAAATGTGATTTTTATTTTATTTCAAATCTAATTGACAAAAAGGTAATTTTTGTTTTCAACCATCATATTTAACAAAATGTAATTTTTGTTTCAACTATTATATTTTAACAAAAATGAATATTTTGTTCAATTAATCTATTTGGCCAAAAATGTGTATTTTGATTCAAACAATCTGTTTTGGTAAAATAATAAAGATGATGACTTTCTTTTGTCGACAAATCTATTTCAACAAAACAAATAAAAGTGATGTGTTTGTTTCATCGACAATTCTAATTCAACAAGACAAATAAAAGTGATATGTTTGTATTGTCGGCAATTCTAACTCAACAAAACAAATAAAAGTGATTGGTTTGTTTTGCTTACATTTCTCTATTCATCTTAACAAATAAAAATGATAACTTTATTTGTTTACAATTTCAACTTAACAAATAAAATGATAATTTTATTTGTTTACAATTTCTACTTAACAAAAACGATTATTGTTTTAACACAAATCTATTTGACAAAAATGTACTTTTTTTTCTAACTCAATTCTAATTTACAAAAATGTAAATTTTGTTCTAACCATTATATTTTGACAAAATGTCAAATTTGTTTCAACTGTTATATTTTGACAAAAGTGGCAAATTTGCTTTTAACTATTATAGTTTGACAAAAGTGACAAATTGGTTTCAACTTTGATAATTTGGCAAAAGCGACAAATTTGTTTCAACTTTGATAATTTGACAAAAGCGACAAATTGGTTTCAACTTTGATAATTTGACAAAAGCGACAAATTGGTTTCAACTTTATATAATTTGACAAAAGTGACAAATTGGTTTCAACTTTGATAATTTGACAAAAGAGACAAATTTGTTTCAACTTTGATAATTTGACAAAAGCGACAAATTGGTTTCAACTTTGATAATTTGACAAAAGCGACAAATTTGTTTCAACTTGTGTGTTTTGACAAAAATTGATATATTTATTTCAACTAACATGTTTGACAAAAATGTTTATTTTAATTTCAACTAACATGTTGACAAAAATGTTTATTTTTATTTAATCCTTTTTAATGAACAAAAATGTATTCATTCTTTCTAATGAACTAAAATGTATATTTTTTTAATCATTTTTAGTGAACAAAATGTCTCATTCTTTCTAGTGAACTAAAATGTATATTTTTGTTTAATCATTTTTAATGAACAAAAATGTTTCATTCTTTCCAATGGAAACTAAATTACACTGAAAATGTATTTTTTTAATGTTCACTCTTTTTATTGAAACCAAATGAAAATAAAAACATGATTTTAATTCTACTTTTTTTTATTGCAACTAAAATGACAATAAGAATGTTATTTTTAAGTCTACTATTTTTATTGCATCTAAAATGTCAATAAAAATACAACTTTAAAATCCATTCTTTTTATTGTCTCTAATTTGACAATAAAAATGCAACTTTAAAATCTATTTTTTTTTTGTCTCTAATTTGACAATAAAAATACGACTTTAAAATCTATTCTTTTTTTCTTTTATTGTCTCTAATTTGACAATAAAAATACAACTTTAAAATATATTCTCTTTTTTTTTCCTTTTATTGTCTCTAATTTGACAATAAAAATATTTCTTCTAAATCTAATCTTTTTATTTGAACAAATTTGATGCTAAAAACATGCTCTTTTTAGTTGAAACAAAATAACGCTAAAAATATGCTCTTTTTAGTTAAAAAGAAAATGACAACAAAATATGTTCTTTTTACATTTTAACTAACTGAAAATAAAAATGAAATCTTTTATTTCAACTCTAATTCATTTCCAAGAACCATATTTCATGTAAAAATAAAAATGAGATTTTTATTGTTAAGTTAATTCCAATGTTCATGTGCCAAAATAAAGATGAAATCTATAATCTAAAATAATCCCATTTTCATGAATCAAAATAAAGATGAAATCTTTATTCTAACTCTCAATCCAAAGTTTATGTATTCAGTAAAAACTATATTTTTATGAATAAATCACATCCATATTAATGGATTAAAAAATAAAAGTTGAAATTTTTATTTCAATCAAATGTGTACGCATGGATCTAAAATGAAAGACATAGATCTGAATGACAGAAGGTAAATCTAGAAAATAGAAGAACAATTTTACTGTAAACTATAACCGTATCCATAGATCTAGAATAAAATATGATTTTATTTCAGATTTATATTCAACTGCAACTAGAGATTCAACAAAAATGAAATTTCATCGTAGATCTAGAAAATTATGAACATTATAATATATCACAAACAATAATCAATAAATTCTAAATCACAAACATTGCAGATCTAAGTCGTTAACCTACATACATTGATTTTAAAAGCGAGAAAAATAATTAAATTACAATTAATTATTTAAATCAGAAATCTCACATTGTTTCGTAATTCCTCAGAATTGTAGATCGTCCTGTTTCTGCTCTGGTCAATTCTGTTGTGTAGATCTTGTCAATATGGTTCTAACGGATTCAGTTTCGTCAATTTCTGATAATTATTGAATAAGATACGAGAGTTTAAAGTTAATATAATTTTAAACATTATTAATTTAATAATATTATAATTTAAATAACTAATTACATCATTAACTGTCTTCTTCCATCAGAAATACGCTTCTTGGAACCCATCTGTTCGCTCCTTCTCATCACCGTCGCACGCCAAACCACCATACTAGAAGCCGATCAACTCCCACCATTCCGACCGCCTACGCACCACCTTCACAGCCCAATGCGCCACCCCGCTCGCACCTCCATAGGGCACGAAAATCAAAGCCAAACGCAACCACTTTGTGGTCAAAAATCCGCCAATCCGTGAAAGTAAACATGATCTTAACCGTATAGAATTAAGGATCTTGAAGAGCTCTTGAATTTTGTAACACCCCGTACTTTCTATTAACGTTATAATAACGAATCCTAGAATAATTAATTTAAAATGTGAGAACTAAGGGAAACGGGTTACGCCATTGTGTTCGTCTCGGAATTCTGGTTGAGATAGAGTCCGAGTTTGCGTAAATTGGACTTCGTATGAAGAAGTTATGACTGTCAGAAGTTTCCAGAAAATTCAAATAAATTCAAACAGCTCAAGCCAGACTTCAAAACTCAAACAGAAGTCAGAAGCGGGCTGGGCGGGAAAATTCCCGCCCAGGCAGGTCGACCAGGAGGTCGACCCTAGTGTCGACCTCCCCCCTAGAGGTCGACCTGGGGGCCGACCTGGCCCCCGGTCAGATCTGAATTTTGAACGACTAATGACTTGCTTCCGAGTCACTAGGGTTTCTGGATGGTCCTGATCTGGTCTTAGTGGCTGTGATTAACCCCAGGTTCATCCGACGGCTATAATTAAACTGAAATTCTATATAAACAACTCAATGCTTAACCTAAAAACACACAGAAAAATAATCCTAGAACTGAAATACCGTCAGTAGAGAACTTGGAGTAGCCGTCACCGTTTTCAATTCAAAGACAAGTTAAAATCTTACATCAAGATCAAATTAAAAATAGTCTAATTCAACGATCTTCATCAAAGGCGCGCATCTCCAATTTCAGAATTCAGATTTCAGAACGCAAGAATTCCTTTTAGTTTGTAAGTTGGTTATTACGCAGATTTAAACGTTCGCTTTTTCTAAATGAAATCATGGCATGTTGTAACTCGAATATGGAATGATGCTTATGTATAAGATAATGAAGTTCGATTCTAATGTATCTTAAATTACTGTTGCGATTGATATATGTTTGTGGTGGTAAACATACTATATTGTATGTCATTGGAATCTATTACGATTGGGTAAAGAACTTATTATGCCACAAAATGGTGAAACATGTCATGTTGTAATTTGGTGGTTATTTGCAAGTTTATGATCAAAATCACATGCTTACATGTTAGATCAACATTCATGAATATTTAGAACTATGTCAAGTTGAATCTATTTATGTTGCAAGATTGGATTTGTAATCCTCTTATGTTTTAACATAAGTTATCATGCTAAGTGTGATTTAAACATGTTTATGGTAATCCTCTTATGTTTTAACACATAAGTTATCAGGCTAAGTTGTGATTTAAATATGTTGGTAGTAGTTCTCTTATGTTGTAACACACATAAGTTATCATGCCAAGTTGTGATTTGAATATGTTCATAGTGGCTTTCTTATGTTTTGACATACATAAGTTAGTATGCTAAATTGTGATTTATATGTAAAACCTCCATGTTAGACCCATATCAAGTTTACATGAAAATTAGATCCAACTTAGTCACAAGTTCACCTTTACCTGTTTAGTTAAGATAATGATACATCTATGCCAAGTTACATGTGATAAGTTAAATGTATGCTAATTTATGTTTATTTTATGTTCCTTGTTTATTACCCCTTTTTGTTTATGGGTTTGGGCTAATTTGCTAGCCCAACATCTTATGTAATTCATATGCACGTTCTATGGGGATAATGATGGGAAAATATGAAAATTCATGGCATAGATTTGTTCATTAAATGGTATATTTGATATACCATTTATGGTGAGCAAAATCAAAGGATAATTATGGCATGATTAAATCAAATTTAATCTACATAAAGAAATTAGACATATATATATATATATATATAAATGTGAATTTAGAAAAGACAAATATGCCTAACCCGATGTTAGACTGAGTTATGGTGTAAATCTGCCCGGAACCGACCGGCATATCCAGTGACCACAACAAGACCTGTCTAATGTGGGTGGTTGGTGCATCAAGCCCAAAAAGAAACCGAGGTTAGACTGATTTGTGGTGTAAATCTTCCCGGAACCGACTGGCACATCCAGTGACCACAACAAGACTTGTCTAATGTGAGTGGTTGGTGCTTTAATAAATTAAAGCTAAGTCAGGATTGGTAGGGTTAAGTCAATTAGGGAAACACTTAACTGATTCAACATGTTAACTAAACGAATGGGTGGGGTTAGGTAAACTTGGACACTTAACCAAATAAACATGTTGATTAGAAAACCCTAGTAACGGGGACCCATTTCAGCAGTAACCCACATAGATGTATCATGGTACCCTGAAACTAGGCAGGGTAGGGCACGATTACTGGGCTGAATTATAAGCGGTCAAATCGTCGGCGGTTAATGGGCCAGTGTAGGTTCCGACGGAGTGTGGGCGTGCACGTACTCCGGAGTGGAAAAATCAGGCACTGGGCATCAGTAGTGTACACTGTGCATCTTGAATCGTGTCGAGTTGCCACCAGAGGGACTGATACACCCCATGGTGGGACCAGCACAGGTAGCTACCGTCAAACGGGGCTGAATGACACAGAACATGAATGCATGCGAGTAGGAGCCGATCATTAAGGGGATCGTTCGGTATAAACACGTGGGGATGGTTGAGCCAATGGTTAGTAAGTGCAGAGATTATAGTAATGGGTGCGATCACATGTTCATCTTATCTTATATTAGGGTGTTGTCCTATATTCCGTTATTACTGTCATGGTCCCTTTCCTTGTTTAAATACTAGTAATCACTGAACTTACCAGACTTATTGTCTGACCCATTTTCTTTCGTCTTCTTTTCTTCCGTCCCCCCCGGTCCACAGGGAGGGAATACTTCAGCTTAATCAGACTCTTTGCAATATTCAAGAAAGTAGATGTATGATTTGGACTCTCTTGCATTGGCTATGGCTCTTGGATACTACACTTGGGGATTTATGCAGTTTTATCTATGTTTTATGCTTCTTTATTTTAAATAATCAAGACAGAAATTATGGTGTAATGTTTTGGAAGTTATTTTGAGACAATTTGATGTAATGCAGTTTTATCTATGTTTTATACTTCTTCCTCCTCCAGCTGCAGCGATTGCTCCTCCTCCTCCTCCTCCTCCGTGCGCAAATGCTTTCTCAAAGATTTGTAGAGACTTTAGGGCCATGAGTGGAAAGGATTTCAAGGGAACCGAATCATTTGTAGAAGCAAGGAATTGGCTTAAAGAAACTGAAGATCTATTCGATATCTTCGAGGTGGATGATAGACAAAAGATACAGTTGGCAGTGTGGTTGCACAAAGACCAAGCTTCCTATCGGTGGGAAGTCACTGACGCTGAAAGACCTGTTGAAACATGGGTGGATTTCAGAATAAGGTTTGAGATGAAATTTCTTTCACAAGCTAAACGAAGTCTACAGCTGGAAAAGTTCTTATATCTTAAGTAAGGAAGTATGATGGTTAAGGAGTACGTCAATCAATTCAATCAGCTGGCCCGATTTGGACTGGACTTAGTGAATACTCCTTATAAGAAGGCTCTCCGTTTTGTCAAAGGATTGAATGAGCCACTTTACAGCTTGGCTGTGACCCATATACCTATGGGGGCTACTTACGAGAGGTTAGTGGACATGGCACTCTTACATGAGGAAGACAAGGGCAAGAAAGAGGCAAAAGCAGAAGTGCCTCAAGATAGGAAGGTGGAGGGATCACAGAACAAGAAGGCTGATTCAAAGAAAGGCGGGAAGAACAACAAACCCCGTGACAAGAGAAAATGTAATTTCTGTGGCATTCCTGGACATCTGGTCAAAGAGTGCAGGAAGAAGAAAAGGAAGATTGGTGGCTGTTTTCACTGTGATGAGACAGGACACATGGCAAGGGCTTTCCCAAAGAAGCAAGGGCAGGGAGCTGGACCTTCTTCTGGAGGACAAGTTCACGCTCTCACGGCACCTCCGCAAGAACGAGGTAGAAATATTTCTGTCTAAAGTTTAGTCTATCTTTTTGATCATCCTGTTTGTACATTGTTTGATTCTAGCGCATCACTCTCATTTGTATCTGCTGATTTAGTTGAATCTCTTCACCTAGACACTAGTTTAGTAGAGGATCCCTTGGTTGTTTCAAATCCAATTGGGGGCTCAACTTATTTGTCAATGGTTTGTTTGGATTTGAAAATATCTATTCTAAGCGTTGAGTTTAGATGCAATGCCTATGTTTTGGGCTTCACGGGCTATGGATTGATTCTAGGCATGGATTGGCTGTTCAGTAATGGTGCCATCCTCGACTGTGAAAAAAGAGTGGTTAGACTCTTGACTCGCCTTGGTAACACTCTTGAAATTTCTTGCAGTCCCCTGAACTCTGTTATGCTAAGTTATCTAGAATCTCTTAATGCGTCTGTTGAGGACTTGCAGTCTGTAAGGGTATTCCGTGAATATTCTGATGGGTTTGAAGAGGTAAAGGGTTTACCCCCGAAGTGGAAGATAGACTTCCGCATATACCTCATTGACAATGCAAAGCCCGTTGCCTTACCCGTTAGGCACATGGCCCCAAGGAAGCGGAAAGAGCTCAGCAAGAATATTAAAGAGCTCCTAGAAATGGGTTTATAAAATGGAGTATTTCTGAATGGGGTGCTCCAGTAGTGTTCGCAATTAAAGCAGACGGTTCATTTCGCATGTGCGTTGATTATAGGGAGCTAAACAAGATGACCAAGAAGAATAGGCACCCACTCCCGAGAATAGATGATTTGTTCGATTAGCTTGTAGGTGCATCGGTTTTCTCTCAATTAGATTTAGTTACCGGGTTTCACCAGCTAAGAGTGGTTGAAGACAGCATTGATAAGACAGCATCCAGAACTCCAGATGGTTTCTTCGAGTGGCTTGTCATGCCCTTCGGCTTGACAAATGCACCTGCTTACTTCGTTGATTTAATGAGCAGAGTGTTCCGAGAATTCCTCAGTAAGTTTGTGGTGGTCTTCGTAGACGATATCTTGATCTTCTCAAAGAATGAGGAAGAGCATGCTCAGCATCTAAAAGAAGTCATGGATACTCTCCGTGCACATCAGTTGAAGGCGAAATTCTCCAAATGCCATTTTTGGAGAGAAGAAGTTAGGTTCCTTGGACATGTGGTGTCCAAAGAGGGGTTAGCTGTGGACCCCACAAAAGTGGTTGCTGTGCAAGATTGGAAGGTTCCTCAGAACGCAACCGAAGTCCGAAGCTTTCTCGGACTGGCAGGCTTTTATCGAAAATTTATCAAAGATTTTGCAAAAATCTCAGCTCCACTCACAAGGTTGACAAAGAAGAACCTAGTTTTCAATTGGGACTTGGATTGCGACATTTCTTTCCAACGTTTAAAAAGGGCTCTAACAACAGCCCCAGTTCTGACATTGCCTGATGGAAGCAAGATGTTTACAGTATACACAAATGCATGCGGAACGGGACTAGGCGTTGTTCTGATGCAAGAAGGGAAGGTGGTGGCTTATGGTGGAAGGCAGTTGAAAGTACATGAGAAAAACTACCCAACCTACGACCTAGAGTTGGCAGCCATCGTTTTTGCGCTTAAGTCTTGACGCCATGATCTTCTAGGTGAGAAATTTGAACAATATACTTACCATAAATCATTGAAATACCTTTTCTTGCAGAAAGATCTCAATTTGAGGCAGCAAAGATGGATGGAGTTTTTTGCCTCGTATGATTTTGAGACTTCCTACACTCCTGGCAAGGGCAATGCAGTAGCAGACGTCTTAAGTAGAAAGAAGCTGGCTTTAAGCCCTCTCTTTGTGGAAAGGCAAAGTTTGGAGTTCATAGCAAGCTTTAATTTCAGACCCTCCTCTGACTTCGTACCTAGCTTGCTAGAAACATTAGAAGTGCGACCAACTCTATTAGATTCAATTGGAGCCGCGCAAAGAGAAGACCCTCAACTAGCCGATGTGATGGACAAGTTAATTAGGGGTGAGACTTCTAGTCACCTCAATAGATACTCCATTGATGCCGAGGGCTAGTTGAGACGAGATGGTAGACTATATGTCCCACAAGCAAGGGGCTTGGTAAAGGCGGTTCTAGAAGAGGCACACCATTCCAAACTGACCATACACCCAGGCGGAGACAAAATGTATAAAGACATCAAAAGAGTTTTCTTTTGGAATGGCATGAAGCAAGACGTAGCTGAATTTGTTTCTAAGTGTTTAATATCCCAACAAGTCAAGACGGAGCAGAAGAAGCCTGGTGGTCTGCTCCATCCTCTAGAGGTCCCACAGTGGAAATGGGATAGCATCTCGATGGACTTTATAGATGGGTTGCCTAGGTCAAGAAGAGGCAATACCAGCATTTGGGTAATAGTGGACAGGCTCACAAAAAGCGCCCACTTTATACGCGTCAAGAGTAGAAGGACTGCCTCATCTCTAGCATCCCTATATCTTAAGGAGATAGTTTGACTCCATGGGATACCCTCCAGCATAGTGAGTGATCGAGATCCTATCTTCACGAGAAATTTTTGGAAGAGTTTACAAGAGGCTGTAGGCACACAGTTATGCTTAAGCACGGCCTATCACCCTCAAACCGATGGCCAGATGGAAAGAGTCAACAGAGTATTAGAAGACCTCTTGAGACTATGCATTCTTGACTTCGGAGGTACATGGGAGGATCACTTACCTTTGGTGGAATTCGCTTACAACAATAACCACCAAGCCACCATAGGCATGGCGCCTTTCGAAGCTTTATATGGAAGACCGTGTCGGTCACCAACTTGCTAGTGGGAGTCCACAGACAAGATCATACTTGGGCTAGACATGATCAGAGAAACTTCAGAGAAAGTGGACTTAATACGAAGAAGAATGAAGACTGCCCAAGATAGATAGAATTCCTACGCAGACAGAAGAAGAACTGACCTTGAGTTCGAAGTTGGAGACAAGGTATTCCTAAAAGTATCTCCTTTGAGGAACGTCGTTCGCTTTGGATCCGCTGGAAAATTAGCACCAAGATTTGTAGGGCTGTTCCCTATCGTCGAGAAGATTGGGAAGATGGCTTATAGGGTACAACTTCCCGAAAGATTGGCCGGGGTTCATAATGTCTTTCATGTCTCTCACCTGCGGAAGTGCTTACACGAGTCTGTGGAAGTGGTGGAACCAAGCATACTAGAGGAAGTAGAAGTTGAACGTGAAGCAACTGTGAGGAGAGTTCCAACCCGTATCTTGGGAACAGAGGTCAAAAAGCTACGCAGCCGTGAAGTTAAGCTCGTCAAAGTTCGATGGAGCGACACCGAGGAAGACGCGACTTGGGAAACTGAGGACAGAATACACGCAAACTACCCTTTTCTTTTTGAGGGTACGTCTTTAATCTCTTTTTCCTCAAGTTTATGCTCGTATCTATCTTTTTCGGAATATCTCCTCGATCCTATCCTTTATCCTTAGGTAGGAACTCATTTGGATGTAAACATGTAATTGAATCATGTTATGATTGATGGTTGCAAGTGGTTGCTAGTGGATGCATATACACACACATTAGGTATTAGATCGGCTCAGTCACTTCCATATTGCATATGCATATATGTATTGGTTTATGGATTAAAACTTGATGTGTTATCATAAGGATGTTGCATTTGTATGAATGATTGTGCACTCATGTAAGAAATTTTGAGTAGGAAAAATTGCATTCATAATGGACTCATGGCACCGACATAATTTGCATTAAGGAGGTCAACTGAATCAGTAGACCGCCTGATTTTGCATTAGATAAGGACATGTACACACACAACGCATGTGATCATGAAGCATTAGAAATCTTTTAAGGACAATGGACGTCTGTGTTTGATGGTTGAGTAGATGGGTGATTGGATGGTAGGATATAAGTTCTTCTCGACTTGAAGATTTCGGGGACGAAATCCTAAAAGGAGGGGAGAATGTAACACCCCGTACTTTTTATTAATGTTATAATAACGAATCCTAGATTAATTAATTTAAAATGTGAGAATTAAGGGAAACGGGTTACACCATTATGTTCGTCTCAGAATTCTGGTTGAGATAGATCCGAGTTTGCGTAAATTGGACTTCGTATGAAGAAGTTATGGCTGTCAGAAGTTTCCAGAAAATTCAAATAAATTCAAACAGCTCAAGCCAGACTTCAAAATTCAAACAGAAGTCAGAAGCGGGCAGGGCGGGAAAATTCCCGCCCAGGAAGGTCGACCAGGGGGTCGACCCTAGTGTCGACCTCCCCCCTTAGAGGTCGACCTGGGGGTCGACCTGGCCCCCGGCCAGATCTGAATTTTGAACGACTGATGACTTGCTGCTGAGTCACTAGGGATTATGGATGGTCCTGATCTGGTCTGAGTGGCTGTGATTAACCCTACTTTCATCCAACGGCTATAATTAAACTGAAATTTTATATAAACAACTCAATGCTCAACCTAAAAACACACAGAAAAATAATCCTATAATTGAAATGCCGTCAGTGGAGAACTTGGAGTAGCCGTCACCGTTTTCAATTCAAGGACAAGTTAAAAGCTTACATCAAGATCAAATTAAAACTAGTCTAATTCAACGATCTTCATCAAAGGCGCGCATCCCCAATTTCAGAATTTAGATTTCAGAATGCAAGAATTCCTTTTAGTTTGTAAGTTGGTTATTACGGAGATTTAAACGTTCCCTTTTTCTAAATGAAATCATGGCATGTTGTAACTCGAATATGGAATGATGCTTATGTATGAGATAATGAAGATCGATTCTAATGTATCTTAAATTACTGTTGCGATTGATCATGCCTATATGTTTGTGGTGGTAAACATACTATATTGTATGTCATTGGAATCTATTACGATTGGGTAAAGAACTTATTATGCCACAAAATGGTGAAACATGTCATGTTGTAATTTGGTGGTTATTTGCAAGTTTATGATCTAAATCACATGCTTACATGTTAGATCAACATTCATGAATATTTAGAACTATGTCAAGTTGAATCTATTTATGTTGCAAGAATGGATTTGTAATCCTCTTATGTTTTAACATAAGTTATCATGCTAAGTGTGATTTAAGCATGTTTATGGTAATCCTCTTATGTTTTAACACATAAATTATCATGCTAAGTTGTGATTTAAATATGTTGGTAGTAGTTCTCTTATGTTGTAACACACATTAGTTATCATGCCAAGTTGTGATTTAAATATGTTCATAGTGGCTTTCTTATGTTTTGACATACATAAGTTAGTATGCTAAATTGTGATTTATATATAAAACCTCCATGTTAGACCCATATCAAGTTTACATAAAAATTAGATCCAACTTAGTCACAAGTTCACCTTTACCTGTTTAGTTAAAATAATGATACATCTATGCCAAGTTACATGTGATAAGTCAAATGTATGCTATTTTATGTTAATTTCATGTTCCTTGTTTATTACCCCTTTTTGTTTATGGGTTTGGGCTAATTTGCTAGCCAAAATCTTATGTAATTCATACGCACGTTCTATGGGGATAACGATGGGAAAATATGAAAATTCATGGCATAGATTTGTTCATTAACTGGTATATTTGATATACCATTTATGGTGAGCAAAATCAAAGGATAATTATGGCATGATTAAATCAAATTTAATCTACATAAAGAAATTAGACATATATATATAAATGTGAATTTAGAAAAGACAAATATGCCTAACCCGATGTTAGACTGAGTTATGGTGTAAATCTGCCCGGAACCAACCGGCATATCCAGTGACCACAACAAGACCTGTCTAATGTGGGTGGTTGGTGTATCAAGCCCAAAAAGAACCCTAGGTTAGACTGAGTTGTGGTGTAAATCTGCCCGGAACCGACCGGCACATCCAGTGACCACAACAAGACTTGTCTAATGTGAGTGGTTGGTGCTTTAATAAATTAAAGCTAAGTCAGGATTGGTAGGGTTAAGTCAATTAGGGAAACACTTAACCGATTCAACATGTTAACTAAACGAATGGGTGAGGTTAGGTAAACTTGGACACTTAACCAAATAAACATGTTGATTAGAAAACCCTAGTAACGGGGACCCATTTCAGTAGTAACCCACATAGATGTATCATGGTACCCTGAAACTAGGCAAGGTGGGGCACGATTACTGGGCTGAATTATAAGCGGTCAAAACGTCGGCGGTTGATGGGCCAGTGTAGGTTCCGACGGAGTGTGGGCGTGCACGTACTCCGGAGTGGAAAAATCAGGCACTGGGCATCAGTAGTGTACACTGTGCATCTTGAATCGTGTCGGGTTGCCACCAGAGGGACTGATACACCCCATGGTGGGACCAGCACAGGTAACTACAGTCAAGCGGGGCCGAATGACACAGGACATGAATGCATGTGAGTAGGAGCCGATCATTAAGGGGATCGTTCGGTATAAACACGTGGGGATGGTTGAGCCAATGGTTAGTAAGTGCAGAGATTATAGTAATGGGTGCTATAACATGTTCATCTTATCTTATATTAGGGTGTTGTCCTATATTCCGTTATTACTGTCATGGTCCCTTTCCTTGTTTAAATACTAGTAATCACTGAACTTACCAGACTTATTGTCTGACCCGTTTTCTTTCGTCTTCTTTTCTTCCGTTCCCCCCCCCCCCCCCAAGGTCCACAGGCAGGGAATACTCCAGCTTAATCAGACTCTTTGCAAGCTTCAAGAAAGTAGATGTATGATTTGGACTCTCTTGCATTGGCTATGGCTCTTGGATACTACACTTGGGGATTTATGCAGTTTTATCTATGTTATATGCTTCTTTATTTTAAATAATCAAGATAGAAATTATGGTGTAATGTTTTAGAAGTTATTTTGAGACAATTTGATGTAATGCTTTTGTATTGAACTACGTATGCAATAAATATTTGAATTTCCGCTGCTTAAATTTATCTGTCTTATAAATTTTTCTGTGTCTTGTACCTGTAACCCTCCACCAAAGTTAAGGCATTCCCTTTGTGAGTGACCTTAACGGAGGTGGAGTGTTTCAAATTTGGTGTTAGAGATTTGTTTTAATTCGAAGCATAGAGAGAGAATTTAGGGATTCAAATTGGAACAAATTCAGCCATTGAACTGATGGTATACGGCAGCTACAGGAATTGTACATTAGGGTTACGTATATGAGTGTATATATACCCGTATTTTAATTTATTTTATTTATTTATTTCCATTTAATTCAAATAATATCAATTTAACACCACGAACTCCAAATCAAACCCAACGAGTGTCGCCTGTAGCTAAATACCCCTATTCCGGACACAATGGGATATGTTTCGTAACCTAATCGGGTGTTACGATCAGTTTTATTCTTAAAATTAAAATATCTTAAATTCAAACGTACAGTTTAATTTACTCGGACCACATACTGATTCTAAAAATTACAGAAAAATTATTTCTACTTATGTTTTGACGTTACAGTCCTAACAAAACTAATTTTGTCGAATTCCGAGACCGTTTGGAAAATGGCCATTTTCTGGTCGATTCGATTTGACTGAAACTGACAAAACACATTTTCTTTTTCCACGCTCACATATTAATTCTAAAAATTATGAAAATTGGAATCTTATAATAATTTGACATTCCGGATCCAATAAAAGTGGTTTCGTCGGAAATAGAGGTCGTTTGTAAATTGGCTATTTTTAATATTAAAAAAAAAATATTCTACAGCGACTATTCTGAATTTTAAACTGGGCATAACTTTTGATTCCTACTAATTTCAATTTTCTGAGTTCGTTAGAAAGATATTTTTAAATAGATTATAATACTTTTGGTTTCACTAAAATCCGATTTATTTTGAATCCTGTACAGTCAGTCAAAGTTCAAATTCAAATTTTCTAACTACCACGCTATTTCTAACTCCTTTTATAATTAAAATAAAAAATTTCGTTCTAACTTCGATTTAAATAAAGTTTTCATCATTATTATTTAAAATAAATCATTTTAAATATTTAAAATCCATTAAAATTTCTAAAATAAAAATTTTAAATTGGTTCAGAATTTCCGAGTTGTTACAATCTCCCCCACTTAAAATTTTTTCGTCCTCGAAAAGGAATAGAGTTGAAAGTTGTTTAATTCACCAACTAAATTTTCACTCTTTTATTGTTTCAATAATCTTATTAGTTAATTAACTTTTCAAATATATATAAATTTTATAAATTCAAAAATTATATTTTCTAAGATTGGATTATATGTATAATCACAAATATGTTAATTATAAATTTGTTACTCTCAACTCATTCTAGGGCATCACTAACCCCATCTCTAATGAGTTTTCTTATTCTAGGATGTTATAGATCCTATATCTAATGAGTATTCTTATTGGATATTACTAATACAATCTCTGATGAGTCTTTGTTCAGTTCTAACGAGTTGTACTCCAAAGATTTGTGCTAACCAGAGCTCTGATACCAACTGTAATGACTCAGATTTCGCCCGGACCTAATCGATCGCAAAATCGACTAAAACTGTTCAAAACCCGAATACGCTAACTCTGGGAATACAACACATCAGAATAAATAAAAGAAGAACTTTATAAACATCTTAATAATGTTACATCAGAGTACAGAATATATCAGAGTACATCGATAAATAATAATACAGCGGAAGATTAATTTACAATAAATGTAATACAATGCACAGCGGAACAATTAACTAACACGGCGGAAGGTTATCATTGCTCTGGACACAGCTTTAAGCTTCATCCAGAATTTTGCACAATATATCTGCAAAATAAGCTACTCGACTGCTCATGTGGACAAGAGGGCACCTGAGTTTGCAAAGTGAAACAAACCACGGGTCAGTCATGGGACTGGTATGAGTAATCTTTACTTAACTTAACTAGTAAAAAGGCTAATCACAGGGCCACGCCGCTAATGTGGAACGGGTTTACTCCATTGGATTGACAGTGCATGAAATAAAATAAATCGTTAAACAACGCAATGCTTTTTAGAAAAATGAAACCATTATAAGACTCAAGTCCCATCACACAATGCAACGCAAACCACAGGATAGAGTTTTACCTTATAATGGTCAAAAATGCTTGATATGATATAAATGGATTTGATATTATTATTAGTGTATATATGTTTCAAAAACATTTTCAATCATAATGTATCAATCATAGACGGCATAGTACCCCATCATACTATGTCGCCATACTAGTTCTACAATCAAAACTGCATGGTGTCATATTGGAAGTTGGATTTCCATCATGAGTCAAGGCTTGGAACGATCTCCTTACCGATTCGAGACACTCTAGCAATGTCTCAGGATCCCCCGCAGTGAACCCTTGGATCCTGCAGGGCCGGTCCACAAATACGTTAGTGGATTAGTTATGTCTGAACACATGTTTCCTGGTCCAATTGAACCTACAAAATGGTCACAATCGACCAATAAATCCGAGGCCTCGAAATCCATCATCCACATAAGTAAAAATGTCAGGGCTTGTAAACGCTGACACCACTTTTAGCTAGAAAGAAACATGTGCACTCTCTGCGTTCCCTTGCTCCGATTTTGATTCATACCGGGGTGTGAGGCTAGCGAGGTAACGTTATACACAAAGCTACACCTAAATAGGTCGTGCTTTAATCATCAACCACAAGGCTCTGCTTTTCAACAAAAGCCTCGATCATTTGCATCTTGGCATGCCACATTGACAATTCACGCCATGCGATCGATAACTACCAATATATAACCTCTGAGCTCGTGCGTCTCAGAGAAGGGTGTTAAGAAAGAGAATAAATTCTTCGCCACCACAGATATATATTAAATAGAAATCAATTTAATTACATGGAATGAAATTCAATGTCGAACACACATCCATTTACAAGTCCGTTCTGGGTCTGAACGAAACCGAAGTCACCTTATTCCTCGTCCCGTATGTCTAATACGGAAGAGAGGTGCTCGCATATCCGTACATTGAACAAGTACGTCCGGACAACTACCACTTTAACCCTTTATTGGTAGCTAATCAATGTCGGGCACCAGTAGTTATCCTTTCGACGTGAAGATCACCGGTCTTCAATCGCCGTCTTCAATATCTTTGACTTTAATCGTCGTAATAATTATTCAGAATGGGTTAAACCCGGTCTTTCCGAATGACCTGCGTATTTTTACTCAAACATTAGGTGTTATAAAGACACATCATACGCTTCATTCCAAATCAGAATATTCTTTTAATAAAACATTCATATTATTAGGGAAAGGTTTCCATTTATTTTATCAAAGATAAATTCTTTTAAATTTATTCTTAAATCTTCTTTTTAAAGATTTATTAAAACTCCAATTCGATTTTAATATCAAAAATCATTACTTTATAATTATTCCACTTTTAAGAAATTATTCTTGTCTTTAACTAGCGTACAGAACTAATGTCATTTAAAGCACAGTTCACAATAAACCCAAAATCAACTTCCATTAAATATGGAATTTTCACAGAAATCAAATCAATAAATAATCAATATAAATCTCCATATCAGACCGTTAATATAAATGGAATAACGGCCAAGCCTTTTAAATTCCATATATAGTAACTGTCCTCTTTTACAGAAGCCTACCTCGATTATTATCAAATTGAATTTCCACTCAATTCCAATTTAATATATTAAATTGAAAAAAAAATGACTTTGGAAAATTTCCTTTTTAAATCTAAATTCCAAATTATATTTTCACTGTTAATTGGGTTAAAGAACAAATGTCATTTGAAACACAGTTCACAATAAACCCAATTCACATATCGTTTTATTCCAATTACTAAATACAATTGGAAACTCTAATAATCTTAATTCA
Organism: Allium sativum; assembly: GCA_030737875.1. Lineage (NCBI taxonomy): Eukaryota > Viridiplantae > Streptophyta > Magnoliopsida > Asparagales > Amaryllidaceae > Allium > Allium sativum. Next base: position 575,728,334 of record CM060921.1, on the reverse strand, counting down.
AAGATTTATTCCTTTCATACGGGGTTTAAGAACACTGTTATTTAAGACACCATCTACGACAACCCAAAATCTAATTCTTTTATTTAATTCCAATTAAATATTAAATAAATTGGAAGACTTCATTAAATCTTAACTTAAAAGATTTATTCCAAGTTAATAACTAGTTTATTTCAATAAAAATATATATTTATCTTTTGTCCATCCAAAAACGGACAACGAAATCATCATTTTATTCTACGTTGAATATTATTTTATTATATTCGTTATTTAAAAATATTCTTTATATAAAAAGATTCTTTATATAAATATTCTTTATATTGCAATGTTCTTTATTTTAAAATATTCTTTATATTACAATTTCCTTTAAAAATATTCTTTATTTAAAAGATATTTTGAATCGGAAAGTGACTCAGTCATTTACCATATAATTTTGGTTATATGGATTTCATACATCGCATGAACATGACAACAATGATAAATAATCATTAAACAATCAATTCATATCCAGAGTGAAATTTATAACTGTGTGAGCATTAAAATGAATAAATAACGCTCGTCGTAGCCTGATAATCCATCGATTAACATACAACTCTATATTGGGACTAGTGTATGTCAAATATCATCCCAATACCCGTGTTGGGTTTTCAGCCAATAACAATTTATCGAAATAAATATTTGGTTAATGAATTTAACCAATTTTTATTTTTGCTAACATGTTGACGATAATGAACAAACATGTTATTTTATTTCTTGTGCCGAATAGAATATATTTTACTCGTATAATTTCCATATACATTTCTAATGTCTAATAAACTGTATTTTATTCTTATGACCCTATTACTGCTGACAAATAAAATGATGATTCCTATTTTCTTTTATTTGTATGCAAATATTCTTAACTTTAACACATAAAGGAAATAATCTTATTTGTATATGTTTCAATGTATAACCTAACATATAAAAAATGTTTATTTTAAATTGCATACAAATTCTAATGTATGCATTCACAAATAAAGATGTCACTTTAACTAACCTACACATTCTAATGTATGTTGTGGCAATAAAATGATTCTTTATTAATCATACAATTTCTAATGTATGTTTTGCAAATAAAGATGATTCTTATATTTGCATACACATTATATTTCAACTAAATGTATAAAAACTGATATATCCATTTTGTTGACAATTCTATTTTAACAAAATGAATATTTTTGTTGTAACACAAACCTATTTACCAAAAATGCTATCTGTGTTTTGACACAAACCTATTTAACAAAAATGCTATTTGTGTTTTAACTCTTTTATTTATCAAAAATGTGAATTTTATTTTATTTCAAATCTAATTAACAAAAAGGTAATTTTTGTTTTCAACCATCATATTTAACAAAATGTAATTTTTGTTTCAACTATTATATTCTAACAAAAATGAATAATTTTGTTCAATTAATCTATTTGGCCAAAAATGTTCATTTTGACAAAAATGTGAATTTTGATTCAACCAATCTATTTTTATAAAACAATAAAGTTGACGACTTTGTTTTGTCGAAAAATCTATTTCAACAAAACAAATAAAAGTGATGTGTTTTTTTCATCGACAATTCTAATTCAACATGACAAATAAAAGTGATATGTTTGTTTTATCGACAATTCTAACTTAATCAAAAAAATAGAAGTGATGGGTTTGTTTTGTTTACATTTCTTTATTCATCTTAACAAATAAAAATGATAACTTTATTTGTTTACGATTTCGATTAACAAATAAAATGATAATTTTATTTGTTTACAATTTCTACTTAACAAAAACGATTATAGTTTTAACACAAATCTATTTGACAAAAATGTACTTTTTGTTCTAACTCAATTCTAATTTACAAAAATGTAAATTTTGTTCTAACCGTTATATTTTGACAAAAATGTCAAATTTGTTTCAACTGTTATATTTTGACAAAAGTGGCAAATTTTCTTTTAACTATTATAATTTGACAAAAGTGACAAATTGGTTTCAACTTTGATAATTTGGCAAAAACGACAAATTTGTTTCAACTTTCATAATTTGGCAAAAGCGACAAATTTGTTTCTACTTTGATAATTTGACAAAAGCGACAAATTGGTTTCAACTTTGATAATTTGACTAATGCGACAAATTTATTTCAACTTTGATAATTTGACAAAAGCGACAAATTGGTTTGAACTTTGACAATTTGACAAAAGCGACAAATTTGTTTCAACTTATGTGTTTTGACAAAAATGGATATATTTATTTCAACTAACATGTTTGACAAAAATGTTTATTTTAATTTCAACTAACATGTTGACAAAAATGTTTATTTTTATTTAATCATTTTTAATGAACAAAAATGTATTCATTCTTTCTAATGAACTAAACTGTATATTTTTGTTTAATCATTTTTAATGAACAAAATGTCTCATTCTTTCTAGTGAACTAAAATATATATTTTTGTTTAATCATTTTTAGTGAACAAAAATGTTTCATTCTTTACAATGGAAACTAAATTACATTGAAAATGTATTTTTTTAATGTTCACTCTTTTTATTGAAACAAAATGAAAAAAACATGATTTTAATTCTGCTCTTTTTTTTATTGTAACTAAAATGACAATAAAAATGTTATTTTTAAGTCTACTATTTTTATTGCCTCTAAAATTCAATAAAAATACAACCTTAAAATCCATTCTTTTTATTGCCTCTAATTTGACAATAAAAATGCAACTTTAAAATCTATTTTTTTCATTGTCTCTAATTTGACAATAAAAATACGACTTTAAAATCTATTCTTTTTTTTCTTTTATTGTCTCTAATTTGACAATAAAAATATTTCTTTTAAATCTAATATTTTTGTTTGAACAACTTTGACGCTAAAAACGTGCTCTTTTTAGTTGAAACAAAATAACGCTAAAAATATGTTCTTTTTAGTTAAAAAGAAAATGACAACAAAATATGTTCTTTTTACATTTTAACTAATTGAAAATAAAAATGAAATCTTTTATTTCAACTCTAATTCATTTCCAAGAACCATATTTCATGTAAAAATAAAAATGAGATTTTTATTGTTAAGTTAATTCCAATGTTCACGTGCCAAAATAAAGATGAAATCTATAATCTAAAATAATCCCATTTTCATGAATCAAAATAAAAATGTATTCTTTATTCTAACTCTCAATCCCAAGTTTATGTATTCAATGAAAACTATATTTTTATGAATAAATCACATCTATATTAATGGATTTAAAAATAGAAGTTGAAATTTTTATTTCAATCAAATCTGTAAGCATGGATCTAAAATGAAAGACATAGATCTGAATGACAGAAGGTAAATTTAGAAAATAGAAGAACGATTTTACTGTAAACTATAATTGTATACATGGATCTAAAATAAAAAATGATTTTATTTCAGATCTGTATTCAACCGCAACTAGAGATTCAACAAAAATGAAATTTCATCGTAGATCTAGCAAATTACGAACATCGTAATATATCACAAACAACAATCAATAAATTCTTAAATCACAAACATCGCAGATCTGAATCATTAACCTACATACATTGATTTTGAAAGCGAGAAAAACAATTTAATTACAATTAATTATTTAAATCAGAAATCTCACATTGTTTCGTAATTCCTCAGAATTGTAGATCGTTCTATTTCTGCTCTGGTATATTCTGTTGTGTATATCTTGTCAATATGGTTCTAACGGATTCAGTTTCATCAATTTCTGCTAAGTATTGAATAAGATACGAGAGTTTAAAGTTAATATAATTATAAACATTATTAATTTAATAATATTATAATTTAAATAACTAATTACATCGTTAACTGTCTTCTTCCATCAGAAATACGCTCCTTGGAACCCATCTGTTCGCTCCTTTTGATCACTGTCGCACGCCAAACCACCACACCAGAAGCCGATCAACTCCCACCATTCCGACCGCCTACGCACCACCTTCACACGCCCGGTGCGCCACCCGGCTCGCACCTCCATAGGGCACGAAAATTAAACCCAAACTCAGCTACTTTATGGTCAAAAATCTGCCAATCCGTGGAAGTAAACATGATCTTAACGTATAAAATCAAGGATCTTGAAGAGCTCTTGAATCTAGTGTTGAAGATTTATTTTGATTCGAAGCATAAAGGGAGAATTTAGAGATTCAAATTGGAACAAATTCGGTCATTGAACTGATGGTGTACGGCAGCTACATGAATTGTACATTAGGGTTACGTATATGAGTGTATTTATAACCGTATTTTAATTTATTTTATTTATTTCCATTTAATTCAAATAATATCAGTTTAACACCACGAACTCCAAATCAAACCCAATGAGTGTTGCCCCTAGCTAAATTTCCCCATTTCGGACACAATGAGATACGTTTCGTAGCCCAATTCTGCTGTTACGATCAGTTTTATTCTTAAAACTAAAATATAAATTAAAATATATTAAATTCAAACATATAGTTTAATTTACTGGGGTAATATACTGATTCTAAAAATTACAGAAAAATTATTTCTAGTTATGTTTTGACGATACGGTCCTAACAAAACTAATTTAGTCAAATTCCGAGACCGTTTGGAAAATGGCCATTTTCTGGTCGATCCGATTTGATTGAAATTGACAAAACACATTTTCTTTTGCCATGCTCACATATTAATTCTAAAAATTATGAAAATTGGAATCTTACAATAATTTTAAACTCCGGATCCAACAAAAGTGGTTTCATCGGAAACGGAGGTCATTTGTAAATTGGCTATTTTTAATATTAAAATATATATATATATTCTACGGTGACTATTTTGAATTTTAAACTGGACATAACTTTTGATTCCCGCTATGAAATTTCAATTTTTTCGGGTTCGTTGGAAAGATATTTTTAAATAGATTCTAATATTTTTGGTTTCATTAAAATCCGGTTTATTTTGAATCCTGTACAGTTAGTCAAAGTTCAAACTCAAAATTTCAAACTACCGCTATTTCTAACTCCGTTTATAATTAAAATAAAAATTTCCATTCTAACTTCGATTTAAATAAATTTTTCGTCGTTAAATATTTAAAATCCATTAAAATTTCTAAAATAAAATTTTTAAATTGGTTCAGAATTTCCAGGTTGTAATACCTACCTCTGCTTTCTTTCGTTCTTACCGTTCGTTGGCTTCGTCTTTTTTCTGGGGCAAAAAGGACAACGCTAATTGTCCCCATTGGATTTCTTGGGACATCGTTTGTCGTCCCAAAAATGAAGGGGGATTAGGCCTCAGAATTCCAAAGGATACCTATATTTCCTTTGCTTGCAAGTTGTGGGCTAGGTTCGACGCGAACGACTCCTTGTGGGCGACGTTCCTTCACGCCAACTGCCATAGACTTCAGGCCGCGAACTTCTCTAGTGCCCCGTCCTACACTAGTGAGACGTGAAAATGGATGCAATCCATGAAGGCCTTTTCAGATTCACATGGTGGTGGTTCCATATAGGACGATAGTCCCTTTTCGAATAGAGCGACATAGAGCTCGACGAGGACGCCAGCTCCACGTCTCCCCCTTTTCTCTTTCATCTTGGATGTTTGTATTCCTCTGAAGGTTTATCTGTTTATATGGAGGATCCTACATGATGGGCTACCAATAGACGAGAACCTTTAGAGGATTAACATCTCGCTTGTGTCCCGTTGCAGGTGTTGTGGGTCTGGTGACACGGAATCCATAACTTACTTATTTTTCTTTGGCTTCTTTGCCAAAGCTATTTGGAATTACTTTGGAAACTTGGTTGGTTTTTGAAGTAATGCGTCTTCTCTCGCTGATTTACTGAGATACTGGTGGGCTAGAATCTCATGCAAATAATTTCGCTCTATCCTTTTTTAGTTAATCCCTTGCCTTATTTGCTGGCATATCTGGTGCTCACGGAACAAGGCAATTTTTGATGAGGTGCCTATGGACCCTACCACCATCATCTGAAAGGTATGAAATGATGTGTTCCTTGTGTTTCATGGCAGACCGTTTAGAGGTTTTATTAGTTCCCATTCGAGGCGGATGGCTGGGACCTTTGATGTTCCAATTGTACCTTCTTCTAACCCACCGGCGGGGATTGGATGAACCGTCTGCTGTTAGGCTAGCGGGATCCGTCCCACTATCTTATCCTCACCTCCCCCCTTTTTTCTTTGATTTTGTTTGCTAGTTCTGCAGGGCCTGGATTTATACGTTTTTTGGATCTCTGATCTATAGATTTTCTGGTTTGGAGTAGTTGTCTGGATTTTGGAGTTTTAAGATGGATTGGGTAGCTTGCATCATCTGGCCTTGGAGTTGCTCGTCCTTTGCAGGGGGTCCTCGCCCTTGTCATGTGGGCGGTATCGAGTTGGAGGTTGTCTTGTTTTGCTAGTCGCCATACCTCCTTGCAACGGTTTTGGCTCGCTGGACATCTCTTCTTTGGTCTTCTTAAGGTTACAGGAGTAGATATACTTCATAATTGGGTAGTGGCCTTGCCGGAACTCAATTTTGAAGTACAATGGGCGGTGGCCATGTCGGAGTGCATCCATCTATTTCGTATACTCGTGGTCTTAGTCAGAGTTGTCTGTATACATCTGGTTACCTGCCAGGCATGTTGGCAGCTTTTGGTTATTATATATATATATCTGTTTTTTTTTTGAAAAAAGCTATGGACTCTATGGAATAACTTATGTTAGCTTTTTTACATATGTTATAATATGGTACAACTGTGTGTAATATAGTTTGGTGAGTCAGTCATGAAAGTTACCAGATATTTGTCTAGGCTATACTCCCTGCGTGGAGGATGTACTAGTTGATGCACACTCTGTGTATCACCTATTATGATGTTCGTATTATTTCAATATAATAAAAAGTGTTACAGAACACTCTAAAAACCAGTCGGCCTTGAAAAAAATTATACTTTTAACAAAAATCTACAATTTAATTTCATCTTAACATTCAATGATTATTTTATAAACTCAATTTACCATTTCCAACCATGGTTTTAAACATAATTTTGTACTTTATTTTATAATTTCTACAACTTATATTTTCCAACTCAAATTAACAAATTATTCAAGATCTTATTAAAACAACTTAATTCTTCATATTTAAAATATATTTTCACTTAAATATTGATTGTTAATCAATACTCTATACTTTCCATTAAAACCATCAAATTATTATTGACGTGCACAGATAAGAATAATTTCCTTGTTATACCAAAGGATTTAATTTATTCCAATACACACAATTTCTACAAATCACAAATTCTTTATTTTTTTCATTTTAAGTTATAATATAAGTAAGCTCATGAACCCGTGTAAAATACTTCTTGGTTCTAAACACTACACCATAATGGCCATTTGGTAACCTTTTTTTCCAATTGCCAACACTTATTTGTGTTACAACGTAGTCATAATAATATGCGTTGCTATCTAAAAAAGTGTTAGCAAAAATACATAATTGTAATTTTATTATTGTCAACACTTATTTGTGTTTGTAAGGCTGGTTTTTGAGGGTAAAAATGTAAATGAACATCTGTAACCTTTTTTTTTCATTTTTCATTCCTTTGTCCAACGCTTTTACAAAAAATGGCCGTCTAAATCAATAATCCAATCCCTCGATTTCAGAAGTGAAAAAAAATTATGCAGCATGGCGATGATTAAAACTTCAAATATGTTCCTCTTTAATGGGATTTTTCGGGTCACTCCAGGGTCGCATTCAATCACATTCAATTTTGGGAATCTTTGTTCGATTTGTGGTCGCATTGAGATATACTAGGATTTTGGTACTAATATACTAGTATAATGGGATTTTGCTCAAATCAATTAATTGAGCCACTGCGTTTACCACTACAACAAAAATACTCTATTACAACGTCACTTTTACAATGAACATCAAATGCTCATTGTAATAGAAGGCAACTACCACGGCCAATACAGGACCGTTGTAATAGATGTCATATACAATGCCCTTTTTACAACGGACAATAAATGCTCATTGTAATAGAATGCTATTACAACGTTCCTTTCGTGTCTGTTATAATAGATGCTAATTTTACAACATTTTAAAATGCCCATTGTAATAGATGCTAATTTTACAACGGTCACAAAAAGCCCGTTGTAAATTGTGCCAATTTGACAACATTCATAACATCCGTTATAAATCAAAAAATGTATAAGACGGAAAATTTGTACACTTGAAACTTTTGCTTATACATAAATCAAAAAATGTTTTTTTTATTATTTCAAAAATAAATCCATGTTTTTATTACTCTATTTTTTTTGCGTAAGACGGGCAAATTTGTACACTTGAAACTTTTGCATATAAATAAATCTGTTGGAAAATAGAAAAATAAATAGAAGGTTGTTATGAAATATGTCGGTCGTTCAGTGATAATTTTAATTTGCACAGAACGTATATTTTTCACAATAGGTATTCACAAAAATTCCCATGTAAAGAAAATGGGCACTTCTGACAATATTCTGCTTATAAAAAATAGAGCAATGCCTAGATATATTTCAAAATTCATGTGGTTTTTTAAGTATCATTATGTTTGACGTGTGTAATTAACCATTTTGCATGATCCATCCTTCAGTTTAACATTTATAGTTCTTAACGGATGCTTTCTTTTTTTCCCTTCTTATACTCATGTGGTTTCATATTTCCTTTTTCATTTTATAATTTTTCCTTAATAAATACATATATTAACGTTGGGGTCATTCCCAAACGTTCCCCGCTAGGGATCGTCGATTGGAACACCCATCATTTGTTCCTTACGTCTTTGGATATTTATTTAAGGATTGGAAATTTTGATTTTCATCTTCAATTTTTGTTTGACCGGAGCTGATCTAATTACCAAACACAGAATCTAAGAATGATACAGTGGTCAAAATTTAACTGATGGACAATTCAGATTGTACATCATTATCTGTATTTGAATTTCCTAAATTTAAAGTAACATTCTTTTGTGGTAACATATGTTAATATATGTATTTGAATCTTTTTTCATTCCTCTGCTGCCTTCAAATTGTACATCATTATCTATATAGGATATTAAATAACAGAGCCTAGGGTGAGGACCTAGAAAATTGGTTAAAAAAGGAACTCTATGTAGTTAAGCATCTAATTTTGAATGTCGTTTATTTTATCCTCCTATATTTATCGATTTTCTTGTAAGACAATCATCAATATGCATGATCAATTTTCAAATTCAAGGAATGCATGATTATTTTGGTTAGTTATATATTGATCGGTGACAAAGTTTTTCTTCTTGTTATTTTACAGGTTTTGTTACATGCCACTATTTAATGGAAAAACTGAATATGCTGAATAACATATAATTTGGGGGGAAAATACAAAGGGAACAAAAAGGCCTCATATTAATGCATATTTAGCTCAAACCGAAGAAGTGCTAATTTCAGCTTCAATGAAGAAACCTGCTTGTGAACAAGAACAGTTGGATGTTGTAGGCAAAACGAAATCAAAGGTAAATTGGATGTTCATTTGGGTAGCATATGGAATTAAGCATTTAATCTTTTATTTTTAGGACAAATTTTCAAAATAGGCTAATTTTTAAAACATATAGCACAAATAGGCCAATTTAAAAAGTATTAGCAGAAATAGGCTAATTTTTGCCACCTCAGCAACGAGGTAGCAAAAATTTCAAAAAAAATTAATCGGGGGCGCACTTGACAAGTGCGCCCCTTAAAATTAGAATGGGCGCAGTTGTCAAGTGCGCCCGTTATAATTTTTTTCAGCTCTACCCGTTTCCTGCTATTCTCTGCTATTCTCTGTCATTCTGGTTTTTACTATTTCGGGAAAAAAGTACCAATTCGTACCATTCTTCCTCTAGCTCCAAAGAACCCTAAAATCTACCAAAATTATCAAAACAAACAAGGTTTATTAATTGGGTTACTTCTATCAGCTATTGCACATCAATTTGAACGTATTGATTTAGTTTAAACTCAAACCCTATCTCAAATTCTTATGTTTCTCAATTTCATTCAAACCCTAGGTTTAGTTTTTTATGCTTTCTTATGTTACTAATATTTATTTAACAATTAAGTATCCTTATGCCTTCCAAATTTTTCATTGTAGACTATGTCGGATTTTATTCCTATTATTTGCTATTTTGATGTGAAGTTGAACTTAAAAGAAAATAATACGTTGGTGTATGTTGGTGGCAAACAAAAAGGTTCAAAGATCAAAAAATTTTGCTCCTACCATGAATTAAAGGAAGCGGTGTATAGGGTTACAAAAATTGATTCATAAAAGTACGATGTACAATTAGTAAACAAGTGGGTGACGGATTCTGGATCTTCTGCTATCGATGTAAATGATGATGATGATGTCGATGCAATGTTTTCGGTTAGTATGAAAGTTATTGAGTTATTCGTAATAAAAGAGCAGCTGAGACTTTATGAAGAGGCAGTCGATACTAATTTAAACTAACATTCTACTCAAAATATTGGAACTATTCCGAGTTGTGTTCATCAAAGAAATCCAAGTCCAATATTTCCTCCATTCATGAATACAAAGTAAGTTTGTAAATTTTATATTTGAGTAGTTAAAATTCATAGTTTTCTGATCTCATCCTTATTTAAACAGTTTTACGGTGCATGCGGGTGGTCCAAGCTCTAGACCGACAAATGAAGGTATAGGTTGTAGCTCACCACATATTGATAGCATGCAAATTGCATCAATGGATAATGATATGACACGGATGGAAAATACGGAAGCTAACAATGATCCGCTTGAGTTTGGAATTGGTAATGTGATTGAAAACGAAAATTATGAAGCATCGTTGGTGCAAGAAGATGAAGATGATAACAATGGACAAATGGAATTTGAGATGCCTTTGACAGATGATATATGTAGTGCACAAATTATAGTAGCATCGTTGATTCAAAATGTAGCTCCTATTAGAGACGCATTTACTGCATATTGTGTTGATTCGGGCTTTCACATGGGAATGCAGTTTCAAACTAAGGAAGTGCTTATTCAACAACTTAGTGAGTGGTCTATAAAGAATTCTGTCTCTTTTAAACCTGTAAAATCCCGCAAAAAAAAATACACTGCAATTTGTAATGTCGATAACAATTGCAAGTGGAGAATACATGCTATTGTCCCAAAAAAATCATTGACGGAAAGGTGGGAAATTAGGAAATATGAAGGCAATCATTCTTGTGTTAATCCGGTCATCAATTCTAATCACAAGCAAGCAACAAGTAGATTTGTTGCTAACAAAATACTTCTGTTTGTGAAGTCGGATTTGAATACCACTCCCTCTACGATTCAAGTTCTAATGTCGGAAACTTTTTTCATCAAAATAAGCTACTTCAAGGCGTATAGAGCATTGCGGAAAGCACTTGAGACAGTTTTTGGAGATTGGGAAATATCATATGCTGAGCTGCCACAATATTTAGCTACTATTAAAAAACATAATCCGGGAACTATTTTAAAGATTGAAAACAAAAGAGTCACAAATGATAAAGTTCGTTTCAAAAGTGTTTTTTGGGCATTCGGTCCTTTTATTGATGGTTTTGCGCATTGTCGACCGTTACTTTGCATTGATGGCACACATATATACGGCAAATATCAAAGTACGTTGCTAGTCGCGACTGGAGTTGATGCAAATGATGGTATATTTCCACTAGCATATGCAATTGTAGACTCCGAATCAAAAGATAATTGGGAATGGTTTCTTATATGCATGTACTATCTCATACATAGTGTTCGTAATAGATGTTTGACTTTTATATCCGATCGAATGAAAGGCATTCCGGTAACATTAGAAAATTGGCCTTAAGAGCACCATCACCGATTTTGTGCTAGGCATCTCAAAGCAAACTTTCAAATTACCGGATTTACTCAAAAAAAAAATGGTAGACTTATTCTATTCATGTGCTAGTGCTACCGATGAGTTGCAATACAAAGAATTAAGAGGCCACTTGAGAACCATTTCCCCAGATGCGCATGCTTGGATTGAAAAGAGCTTACGAGGTGCGGAGAAAAATTGGGCTCTATGCAAGGATAACGGTGGACGTTGTATGATGATGACAACAAATGTATCCGAAAGTTTTAATGGAGTTCTACGAGGTGTTCGTGCTTTGCCGGTTAAGTCTTTAGTAGCACGAACGTTTTACCGTTTAAACGATTATTTCATGAAACGTCGTTCCGACGCCGAAGGATTTGAAATGCAAATGACTCCAAAAGTTGAAACTCTTTTAGCTAAAAGAGCAAAACAAGCACGACATTGCGGAATTGTTAGATTCAATCAAAACGAATGGCAAGTGAATGATCAATTTGGAAAAGCATTTACCGTGACTTTACATGATAATGTGTGTACTTGCACTTGCAACATTCCGCTATTGCAAAAATTGTCATGCTTGCATGTGATGGCCGCTTGTGCTCAAACCGTTGGAGGAGCGAATATATCATACTATGAATTTTGTTCAGTGTGGTTTTCCGTGGAAAGATATAAAGCAAGCTACGCTCCAAGCTTCCATCCAATTCCCGATAGTAGATATTGGGATGCCTATCATGGTCCGACCATAATGCCTCCACATACAAAAAGGAAGACGGGACGTCCGCGTTCGACAAGAATTAAAGGTATGATGGATAAAATGGGAGGAAGTAAACAAAATACTTGCAGCAAATGTGGTCAAAAAGGACACAACAGATCGACATGTCCGTCCAAATGATATTTTGTAAGAGACTATTTGGAGATACGTCTTGATATTTTGTTTGAATAATTTGTAATGTAATGAACGATTTGTACTTTCAATTCAGTGAATAAATGAATGATTTGCATTTCAATAGTGAATGTTTGCATTTCAATAGTGAATGTTTGCATTTTACAAGATTATGAATTGTATTCGATTGTCTTTAATTCAAGTTTGCAAATTGAATTGCTCGGGCAGGGTAGCAGATGTATGCTACCAAGTCTCGGGAAGGGCACACCTGCAAGGTGCGCCCTGGTCAATTCTCAAGGGCGCGCTTGTCAAGCGCTCCCTTGAAATTTTGTAAGGGCGCGCTTGGCAAGCACGCCCTGGTAAATAATCAAAGGCGCGCTTGTCAAGCGCGCCCTTGATATTTTGTAAGGGCGTGCTTGCCAAGCGCGCCCTCGTTATTTCAAGAGGGCGCACCTACCAGGTGCGCCCAAGCCGAGATGCTGCAGCTCCAAACTTCAGCCGGTTTACCCCTTCACTCCTCACTTTTTCCAATCCCCCTTTTACTCCAAAATCCTCAAAAACTAAAAAAAAAAATCAAAAAACCTAAATTTCTAAGCTTTCAAATAATCGAATTCTCATAAGAAAATACATCAAATTACCTCAACAATGGAAGGATCTTCATCATCTCATGAAGTTAGAAGTAGATTGTTAAACAATACTTTCTTATTTTTTGTTTGTGTTGCATACAATAGATTTGGTTTGATCATTACTTGTTCAACAATGGAAGGATCTTCATAATTTTACTTCTTGTTTGTGAATGAAAACCTAACTAATTCCTAGTTTAGTTATATGGTGAGTTAAATCCTAGTTAATTCCTAATTCATATAATATAGTAAAAAACATTTTTTTTTCTATAAATTGTTAAAACTAGTTCATTATACACAAGCGTGTTGCATCCGGTTCACTATTTGTTAAAACTTGTTCATTAAACACAAGTGTCTTGCATCCGGTTCACATTTTGTTCACTATTTGTTCACATTTTGTTCGCAACTTGTTCACAAGTGTCTTGCATTCGGTTCACTACGTGTCCACTATTTGTTCACTACATGCATCTGGTTCACTACTTGTCCACTACTTGTTCAGTACATTTTGTTCGCAACTTGTTCACAAGTGTCTTGCATTCGGTTCACTACTTGTCCACTACTTGTTCACTACATGCATTGTTCTTGTAGAGTTGGCACCGGGTCCTGAGGATGCAAGTGTGTTGTATCTTCAACATGAACATAGAAGCAATAATCCGGACATGATGAAGGTATTTAAAAAATTCTAATGAATGAACTCACTAATTTTTCATTTCTCAGGGAGTAGCTAATTATTTTCATCTCGTATTGAATTTGTAGAGCGACGAGCCAATTGATTAGCAAGAACATTCTAGCAAGTTGGGATTGATTACAGCAAATACACCAAGAGTTCAACTTGCGCTACAAAGAGCTGGATTTAGAGAAATATCCAGATTGGGGTTTTTTTAGATAGATCATGCACTTGTTACTTCATTGGTAGATAGGTGGAGACCGAAGACTTCCATATTCCATCTTCCCACTTGTGAAATTACTATCACGTTGCAAGATGTTAGTTGTCTTTTAGGCGTTGTAGTGGAAGGAAATCCTGTAACTGCTACACATCTCAGTAATTATGAAGATATTTGTTATGAGTGTTTGGGGGCAGTCCCAAATCGAAATGGGATAAGAGGTGCAACAGTTAAGTTGACTTGGCTTCGACGTACATTTCAAAATGATCCATCAGAAGATGCGTCAGACGAAGAAGTTGAACGTCATGCGAGAGCCGTTATTCTACACTTGATATCTTGTCTTCTTTGTCCCGATCATTCGAAAGGACGATTAAATCTTTTTTGGCTATTATTTGTGAGAAATTTGGACGATTGTGCATGATATTCTTGGGGTAGTGCCATATTGACAACATTATACACTGAATTAACAAATGCTGCGCTCGGTAAATCCAAATCGATAGCCAGTTGTCTTTCTCTTCTATAGGTAAATATTAGAATGTATATTCATTAATTGCCACTTGTAATATGCAATCTTATCATATTTATCTTTTATGTATTTTACAGCTTTGGTCATGGACACATCTTCCTATTGGTCGTCCAAACGTAACTTTATCTGCACAGATCGATAGGTCATTACCTTATAGTGCAAGGTAGTTTATGTACATTTACATGATGTTCAACAATAGTGCTTACGCTTATGCTATATTATTTACATTTACATACTTTATGTACATTACTTTATATCGCAGGTGGTTTGGAAATAGGAGCTGGATTGAATCTCCAAAGCAGGTTGCCACTTGCTATCGTGACCAGCTTGACATGCTAACAGACGAGGTTGTTGTACGGAATCCCAACACACAGCATGTGCTAGTTCATCTGCCTCATATATGTCTAAGTGGCATGCCTAGTTGGCTATGCAAGACACCAATCATATGCATGCGAACTATTCAGATGTATTATCCGGATCGAGTGATGCAACAATTTGGTCTTCAGCAACACATCCCTAAGCCTTGCGAACCTAAGCCAAATTTGGATTTTGCTATCATTCAATGGAACGATAGACATAACTGTATCGTTCGTCAACACATTCCTAGCACTCAACTTTCACAATACATGAGTTGGTATTGGACGATCACTCGAAGATTCATTCTCGCGGATCGGACTCAACATGAACAAGCATACACCGCTCGTGCAGCACTTGAGCGAGATGTCATATGTCTTTTACTTTGCTTTACTGTTTCACTTTACTGATTTAAATCTTTAAATGTGTGATTATAAATAAAAAAATTCGCAGGTCGATGTGCTAGAGACGGTTAGTAAAGAATTGGGGGATATTGGACGTGGTCGAGTACCGGAGCCCGACATCCAACCATGATGTATTAGCTTGAAGAAACTCATTGACGCATTACTCTTTAGGCATAGATTAGAACGCCCAGGAGAGCGAAGAACTAAAAGAAGGCATGATCCTTCTCAAGCTTCACTTCAACATGACCCAGCTCAATCGCAGGCGGCAGGACCTTCTCAACCTCCTCTTACTCAAGATTGAACTTTACCACGAACGTTTTATAAGTATTGTATTAGCGTATGTTTGTAAGCGAACCATGTCCATGATATACACGTAAATGTGTATATTTTATCCGCTTATTTATCTAGTTTTCTATTTAAAATAATTGATATTGTGTATTTATAGCTGTGTTTTCATATTGTTGATAAAAAGCTTGGTTTAGAGCATTTGATGGATAAAGCATGAAGAATTTGCTTAAAATGAGTGAAGTTGAAATTACTAAAGCTTGAAGAGTTTAAAGCTTGAAGAACGGTTGCAAATAGAGTTCAGTTGGGTAGATTTGGCTCACTAAAGACTCATGTTGCGTTCACATTAGCTCGTTTGCAGGGCATCTCACTCATGTTGCGTTCACATTAGCTCGTTTGCAAGGCCTCCCACTCTACAGCTGCGTTCACACTAGTTTATGTGTTAGTTGGGCTAATTCTTTAGTCCCACATTATGGAATTTGCCAAGTAGCCTTTGTCATATCAGCTATAAATACACTTTATCTCATTCATTGTAAAACACACTTAGTTTTATTCTGTAATTCTCTTCTTGGAATAAAACTCTTCTTCCTTTCTCTCAGTTGTTATTTTATTTTATTTATGTTTATGTTATTTAGTTTCTGCTTCTCTTCTTCTTTAGCTATGTCTAGCTAATCCCCTTTGATTAGGGGGTGATGACGCTAATAGATATGATTCAATATGAATCACATAGCCAAAGAGATTAGAACCTCATGTATGTAGATCTAGATCTGAACCAAGGGTTAGATCTGAACCTTCATACTCTACGTCGTTTAAGAGCTATGCTCCTTCACAGGGTATATTCGTGTTTGATCTAACGCATATCAGATTTAGATCTAACTTTTAGGATTTAAGAAATAAAATAGTGAATCTGTCCTGATAGCCTATGGTTGTTTAAGAGCTTAGCTCCTGCATAGGCTATACTTGTTATTCACATATTTGTTTCTAGAAACCTAATTATCGTTGATTCATGTTTGTGAAAGAAACATGAATTAGATCTGATTAATCTGTTTGGCTATTGATGAATATTAATCTAATTTATGTCATCACTCCCTAATTGTTTTCTTTAATTATATAAATCTCTCTTTTTTATTTAATTGCTGTTATTTTCTGTGTTTTCAATCAATCAAATTCCTGGAATAACTTGATTGGATTTACTAATTTAAATATTTTTGGTCCCAGAGTTCGACACCCTCTACAAAAATCCTTGTTGTTTAGGAAAGCCGAACGGATTTTACAGTTGTTTACAACTGTTTAATTTGTTCGCAAACAAATTTTGGAGCCGTTGCCGGGGACCAAAATAATTTTTATTTTTAAATCCTTCGAGTTATAATTTTCTTATTTTATTTTTTATTTTTCTTCATATAAAAAAAAGACACAAAAAAATATTTTTTTATTTTATTTTGTTCCCTTTTGTTTTCTAGCATAGATAAAAAAAATCTTGTTTGTTGATTTGGTATTTGATTTGTGATACCGTAAATCTACCAAATAAGAGAAAAAAAATTCTTGCCTTTTATTTTGTTTCCTTTCTCTATTGCTTTCCTATTCACTATAAATTCCTTTCCTTTTTACAATTGTCATAAATAAATTAAAAAAAAAACACTTGCTAATTTTTGCTCAATTTCTGTCCGCTTGTTTTCTCATTCTCTTTCCCTTCTTTACAGATTTCTTTCCTTTCTTTGTACAATTATTTGTTTCTATTTTTCAGCAATTCTCTAAAAAAAATTGCTTTTATTACAATTCCTTTCCTTTCTTTTCTTTAATTTCTTTCCAAACCGCTCTACTTAACAAATATTCCGCCAGCCCGTCTTCATTCAACACAGCATAAAAGCCTCACCTTCACCATCATTAATCTCCTCCATCCACTCGCAACCCTCCACTGCGCTCTACCCAAACTTTCTGCAAGAACCACCTTCATCTTCATAGTGCCATCACCCCTCCATAAATCGAATACCCACTGTAATTCACAACCCCTTTCCACCAACACTCAGACTTCTCTCCCTACAAACAAACAGTCACTGCAAACAAATTCTACAGTGCCACCATCTCACCACCATTCATCTCCAAGCCTCACTCAACACACCACAACTCCCCTTTCACCATACTTCCACTCACGCATACATCAAGTACTCGACCATCACCAGTTCTGCGCCATACACTGTCAACCATTCTTTTCACCGACAGTCACAAACATTCTCCAAACTACAAACCGACAGTTTGCTCCACAACTGCTTGCACTGTCCCTCCATCCACATAAACCAAACCACGTTCCCCAACTTCACTTCAATGGTCCTTCAACACCACAAAGAATCCTAAATCCACCTTTCCCTTGCCTTACTCGAGCCACAAACTACACGCCTGTCCCACCAACCATCATCAAGGACAAACAGATCCGAAAAGAAAAAAAATTCCATCGCGAAAGAAAAAAAATTCACAGCGTCCAATTCAACAGCCCCTTCACAAACTCCACCACCCTTTGAATCATCCACTTCAAACGCCACTGTCCAGCTTGCCTGACACTTCCACCACAAATCAGTTCAACACCACCATACCAACAGTCAACCGACATCTAAACCCATCAAAAGCCAACCATCCTCACACCAAAGTCCTCCAACTCCCCCACGCAAATCACCAGTCAAATACCCCGAACTACAGCATCAACTTCAGGTAACCGAGCACCATAACCTCCGAACAGCAACCCAAATCCGTTCATCACAAAACCACAAGTTGCACCTCGCAATCGAACCTTCCAGAAATTGCAAAATCCCCAAACACTGATCGCCTTCTGCTCGCATCGTCCCCTTCGCCGATCCAAGTTAAAATCAAAAACCGCAAACTCCTTCCCCAACTTCTTCAGCCATAACTTCCACTCATACACCGCAAGAAACCTCAACCCGAATCGATCTTCAGGATGATTTTTTTTTCTTTCGATTTTTAATTTTTGTCAGTAGGGATCTAGATTTCTAATACAAGTTTTTCGGTGGTTTCTGGATTGTTTCAAGAAGGGTGCTGCTTCGTTTAAATTAGGAGATACGCAGTGTAGTGGGCTTGTGGTAATTGAGTACTGTTTGGGTTACTAATTGGGCTGACGTGGGATTTCATTTTACTTATAAAAGAAACTGTAGTGGGCCAGTGGGCTGTTGTATTTCTTTTATTTCTCTTGTGTTTAGTTTTGTTTTATCATTTTTTTTCCTTTCTCCTTTCTTTTCTTTACTTTAGTTTAAAATTAAAAAAAAAAACGTTTGGTTTTATTAGCTTTTTGTGGTTATTTGTTTTATTTACATGGTCTTTGCTTTTCTTCCTATTTTCAGGTTGCAGGAAATCGAGTAAAAAAAAAGGTTGGAGGGATTTTTCGAAAACAGGTACAGCGGTAATTTGAAAAAGGTCTTAAAAATAATAATTCGGGCTTCTAGCCCGAACCCGGGCCGCAGCGCAGTCAAGCAATTAATAGAAGGCGACAACAACAGAAAGCAGCAGACTATTCAGGGTTTGAGCAGTTGCAAACCAAGTGGGGTGTGAACGCGCTAGCGCTACCCAATTGCACTGGACGGACTGCCGATCACTGTAAAATTTTCTAAACTCTACAGCTGCTCGGCTGCAAATAAAAAAATTTACAGACATTGCTTGTAAAAATCTTCTGCAGGAGCAACGACTTGCTTGTAATATCTTTTAATTTCTGTTATTATTACTTTTGCATATGTATTCATTCTATTAAGGACAATACCCCAATTCACATAAGGTGAGGGATTTCATCACCCTTTCCTTAGCCCACAAATTGCATTTCATCGTAGAATCTGACTAATAATAACAGTCAGAAGTTGGACTTAAGGGAGTCGTAGGCTCATCTAGGGCTTAATTGTATTTTGATAGTTGATTCATTTGGAACGAATTATTTCTTGGTGTCTAGACTACGGCAGAGAAATTACCGTTTATAAATATTATGGTGATTCGTAAATATTATATCGGTTGTTACTCTGAAGGTACTTAAAACTTCGGCTGCATTGCTAGGGTGGTTCCGGGTGCACCGATAACTCATGTCCGTTAACTGGCCAAGAAATCTTTTGGTCTAAGTAATCAAACGTGTCACTATATAATTTTGAGTTAGGAGCCATCAAGGACAGAAAATTTCATTGTAGCTAATTTCTGTGTGTGATTGTTTTGTGTATAAAAAAAATTCAAAATTCCTCAAAAACAAAAACAAATAAAAAAATTAACATTTTTTTCTCTCTTTTAAACCTCGCTAGTCTGTAGGTCGTACATGTCCAAAAAAAAACTCCCATTTTCAAAATCTTTTTTCCTTCTCACCTCTTTCTGAACTTCTCCATTGTCTAAATTTCTTTGACGAACTCTCTTCTTCTTCTTTCTAGTGCATGCAAACTTGGACCCGTGACCAAGAATCTCGTCGTTTAGTTAGAATCAAACCACCTTCTCTTTCCTCAAAACCTAGTTCACTCGACCAACCTTTATAAATGGCTAACGAGCCTGCACCTCGCACCCTGATGGACAGAATTCTTCCCGGTAGAGTTTCTGTCCCTTCTTGCATTCAGTTACCCAATCCTGTGGGTAATCACTTTGAAATCCGATCGAGTCAGATAAACATCCTTCCCAAATTCAGAATTTTTTCTCATGATGAACCTTATAGTTTCTTAACGAAATTTGAATATGCTTGTGCAACCTTTAAATTACAACAGTTATGTGAGGATGGTATTAAACTTCGTTTGATTCCATTCGCACTAACTGACTCCGCAGAAAAATGGTTTCGCAGCTTGCCCCCAAATTCGATTAAAAAATGGGATGAATTTACAACAGTTTTTCTTAAAAAGTTCTACCCCCCAGAGAAAACAGCTAGAGTCAGAAATGAAATCATTAATTTCCACCAAAAAAGGGGTGAATCTTTCTGGCAATACTTCGAAAGATTTAAAGAACTGCTGTTAAGTTGTCCCCATCACGGTTATGAAACATGGTCATTATGTCAAACTGTATACGATGGACTTGATAATAGTTCTAGGCAAATGTTAGAGTCCATGTGTCAGGGCAATTTTTTAAAAAAGACTGACGTAGAAGCTTGGGAATTTCTGGACGAGTTAGTAGAAAAATCGAAACAATGAGAACGAACCAATGAAAAATCTCTATATTCGCGATCCAGTAGTAATTCCGTCGAATCCTCTTCTTCTTCTAATACTCTTGTTGATGCCATCCTGAACGTTGTTAGAACACACACTCAGTCTAATAACATTTCCCAAGCTATGTGTCACATATGTCTTGACACTAATCACATGGCTGATGACTGTCCCCAGTCCCTTGAGCAAGTAAACGCTTTCAACAGACCCAACAACCACCCAAATCTTTCTTATGGTCCGAATAATCCTCTGATGAACAGACCTTCGAATCGAGCATTTCCAAACAATGCTGTGAACCCCCCTCTTAGGCAAAATCAGTACACTTCGAACCAGGTGCCTTTCCACAATCAAACGGTTGCACCCCAATATGAAAAATGCCTTTCTACGATTGAGGGGAATTTATCTGAGGTGAGCAACCTATTAGCGCAAATGACTAAGCAAAGTGTTGAAAATCAAAACAAGTTAGACAACTCCTTGCAATCATACATGTAAAACACGAATCAACAAATGAGTGAACTTCAAAAACAAATGTCTCAACTTAACGCTAGATTAAGTGAAAGGGAAAAGGGTACGTTTCCAAGTCAATCCATCCAAAATCCTAGAGGACAAAATTCAAATTCCAACCAAATTCACATCGTTCAGGATTCAAACGTTAGTCAATTGAATGCAGTCACGACTCTTAGATCCGGCAAAAAGATTGACAACTATGTGGTCAACCGAATTGCTTTATCAGACGATCTTCCAAACCTTACCGATAATTCGACCAACTCAGATCAAAACATTGAGCCAATTTCTGACAAGGACCATCCTCAAACTCAAGTAGCCCAACCTACTGAGTTGTCTGCTCCATTTCCTCATAGACTCCGACCTAGGAAAAAGACGGACCAGCTAGAAAAGACTCTTGAAATATTTAAGCAAGTTAAAGTGAACATTCCTCTTTTAGATATTACACAACAAGTTCCACAGTACACAAAATTTCTAAAAGATTTGTGCACTCAAAAACGTCATACACATGTACCTAAGAAAGTGTTTCTGGCGGCAACTCTAAGCGAGGTCTTATCCCAATCAATGCCAGTGAAATACAAAGATCCTGGCTGCCCCACAATATCATGTGCTATTGGGGACAAGAAAATCGATAGGTGCCTGCTAGACTTAGGTGCTAGTGTTAACTTGCTTCCATATTCCGTCTATCGCCAATTAGGGCTAGGAGAACTGAAACCCACCAAGGTTACCCTTCAGCTTGCTGACCGTTCAATTAAGAAACCTGTGGGCGAAATCGAGGATGTGTTGATCAAAATAGGTGAATTCATCTTTCCAGTTGATTTCATTGTTTAGAAACTCAACGGGTTAGCAATCCTGCAAACCAGATCCCTTTGATTCTAGGACGACCCTTCTTAGCAACCTCTAATGCGCTTATCAACTGTAGAAATGGGTCTATGAAACTTTCTTTCGGTAACATGACTGTTGAGCTAAACATCTTTATAACCGAAAACTCTCCTAACTCTTATGTGGGTCAGTTTTCTGAAATTCATTCAGTCCACGACAATGAACCTGATCTCAACCATCTGAATAACGTAACTGAATCAAATTACGAAACCTTGTTTCAAGATATTCCCGAAAATGTCTCTGATTCGATTCCTGTCGAGCCTCTCACAATTGATTCTGTCCCTCAACCAGTTTCTTCAGTTGAGTCGTCCCCAAAATCTGAACTCAAAGTGCTGCCCAGTCATCTTAAGTACGCTTACTTAGGAGACAATGAAACTTTTGCTGTCATTATCGCTTCCGACCTTACTTTAGAGCAGGAACAATTGCTCCTTCCCATCCTTAAAAAAAGTAAGGAAGCAATTGGTTGGTCCATGACTGATATTAAGGGGATTAGTCCTTCGATAGTCCAACATCGAATCTACCTTATAGATGATGCCAAACCCACTCGTGATCCCCAGCGTCGACTAAACCCTATCATGAAAGAAGCAGTTCGTGCTGGAATCCTTAAATGTCTTGACAATGGAATCATCTACCCAATTTCCGATAGTCAATGGGTTAGTCCGATTCATGTCGTACCTAAGAAATCGGGGATTACTGTGATCCAAAATGAAGCTAACGAGCTTATCCCAACCCGCACCCAGACCGGTTGACATGTCTGCATTGAATATAGGAAACTTAATGCTACAACACGTAAGGATCATTTCCCTCTGCCGTTTATTGATCAAATGTTAGAACGGCTAGACGGTCATGAGTACTATTGTTTCCTTGATGGGTACTCGGGCTATAATCAAATCCCTATCGCTCTTGAGGACCAAGAGAAAACCACTTTCACTTGTCCATTTGGTACATTTGCGTACCGACGTATGCCTTTTGGTCTCTGCAATGCACCTGCAACCTTTCAGAGGTGCATGATTAGCATTTTTTCTGATATGATCGAGCGATTTTTGGAAGTGTTCATGGATGATTTTTCCATCTTCGGAATTCGTACATTGAGTGTTTACATCACCTGGATCTTGTTCTTAACCGTTGCAAAGATAAACACTTAACGCTTAATTGGGAAAAGTGTCACTTCATGGTCAAACATGGCATTGTTTTAGGACATGTCATCTCTAACAAAGGAATTCAAGTAGACAAAGCCAAAATTGAAGTTATCTCGAATCTTCCCATTCCCAAATCCGTTAAGGACATCCGATCCTTTTTAGCTCATGCTGGTTTCTATTGTCGCTTTATAAAGGATTTTAGCAAAATCACTCGACCTTTGACCAGTCTTCTTGGTAAGGATGTTCCTTTCAACTTCAATTCTGATTGCATTTCATCTTTTGAGCATCTTAAAAATGAACTTGTCTCTGCCCCGATCATTTGCTCTCCTAATTGGAAGCTCCCTTTGGAAATAATGCGTGACGCCTCGAATTTCGCTGTTGGCGCTGTCTTAGGACAACGTATCGATAAGATTCTTCATGTCATTTACTACGCGAGTAAGACTTTGAACGATGCCCAAATCAATTATACGACCACTGAAAAAGAACTTTTGGCAGTTGTTTTTGCTCTAGAAAAATTCAGGTCTTATCTAGTTGGCTCACACTTCACTGTTTATACCGATCATTCCGCACTTAGGTATCTTTTCTCTAAAAAGGATGCTAAGGCTCATCTCATTCGTTGGATCCTTCTAGTTCAAGAATTTGACCTTACCATTAAGGACAAAAAGGGATTTGACAATGTGATTGCAGACCACTTGTCTCGTCTTCCAAATGCCCCATCTTCTCCTCTTCCGATCAACGAGAATTTCCCTGATGAACAACTATTTTATCTATCCACTGATCCTTGGTTCGCTGACATTGTCAACTACTTAGTCACCAAGCAGACCCCTTCTTTTTGGTCTAAGCAGGATAAACACAAATTCTTTTCCCAAGTGAAACATTTTTTACTGGGATAACCCCTATCTTTTCAAGTATTGTCCCGATCAAATCATTCGAAGGTGTGTTCCCGACACTGAAACTCACAGTGTCCTCTCTTTCTGTCATGACCAAGCCTATGGTGGTCACTTCGGTCCCAAAAAGACAGCCGAGAAGGTTCTCCAATCGGGTTTCTACTGGCCCAACCTTTTCAAAGACGCACACGAATTTTGCAAAACTTGTGATCGATGTCAATTCTTAGGGAAAATTTCTAAACGGAATATGATGCCCCTAAACCCCATTCTAGAGGTCGGAATTTTTGATGTTTAGGGTATAGACTTCATGGGACCCTTCCCTAATTCTTTTGGGAGCCTATACATCCTCTTAGCTGTCGATTATGTTTCTAAATGGGTCGAAGCTGTTCCATGCAAAACAAACGATAACAAGGTTGTTGTGTGCTTCTTGAAAGAAAACATCTTCTCTAGGTTTGGCACACCTCGCACAATAATCAGTGATAATGGAACACACTTCTGTAATCGTTCTTTTGAAGCCCTCATGAGAAAGTATTCGATAATCCACAAGTTATCCACTCCGTACCATCCTCAAACTTGTGGGCAAGTTGAAGTATCGAATAGGCAGATTAAACAAATCCTTGAGAAGACTGTGAATCGAAATCGCAAAGATTGGTCCCAAAAGTTAACCGACGCTCTTTGGGCTTACCGCACTGCTTTTAAAACAAACTTAGGTATGTCCCCTTATCGGTTGATTTTTGGTAAGCCATGTCACTTGCCAGTTGAACTAGAACATAGGGCATTATGGGCAATAAAAACTTTAAATCTTGATTTAGAGCAAGCAGGTGCGCATAGGAAGCTTCAACTTAATGAACTTGATGAAATTTGAAATGACGCATATGAAAATGAACGAATTTACAAGGACAGAACGAAAGTTTTTCATAATAAATCAATTTTACGTAAAACTTTCATGCCAGGGCAAAAAGTTCTCTTGTATGACTCAAGATTGCATTATTTCCGGGTAAGTTAAAATCTAGATGGACAGGACCTTACACTGTACGGACCGTTTTTCCATATGGTGCGGTAGAAATTGAGAATCCAACTGATGGATCTTCCTATAAGGTCAATGGTCAATGCCTTAAACCTTACTTGGAACTAATACCAAACCAAGAGGAAGAGCTCGTGGTCCTCCATGAGCCACATTACATTCGGTAAGACGCACTAACCCTCTTTTGTACATATGTAAATAGTCTCTTATTTTATTTTTCCTTTCACTAAGATATGTCTGATTAAGACTGTGAGGACACAGTCACACTCAAGTGTGGGGGGAAATTTACATTACATCAGCAATCAAATGTTATGAACTAGGTCATTCATTGAACAAGGATTAATTAAATTTATAAATAACACCTTGGTTCTTGTTTGATAAGTTGAATTGTTGGGTGACGGGAATGAACATTATTTATTCATTAAGTCGTAATGTGTCTTTTTAAGATACTAGCTTTAGTCTGTGCAGATGTTAGTCGTGTTCTGGAGTAAGCGTGTCAACCTTTGTTATACATGTTAGAATGTGCAAGTAAAAGAAATCAACAAAAAAAATCAAATAATAATGATTTTGCACTTACATTTGTTGGATTTTCTGAGTTCGTTTTCATGCATAATATTTTCTTTTCCACTCAAAATTTCAAAATCGTAAGTTCTAAATCCACTTGGCCCACTTAAGGAGAAATGACTCATTGTAGCGTTCTTCTTCGATACCCCACATTATTCAAACCCAAGTTTTTAGTCGATTTACATCCTTGTTTCGACAAGTTTATCTTATATTGGTATGCTCATGAACCTTTGTTTAAAGGTCAAAAAACGTCACTTTTTATACCAATATTACACTACCCACTCCGTACTTGTTTTAAGGTAGGATAACCATATACCACATCTTATTTTATATGGGTTATCTATCTTACGAAACTTTGCTTATCATTCCTTTCAGCTTTTGTTATAACATCAATCCAGACTTGTGTGTTGAATTAAGGTTATAGAAGTAGAGTAATTAGGGCACAAAACTTACCTTTCATGAAGTGTTGGTTTAGTAGAGGAGGAATCAAATGAAATAATGTACGGTATCATTCCATTCCATCTCCACTCATCATTCATCGTGCAAAAGAAAAAAAATGAAAGAAAAAAGAAAAAAAGGGAAAAGAAAAGAAAAAAAGGGAAAAGGAAAAAAAAGAGAAAAAAGAAAAGAGAAAAAAATGAAATAAAGAGAGAGTCTCTCTGAATAAAATTGTCATTCATCATTCTTGACTATAAAAGCATTCAATTCCATTCCATCCACATCCATTCTACCGTACTTGGAAGTGAGGATTGTAGTAGAGGAGATGAAAGGAAATAAAAATGTTCATATGTGCCTTAGTATTACTTTATCTTTTGTAATTTGAAGTTCAACTAATACACTTGCCCTCGTATCTAGAATATTTTTAGAACTTAAACAAAATTCTCCTTCATCTATGAATAACTCACATCCAATACATTACAGTTACATTGGTGCAAAATTATTCAAAAAAGAGAGAGAGAGAGAGAGAGAGTTGAATAAATGATTAGGTGCACATTGTTGATGTGTAGAACTTTGGTTGACACCACGCTCTTAACCATCAAGACAATTGTAGTGTTATTAAGGAATTACGATTCAGCTTGAAATTTTTTATTTATTTTTGCACCAACAATGGGATGGACAATTTGGGATTGAACCGTTATTATTGGATTTAGGTAAAGTCCTTGGAATGTGAAAGACCTTAAATATATTGTTTGAATAATCCGCGTACAGAAGACGCTTTGGATTTTGTGGGTAGTATCCGCTGAAAACCCTCACAAGACAACACTCGTCCTACTAAGGACACCTAGGGGTTTAACGGCTTGTTGCATACGCTAAATGCAATCGTGTTTCCTACAAAAGTGTGACATATCTTAGTTTAGTTTATTCGAGGACGAATAAAAAAATAAGTGTGGAGGTATTTGATATACACGTAAATGTGTATATTTTATCCACTTATTTATCTAGTTTTCTATTTAAAATAATTGATATTATGTATTTATAGATGTGTTTTCAGATTGTTGATAAAAAGCTTGGTTTAGAGCATTTGATGGATAAAGCATGAAGAATTTGCTTAAAATGAGTGAAGTTGAAATTACTAAAGCTTGAAGAGTTTAAAGCTTGAAGAACGGTTGCAAATAGAGTTCAGTAGGGTAGATTTGGCTCACTAAAGACTCATGTTGCGTTCACATTAGCTCGTTTGCAGGGCATCTCACTCATGTTGCGTTCACATTAGCTCGTTTGCAAGGCCTCTCACTCTACAGCTGCGTTCACACTAGTTTATGTGTTAGTTGGGCTAATTCTTTAGTCCCACATTATGGAATTTGCCAAGTAGCCTTTGTCATATCAGCTATAAATACACTTTATCTCATTTATTGTAAAACACACTTAGTTTTATTCTGTAATTCTCTTCTTGGAATAAAACTCTTCTTCCTTTCTCTCAGTTGTTATTTTATTTTATTTATGTTTATGTTATTTAGTTTTTTCTTCTCTTCTTCTTTAGCTATGTCTAGCTAATCCCCTTTGATTAGGGGGTGATGACGCTAATAGATATGATTCAATATGAATCACATAGCCAAAGAGATTAGAACCTCATGTATGTAGATCTAGATCTGAACCAAGGGTTAGATCTGAACCTTCGTACTCTGTGTCGTTTAAGAGCTATGCTCCTTTACAGGGTATATTCGTGTTCGATCTAACACTTATCAGATTTAGATCTAACTTTTAGGATTTTAGAAATAAAATAGTGAATCTGTCCTGATAGCCTATGGCTGTTTAAGAGATTAGCTCCTGCATAGGCTATACTTGTTGTTATTCACATATTTGTTTCTAGAAACCTAATTATCGTTGATTCATGTTTGTGACAAAAACATGAATTAGATCTGATTAATCTGTTTGGCTATTGATGAATATTAATCTAATTTATGTCATCACTCCCTAATTGTTTTCTTTAATTATATAAATCTCTCTTTTTTATTTAATTGCTGTTATTTTCTGTGTTTTCAATCAATCAAATTCCTGGAATAACTTGATTGGATTTACTAATTTAAATATTTTTGGTCCCAGATTTCGACACCCTCTACAACAATCCTTGTTGTTTAGGAAAGCCAAACGGATTTTACAGTTGTTTACAACTGTTTAATTTGTTCGCAAACAGTCCACTTTGTATTTGTGATCGAATTCTATTTCTGTTCGTGTTTATGTTTGTAATCGAATTTTATTTAGACTTGTGTTTATGTTTGTAACAGAATATTGACGTTGTTTTTACGTATTTATGTTTGAAATTGATAAATATGTGTTTATGTTTTATTTGGGTTAGCGTATATTTGAAGTTGAATCAATAGAAAAGATCAAATCTGTATAAAAACTACTGTGAAACAGCAGGGTGGATGAAGAGAGTCTGCTGTAAAGCAGCAGATAGTATGGGCGCACCTTGTAGGTGCGCCTTAAAAAAATAACAAGGGCGCACTTGCCAAGTGCGCCTTTGTTAATTTTTAAGGGCGCACTTGGCAAGTGCGCCCTTGTTATTTTGTAGGGGCGCACTTGCCAAGTGCGCCCTCGGTAATTTTTTTATAACTTTTGCCACCTCATCACTGAGGTGGCAAAAACTAGCCTATTTCTGCTAATACTTTTTAAACTGGCCTATTTGTGCTATATGTTTTAAAAATTAGCCTATTTTGAAAATTTGTCCTTATTTTTATCGTTTTATATCCCTAATTCAGCTTATTCTCATCTTGCCCATCAAAAGGAACTGTACATGATACTACTGGTAGAAGCTCTTTGGTCTGCAAGCTAACTAGCGAAGATTAAAAACAAATTAATTGTGAAGTAATGTTTTTCACTTGGACCTAATACTAAAATTTGTCATATTGTTCAAGTAACCCTTATTTGGTCTTATATGCATGGCCTAAGGAAAATTTTCCACAAAAAATGTCTAGCTGTCCTTCAGATGTTAAGAAAAGGGGGAAAAATCCCTCTACTAAGCTACTACCAATGTCTAGCATCCAAATTTAACCACCTAACTTGTTAGGATTGCCTCGCATGTTGTTAAAGAGGAGTGACGGGTTGGAATTAATAGTCCCACATCACGGAATAAATTGAAGGAGTTGAGTATAAATATGAGCTGGTAGGCACGTAACATCAGAGATTCCTTTTGTTATATGGGGGTTGTGTGCCAGCTCATATGTGTGCAAGAAAGGGGGCTCTGTTCCGACCGTCGTTACATGACAGTGGTATCAGAGCCGAAGGTTCAGACTGGGCCATGCAGGCAAGATAGTGCTCTCAAAAGATACTCGTAAGATGCGAGTCAAGGGGGGGGGACTGTTAGGATTGGCTCGCATGTTGTTAAGGAGGAGTGATGGGTTGGAATTAATAGTCCCACATCACGGAATAAATTGAAGGAGTTGAGTATAAATATGAGCTGGTAGGCACGTAACATCAGGGATTCCTTTTGTTATCTGTTGTGTGTCATCTCATATGCGTGCAAGGAAGGGGGTTTTGTTCCGACCGTCGTTACATAACATAACTGTTATTTTTACAAATATGTCTATATTATTGTGATTACGCTTATGGTTTTTAAATCTGAATTAAAGTTTTATGTAACTTCATGAGCATGATGCTTATGGTTTTTAAATCCAAATTGGAGTTATATTTTTAGACCATCTATTTGAATTGTAGTTGTATTATATATAGATCAATATCATTATTTATTTATACAATGATTGTTTATGCGATTGACTTCTTATATACATACCATTATATATATACATATATACACACACACACACATCACTATGCCATAGATGACCTACGGCAACCCCAGAGAAATGATGCAGTAGGTGCCAAAAAGTGTTGCTATAGGTCTATGACAACACCTTTTTGGGGTTGCCTTTTGTCGCGTTGCCTTAGAGTCAAAGGAAACACATTTGCGACCCTATGGTAACATTAGTACAGGTGTTGCTATAGGTTCCACTAGAACAAAAAATACCCTTTTACAACTGCCAAAAACAGTTGTAATATATCTAGTACAGCTGGCAATCGTAATAAAGTCAACTTCTTTTACAACTGTTTTTAGCAGTTGTTAAAATTTATTTTACAACTGTTAAAAGTAATTATACCTCAACTGCAATTAATCAAAATTTTCATAATATTATAATAAATATTATTATAACACAGTATTTTATTCAAATAAATATTTTATTTCAACATTTCAAATGGTACAATTTTTTTTGACTCTACTATCGTACATTCACTTGTATATTACACAATCATTCATATTTACATACATTCCTCACTACATTGTCACTCGATTCACTCATATACAGACTCACACATACAACCATAAACAAAAAAAATACACGAAAATGATTATATAAAATAGTACCTTTATTTTATCCCTTTTGATTATGGTTGTTTGTTAATGTTGCTCGCGTCTTACACGTCCGACACTGCCGATAGTAGAGACTGGAGTATATATTACTTTCGCTTGAATTTAAACCCAACACTGTCGATAGTAGGAAAGAAATCATCATCAGCATTTCTGGAATTATTAGCAGGGCCAGTTCCATCCTAATTGTACGAAACTGTGCTAAATTATCCTGACATAATCAATGGAAAATTAGCAAAGTAAGTTACATATTTAATATGATCCCAAAACAGAAATCGATGACAAGATGAGAGCAACCTTAAACCGTAGTATTATAGGGAATTCCTGGCACTGCTTGCATATTTGTATATATAATATTAAACTGTCAGTATTCAGAGTTCATCAAAATACAAATCCAAAATATTCATTTGGAAAATCCCATTGTATGAAAACAAACACACACAAGAGTTTCGGACATTGAACTTACCTATTTATCAAGCAAATCCCATTGTATATGAATAATACTCCTCATTTTGATATGCAAATAAGGAGTTCATGCAGACCAAAACTCATACTTGTAGTCATCAGGACAAACCTGAGAATGAAGGCTCATTTGAAGATCTCGGAGAATGCAACCACTCCACCTTCTCGTCTACAAACTGCATGCACCCAAAAGCCACACCATTAACATATTATATTTTTTCCAATATGTACATCATGCAATATTACACAACATAGGTAAACTACAATGTCATATATAGATAACTTTACACTGAAACATAAGGATGCTACAAACTGTATAGAGCAAAGCTTTTACTAATGTGGCATCAAGCAAACTGCATTAAAATATAAATATATAATGCTGCAGGATTAGTTAAACCATATGCCAGATTTGATGCTAGAAATAGGACCTGTTATTAGAACTATATCTTGGGATTTTATTTTATTTCTAGATATTTTTCGCTTTTTCAAAATATTCAGAATAAAGGGGGAAAACAACCATGATTTGGCACTAACTAAAACAGAGCTGTAGTCAGATTACAAACAAACTGTCAAACTACACCATATCATTTTGCACGATCTGAGTGAAACCTATGACAGAAGGGAGTCCCTGCAATATAAGCCTATTAACTACTAATTATCCACTGACAGAGATTTATAGAGTATGAAACCCATAAGCCAAAGCTGTGAGATATGTTACACTTTGAATATACCTTAGTAGCCAGTTTGAAGTCGCCAATATAAACAGTTTGTCCACCAGACAAGAGGTAAAAATTATCAAACAGTGCAGAAACTTCACTGATAGGTTGATGAATGGAGGAAATCACAGTTTTATTTCCATCGAGAGCCGTTTGTCATAAAGTCTGAATGATAAAAAAAGCATCTGCATTATCAATTCCACTCGTAGGTTCATCCAAAAACAAAATATTTAGTTCAGTCAATATTTCAAGTGTAATGCTCAACCTTTTTTGCTCGCCCCCACTTATTCCTCTTAAATGCTAGTTTCCTATCGACGTATATGACAGTCTTGCAGTCCCATATCTACCAGTTTCTTTTCTACAACTTCCAATACTTGAGTTTTGCTCATATTGATTGGTACCCTGAAATATGCTAAATAACACAACAAAATATTCACTGCTCCCAAATGTTAATTACCTTCAGCAGATATAGACAGCATTAGTTCTCTTGTCCAGATTATTTTTCCCCACCTAAGTTCTCATGACATCGATTTATATCACTGAAAATAATAAAT
This sequence comes from Allium sativum, assembly GCA_030737875.1. Lineage (NCBI taxonomy): Eukaryota > Viridiplantae > Streptophyta > Magnoliopsida > Asparagales > Amaryllidaceae > Allium > Allium sativum. The sequence goes on along the minus strand of CM060921.1, from coordinate 575,695,821 downwards.
TTCGTAAACTAATATTTCTATTTAACTTTATAATTAGATGGCAAGAGATAAATCGGGATAATCCCTACAGTCTGATTTAGCATTAATAATCATTTAGATTCAGGACGACAGTCTAAAACATTTACATGTTATGTCACTTAAACTTGGTATAGTTGTACTTATTATGTCTATCACTTACTGCAATTTTGGATGCTAAAAGTATGCAATAGAGTCGGTTACTGCTTGTTGCAATGTACCAGTTTTAAAGTCAAAATGTAAGTAAACCCAATATGTTTAGGGGCTTCTTCCTAAATCATTTCCTTATGTTCTAGAGCACAGTGACCAGGAATCATATAGATACATATATGTAGTTCATAGAAACTTCTCTAACTTATATATTACAGAAGTTTTTCTCCCGAATCAATTGGCATCCATTGAATAAGAAAAATTGTCATTGTTGTATTACTTATGAGAAAAAAATAATCAGACCTAACATCTAGGAAAATAGATCCTCAAAAACTATTCTTGATATAAAAATACTAATACAACTCGATACTGGATTTATGCAAGCCAGACAAAGAAAAACTTACGAGAATGGATATCTGATGCTAAACTAATATTTGATGAATTATTATGACATGTCATTTTACCCAATACCCTCTATGCAACATCAAACATGAAAGTTTTGATAACAATTATAAATCATTCTATTGTTCGGTCAAACAAATAAATTGACCAATTCTTTAATACGATCATAGATATTCCAAACGAAATAGTAAATAACTAAACTATAAAAGGACAAATCGAACCCAAGATTTTGGCTGCTTGCAATATAACTCTGATTATTCCTTAGATAATCGACAATTTCCTCTCCAGAATGCAGTAGTAACGTACAAATAATAGGAATTAATGAAAAATCCACGGCAAATAATACCTGAAAGAGCGGCCTGTTGAAGAGGGCAAAACCCTAGATTTGTTGAAGAGGGAAACCCGAAATAAGCCCGCGACTTGAAATCAGTGTTCAATGTCCAGCACAAGCATCTTGAAGTCGCGATTTGTTGAAGGGCAAAACCCTAGATTTGGATCGGCCATTAAAGAGAATCCGGCTATATTTTTTGTCTATGTGAAAAAGAAACAACGTGTAGCGGGAAAATGAAAACCTGGGGGGAAAAGGAGCTGAAGCGATGAAGAAAATCAGATTGACGCGGATTGCAACTTACGCCGTTAGATCGTTTTCATGTGGATTGGTAACTTTATTAATTTTTTTAATTTGAATATACATATAACTACTAGCAACACACTGTTTATCTATGGTAATACCTTGAAGCGTGTGTTGCAATAGGCAAAAATCAGCATAGCTGTGGCAACATTATATCTAGCAACACCTTGTATTTTCGTTGTAGTAGGTCATCTATGGCGTAGTGCATACACACACACACACATATACATATATATATACATATATATATATAGTGATCTATGCATTTTCTTAAGAATCAACATTGATAAAGTCAAATTTTCCATGGTTTAAAGTTATGACTAATTTATATTTGTATAACTGCATAATTTAAAAGAACAATCCTTTGTATAACTGCAGAAGAAGTTTTGATATTTGCATCTGAGCAGTTTTAAGTGAATAAGTAAACAAGCATAGAAGTTCTTGGATAGATATGGTAACTCACTGAAATGAATTTTGGCAGGTGTGTATTATTTGTTTCCGATGATGGGAAAATTGAAAAGATTGCGACTGGCTTCTTGAAACCATTTTTGATACATTTCAAGGTTGCAGATGAGAAGAGTAGTCAGTCAGTTCAGTTAATACTGGTTGAAGTTGAAAAAGGGAAGAATGCTGTAAATTGGTCTAATAAAGGAACTCTTGAGAGGTTTTAATCTAAAATACTTAACTTTTTTTTAAAAAAAAGCATACTATTTGGTATATTTACTGCTGCGTACAAAATTTTAGATCTTACAGGTGTATCTACTGCAACATTATCATATACTTGGTATATTTGAAAAGGTTAATCCAAAAGAGAATAGTTCAAATCCAACTGACAAACAAAGTCTGGATAGATGATGTACAAATTAAGCATGTACCTTTTGCACAAGATCATCTCTATAATTGTAAGTTCCTCTGACTAGCATCCATAAGCACTGAATAACATAGTTTCATTTTGCATGCATGAGCATTGACGACGACGTTTTAATCCCTATTGTTGTAGGTTATCTTTTGATTGTTTGAGGATAAATAGTGTGTTGAAGGTTTTAACAATGTACATACTCATATGGTGTGTAGGTTTGGCTACTGCAATAGTATTCATAGGTGTAAAACATTTCAAGTAACTATTAGGCCCAACTTCCCTCATCAGTATTCACGTGTATATATAGGCTCTGTTTGGTAAAACCGGTGCTTGTGCTGTAACACCCCGTGAATTCTATAACGTTAAGTTTCACGAATTAAAGTATAATTAATTATAAATGATGAAATCAAGGGAAATGGGTTATGCCATTGCGTTCGTCTCGAAATTCTGTTTGAGATAGAGTTCAAGTTTGCGTAAAACGGATATTGTATGAAGAAGATATGGACGAACGAAGTTGGGCAGAAAAACCGGAAAACGGGTCAGAATGCATTGGCGCACTTGTGAAGTGCGCCAGAACAAAGTTGAACTGGCGCACTTGGGAAGTGCGCCAGCACAATTTTGGCCTGGCGCACCTGCCAAGTGCGCCCAGGTCAGAAAGACCTGCTGGCCAGGCCCTGGCTGGCCTGGTCAGGGTCTGGTCGAATTCTGATGCTTGGCTGAGTCACTAGGGCTTACATGTCTTTTTCTTATTGGCCTCTCTTGAGATGGATGGTCTGGATTCACCCTAGCTTCATCGACGGCTCAAAACAATTTAAAATTCTATAAATACAACTCAAGTCTAACCCTAAATTCACACAAATAATAGAATACAAAAGCCGTCATGCTGCTGGAGAGGAACTAGGAATGGCCGTCAATTAGAAAGCCTAGAGACAAGCCAACAAGCCTAAGAGACGAATCAAATTAAAAGAAGATCAAAGCTTAATCAAATCATTCAACGCAACTTTGCTACCCAAAGGAGAGCATCTCCAAATCAGAATAACAGAAATCAGAAAACAAGAATTCATCACACGTTGTAAGTATAGTGACCTTTCAAAATATGAATAAAAACTGTGATGTGATTCGATGTAAATGAAAATAGAATCGTGTTGTTATAATCTTTGTGTATTGTGATGGTTCTATCATGACTTGTGTATTGATGTTTGTGGCATAAATTGATTGATGCAAGCCTATTGAATAATTGTATATGAAAACAATGGCACTTGCAAGTTTGTGGCAAAAACTAGAAATTGATCCCTTTTTGTATACGTCGATGGCATGGACTATGTATATTCCCTTAGTCTAAATTAGAATTTATGTAAACATGTTATAGACCTTCCATGCCTACATGACCCAAAACCTATGATATCATTCTTATGTTTATTGGCAAGTATAATTAGATCTATGTTTGCAAGTATAATTGGATCTATGTTTCATAAACTATGCAAGTTCATGTTTATTTGCAAAATATAATTGGTTCTATGTCAAACATCGTTTGGGTTTCATAAACTATGCAAGTTCATGTTGAAATAGGCTATATGATTAGATGTAAAAATTATACATTTTGATGAATATATAACATGCTAGTTTTGTGGTCGATATTATGCCAAGTTAACATGTTTAAACACAAGTTTGTATTTGCCAAAACTATGCCATTTCATATGTCACCTACTTAGTCATACTTTGATTCGAATGCAAGTTCACATGACCCATGTTATATGTTAGTTGAATCGCCAAATTGCAAGTTCATGCGCCACACACCTTTATGTATTACATGTTCTTGATTTCCCCTTTTCCTCACATTTATAAAGTTGGGCTGAATTGTGACAAGCCCAACACATGTTATAACGTTGCGAACAAACGGGGGTAATAACGTTGGGTGTAAAATATGAAAATATATGTTGGCATGTTTGGCACATGCCAATGATTATGACACATAAGCGGTATGAATTGAAATACCCAAAAATAAAAGATATGACATTTACATATAGTTGAAAAGTAATAAAATATGTAAATTTAGAAAACACGATATGCTTAACCCGAGGTTGGATTGAGTTGTGATGTAAACCTGCCCGGACCCGCCCGGCTGTCCAGTAGTCACAACAATACCTATCCAATGTGGGTGGTTAAGCATTGAGCCCAATAAGGACCCGAGGTTAGACTGAGCTACGGTGTAAACCTGCCCGGAACCGACCGGCACATCCAGTAACCGTAGCAATACCTGTCTAATGTGAGTGGTCTGGTGCTCCTAAGAGGCTAAGGACAGATGGTAGGGTTAAGTCAACTATAACACTTAACCAAATTCAACATGTTAACAAGAATTGATGGGTGGGGTTAGGTAAATACAGACACTTAACCACTTAACATGTTTGACTAGGAAATCCTGGTAACGAGGGACCCATTTCAGCAGTAACCCAAAGTTAGGTATCAACGGTACCCTGAAACTAGGCCGGGTGGGGCACGATTACTGGGCTGATTGTAAGCGGTCAAACGACGGCGGTGGGTGCACAATGCAGGTCTAAAGGGGTGCGGGCATGCACACACTCCGGAGCAGACAACCAGGGCACTGGGGACACCAGTAGTATAACCTATGTCTTCTAGTTTTGTGTCGGGGCCGCCACCATGGGTCTTGATACACCCCATGGTGGGACCAGCATAGGTATCTACAATTCTTGGGGGCCGTATGACACATGTTAACGCGAGTAGGAGCCGATCTTTAATAAGAATGGGGATCACTTCACCCTCACCATGGGGTACCAGTTAGAATGAATTCAAATAGGTGCAGAGATATAGTATGGGTGTGATAGTACATTCGACGCTTCCTTAGCTTGCGACACTTTCCTATTTTTAGTTTACATCCATCATACCCTTTTCTTATTCACATATTGAAGAGTTACTGGATTTACTCAGGCTTTATGTCTGACCCTGTTTTCTTTTCGTCTTCTTTTCTTTTGTTCCCCCCCTCCAGGTCCACAGGGAGTAAACAGCTCGACTCAGTCAGACTTTTTACAAGCACCAAGAACGTAGATGTATGATTTGGATCTTTCTTGCTTGGATAATGGCTTTGGATATCAATATGGGGATTTTTGTCACTTTATTTGTGTTTTCATGCTTCTTTAATAATCAAGGCAGTTATGAGGTTGTAATGTTGGAAGTATTTTGAGACAATTATGGAAATCTTATGTTTGATACACGTATTGATGAAATAAAAGTTTGTTTGGTTTCCGCTGTTTAAAATATGTGTATTTATATCTATCTTGAGTTTATCTGTGGCTTTTACTTATAAACCTCCACCAAAGTTAAGGCATTCCCTTTGTGAGTGACCTTAATGGAGGTGGGGTGTTTCACTTGAAAGTATATTAGGTATGTATGTCCCATACACTACAACAAAATTACCCTGTATCAGGTATTGGGTATGTTATTTTTAGTTTTGTATAATTAATTTATAGATTATGTTCATTTCATCTTACATACAACCATATTTACTGTTAGCAGTTTTTTTTCAAAACACATAGCTTTGAATTTTAATTAAACTTATGATTCACTTTTTATATACACCTTCGGATCCTTTAAGAACTTCATACATGTAAAAATTAATGTAGCAATGAACTGAATTGTGTATAGTATTTTGTCGATGGTATTTTTATAAATAAACAGTTATTGAATTGTATGTTAAGCTATAAAATTTTCTTAGCAAGAACCATAAAGTTTGCACTTAAAACTAGCAATCTTTATTCTACTGACTGTGTAGTATCAAATTACTCACTGTGCTTGACTATCTTTTCGTATATATTTTGGTAGTGTTAAAACATTAAATATACAATTGCAGATGAATACCTTGGTAGCTGTACTGGATATGTATGAATTACAAAAGCTAGGCAAGTACACTAAGAAGGGTTATGCTGTTTCAGGCCTATGTTATACATTTGCAAGACCAGTACAAATTAATATTATCATATTTGATCAGTAGGATAATAGAAATAACCAAATAACCAGTAGCAACAGTTTATAGGGTTATGGAACAAACAATAAAAATAGCTGTAGTAACCCTCAAGACTTGCATACCATATTCAGTCTGTTGATCATAAGTTTCATGAGTAAATTATTGAAACTACATGTATTTTTTTAGCCAAGTTTATAGGCAATTATTTTAGTGTACTTTTTCTAAAGTGGTGTTATCAGACATTATCGTTGTTACTGTTTGTACTTCAATGACATTCTGTCCATTATACAACAGGAAAGAAGCCTTAATATTGTAACAAAGCCAGACAAGTGCCCTTTATCCTCTTCCCTGAAGGAATGTAAATGAGTTGCTATAGCAGAGCTCAAAAAAAAAAAAGATGAAAGAATCTTTTTTTATTTTATTTTTATCTCTCTTACATATAGTACTTTTCCATAACATGCTTATATAGCTTCTACAGAACATTCTAGAGAACTCTATAGATGACCTTTTCTAGAGAACTCTATAGATGACCTTTGATTACTTGGCTCATGAACCTACAATAAATAAATATGAAAGTCCTTTGATTACTTGGTTCATGAACCTATAATAAATAAATATAAAAGTGCATTAATTTCAACACTCCCCCTTAATGCACTTGTTTGACAACTCCAATGCGTTCACGTAAGTAGCAGAAATTTTCTTTTGGAAGAGCCTTTGTAAAAATGTATGCTAGCTGTTCTTGAGTCTTACAATATTGTAGCTGTATCTCCCCTTCTTCAACTGCATCCCTGATAAAATGATATTTGATTGCGATGTGCTTCGTCCTCTCGTGACACACTGGATTCTTAGCTATAGAAATGGCTGATTTATTGTCACAGAGTAGAATTGTAGCTTCCTTTTGTTTTCCTCCAATATCTTCAAGTATCCTCCTTAACCAAATTGCTTGAGATGTTGCTTTTGAAGCTGCCACATATTCAGCTTCAGCTGATGATTGTGCAACAACTTTCTGCTTCTTTGACAGCCAGGAACAAATGTTTGTTCCAAGTAAAAATGCATAGCCAGATGTACTTTTCATGTCATCAATGCTTCCAGCCCAACCACTATCTGAGTAAGCAATTAGATTCAGATTTTCTCCATCTTTGTACAAGATCCCATAGTCAATTGTTCCCTGCAAGTATCTCAGGATTCTTTTTGCTGCTCCAAAATGTGTTTGACTTGGGTTTTTCATAAATCTTGACAATAGAGTTGCTCCAAACATTATGTCAGGCCTTGTTGCTGTAAGATACAACAAGCTACCCACTAAACTTCTGTAATGAGAGCAATCTACTTTTGATGTTCCATCATCTTTTGATAATTTTTCACTTACAACCAGCGGTGTTGAAACTGGCTTGCAATTTGACATTTTAAATTTATCAAGGATACTTTTTGCATACCTCTTTTGTGAAACAAAAACCCCATCTGCTCCTTGTGATACTTCAATGCCCAAGAAATAATGAAGTAGTCCCAAATCACTCATCTCATAGGACTTCATCATGTGTTCTTTAAAGCTTTTTATCATCACTTTATCATTTCCTGTAAAAATGAGATCATCGACATAGAGACATACAATGAGGATCTTGCTTCCTTGTTTCTTCACATACAAAGTTGCTTCATTCTTGCTTCTTTGAAATCCATTTTTCAGAAAATATGTGTCAATCTCCTTGTACCATGTACGAGGTGATTGTTTAAGTCCGTAAAGGGCCTTTATGAGTTTGTACACTTTGTTTTCTCCCCCTTCCACCAAGAATCCTTGTGATTGCTCAACGTAAATTTCTTCATCTAGCTTTCCGTTTAAGAATGCTGACTTAACATCGAGCTGGAAAATTTTCCATTTCTTTTGTGCAGCAAGAGCAATCACGGTTCTTATGGTTTCAAGTCTTGCTACTGGGGAAAATGTTTCTGAAAAATCAACGCCGGGCTTTTGAGTAAAGCCTTTAGCGACTAGCCTCGTCTTATGCTTTTGAACTTCTCCATTTTGATTTAATTTTGTCTTGTAGATCCATTTTAACCCGATAATTTCTCTTCCTTCAGGTTTGTCTACAAGCTCCCATGTTTTGTTCTTCTCAATCATGTGCATTTCTTCTTCCATTGCTTGCTGCCATACTTCATGTTTCTCAGCTTCTTCAAAATTTTCTGGTTCAGTAACCACAAAATTACAAGATTGATATATTTCACTCATTCTTCTGAATTTTCTTGGTGGAGTTTCATTCTCATCCTCTGATTCAGATGTGTGAGTGTGTTGATCTTGTTCTTCTCTTTCTTCAGTTTCTATGTGTTGATCTTGTTCTTCTCTTTCTTCTGTTTCTTCATTTGTTTCCAGAGAACTTGGTAGATTGACATGTTCAACTTGTTTTTCTTTCCAATCCCAGGCTGCATTTTCATCAAATAGAACATCTCTACTAACAACCAATTTGTTAGTTTCAACATTAAAAAGCCTGTAACCTTTAGTCTCCAGAGTATAACCAGTAAAAATACATTTTTTACTTTTATCATCAAGTTTAGAACGTTTCTCAGCAGGTATATGAACATAACCAATGCAGCCAAATATTCTTAAATTACTTACAGATGGTTTTTCACCACTCCATGCTTCAATAGGTGTCATGTTTCTTACAGCTTTTGTGGGACACCTGTTGAGGATGTACACAGCTGTGTTTGTAGCTTCAGCCCAGAATGTCTTTGGCAGTCCTTTTTCATTCATCATTGACCTGGCCATTTCAACAATTGTTCTATTTTTGCGTTCTGCAACTCCGTTCTGTTGTGGACTGTAGCTTGCTTCCAAATGCCTTCATCTTTGCAATATTCTTCAAATTCTTTAGAGGTATATTCACCTCCTCTATCACTCCGTATGCACTTAATGTCACAGCCACTTTGTTTTTCTACAAGTGCTTTAAATCTCTTGAAAGTAATGAATGCTTCTGATTTTTCCTTTAGAAAATAAATCCAAGTCATTCGTGAAAAATCATCAATGAAAATTATAAAATACCTTTTTTGTCCCAACGATAGTGTTTTCATTGGACCACAAATGTCAGTATGTATAAGTTCCAAGCGTCCTTTTGCTCTCCATGATTTTCCTCTTGGATATGGCATTTTGTGGTGCTTTCCCATGATGCATCCTTCACACGGGTTCTTTTCATTTTGTATTTTGGGAAGGCCATCCACTATGTTCTTTTCTTTGAGAAGCTTTAATCCCTGAAAATTTAGATGGCAATATCTTTTATGCCAAAGCCATGATTGATCTTCCACTTCAGCCTTTAGAGCATTGTAGTTGAATATTAATGGAAAGTTCCTGTTCCTCTCCATCTTTACTTCTTGTAACACCCCACCTCCGCGACTGCCACTCTTGCAAGCGCACTAGCATTGGAGGGGCGTGAAACGAGGTAAACATGCATGCAGATATCACAAGACAGAACATATAAGTAAAAATAAAGCAGCGGATAAAACTACTATTTCAAAACCATAGTCAAGTTACATCAAAGTATTGTCATTATTTTCCAACTACTACAAGTCTAGAAAACATAAACTGAAAACTGGAAATATCATAAAGTAACTATCCCCAAAGTAGAATAAAGCCATAGCATGATCAAGTCCAAACCGTACATGAGCTATCCAGAAAAGCAACTAAAGATCCAAGCTAGGTACTAGTGTTCCCACCCTGTAAACCTGGGGGGGAACGGAAGAAAAGAGGCGAAAGAAAACGGGTCAGTCAAAAAGACTGGTAAGCCCTACCTACTATTAGTATAAAAACTAATAAAGTTAACTGGACATGTAAAGCAGAGATGAAACATAGGGTGATAACTGGCATGGTGAAAAGTTAACAAGATAGATCAAGTGTGGCATCGCATATACAAGGTTAAATTGCACCAGGTGTGTACTAGTATTCCAATCCATGTCAAGTATAAACAAGAAATGATCCCTTGGCCCAAATCTGGCCCAACATCATGAGGTGACCTAAATCAAGGTCCAGCTACTCGGTCTAGTCGATCGGCTCCCTATAAGCCTAACTCGTCGTGTATCGGTGTCATACGACTTAATCGTGGAATGTAGTTAATTGTGCAAGGTCCACCCCAGGGTGTATCCAGCCCTAAGGTGTAAACCATAGACACAATTCAAGCACGCACAGTTTAAACCTACTGGTGCCCATGTTCAACTCCGGACTTAATGTGTACGACCATGGTCCGCCTGAACAACCGGTGCACCCTTCAGCCGTCTCTTTTGGTTTCTTGCAATCAGTCCAGTAATCGTGCCCCACCCTAGCCTAGTCCAGGGTACCCATGATACTTCCAAGTGGTTTACTGCTGAAAAGGACCACGTAACTAGGATTTCAAGCGGGTTAAGTGTGGTTAACCCTATCCTAACCATGTATTGAGTTGGTCAAGTGTATTCAAGCAGTTCATGACTTAACCCTATCAATACATCGGGTTTATTTGGTTAAGGATATTCAAGTAGTCCATGACTTAACCCTACCAATCCATCGGGTCTAATTGGTTAAGTATTCAAGTAGTCCATGACTTAACCCTACCATGTGGCATTAATTAACTTAATGCACCCCAACCTCTCACATTAGACTTTGTTGTAGTTACTAGTTAAGTCGGGCGGGTCCGGGTAGCTTTACACCACAACCTAGTCTAACCTCGGGTTTTAAGTGCGATATGACCAACTACTCACATTGGGTCCTATTGTTTGTAGCCACTAGTTAAGCCGATCGGTTCCGGGTAGATTTATGCTACAAACTCAACCCAACCTCGAGTTGGCCACTTTCATGTTTTCTACATGTCATGTCCACGTTCATGTTTTCAAGCATAAACACATGTCAAACTTTCATGTCATATTTTCAAGTCATGTTTTCATGTTATCTAAGTTTGCCCAACTACCCATAACTTATTCCCATCGCACATAAATTCGCATTAACGCAAATAGATCAAAGAGGGAACATAACTATATGACAAGGTGGGCATAAGATGGCAAAGTCTATCACAAATTAAACATGGTGATATTTGAGGCCAAAAGTTGTTCAACATACTAGCATATGGCCTCAACATGTATGATAGCATAAAAGGTGACTTGGCCTCCAACATATCAAATAGCATAAGGGTGATTTGGCCACAAGCATGCATAATAGCATAAGGGTGATTTGGCCACAAGCATATTAAGGAACATGAGGGGTTAAGGTTTTGCCACAAGTTAAACATGGTGGCATATGAGGCAAATGTGTTCATAAAACTTGCATATTACATTATAAGCCTCAAAACATGCATGATATCACCTTTAGCAAAATAGGTGAAACATGGTCATAAATAACATGGGATGATAGCAAGTGATTCGCATATAACATCATATGCAAGTTAACATAAGGTTTATGAGAGTTTCTATGTTGCTTTATGCAACATTTCAAATCAAAGTTCATAGCTTTCTATGCACAAAGTCAAGGTGATAGCTTTACAAACATGCATAGAATAAATCTATGCATAACATGATAGGATCAAAGTTCATAGCTTTCTATGCACAAAGTCAAGGTGATAGCTTTACAAACATGCATAGGATAAATCTATGCATAACATGATAGGATCAAAGTTCATAGCTTTCTATGCACAAAGTCAAGGTGATAGCTTTACAAATATGCAAAGAATAAATCTATGCATAACATGATAGAATCAAAGCACAAATCATACTTAGGCCCAAACTCAAACTTGCAACATGTCATATTTAACTTCATAGTTAGAATCTAAGAGTAGAATAGGGCTTACAATGCTATGAAGACCTATGAAATAAAATAAGATTGATACGAAGCCACTAGCAACTCTAAAAACCCCCAAATGAATACAGGCTCCAAGTTGTCTTGAGAAACAAGAAGCTCCCTTTGATTTGTATGAAGAAAGATCCTTGTTTTGATGAAGAAAGGTGGTTCTTTTACTAGCTTAGGACCCTCAAACTTTCATGAAGAGGATGGAGGCCATGATATGAAGATGGAGGCCATGATCAAGAAACATTTTGGCATAGTTTAGTTGTAGGAATGATTAATGAGGGTTTAGGCTAGGTCTTAGAGTCTTTTTTATAGAAGATTAGGTTAGTTTAGGCCATAGGATTAACCATAGTTCAGATCTGAGCCATTAAAATCCGTCACAAGCCTCCAAACATGTCTTGAGAAACAAGTCAGGTGCACCCAGGCCAGACTGGCTGACCACCCAAGTCGACAGGGGTGTCGACTGGGCAGTCGACACAGCCTGGGGTGTGTCGACTCCTAAGTCGACTCCCCAGTCGACTTGGGGTGGCGGGAATTTTTCCCGCCTGCCCTGCCCAGCTGAATTTGAATTTCTATTTTTAAATTTGAATTTTCTGAAAACTTTGACGGGCCATAACTTGGTCATACAGACTCCGATTTTCGAAAACTCGGACTCTATTTCGCCTATTTTTCCAAGATGAACGCAATGGCATAGCCCGTTTCCCTTGATTCGGATTTTATCATTTAATTCTGCCTTGGTTTATGTTGTAACATGTTATTTAAAAATACGGGTTGTTACATTCTCCCCTCCTTAAAGGATTTCGTCCCCGAAATCTCTAAGTTAGGAAGGACGTATCCTACCATCCATCATCCATCTACTCAAAACATCATCCACAAGTAAACATTGTCCTTAAAAGATTCTAAATGTCGTATGATCATATGCAGAGGTGTGTGTATATGTACTTATCTAATGCGAAAATCAGGCGGTTACTGATTCAGTAAACCTCCTTAATGCAAAGCATGTTAGTGAAATGAGTCCATATGTATGCAAATTCCTAACATAATTCATAATCTCTATATGAGTGCACATAACATTCATCCATATGCAACATCCACGTGATAGCATAACAAGTTTCAACCATGAATAAGCATAAACACTCATGCATATGCAATATGAAAGTGTGTGAGCCGATCTTAGTGCCTAATGTGTATCATGCATCCACGAGTATCCACTTGCAAACACTTGCAACCACTTTCAAACATCAAGCATAACATGTTCAAATACATGTTTCATCCAAAGGGTTTCTACCTAAGGTTCTCATGACAAGGTTAACGAGATAACAAGATAAACATGGATAGTGAAAGAAAGATATGCTGGCTAGGAAAAGAGATCGAGAATGTACCCTCAAAAAGAAATGGGTGAAGTGCGCGCATCTTCTCCTCGGTTTCCCAAGTTGCATCCTCTTCGGCTTCACTTTACTAACTTGACTTCTTGATTCCTCAGCTTCTTGATCTCCGTTCCCAAGATACGAATCGGAGCTCGCCTTAGGGTTGCTTCTTTCTCTACCTCCACATCTTCAAGAATGCTAGGTTCAACCACCTCAGCGGACTCATGTAAGCACTTTTGGAGATGCGAGACATGAAAGACATTATGCACTCCGGCCAGCTTCTCGGGCAATTCCACCATATAAGCCATCTTCCCAATTCTTTCTATGATAGGGAAGGGTCCTACGAACCTTGGTGCCAGCTTCCCAACTGCTCCAAAATGAACCACATTTCGCAAAGGAGAAATCTTCACAAAGACCATATCTCCAACTTTAAATTCTAAGTCTGTCTTTCGCTTGTTAGCATAGGATTTCTGTCTGTCTTGGGCCGTTTTCATCCGTTTTTGAATCAACTCTACCTTCTCGGATGTGTCCCTTATCATGTCGGGCCCAATTATAAGCTTATCCGTCGTCTCCCACCAACATGTTGGTGGCTTGCACGGCCTCCCATACAAAGCTTCGAATGGTGTCATTCCTATGCTTGCTTGGTAGCTTTTATTATAAGCAAACTCTACAAGAGGAAGGTGGTCTTCCCAAGTACCACCAAAGTCAAGAACACAAAATCTCAAAAGATCTTCTAGCACTCTATTCACCCTCTCGGTTTGGCCATCCGTCTGGGGGTGATAGGCTATACTTAGATTCAATCGCGTACCCATCGCTTCTTGCAAACTATTCTAGAACTGGATGGTGAAGATTGGGTCACGACCGCCAACTATGCTGGAAGGAACTCCATGCAATCACACTATCTCTCAAAGATAGACAGATGCTAAACCTGATACAGTCCTCTTGTTCTTTACTGGAATGAAATGGGTGCTCTTCGTAAGTCTATCAACTATGACCCATATCCCATAAAGCCCAAATAGTTTGGTCATCTTAATGGACATCTTCACCCCAACTATAAATCACAAACAGGCGAGTCATACTCCTTATGAGGTTTGCAACTGAACTAAGATTGAGAATAGGACCGAGAGGATATACTTAAAAGATAGCATGCGAGTAAGCTCTACAGAATAATAGGGATCAAGGACATACTCTTAAAAAGAGATATAATGCGTGTATCTAATCTTCAATTCCCTAAGTCGCATTTTCTTGTGCTTAATCCCATCGTGCCTTGACCGTCTTTTAACTTCACAATTCCGTAGTTCCCAAATATGAGTTGGAACTCGTTTCACCATTGCCTCTCGTTCCACATCCACTTATTCTTTTCCTAAAAATACTTGACTACAACTGCGTGCTCATGGTTTTCCTGCAAGCTTTCCAAAATTCGTTAGTGAATCCTGGATCTCGTTTACATCCTATACGGTATTCCACGCAGAAGAACTATCCCTTGAAAACAAATGTCAATCCACGTTGCCAAATGTACTTACTAGGGTGATTTCTCTAACCCATGCTTAAGCGGAATGGACTATCCGCCTTAGTGGCGGATCACCACCGGAGCACCCCATTCTGAAATGCTTCGTCTAGCGAAATTTTCCTCAAGCAACTCCTTGATTTGCTTGCTAAGCTCTCTTCTTTCACGCGGGGCCATGTGCTTAATAGGCAATGAAACAGGCTTGGCATTATCAACAAGATGGATACGGAAGTCTATCTCGCGTTTAGGGGGTGACCCCTTAACCTCTTCAAAGACACCAGGATATTCTCGGACCACTCTCACAGATTGCAGATCATCGATGAGTCAAGAGATTCAAGATAACATGACATGACGGGATCCATAGGGTTACCAGAAATTTCTAGGGGATTACCGAGGCGAGTCATGAGCCTCACTACCCTATGCTCACAGTCAAGAATGGCTCCTTAACTGGACAACCAATCCATGCCCAAAATCAACCCGTGTCCTATAAACCCGAGAACATAAGCATTACACATGAATTCTACGCTCAAGATAGAGATTTTCAAATCCATACAAATCACAGGTAGATGTGCGGAACCCCCAATTGGATTTGAAACACTAACGGGACCTCAACTAGACTAGTACTTAGGTGCAAACTTTCAACAAGATCAGAAATAAAACTATGCGATGCGCCAGAATCAAGTAAGGTACGAGCAGGGAAATCAGAAATGTAAATAAGGTTTTCTATAGAAATACTACCTCGATCAAGAACTGGAGCGATGTTGAGAGTATGCACTAGCCCTCCAGAAGGTCTTGCTCGCTGAGTTTGCCTTTTCCCTTGTCCCCGCTTTTCCGGGCAATCCTTGCTATAGTGTCCAGACTTCCACAATGAAAGCATTCTCCCAACTTCCTTTTCTTCTTCCTACAGTCTTTGGCTATGTGCCCAGTAATCCCACAGAAGTTGCACTTCCTCCTTTCTCTTGACTTGTCCTTGCTATTGTTGTTCTTGCCTCCTTTTCCGGAATCTACCTTCTCGCCTTGAGACTCATTTGCCTTGACCTCCTTCTTGCCACCCTTATCTTCCTCTTGAAGCAGGGCCATATTCACCAAACTCTCGAAAGTCGCTCCCATGGGTATATGAGACATGGCCAAACCGCGCAATGGCTCATTCAATCCTAGAGCAAAGCTTTGGGCCTTTTTCTGATCTGTGTTAATCAAGTCTAGACCGAACCGAGCAAGTTGATTAAATGTATCCACGTATTCCCTAACTGTCATGTCCCCTTGCTTTAGAGATAGGAACCTCTCCATCCGAAGGTTCTCTTCTGTCGATGATAGAAACCTCAATCTGAACCTTCTCCTAAAGTCATCCCAAGTCTGAATTGGTCTAGTAGTGGTGGTGACTACCCACCAATATGCAGCTTCCCCTTTCAACATCCATACCGCTAACAGAACTTTCCTACGGTCTTCTATATCAAAGATAGCAAAGAGGTCTTCAGTTTCCTTTAACCAGTTTCTTGCCTCAACAAAAGTCTCCGTCCCTACAAAATTCTTGCCACCCATCGCCTTAAAGTCCTTGCAAATCTTTGCGAAATCCTCTTGCGGATGCTGAGGAGGAGGAGGAGGAGGAACCTCAGCTACGGGAGGAAGAGAAATGTTAGCCACGGGGGGAGGAGGAGGAATGTTCGCGGGGCCGGCTTCATTCGCCCTGGCCTCCATGTACCTTCTAAACCAAATAGGTACTGGTACGCCCTCCAGAATGGCAAAATTATCGGCCATACTGAAACGAAGAACAAAGATAGATTGAGAACGAGGAAACAAAGGATAGTGCTAATGGCTTTTGGGGAATAGCCTTTTGAAATAAACTAGACTTTTCTTGGAAAATACTTAATTGGTTTTGAAAATAGTTTTTCAAAAGGTAAGTTTTAAAAAACCTTTTTGCTCAAATCTTGTAAACCTTATGCTCTGATACCAAATGTAACACCCCACCTCCGCCACTGCCACTCTTACAAGCGCACTAGCATTGGAGGGGCGTTAAACGAGGTAAACATGCATGCAGATATCACAAGACAGAACATATAAGTAAAAATAAAGCAGCGGATAAAACTACTATTTCAAAACCACAGTCAAGTTACATCAAAGTATTGTCATTATTTTCCAACTACTACAAGTCTAGAAAACATAAACTGAAAACTGGAAATATCATAAAGTAACTATCCCCAAAGTAGAATAAAGCCATAGCATGCTCAAGTCCAAACCGTACATGAGCTATCCAGAAAAGCAGCTAAAGATCCAAGCTAGGTACCAGTGTTCCCACCCTGTAAACCTAGGGGGGAACGGAAGAAAAGAGGCGAAAGAAAACGGGTCAGTCAAAAAGACTGGTAAGCCCTACCTACTATTAGTATAAAAACTAATAAAGTTAACTGGACATGTAAAGCAGAGATGAAACATAGGGTGATAACTGGCATGGTGAAAAGTTAACAAGATAGATCAAGTGTGGCATCGCATATACAAGGTTAAGTTGCACCAGGTGTGTACTAGTATTCCAATCCATGTCAAGTATAAACAAGAAAAGATCCCTTGGCCCAAAGCTGGCCCAACATCATGAGGTGACCTAAATCAAGGTCCAACTACTCGGTCTAATCGATCGGCTCCCTATAAGCCTAACTCGTCATGTATCGGTGTCATACGGCTTAATCGTGGAATGTAGTTAACTGTGCAAGGTCCACCTCAGGGTGTATCCAGCCCTAAGGTGTAAACCACAGACACAATTCAAGCATGCACAGTCTAAACCTATTGGTGCCCATGTTCAACTACGGACTTAATGTGCACGACCATGGTCCGCCTGAACAACCGGTGCACCCTTCAGCCGTCTCTTTTGGTCTCTTACAATCAGTCCAGTAATCGTGCCCCACCCTAGCCTAGTCCAGGGTACCCATGATACTTCCAAGTGGTTTACTGCTGAAAAGGACCACGTAACTAGGATTTCAAGCGGGTTAAGTGTGGTTAACCCTATCCTAACCATGTATTGAGTTGGTCAAGTGTATTCAAGCGGTTCATGACTTAACGCTATCAATACATCGGGTTTATTTGGTTAAGTATATTCAAGTAGTCCATGACTTAATCCTACCAATCCATCGGGTTTAATTGGTTAATTATTCAAGTAGTCCATGACTTAACCCTACCATGTGGCATTAATGAACTTAATGCACCCCAACCTCTCATATTAGACTTTGTTGTGGTTACTAGTTAAGCCGGGCGGGTCCGGGTAGCTTTGCACCACAACCTAGTCTAACCTCGGGTTTTAAGTGCGATATGACCAACTACTCACATTGGGTCCTATTGTCTGTAGCCACTAGTTAAGCTGGTCGGTTCCGGGTAGATTTATGCTACAAACTCAACCCAACCTCGAGTTGGCCACTTTCATGTTTTCTACATGTCATGTCCACGTTCATGTTTTCAAGCATAAACACATGTCAAACTTTCATGTCATATTTTCAAGTCATGTTTTCATGTTATCTAAGTTTGCCCAACTACCCATAACGTATTCCCATCACACGTAAATTCGCATTAACACAAATAGATCAAAGAGGGAACATAACTATATGACAAGGTGGGCATAAGATGGAAAAGTCTATCACAAATTAAACATGGTGATATTTGAGGCCAAAAGGGGTTCAACATACTAGCATATGGCCTCAACATGTATGATAGCATAAAAGGTGACTTGGCCTCCAACATATCAAATAGCATAAGGGTGATTTGGCCACAAGCATGCATAATAGCATAAGGGTGATTTGGCCACAAGCATATTAAGGAACATGAGGGGTTAAGGTTTTGCCACAAGTTAAACATGGTGGCATATGTGGCAAATGTATTCATAAAACCTTGCATATTACATTATAAGCCTCAAAACATGCATGATATCACCTTTAGCAAAATAGGGGAAACATGGTCATAAATAACATGGGATGATAGCAAGTGATTCGCATATAACATCATATGCAAGTTAACATAAGGTTTATGAGAGTTTCTATGTTGCTTTATGCAACATTTCAAATCAAAGTTCATAGCTTTCTATGCACAAAGTCAAGGTGATAGCTTTACAAACATGCATAAAATAAATCTATGCATAACATGATAAGATCAAAGTTCATAGCTTTCTATGCACAAAGTCAAGGTGATAGTTTTACAAACATGCATAGAATAAATCTATGCATAACATGATAGGATCAAAGTTCATAGCTTTCTATGCACAAAGTCAAGGTGATAGCTTTACAAACATGCATAGAATAAATCTATGCATAACATGATAGAATCAAAGCACAAATCATACTTAGGCCCAAACTCAAACTTGCAACATCTCATATTTAACTTCATAGTTAGAATCTAAGAGTAGAATAGGGCTTACAATGCTATGAAGACCTATGAAATAAAATAAGATTGAGACGAAGCCACTAGCAACTCTAAAAACCCCCAAATGAATACAAGCTCCAAGTTGTCTTGAGAAACAAGAAGCTCCCTTTGATTTGTATGAAGAAAGATCCTTGTTTTGATGAAGAAAGGTGGCTCTTTTACTAGCTTAGGACCCTCAAACTTTCATGAAGAGGATGGAGGCCATGATATGAAGATGGAGGCCATGATCAAGAAACATTTTGGCATAGTTTAGTTGTAGGAATGATTAATGAGGGTTTAGGCTAGGTCTTAGGGTCATTTTTTATAGAAGATTAGGTTAGTTTAGGCCATAGGATTAACCCTAGTTCAGATCTGAGCCATTAAAATCCGTCACAAGCCTCCAAACATGTCTTGAGAAACAAGTCAGGTGCACCCAGGCCAGACAGGCCGACCACCCAAGTCGACAGGGGTGTCGACTGGGCAGTCGACACAGCCTGGGGTGTGTCGACTCCCAAGTCGACTCCCCAGTCGACTTGGGGTGGCGGGAATTTTTCTCGCCTGCCCTGCCCAGCTGAATTTGAATTTCTGTTTTTAAATTTGAATTTTCTGAAAACTTTGACGGGCCATAACTTGGTCATACGGACTCCGATTTTCGAAAACTCGGACTCTATTTCACGTATTTTTCCGAGACGAATGCATTGGCACAGCCCGTTTCCCTTGATTCAGATTTTATAATTTAATTCTGCCTTGGTTTATGTTGTAACATGTTATTTAAAAATACGGGTTGTTACACTTCTGCAATGGCCTGTCTCTTGTTTTTTTTTCTCAAAGATTCTGCACATATTATCCTCAAATACAAGACAATAGTCATGTTCCAAAAGCTGTCCAACACTTAATAAATTTTCTTTTAAATCTGGAACGAGAAGAACATCTCGTATATATTTGACTCCAGATTTTGTGTTGATAGCAATTGTTCCTTTGCCTTTTGCTTCTGCAACAGCTCCATTACCCATCCTCACCTTTGGGTTTATTGTTGTATCAATCTGCACAAAGATATTTTTATCTTCACACATATGATTGCTGCATCCACTGTCTATATACCATGCTTTCTTGTCTTCAGGAAGGCTGGAATGACAAGCATAAAATATTTGCTCTTCCTTGCTGTCCTCCTTTTCTTCTGTAAAATTTGCCTTCTCGATAATTTTAAATCTGTAGTCTTTTTCAATATGACCAAACCTTCTACAATAATTACATTGAGGCTTACCCTTGAACCAACATTTAGATGTTATATGACTGGTTCTTTTGCAGATGTTGCAAAAAAAAATTGGATTAAAACTTGTACCTCTATCATTCTGATTATTTTTGTAAGTGCTGGAATTGTCTTCTCTCTTCTTCCTCCAGTCTGACTTCTTTTGCTCCTGGTTGTAACCACCCTTCTTTACAAATTGTTGTGGCTTCACCTTTGCTTCAGATAGAAAAGCATTTTTTTGATTGTTCAGTCTGTTTAAGTCTTCTTTTTTTATGTGCTTGAAGAGAGCCCATCAATTCTTTTACGGACAACTTGGTAAGATCTTTTGTTTCTTCAATAAAGGCAACAATATATTCATATTTATCTGTTAAACTGATCAAAATTTTCTCCATAACACGTTGATCAGAAATATTTTCACCATAGGTTTTCATTTGATTCACAATCTCCATTACACGAGCATGATAACTTTGTATATTTTCAGAATCCTTCATTCTTAAATTCTGAAAATCTTTTTTAAGGGATTGGAGATTAATGCTTCGTACCTTTTCATCTCCATGGAATTCACCTTCTAGAATATCCCATGCCTCTTTTGCTGTTGAAGCTGTTGATATCCTTGTGAAAATTGGTTTTGTGACTCCCATCTGAAGTTTGCTTAGTGCTTTTGCATCTTGGCGACGAGACGTTTCAATTTTCTTTAATTCTTGTTCAGGCAAGTTTGTTTCATCTTCATGTTCTGTAAACCCTTTCTCCACAATATTCCACAAGCCTTCTGCCCTTAGAACCGTTTTTATTTTGATCTTCCAGTAGTCATAATCTTCACCATCAAAGACAGGAATTAGAGATGATTCTGAATTTGACGCCATGAAATCACTTCTTGTTTCAATCCCAGATTAGAATCGAAAAACCGCTCTGATACCAATTTGAAGGAATGTAAATGAGTTGCTACAGTAGAGCTCAAAAAAAAGAAGATGAAAGAATCTTTTTTATTTTTATTTTATTTTTATCTCTCTCACATATAGTACTTTTCCATAACATGCTTATATAGCTTCTACATAACATTCTAGAGAACTCTATAGATGACCTTTGATTACTTGGTTCATGAACCTACAATAAATAAATATGAAAGTCCTTTGATTACTTGGTTCATGAACCTATAATAAATAAATATAAAAGTGCATTAATTTCAACATTCCCTTTACTGTGTTTTATATGTCAATATAACAAGTTGCCCTTTATCCTCTTCCTTTTACTGTGTTTTATATATCAATATGAATGGTATACATCAATAGGAATGGTTTGCTTCTCCTTTTTTCTTATATTGTAAGCATTTAACCTGTACAGTTCTTATGTTTTGGTTGGAATAAACATAATTTTCTTTTCTTCAGAATCTTTTTTCTGACATATGCAGCTTTTTGCTTTGTGCGGTACTAATATTTGGTTGTTTGTGCATTCAACATGTTTCAGGTATTGTTTTTTCTGAATTATCCGCTATAGTTTTACGTAATTTTTAGGTACATCTCTTGGAATTTGTTTATTTTGCGTAATCAGATGAATTACATAGCGGATGAGGGTATACAGGCAATGCATGATTCTTTGATTTCGAAATATCGTCTGTTCAAGTATGGTCATTGACGAAATAGTAGCCAGACTTTATTGAAGTGTGAATCATGTTTGCTTTCAGATTATATCTTGTATAAACTCTAAAGCAAGAAGCCGAAGACTAAAACTACAGTGAAAGTGTGAGTGACTGTGCACGTGTATATGAGTGATTAAGTGTGTAGTGAGGAGTCAATGTATACGAGTGAAATGTAGAGAGGAAGTGTATGTACGAGTGATTGTGTAAATAGAGGGAAAACACTATGTGTACTATTAGAAAGTGTAATAAATATTTATTTAAATAAATATTTTTTTAAAAATAATGTTTGAATTAAATATTCAATTCTTGTAAATACTATTAATATTATGTAATATTCAAATCCATAGCAACTTTCAGCATTTTACAAGGGTAAATACCTATTACAAAAAAAATATTACAACGGGCTGCTATTCTATTGAAGGAACATACAACAACATAAGACTGTCGTAAAAAGTCAATTACAACCGCCTGCTACCACGTTTATTGCCCATTGTAAAAGAGGACATATTACAACATGGCCTAATATAGCGGGATAGCTGGCCGCTGTAAAACTCTATTACAACGGGCTTTGTTGTAGTGTACCTAATATTTTCATTAAAAGTTTCGTAAAAAGCTCAAATGTATTTTTAGAAGATATTTCAGTCTTTGTCTACATGTAGTTGTATGAAATTGAGTAATTATTTGTGTTTACGTAATGTAGTTGTATTTTCATTAAAAGTTATCTACCTAATATTCTCTGGATATGAAATTGAGTAATTATTTGAATATATGCATTTATAGATATGTGTGACAGTTGGATATGGATTTAATCGAGTAGTGTGTGACAGTTGGATGTGCCAAATGTCTGTGTGTGGTTACTGTAACCTGTCTTAGACGGTGGGTTGTATTCAAACAACCATTTGAACTAAATGTAAACGAGGAAGAAGTGAAACACATATCCGTTGATTATTCCAGTAATAAAAGAAACACGACGATAAAAATAGTTCAAGTAGAAAACATGCATTTATATACATACTATATAGACTAATATCTTGATAAAATCTTAAATACATGTTCATTAAGCCAAAATGCACGTGAAATAAAGTATATGATAGAAACAATACATACTTGGTAAGTTATCATGTGAATGTAGTGGGAAGTGACTCGTCTGAAACCATGCATTGGAACGACAAGTATGTTCATTTTGAAAAATCTGGGATTATATTCTTGGAAATGTTATTTCCATTTGTTTTTGTTGTATATCTTATATTAGGATACTTCCCATATGTATTTTGTATGCTTCAGTTTATAATCATTTTTTAAATCTCACCAATTAATCATTGAGCTCTAAAAGATATATATATATATATATATATATATATATATATATATATATATATATATATATATATATATATATATATATATATATATATATATATATGCAAATCTTTTTTGTTGTAAAACTCATTTTATTATGTTTAATGAATCATAATATATTCCATTTCATGAAAATATTGAAATAATATGGTTATTGATACATAGCATATTGCTGTTTCAGCAAAATAATAATGTTTTGAGCATTGAGAACATATAATGCACACAGATACAATGCTATATCATCTTTGTAAATGTTCAATAAATTTTTGGTTAAGCAGGGTCAACTTCATAAAATATATGAGATCTGATTAAAGCATGGATGGCTAGGAATAGGGGCCTAGGTTTTGCCTCATAAATAAAAAATATATGGTTGCATTTTACAAAGATTAATATGCATATAGGATATACTTGCTTTATATCTGTGTTGAATATTTTTACATACATGTTGAACATTGTTCGCAAAATCTATATGAAAGTGGCTACTGTTTGTTGTTGGGTTGTATTTATCTCTGGAAGTAGATTAACACTTAAAGGGTAGCATGGTCCAATAAGAAAAGAGGCAAGAAAAAACTTGTAAATAAACTAAGGACTCGGTAAACCTTGGGTTAAGCAGGGTCAACAATAATGTTCGACGCAGTTAAACCAAGCCTAGGCTCAGTAATACTGAGCTATTTGGCTCAGTTAAACTGAGCCTTAGGCTCAGTAATACTGAGCCGAACGCTGAGCCGTTCGGCTCAGTTTTACTAAGTTGTTCGACACAGTTAAACTGAGTATCGTTGCAACGCTGGAAACAATATAGGATACCTATATATCTGCATTTAAATCCATTTTCCGGGTATTACACCTTTCAGATATTTTCTTTTTCTTTTTTAAGGTATCCATTGTTAAGACTTAAATATCTTCTAAAAATATAAAACCACATATTTTTCACGGATAGCTAGTTTAAAGGTTAATATAGAAAAAACACAAAGAACAAATTTTGTAGGCATTAATCTCCTTCCAAAGGGTGTAGAGCAAAATTTACCTAAACAATCTCTTTATAGAACCCCAAAAATGGGTATCTTCCTGAGAGAGACAGTCATGCCTTCCGTTTACTATGTGACTATCAATATTCATAGATATTCTCTGTGGAAGAAAACCATATTATAAGCCATCGACGGAAAATAAAGTTTAACATTAGCTAAAGTACATTTAACTACAGAATGCCTTCACGTTGACTAACAGAAACTTTTCTAAGAGATGAAAGTTTTTCAACTAGCTCGTGCTCCACATTATTGTAATAATTGCAAAAGGAGAACAAACTCGGTTCCTATCAGTAAAAATAATGCTGACCAGTCTCCTAGTATAGGTAGTGTTTGTCTTCGGATTACACCACGGAGCGAAAGGGAGGAGGAAAGCCTTACATTTCGGGTCGTAGAAATAGAAGATGGAGGTATAAACAATCGTGTATGGAAAGAGATGGTTAATCAAGTTAAGAGTAAAAATAAACGTAGTAAGAGAAATAAAGTGAGTAATAACTTGGTTGATACTTGCATTTAAGGTGATTCTACTTAAATTCTTTTTATATTTTATATAATTTAATAAAGAAAATAAGGAATAACGGGAAAGCAACGGTCACATGCTCATTATAACAATGCAACGGTCATATTCCCATTATAACATAACAACAGTCATATGCCCATTATAGCAATGCAACGGTCACATGCCTATTATAACAATGCAACAGTCACATGCCTACTATAACAATGTAACTGTCACATTCATATTATTCAAGTCTATTTACATTTATTTCTTGTATTATAAATAGAGGACTTTTATATACAATTTGTATTATCTTACAATTACAATTCATCAATAATAAAACTTCTCTTCAATCTTGTTTCTTCTGTTTTATTTTCTAACATGGTATCAGAGCTTCATTAAGGCATAACAGTCATCGATCCATCTCTTCTTCTACTCGAAAGAGCTTTGAGTAATCTTTCTTAGGATCATGACTACTGACACTGCTTCAGACAACGCTACTGGAACAATTAAGATCTTTGCAGCTGTAGACAAACTCACCAAAACTGTAATTAGTCCACAATCACAACTAATTACAGTACAATCAGACAAAGACAATTACTTCATATGGAAACTTCAGATTGAAACCGCAATTCATGGGTATGGCCTTGAAGGATTCATCATGGGGACCTTATCTGTTACACTAAATTTCATTACTGATCAAGAAGGCAAAATAGTCAACAATGAATAATACATGATATATCATAGGCTAGATCGATTAATAAGCTCATGGTTACTATCTTCAATCAATAAAAAGCTACTACCACAGGTAATTGGCTACAAAAGTGCTAATGAGAGATGGACAACAATAGAAAAGCTTTCAACAACCAGTCAGCTGCTAAAGTTATGTTTTACAAAAGGCAATTGCAAAAAATAAGGAAAGGCAACATTGCCATGAGAGAGCATTTAAGCAAAATTAAATCTATCTAGGACATGTTAGAAGCTATTGGTCACAAAGTGCAAGATTCTGAACAAGTCCTAACTATACTCAACGGCCTAAGTGAAGAATATGAGGCTATAGAAGCCATAATTTCCTTACAAAAGGAATTCTCCTCACTTGATGAAGTTTGTTCAATTTTGCTTCCACATGAAGCTAGGCTTGAAAGCAAGAAAACTCAAGAAAGTGATTTTTCTATTAACTTTGCAGTTAACAAAAATCGTGATAACAAAAATCAAGCAAATAACAATTTCAGAAATGAGCAAACCTTTCAGAGAGGCAACCCAACCACCAGAGGCGGAGGTGGCAGAGAATGAGGATGCCGGAGCAACAACAACAATCGACCAAAGTGCCAAATATGTGAGAAGGTTGGCCATATTGTTGTCAAGTGTTATTTCAGGTACAACTCAAACTTCTCAACAAGTCAAGCCAGTAGTAACAATCAAAGGAACAACAACTTCACTACTAATATAGCATATGGACAAGGAGATACAACTAATCAATCTGACAACATAAGAAATCAGAATGAACAAGCCAGAGCTGATCATATTCAAAATGAAACATGGTACCCAAATTCAGGAGCTAACCATCATATTACAAACAATCTGAATAACCTAAATCTAGGGAACAAGGAATACAAAGGTAATCAAACAATAAGCATGAGAAATGGTGAGTGTGTTAAGATTTCTCATACTGGCACAGGTAGTGTTTCTGGTTATAGACAATTATTTTTGGATAACTTATTAAAAGTTCCTACCATTAAGAAAAACCTGATTAGTGTATCTCAATTTGCTAGGGATAACAATGTTTACTTTGAATTTTTCCCAACATACTGTGTAGTTAGAAACATACTAACTAAGGAAATTCTTCTAAAGGGTAATGCTATGAAGGGACTCTATGAATTCAGTGTCAATAATTACAATTCTATTGTCAATGATCACCTACATTGTAATATGACTGATATAACTGATGAAACTAAGATTATAAACACTTTTGATCTATGGCATTATAAGTTAGGTCATCCTAATGCTAGTATTGCAACCAAAATTCTTAATGATAATAACAAAAAATTATTCCTGCAAAATTGCCTTATGTATGTACTTACTACCAAATGGGAAAAAGTTACAAGTTACCATTTTCTAATTCATAAACTGTGCATTCCAAACCTAGTCAATTAATTACCACTGACATTGGGGACCATCTCCTATATTTTCTGATTATGGGTATAAATATTATTTATCATTTGTGGATGCTTATACTAAATATACTTGGATATATTTCTTGAAAGCTAAGTCTGATACTAAAGGTGCTGTCACAAATTTTATCAATATGTCTGAAAACCAAGTAAACTGTCAAATTAAATGTATACAGACAGATGGAGGATTAGAATACAAACCTCTAACTGATTATTTTAAGAATAAGGGCATTATACATAGAGTAACATACCCTTATACTTCTGAACAAATGGTATAGTTGAGAGAAAACATAGACACATAGTTGAATCAGGTTTAACTTTATTAGCTCAAGCATCCTTGCCACTAAAATTTTGGCCTGATGCTTTCAATACTGTTGTGTATATAATAAATAGAATGCCCACTAAAGTACCAAAAGACATAACACCTATAGAAAAGCTATTCAATGTGAAACCTGATTACAATAGTCTAAAAACATTTGGTTGTCTATGTTTCCCTTACCTAAGACCTTATAATAACCATAAACTTGACTATAGATTTAAACTTTGCACATTTATAGGCTATTGCAATAATCAAAAAGGGTTTAGATGTATAGACAAGTCTGGAAGAATTTTTACAAGCAGACGTGTTATTTTCGAAGAAAATATTTTTCCTTATAGCAGAACAGATATACAAACCACAACCAGAATATATAATCCAAAGGTTAGTATACCTGATCTGCATAGTATTGCTGACACATGGCATCAAGAGAATGGTGAGAAGGCTGCTAGTAGTAACTCTGAAGGTCACCACAATGATAGTGAAACTAGTGATGATTTGCCAGAGCAAACTAGCCACGACATTCAATCACCTGCAGAATCAAGTTGCAGGAAGTCATAAGCAATAAAAGAAGAAACTAGCAATGGAAGCAATCAAAATACTAGAAGTAGACAAAATGACTCACCAACTCAATCACCACAACATCAAACTGGACATCCAATGATAACCAGATCAAAAAAGGGGCATATTCAAACCAAAGACTTATACTGCAGTCATTACTGAAGAAGAGCCAAATAGTTATCAAAAAGCAGTGAAACACAAAGAATGGAGAAAGGCAGTGGATGAAGAATATCAAGCATTGATGAACAACTGTACATGGGAACCTATAAATCCACCAAGCAACAAGAATATAATTGGATGCAAGTGGGTATATAGACTAAAAAAGAATCCAGATGGGTCAATCAATAGATATAAAGCAAGACTTTTTGCAAAGGGGTCCACACAAGAATTTGGATTTGATTATAATGAAACTTTCTCACCAGTGGTAAAACCTTTAACAATTGGACTTATATTGACTATAACATTAAGCAATAATGGGAAAATAAAGCAGCTAGATGGCAACAATGCATTCTTAAATGGAAATCGATCTACATGAAGAGATATTCATGCAACAACCACAAGGAAATACACAAGATCCAACATTGGTATGCAAACTGAATAAAGCAATCTATGGCCTGAAACAAGCACCCAGAGTATGGTTTGAAAGACTAAAAGCAAGTTTAACAACACTAGGCTATTCACCTACCAAATCCGATACATCACTAATCACAAAATCAGTGAATCATCTACCACTTATATATTAATATATGTGGATGATTTAATTATTATAGGCAGTAGTGAAACTGAAATAAGAAAATTGGCAGATTATTTGAACAATCAGTTCTCAATAAAATATTTGGATGACTTTTCTTATTTTCTTGGAATAGAAGTTAAAAGGAAATCAGATAAAGAAATTCATCTTTGTCAAAGAAAGTACATTGCAGAGCTGCTAAACAAGACAAATATGATTGAAGCAAATGGTCAACCAACTCCTATGATCTCAAAGAAGCACTTATCAAAGGACAGGGGGGAAGTTATCTTAAATATTAAACAATATAGGAGTGGTGTAGGAGCATTACAATATGCTACTATAACACGACCTGACATTTCTTTTAGTGTTAACAAAGTGTCTAAATTTTTGCAGGAACCCAAAAGTGAGCATTAGACAGTAGTGAAACGAATACTCGGATATTTAAAAGCAATAATCAACTTTAGCATATCACTAAAAGGCAGCAGAGACTTAAGCATTACAGCATACTCAGATTTAGGCTGGGCTATGGATATAGACGATAGAAAATCAGTTTCTGGTTACTGTATTTATGTAGGAGAAAGTCTTATTTCATGGTGTTCTAAAAAGCAAACAACCATCTTGAGATCTAGTATGTAAGCAGAGTATAGGAGTGTTGCTAGCACTACAGTAGAAATCTTATGGTTGCAATCATTATTAAAGGAGCTAAAACTATCATCCAGCAGGAACCCTATAATTTGATGTGATAATCTAAGCATAATTCGCATGACAGAATACCCTATTCAGCATAATCGAACCAAACGCATAGAAATCGACATTTATTTTATTCGAGAGCAAGTCCAAAAGAAGAATCTATAAGTGAATCACATTCCAGCTTATTATTAGAGGGCTGACATGCTAACAAAATCACTTTCAGCTAAAAACTTTCATAGATTCATAGATGCACTAGGAATTGAAGAATTACAAACAAATACGAAGTAAAAGATGGAATGTTTCTGGGCAAATTAGGGCAGCAAAACCTAACCCTAATTTGAGGGGCGGTAATAAAGGAAAGAAGGAATAATGGAAAAGTAACGGTCCCATGCCCATTATTACAATGCAAAGGTCACATTCCCATTATAACATAGCAATGACCATATTCCCATTATAAAAATGCAAAGGTCACATGCCTATTATAACAATGCAACGGTCACATGCCTATCATAACAATGCAATGGTCACATTCCTATTATTCAAGCCTATTTGCATTTATTTCTTGTATTATAAATAGAGGACTTTTAAATACAATTTGTATTATCTTACTATTACAATTCATCAAAAATAAAACTTTTCTTCAATCTTGTTTATTTTATTTTATTGTCTAACATAATTG
This sequence comes from Allium sativum, assembly GCA_030737875.1. Lineage (NCBI taxonomy): Eukaryota > Viridiplantae > Streptophyta > Magnoliopsida > Asparagales > Amaryllidaceae > Allium > Allium sativum. The sequence continues at coordinate 575,665,849 of CM060921.1, read as the reverse complement.
AAGTAAACCAGGTGATCGTTGAATGTAACAAAATTGTTATTGGTTGAAAGAGTGCATGGTTAATCAAATTTGCTGCTCCTGCCATATTTGCTTTGAATATATACTATTTCATTGCATTCATTTAGTTATAGCGTGGAGTAAATGGGACAATGTAGGTTGTTGTCCCTAAATATACTATATTGCTCAAGTCAAAATCAAAATATAAGCTTGTTAGTAATTGCTAATTTATGAGAGCTTTATAGTGAAATGAACACTATATTTTCCTGTGATATGTACAAATGGTAAAATTTGAAATTTATGTCTAACTCAATTTCAAGAGAGTGGATTAGAGTCCATATAAAAATACTGAAGAATATAAGCAAATCATTCGAGATTTCATTAGTTTTGTGAAGAATCACTCATCTCCCGATGTCGAAATATGCACTTGCCCTTGTATTAAGTGCAAGAACTCTAAAAAGCTCTCATTGGAAAGTGTTGAGAAACATTTAATCATTCATGGTATGGTTTAAACATATAATAGGTGGTTTTTTCATGGAGAGATGAACAACGATAACGCGGGGGTGAATCATACAGAAAATATTATTTTAGATCCTCATATCCAAGATCAAATTCAGATTGTCCATCGGGTAGATGAAGCTCTTAAAAATCTCATAGACGATGCTTTTGGAGTGCGTAATATGCCATAAGCTAGCGGTGAAGAGGAAGTTCAACAGACAAATACAGGCAATTATCATTCTCATTATGGAGAAAAGCACAAGAATACTCAAATAAAGCAAATGAAAAACTTTATTCTTCTTGCGAAGAGGGGATTACAACGTTAGGTGTAATTGTTGAGCTTCAGAACCTTAAAAAAGAATTTAATTGGTCGGGAAATGGTGTGATTGAGTTGCTGAAGTGATTAAAACGTTGGCTTCCAAAAGAAAACAATTTACCTGACAAGTATCCCACGATAAAGAAAATAATAAAGCATCTGGGAATGGAGGTGAAGCATATACATGCTGTGAAAATGATTGTATATTATTTTGGAAAGAAAATGTTGATGTAAAAAAATGTCCTATGTGCTGTAAAACAAGGTACAAAACTAAAGAAACATTGTTAGGGGAGGTCAAATTAACGAAAGAACCAAGAAAAGTTTTAAGGAACTTTCCTACATGTCCAAGATTAAGTAGATTGTACAATATACCATGAATAGCTTGTAAAATGCAATAGCACAAGAAAGCTACACCATCTTGGAATTCCATGCGACATCCTATAGATTCAGCTGAATGGAGTTCAATCAAAAGTCAGTAGCCATAATTTGCTATTGGAGGATGCAATGTTTGGCTTGATATTGCTACGGATGGGTTTAATCCAAATTGCCACAGATGGGTTTAATCCAAATGATGTTCTCTCTAAATGACGACACCATTTAAACGCAAGATAATGGTGTCTGCATGGATGCGATCATTACATTTGTCACAATTTCAAAAGATCTAAATCCTATGGATGATGATACTACTTGGTATGGTGTTATTAGAGAGATCATGAAAGTTAATTACTATGATTTTCAACATGTGGTATTCTATTGCGATTGGGTGAACGTTGCAGAAAAGACAAATGGTTGTAAAGTCTGTTCGGATACAAATTTGTCAATGGTAAATTTAAAGAAACTCAAGAATACCGATAGAGAATATGATGAACTTGTATTCTTGTGTCCGAAGCAAGTCAAGTATTTTACATCAGAAATACACAAAATTTTGATTGGTCCATTGTTCGACGCTCTCCTAAACGCATGACGGATAACATAGATGATTATGAAGTATCAACAACCTATATATCAATCTATTTTGAGAGAACAATCAAATTTAGAACCATTGTTGAAATGTATTCAATCAAAATCAACATGTTGATTGAAAATATGTTGCATGTATTTTGCTTGTTTTGATCATGCATGAACCTTTATTGATGTACTGTACAATTGTGTTGTGTTGTGAAATGTATTATTTTCTTTTATTATTCTCTTTTGAAACTGTGACCAATTTGTTATGTTAATTGATGTCTTGCAAGTGTCTTTCACGTGTTATGTTAACTTTACATTTGTTTTTTTTATGTAGATTTTTCATTAAAACGACAAACGATTTTAGCTCAAATGCAAATTTAAGTACAACAGAGACTATTGAACCTCAACCACCCAAAGGTAAAATGTGCTTTATAACAGTTAATGTTGATGTACAAAAGGGGAAGGTTCAGCTAAATGGAGTACACGTTGTGGGGAGTTAATTCGTTGTCATGTACTCGTTGACTACAAAGAATGGAGGGAAGTAGATAGCTTCTATAAGGATAAACTATGGGAAGGGTTTTTGGTACTTTCACTCATATCAATATCACCAGCAAGTTTAAATTATGATATATTTGATTGTTTCATGATTTTTTTTTCCTTGTGATAGGAAGAATTTGACATGGATGTAGATCCTAGCATAGCTCGACCATTATTAAAGAAACATTTCTCACAGTACTATAGATCAATGAAGTCAACATTAATAAAAAGTCTTCTTAAAGTTGATGACACTATGATTTCTAGACGTGTTGTCGTTGATAGATGTCCAAAGGAAATAGATAGAGTGTGGTGGGAATATTTCTTTGATATTGAGTATACGAATGAAAAGATGGAGCAATGTAAAAGAAATGCAAAAACAAAGCAAAAAACCAGATCACTCATACTCTAGGAAGGAAACCTTACCATAGAGTGCATGATGAAATGGTAATAAAATTATCTTTTGTAAATGGTTGTTTGTAGAATATTATATTAATTATGTGTTGTCAACTTTGATCTTACTTGTAGGTCTTAGCCAATCTAGAAGCAAATATTTCACGAACGACGATTTGGAAGGCTGGACATAAAAAAAAAGGGAGAAGTACTACCATGTGCCGCGGAAACATGCATAAGTTTGCATTATGTGAATTATTCAATGTACAGAAATCCATTCTTGTGTGTTTGAATAAATCACTTGAAATTATTATATATATTTTTTATACTTTCATGTTAATTACACTATAAATGAAAGATATCAAAATTTATTTAAATATCTAACTGAAGTCGGTGGCATATTTATGATGGTATGCATTTGGTAAATATAGGCGCCATTTCCTTTTTGGGTATATTAAACATACATTATTTTATGTTGTTTACACCACTAAAGTTAAAGCCTTCATTCAATTTCCCATGGAATTTTGGTTTACAATTTTCTTTTGAGGAAAACACGTTTGATATCTTAAGCCGCACACTTTAATTTGAGAACTTTATTGCATTGTGGTAGTCAAATAATGATCAACTACTATGCCCATTACATGATAACTTACCAATATTATTGATATCCCTTTTATCCGCATGTATCATCTTTCAACTACAATATAGGGCACCTACCATTCGACTTAAATTTAGACTAGGATTTTAGATCTCATTCAAAATAGCGGTTGTAGTGACTCATCTGAAATCATGCATTGGAACAGCAAGTATATTCAATTTGAATAATCTGGGATTATATTATTAGAAATGTTATTTCCATTTGTTTTTTGTGTATATCTCATATTAAGATACTGCTGTGTTGAATGATTATTGATACATAGCATACTGCTTTTTCATCAAAATAATAATGTTTTGAGCATTGAGAACATATAACGCTGCACACATAAACAATGTTATATCATATTTGTAAATGTTTAATAAATTTTAGGTTAAGCAGGGTCAATAATAATGTTCAGCGTAGTTAAACAGAGCTTAGGCTCACTAATACTAAGCCGTTTCAGCGCAGTTAAACTAAGCCGTAGGCTCAGTAATAACTGAGTCCTTCGGCTTAATAATACTGAGCCTAAGGATCAGTATTACTAAGCTGAACGGATCAGTAATAATTGAGCCGTTCGACTCAGTATTACTAAGCTGAGTAATACTGAGCCAAATGGCTCAACATTACTGAGCCGAACGCTGAGCCATTCGGCGCATTAAAACTGAGCTTAGGCTCAGTAAAAATGAGCATAATGGCTCAGTAAACTTGAGTCACTCAGAGCCTACAATTTAATATATTTTTTGGCATGATGCATACTCATGTTTTTCTATTTTTAACAAGGAACTGAAATTTTCAATTTAATGTGATATTCAACGAATGCAGGCACTACTAGAGGCAGCGGAAGAAAAGAGAAATTTGGATGGTAGCTCTAATGGTGCAGTAGATGATGTTGGTAATGATCTGATTGCAAAAGTTTTTGGTTCTGACATGAAGAAGAATTATTGTCGAGTAGTTAGTTCTACTTCTTTTATAAAACAAGTAAAGGTGGCTCGAGCTGTAAAAGCTGTAACTTAAAAAAACAAGTCGTGGATTTGTTCGTTTGGAAATTGGAGTTAGAAAGGTAAGTAGCTACTCAAGTTAATATCACCATCAATTCAGTTATTTCAACTTTTATGAAATTTATACCTAATTTGCAAGAAAAACTCGTTGCAAGTCCTACGACTCCACATACAGAAGGTGCTTCTAATTTAGGGGATCCTCATATAGATAATAATGTAATCGTTACTCCAACTGTTACTCCAACCAAGTCACATAATGATCTTCATTCATCTATAATGGAAAAGAAATGTGTAATGCTATTGTCACATGATCTAAAGAAGGAAGCAGCAAAATGTTATGTTGGAACACAAACAATTTGTCATTTTAGTAAGGTGATACCGAATGTAGAGAAAATATTTTGGGTGGTTGATGTTCTTGAACCGGATGCACCAATTTATGATGGTCCTCAAAATGGAATGTACGAGCTATGTGAATTTTCAGATGGAGACTTCGTTATATGGCTAGAGTTTCGAATTCGTTATTTGTAGAATTTCGTTTATGTATTGAATTCCGCAACCTAATTATGTACTGAATTTGATATCTTAATTATGTATTGAATTTGGTAACTTAATTATGTATTGTACTTGTTTATTGTTAACTGATATTCTATGTCGTTACGTGATTACGAATGTTATCTATTGATATGCATTGAGCTTAAATTGAGAATAATATTAGTTTTTGATTCATATTAATTATCGTTTATATTACCATCATGTTGTTTATTAATGTTATAATATGTGAGTTGCTAATACATATTTCTATTACCATTAAAATTTATATTGTTGTGAATTAAAATTTTATAACATGTATAAGTGTTGCAAACAAAAATATTGCAACATGTAAAAGTGTTGCAAAAAAATTTTCCAACGCTTGTAAGCGTTGGCAAAGAAAACTACCAACGGTTATAAGCGTTAGGAAATAAAATCTACCAACACTCATAAGCGTTGCGAGCGAAAATATATCAACGCTTATAAGCGTTGGAAATATATTGTCACGCCCACATAGCAACACTAATAAGCGTTATTGAAATTGTTTGTGATGGTTATATTCGTTAGGAATCACCTGTTTTGATGTAGTGAAAGAAATCAACTCTCGTGTCGGAATTAAAGCAAGACTTTTGTGTAGGATGGCTAGCACCAAAATATGAACTACGAGTAAGAGGCTTTTTCTTTTTCTTTTGAGGAAATGACTTAGATTTCTTGAACGGAAATTTCTTTTTGTGGGGATTTTTGTGGGGTTCCACTTCATCACTACTATCCTTTTATTTCTCTACGACTTTAAGACTATGTTATATTAAGCGCTAAGCGAGACGAGGCGATGGAAGCCTCGCTTCACTTAATGGCGCTTAAGCGACACTTAATCACTGCTTAAGCGCCAGATCCATTCGGAGTCCAGCTGGGCCTAATGGCTCTTAAATAGCGCCTAAGTAGCGCTTAAGCAAAAACTAAGCAACGCTTAAACAATGCTTAATTTTTATATAAGCAATTCATCACTTAATACTATACATAAATGCGGAAGTTTAGGCGAGGCGCCACTAAGCGTTGAAAAAAAAGCGCTTAAGCGCTAAAAAAACGTGCTTAAGCACTATTGCTTTTTAAAATTAAGCGATGTATTTGCCAAAATCGCTTAAGCGCTGCTTAAGCTCGCTTTTCATAACATAGCTTCAAGGTGAAGCTCTGCATCCACTAATTCTTCAAAGGAAATTACAATTGCTACATAAGAGACTTTTTGAGATATATCTTAAGGGCGAAACAAGTTTGAGGTTTTTTGTATGATGTGCCAATGTGCTCAAGGCCATATTTAGATAAGGCTTCAAAAGATGCAACATATTCTAAAACGGATGTCTTCCTTTGTTTATCCTCTAGGATACAGTGGGTCAAGACAGCTTTTTTGGACTCAGGCACAAATTTAGGCTCAAATAGATATTTGAATTCATCCAACTCTAGATATATGCTCCCAATTGTGGATCCAAGCTTGCACTTCTAATAAAGATTCTAAACCTTTAAAAGGCTTTCCTTCAAGATTAGAAAAATCGCTGCATATGCATGCAAATGCGGATTTTTGCAAGAGGTTGATTGGGAATGAGTAGGAGGCTAAGTGCTTCTACGAGCTCAAGGATTTGCTTAGTAGACATGTATAGCCCTTCAGGGCGTAAGCCATTAGATCACTACAACAAAAACACCATATTACAACTTTAATTTTACAACGGTTGTAAAATCACCGTTGTAATAAATGTTTTTTTACAACTTTTTTCAGAAAAGTTGTAATAAACTTATTTTTAACAACTGTATTATTGTGACAGTTGTAATAAAAGCCTATCACAACTTTTATTTTTTGACTGTTGTAATATATGACTACACTACAACAAAAATACCGTATTAATAATTAATAAAAATTCGATAATTACTAAAAATATTAATACTTAATAACTATTGTTTAATAATAATAATAAATATTTTATTTGAAAATATGTAATAACTAATATTAATAATTACTTTTCTCCATATAATAATTAATAAATAATAATTATGTATTATTATTAGAAATTAAAAATAAATAAATAAATAAATAATAGTTTTTAGTAATGAATAATTAATTTTAGCAATCAATAAATAAGAAGTAAGAATCACTAATTAAGAAGTAATAATTAAATAATTACTTTTAAATATTTTAATAAAAATTTCAAGCAATTTATATAATATTCTATTACATATATATTACAACATGACTTATTACAATATAATGATCCAAATGTCGAAAGTGTTCAACCGATCACTACAATAACTAATGTTACGTACATCATTAGAAAATAATAAATGTGGCACTACAATTATATTTTTTACCAATTGTAATAGATGCTATTACAATCTTTCTTTTTAATTATAATAATTGCGTATTTTTAACACCTATTTTTTCTGTTAACATTATTAGTAAACAATAAATGTGGCACTACAATTATATTTTTTACCAATTGTAATAGATGCTATTACAATCTTTCTTTTTAATTGTAATAAATGCGTATTTTTAATAAATGTGTATAATGATCCAAATGTCGAAAGTGTTCAACCGATCACTACAATAACTAATGTTACGTACATTTTTAGAAAACAATAAATGTGGCACTACAATTATATTTTTTTACCAATTGTAATAGATGTTATTGCAATCTTTCTTTTTAGTTGTAATAAATGCGTATTTTTAACACCTATTTTTTCTGTTAGCATTGATAAATTCATATTATATTTAAAATAAAGTTTAACTTATTAATTCTTACTTTAACTCATTATTTCTAACTTATTTTTTTATTTCTTTAAAATTTAGTGAAACTTTAATTGTGACCCCACGGAAAACTGGCCCGGTATTTCAAAACGATGAAAATGAAGGCGGTAAGTTGAAAATTTGGCTCTAAGAATTCACATTTCGTATTTCCAGTGCCTTCTGTAGGGACGACCTACCCTATTCTCTTCCGTATGTTTGAGTCGATTCCCATTTCCTCCTTCCTCAGAAAAACTTGCGCCTATGAAGAAAAATGAGATCTGGATTTACGTTTCTTTATCTTGTCTTCCCATCATTTATTTTCGCCTTCAAATCCACTCTCCTTCCTCTTGTATCTCCTATCCTCTACTTCCCTCACCTGTTTTCCTCGTGAAAAGAGGAGATGTTGCGCTTGCCGTTGAGGATTTGAAGGTGAATCCTTTATAGCATCTAAGTCTAGCTCCAAATCGATGCAGAAAGGTTTCGGCTACTTGCTTGAGGATTTGAAGGTGAGTCCTTTTATTGCATCTGTATTATAGTGGCGAATAAGCAGCTTTTACTGCTGCTTCTTTTCAAAATTACATTACGTTGGGTGTATTTGTGTAAAAGCTTGTGGCTTTTCAGAATAACATTGCTGCTATTTTTTTCTTTCCATTTGGTTCTTTTATGAATTACATTTCGTTGTTTCCTTTTGTTTTCTTTTTAAGAATACATCATAGTGATCTATTGGATGTGTTGAATTATAATGGTAAAGGCTGTGATAACGTCTGGGCGGTTGGATGTAACGAAGCTGTCAAAATTTCCTGTGGCTTAGATGTTTATGTTGGTTGCATAAGAAGTTTTTGAATAAATGCTTATTCAAAAAATCCCCATTCTATAGCTGGAGATTTTGATTCCGCTTACAATGTCTGATAACTTAGATGTTAATGTAAACAAGTATTGATTCAAAATCTTCAACAATTTGTGGATGTATTTTTAATAGGAAACACATTGTACATGTGAAGGTGAACAACCAAGCATTGACAACGAACCCTTCAAAAAGGTATGCATCTACCATGTATTACCTATTCACATTGGATTTGTATCTTTCTTATTAAATATTAAATATCATACCACTGTTCCTGTATATATGGTTTTCTTACATAGATCTGAACTCAATATGATCATTCGAACATGTATTGAGTCACTCTCAGTTTCGTAAATATTAATTAGCAGTTCTGTAACATTTTACAATAATCATATTCTATATTTTCTGGGTGGCATATAAAATGCACAATTTGTAGAACGATTATTGAGAAGAGATCTTTGTTATGTGCGGTAAACATGCATGTAAACAAACACATCTTATTGTATTAAATTTTGATTTTTTATGTAATTTCAATAGACATAAATTAGAATTATATAACACTACATGTTTGCTTATACATGTTAATTAATTTATAACATTTTGTCTATTTGGACATTCTTTTACATAGTCTGGTCTCTTGTTAATTCCTTCTTGGAAGTGACTTGTTGGAAGATCCCTCTGTTTTTGGATTGTTGACATGTCTGATGTTTAAGCACTGGGTACATATCTCAGCACGAGTATCCACATGCATAAGTCGACATTTGGTTCCACGTGACTTTAAAAAAAAGGCATTTCATTGTTGTTGTCAGATTTTAAAAAAGGGCTTTGGACCACATGCAGTTCATGTTATCAGGTACGTTAAGCATTATTGTTAAGTTTTGGTATTGTTAGCTTAAAAAAAACACTTTTTGTTCTTTTTTCTAACAACAGACTATCTTATGCAATATGTTTGATCACTGCAGTGAACTTGCACCAAAAAGATAAATGGCGTAAAGATTTCCTTGTCTTCGACTAGTGTACTCCCGTAGGATATGCAACTTTTTGTGGATAACTTGTGCTTGTACTAAGTTGCTTTGTAACGGTCAAGTATGTAATAATGTATGAAATGTTGTCTAAAACTTATTGTTTGTAATACTAAATATTTGAGTATTTTAATAAATTAGTTTGCAAATAACTGTACTATTGGATTTGCTTATGGAGTATTGCTATATTTAGTGTATTGTTCTTTTCAGTTGCAAAAGATGTTTATTTTTTAAAAACCCAAATGTCAATCACAACGGTGCATAACAGTTATAGTAGATTTTATTACAGTGGTGCATAACTGTTGTAATAAAGTTTATTACAATGGTGGAAAAAGTTGTAAAATACACATATTACAACAGTGTTGCAACAGTGCAAAAAAGTTGTAAAAGATATGAGTCTATTACAACTTCTTAATACATGACGGTTTGCCCACCGTTGTAAAATGTATATTACAACGGTGTTCCACCGTTGTAATAGGGTCATTTTGTTGTAGTGGATGGCTCATCTCCTGAGGGTCGATTTGAATCATATCCAACTATAAGGTGAAAATAGAAAATAAAATAGGGTTATTTACAAGGGTAAGATATTTCAACTGAACTCATCAAATAAGGAATACTATGGAATTAAAAGTTTCATTCCTAGACGTATTCTCACTTATTTCTTCCCCCAAAGGACACAAAAGTTTGAGGACAGGTTTAAAGATATCTTCAATTTGAGACGATGTATTACTGGCATTGTACTTTGATGTATCCTTTTGTGCTTACTATTCTATATTTCATCATATTTTGTTTCGAATTCAGCTTCGGTACTAGGCTATGACTCCCCACCCTAAGACACATATTAACAAAGATCATTAAAGAGTAATGTGTCTTTTAATATGGAGAATATGACTGGTTAGGAGCAACCACTTGTATTAACAAATATTAAATATGTTGATGAGGTGCTTGTTTTTTCACTTTGAGTGGGTCAACAAATTCAATACTCAATCAATACAATATCAGAGTGGCTACATGATCTATTCAGAACAAATGCAACAAATATAGTATCACAGTACACAGAACAATCAACACATTCACATATATATACACATATATACATGAAGTACAATACCCAGTAATATACATAGATGGGTATGAAATCCATAATATATATACATCTGCCCCGTAAGAAAGAATATATACAATGGCAAAGTATGACTCAAAACGACCAAGGACTATCCTAGTCCTAAACTCGCTAGGGCAAACAGAACACTAAAAGCAAGTCCAACAACATAGCCATGAGAAAAGTGTCATCATCAATGCTGACTTGTAAAGACTCAGTCTGACTCAAGAAATAAATACATGGGTCAATATAATTGAAATAATATTGTTATATATATATATATATATATATATATATTTGAAAGCAAAAATGTATGATCTTATACAAAGAAGAGAGCACACATATATGAAAAATGAAAAAAAAAAGAGTCTACAATATCTGACTATAATCCTGAAAGGAATACAGAAAGGTACAAAACAACACAAGAAGTGACTATATGCGTGTACAGAAAAGTAGATAGATGAGCTCCGAATAAACCACCGCCCATCATACTTCAAAATCAGGTTCCGGCATGGCTACCACCCGATAATGAAGTATATCTACTACTATACATTATACCAATCACTCTAAAAACAACATCAACAATTACATAAGTAAAGAACATCTCCAAACAAAATCTCCAAAACAGAACACTAAAAAAATGCCAAAGCATATGTCATCAATAGACCCAAACAGCTCCCCGGTAAGCTCCATAGCTAAAATCTACTACCTGTGACCTGAAAAAAAACTAGCCAAACCATAAGCCACCATCACATATGTATATGAGAATATATATATATATATATATATATATATATAAGTGTGGTCCACATATGTGACAACAAGGAATTTCGCTCGATCTGAATCAGTCGCTAAACCGACCAAGACCGTTCGAAACCCCTGATTGTTTTGAGAACACGACAAATTGGAACGCAAGCGGAAGAACATTTCATTGTTTATTACAACAATTACATCAGAATACAAGAATATACAGAGTATGAATAAATATCACACAGAAAATATCAGAGATTTAAATTACATTTAAATACATCGCAGTGGAAAATAATACAAAACACGACTTGAAGTAAAACACAGATACAGAGCTTTCCGAGTATCGTTCCAGCTGTAAATCAGTATCCTGTGAATATAAATCTGCAAAACCAAAACTACTAGCTGCCCATGTCAAAATGAGGGCACCCAGAGTCTAGGTTAAAACAATAAACTCCAGGTCAGTCATGTGACTAGTGTGAGAACTAAAACAGTTATTAATCTTTATTTTAAAGTTAGGTAAATCAAGGGACCACGCCGTATAACACGGAACGGGTTTCCTTCCAAGAGTACCAGTGCATAAAACAAACAACGCAATGCTAAATAAAGAAAAATGAAGCTATTATAAGACCGAGGTCCCATCACACAATGCAACGCAAGCCGGAGGATAGGGTTTTTACCTTATAATAGCCAAAGAATGTTTGATACGTTTAAAATAGATTATTTTGTGGCACTATAAGTGCATAGTGTCAAAAAAAATTCAATCATAAGTATTAATCATAGACGGCATAAGTGCCCCATACCACTATGTTGCCATATATAGGTATACAATCAAAACCGCAATTGTCACGTATTGGAAATTGGGTTTCCATCTGTGAACCGAGGCAAAAGATAGTCCTCACCGAATTCGAGACTCTCTAGCCCGAGCCTCAGGACAAGTACTCAGTCAAGCCCTTGGAGCGACAGGGACGGTCCACCGATGTGGATTAAAATGCCTGAACACTGCGTTTCCCCACCCTTTGGGGTGCAAATGAGCCAAATGAATCCATCGGCTCCACACAGTCATCGATATATCCGAGGCGCCTCGCAATAGCAACAACCACATAAGTCAAACTCGTCAGGGCGTGTAAAACCACTGACGCCACTTCTAGCTAGAAGGAAACGCATGCCCTCCCTGAAGTTCTCTCCCGTTTCTGGTTTACAACCGGGGTGTGAGGATCGCGAATTCACGTTACACAAAGCTATGCCACACAGGTAGTGCTTTGATCATCAACCACAAGACTTTGCTTTTCAACAGAAGCCTTGATCATATTGCCACTTAGGCATGCCACACAGGAAATTCACTTCACGCATTTGATATCCATCAATATATAACCTCTGAGCTCGTACGCCTCAGAGAAGGGCGTTAAGCAAGAGAATAAATTCTCCGCCGCCAAACAGATATATATTTAATAGAAATCAATCACACAGAATAAAATCCAATGTCAGACACACAGTCCATTTAAAAGTCCGTTCTGGGTCTGAACGAATCCGTAGGCACCTTGTACCTCGCATATCCATCGATCTCCAAGTACGTCTGGACGATCACCAACTGATTCCCTCCTCTTGGGTGTGCAGCCCAATCAAGATCATCAGTAATCACCCAAACGATGTGAAGACCTCCGGTCTTCAACCACCGTCCTCATCCTCGACACCATGTCGAATCAGTTATTCAGAATGGGATAAACCCGGTCTTTGTGAATAACTCGCATATATAATAAACAAGTGTTACACAAACACAACATACGCCTCATTCCAATTCATCAGTCACTAACCGTAAACTAGCAAGAGAATAATTCCCCAAACATTAACCCCGAAGGCCGAAACCAACATCAAATCAATACCCAGGAAACCATTCTTCTTAGCTAACCTACAGTTAGTTTCTAAATTTCACATTCTTAGGGAAAGGTTCCCATTAATTTTATCAAAGATAAATTCATTTAAATTTATTCTTTAATCTTCCTTTGAATATCACTTCAAACTAGTCGAGATTAGCGAACCACACCGAAGTAATTATTTATTTTATTTCCCAATCCCAACCTATTCATCCCATGAAGTAAAACTGGTAATACTTCATATCTAACACCACGATGTTATCGGTAAAGTTAATTACCATTTCAAGTTCAAATCTAGTTAAAGATTTAACTATCGCTTGGAGCAAAACTGGTGATACTCCATTCTCGATCATTTCAATCTAATTAAAGATTCATTAAAACTCCACTTAGTTTTAATCTTTAACTGGGTTAAAGAACCGATGTCCTTTAGAACACGGTTCACGATAAACCCCAAAATCACATCACATTTCAATCAGTCCTTAACCGTAAATTAGTAAGAGGACAGTTCCCTAAATATTAACCCCGAAGGCCAAAACCAACATCAGACCAATATCCAAGAAACCATCCAACTTAACTGATCCCCAGTTAGTTCTTAATTTTCTTAACTCCATTTAGGTTTAAGAACAGTATTATTAAAGATACCGTTCACGACAACCCAAAATCCCATTTGATATTAAACACAAGGCTCTGAATAGAAAATATATCGGCTTATATTCAATATCAAATTCTGAAACCAACAAATATCGTATTGGAAGTAACGATATAAATATATCTTTTAAATTTACATAACAACATCTGCATAATCACGAAATCCAACATCAAACTATTCCGAAAATGATTTCGATTCAAATCCATTCCAATTCAATTATTGGAAATTCTGGATATTTTCAAAACCATTTCAAATCCAATTTATTTATTTTAAAAATAAATAAATTATTATTCTAGTTCAAAACTAGTTCATTTCAATAAAAATCTACTTTTATCTTTTCAAATATGGAGCTTTTCATTCCAATTCTTCCCAAATCATTTCTTATGATTTTACACAAGTTATTACTATTTTTAATAACTTTATCAAGGCCCGTATAGTCGATTTCCATCAACGGCCATCGAACTACACTTACAGCGACCTTTCCCAAATTTGATTTGGGCATAATTCCAAATCCAACTGTTAGATTTCAAATCTCTAATATTTGTTAGAAAGCTCTTTTCGATACGAACCCAACGGTTCCAGTTTTAGGAGAATCTGACGGTCGTATCTCCCGTAATATCCATTCGAAATCAATGGTCGAAATTCACGAACTACCGCGGCGCGGTGCGTTCTATTCAGGTCATTATAATATATATATATATATATATATATATATATATATTATATTTCGTCGATTTCCTTTTAAAACGTATTTTATAAATCGTTTTAAATTCGTTTTCAAAATGATTTCAACTTCATATTCAATTTCTAATCAAAATTGAATATTCCACATCATCGATATACAAATGATAATATTTTCAAAACGTTATATTTTGAAATCACTTCGTTTTCTATATTCATTATAAAAATGAATAAAATCGATATAAATATCGTTCACGTCAAAATGGTGTCAAACTAATCAACACGGCTTTTATTCAACACATGAATTTATTCTATTCAACACATGAATTTATTCTATTCAACACATGAATTTATTTCTTATTTTCCAAACTGGAATGAAACCCAATCAATTACCATATAACGTTAATTATATGGATTCTTTACAACACATGTATATAACAACAACGATAAATCATCAACCATCATCCAGAGTGCACCACACAACTGCATAAACATTGAATATATAATTAATTAACGCTTACACAGTCTGTCAACCCATCGATTGACATACAACTAAACAATCGGGATTAGTGTACGTCAAATATCATCCCAATACCTGTGTGGGGTTTCAACTCAACACACACAAATTTTATTTGTGCAGTTGGGTGATGTGTAAAATTTATCGTCCTAATCAATATCAGTCAAATCAGTGTAAATATACAAATCGTCTGATTTGTTTATAAATATTTATTTTATATACAAGTTAAAAAATATATTTTTAACCATAAAATATTTTCCACTACAAAATATTTTATTTCATTCCACATCACACAATCAAATTTCTCAACATAGCAACCAAACAAACAAGTCATCCATGGTCTGTGGACGACGGGTGTCGGGTGCTACTAAGCACCGTCTGCATCCTAGTATATATTTTTAACTAGAAAATAAGAATTAAAGTGAGAAGTTCTCACCGACTAGCTACACCAATTCATCGCGACTCTTCATATGTAGGAAATCTTCGTCGCTCGCCTTTTGTCTATTTCATTGTCCGTAGCCACTACATATATAAAAAACACATTTTTATATTGTTGCTATGTATATAAAAATTCTACTTTTATACCGCTACTATATAGATAAAAAATTCTATTTTTATTTCTACTTCATATATATTTACAACACTTCTTTCTATATAAAAACTATATTTTTATATTTCTACTTCTTCTATAAAGATCGAATTTTTATATCATCGCTATAAAGATCACATTTTTATTTCAATATATATAATATAAATCAGATTTTTATTTCGCTACATATATATATATCAAATTTTTATTATCTATATAATATAAAACTCGTATTTTTATTCTTGAAATCCTACACATAAAAATCCTATTTTTAATTTAAGTTAATATTTATAAATATAAAACTGATCTTTATTCATATATATTTTTCTAAACTGATTACACTAAAAAGAATATAAATAAATAAAAAGATCACCTTTAATCGATTTTGTGTTGAGGGGGGAGGGCTGCTCGTCGCTGAAATCGAGGAGGGGGGTATGGTGGCGGCGATAATCGTGGTCGGCGCTGGGCAGGGGCTGAGGCGGTGGTATGGAGGGGAGGTTCGATTCTTGTTTGCGGGGTGGGGGGGAGGGAGGGGGGAAGGGGGGACGAGGAGATGGAGTTCGACGGGGTCAGGGGGTGCATAAGTTTACAGAGGAGAGAGAGGGTGGGCGCCAGAGGGGGGCGGCGCTCCTGGTGGCGCACGACGGTGGATGGGGGGCGGTGTGACAGGTCTAGGTTTTTTTTTCTTTTTCTTTTTCTGAATTCGAAATGAACGGGGGGGGGGGACTTTAAAGGAGATGGAAAGAAGATAGGGGGGTTTATGAAAATTTATATTATTTTAAAATTCCAAAAGGCAAATTTTTATTTCTGGCTCGAAATTGAACCCACCGACTGTCGTCCATAGCCAATTACCCCCATTCCGAACACAATGGGATATGTATCGAAGCTGATTCGACAGTTTCGATCAGTTTTCGTCAAAATCAAAATATAAATCTATATATTGAATTTGAACGCACATTTCAACTTACCAGGTCCACATACAGCCTCTAAAAATTCCCGAAAAATATTTTCTAGTTTCGTATTGACGATGCGGTCCTAACAAAACTAATTTCGTCAAATTACTAGACCGTTTGAAAAATGGCCAATCTCTGGTCGATCGAAATTGACTGAAACTGTCAAAACACGTTTTCCTTTGCCACGCTCACATATTGAATCAGAAAATTGTGAATTTTGAAAACTAGCAATAACTTGGTATCACGGATCCAATAAAAGTGGTTTCGTCGAAAACCGAGGTCGTTTGCAAAATTTCCATTTTTAAGGGCCAGAATTCCATAGCGACTATTTTGAATTTTCAACTGGGTCTATCTTTTGATTCCCGCTATGAAATTCCAATTTTTCGGACTCGTTGGAAAGATATTCCCAAATAGATTCTAATATTTTTGGTTTCATCAAAATCCGGTTTATTTTGAATCCTGTACATCAATTCGAACTTTGAAATCGAATTTTCGAACTACCGCGCCATTTTCAATTTCTTTTATAATTAAAATAAAATATTTATATTCTAACGACGATTCGAATAAATATATACGTTCAAATTCCATTCAAAATAAATTTCTCGTCGTTATTATTTGAAATAATTTATTTTAAATATTCAAAATTCACTAAAATTGCCAAAATAAAAATTTTAAATTGGCTCAGATTTCCGGGTAATAACAATCTCCCCCCACTTAAAACTTTTCGTCCCCGAAAAGGAACGAAGCCGAAAGTTTTTTAACTAATCAACTCAACTTTCATTATTTTCTTTACGGCTTAAGTTCTTCGACTTTTCAGTTTCTAAGAACTTTTCAAAAATTTCAAAAATTTGTTCGAAAAATTTCGCTGTAACCTCCCCTGCACCGGGGACTTCGGGATATTTCAAATAGCCTCCCATGGCCCTCATCAATTCAAAAAGAAAAAGAAACAGCCAATCGGCTCATAAAATCATCAAAAACCCAATAAATTCGTAAACGTGTACCTATTTGTCGGGCAAACAATTTTGTTCTTTTGCTCTAACCTCTTTGTTATGACCTGTTCAATGTAAGTACATGTTTATGTATACAAATGCGACAAATTTTCAATACAATTCACTATTTGGTCCAATTTGGCTAAAGGTTCAACATTTTAATTAAACAAACAATAATCAAACAACACAATCAGCAATCAATTTGTTGATTATCATTTCAAACACATAATTTTGATACGTAGTCCAAAAATCAGATTTTTGATGTCAAATCACAACAATAGGCTCTATCTAATTTTGGTTCTCACACCAATCAATTGGAAATATATAGAAATCTCACTTTCGTCACTCGAACATAAACACTGAAGATGATATATCAATCATCAGTATCATCTCCGGACGACTAGAGTGTGATTCTATATCTATCCAGTATATTAAAACTTTGAATACCCGTGGATTAGACGTATATGCAAAATCTCTATATACTGGATTGTCCAGATTCAATACAAATAAATATTTAAATACTAATAATTGAATTAAATTTTCAAAACAAAATCCATTTTCAAATTAAAAATATACTCTTCACACTCGTTCTAGGATACTACTGATCCCATCTCTAATGAGTCATTCTCAGTGGATATTACTAATCCAATCTCTGATGAATTCTTTCATATGGTTCTAATGTGTCTTGTTCTCTAGCTCTGTAAACCAGGGCTCTGATACCAACTGCGACAACAAGGAATTTCGCTCGATCCGAATCAGTCGCTAAACCGACCAAGACCGTTCGAAACCCCTGATTGTTTTGAGAACACGACAAATTGGAACGCAAACGGAAGAACAGTTCATTGTTTATTACAACAATTACACCAGAATATAAGAATATACAGAGTACAAATAAATATCACACAGAAAATATCAGAGATTTAAATTACATTTAAATACATCGCAGCGGAAAATAATACAAAACCCAACTAGAAGTAATACACAGATACAGAGCTTTCCGAGTATCGTTCCAGCTGTAAATCAGGATCCTGTGAATATAAATCTGCAAAACCAAAACTACTAGCTGCCCGTGTCAAAATGAGGGTACCCAGAGTTTAGGTTAAAACAATAAACTCCAGGCCAGTCATGTGACCGGTGTGAGAACTAAAACAGTTATTAATCTTTATTTTAAAGTTAGGTAAATCAAGGGACCACGCCGTATAACACGGAACGGGTTTCCTCCCAAGAATACCAGTGCATAAAACAAACAGCGCAATGCTAAATAAAGAAAAATGAAGCTATTATAAGACCCAGGTCCCATCACACAATGCAACGCAAGCCGAAGGATAGGGTTTTTACCTCATAATAGCCAAAGAATGCTTGATCCGTTTAAAACAGATTATTTTGATGGTACTATAAGTGCATAGTGTCAAAACAATTTCAATCATAAGTATTAATCATAGACGGCATAAGTGCCCCATACCACTATGTCGCCATATATAGGTATATAATCAAAACCGCAATTGTCACGTATTGGAAATTGGGTTTCCATCTGTGAATCAAGGCAAAAAATAGTCCTCACCGAATTCGAGACTCTCTAGCCTGAGCCTCAGGACAAGTACTCAGTCAAGCCCTTGGAGCGACAGGGCCGGTCCACCGATGTGGATTAAAATGCCTGAACAGTGCGTTTCCCCACCCTTTGGGGGTGTAAATGAGCCAAATGACTCCATCGGCTCCGCACAGTCACCGATATATCTGAAGCGCCTCGCAACAGCAACAACCACATAAGTCAAACTCGTCAGGGTGTGTAAAACCACTAATGCCACTTCTAACTAGAAGGAAACGCATGTCCTCCCTGAAGTCCTCTCCCGTTTCTGGTTCACAAACGGGGTGTGAGGCTCGCGAATTCACGTTACACAAAGCTATGCCACACAGGCGGTGCTTTGATCATCAACCACAAGACTTTGCTTTTCAACTGAAGCCTTGATCATATTGCCACTTAGGCATGCCACACAGGAAATTCACTCCATGCGTTTGATATCCATCAATATATAACGTCTGAGCTCGTACGTCTCAGAGAAGGACGTTAAGCAAGAGAATAAATTCTCCGCCGCCAAATAGATATATATTTAATAGAAATCAATCACACAGAATAAAATCCAATGTCAGACACACAGTCCATTTACAAGTCCGTTCTGGGTCTGAACGAAACCGGAGGCACCTTGTACCTCGCATATCCATCGATCTCCAAGTACGTCTGGACGATCACCAACTGATTCCCTCCTCTTGAGTGTACAGCCCAATCAAGAACATCAGTAATCACCCAAACGATGTGAAGACCTCCGGTCTTCAACCACCGTCTTCATCCTTGACACCACGTCGAATCTGTTATTCAGAATGGGATAAACCCGGTCTTTCTGAATAACTCGCGTATATAATAAACAAGTGTTACACAAACACAACATACGCCTCATTCCAATTCATCAGTCACTAACCGTAAATTAGCAAGAGAATAATTCCCTAAACATTAACCCCGAAGGCCGAAACCAACATCAGATCAATATCCAGGAAACCATTCTTCTTAGCTAACCTACAGTTAGTTTCTAAATTTCACATTCTTAGGGAAAGGTTCCCATTAATTTTATCAAAGATAAATTCTTTTAAATTTATTCTTTAATCTTCCTTTGAATATCACTTCAAACTAGTCGGGATTAGCGAACCACACCGAAGTAATTATTTATTTTATTTCCCAATCCTAACCTATTCATCCCATGAAGTAAAACTGGTAATACTTCATATCTAACACCACGGTGTTATTGGTAAAGTTAATTACCATTTCACGTTCAAATCTAGTTAAAGATTTAACTATCGCTTGGAGCAAAACTGATGATACTCCATTCTCGATCATTTCAATCTAATTCAAGATTCATTAAAACTCCACTTAGTTTTAATCTTTAACTGGGTTAAAGAACCGATGTCATTTAAAACATGGTTCACGATAAACCCCAAAATCACATCACATTTCAATTAGTCCCTAACCATAAATTAGTAAGAGGACAGTTCCCTAAATATTAGCCCCGAAGGCCGAAACCAACATCAGATCAATATCCAAGAAACCATCCAAATTAACTGATCCCCGGTTAGTTCTTAATTTTCTTAACTCCATTTGGGTTTAAGAACAGTATTATTAAAGATACCGTTCACGACAACCCAAAATCCCATTTGATATTAAACACAAGTCTCTGAATAGAAAATATATCGGCTTATATTCAATATCAAATTCGGAAACCAACAAATATCGTATTGGAAGTAACGATATAAATATATCTTTTAAATTTCCATAACAACATCTGCATAATCACGAAATCCAACATCAAACTATTCCGAAAATGATTTCGATTCAAATCCATTCCAATTCAATTATTGGAAATTCTGGATATTTTCAAAACCATTTCAAATCCAATTTATTTATTTTAAAAATAAATAAATTATTATTCTAGTTCAAAACTAGTTCATTTCAATAAAAATCTACTTTTATCTTTTCAAATATGGAGCTTTTCATCCCAATTCTTCCCAAATCATTTCTTATGATTTTACACAAGTTATTACTATTTTTAATAGTTTTATCAAGGCCCGTATAGTCGATTTCCATCAACGGCCATCGAACTGCACTTACAACGACCTTTCCCAAATTTGATTTGGACATAATTCCAAATCCAACTGTTAGATTTCAAATCTCTAATATTTGTTAGAAATCTCTTTTCGATACGAACCCAACGGTTCCAGTTTTAGGAGAATCCGACGGTCGTATCTCCCGTAATATCCATTTGAAGTCAATGGTCGAAATTCGCGAACTACCGCGGCGCGGCGCGTTCTATTCAGGTCATTATATATATAATATATATATATATATATATATATATTACATTTCGTCGATTTCCTTTTAAAACGTGTTTTATAAATCGTTTTAAATTCGTTTTCAAAATGATTTCAACTTCATATTCAATTTCTAATCAAAATTGAATATTCCACATCATCGATATACAAATGATAATATTTTCAAAACGTTATATTTTGAAATCACTTCGTTTTCTATATTCATTATAAAAATGAATAAAATCGATATAAATATCGTTCACGTCAAAATGGCGTCAAACTAATCAACACGGTTTTTATTCAACACATGAATTTATTCTAATCAACACATGAATTCATTCTATTCAACACATGAATTTATTTCTTATTTTCCAAACTGGAATGAGGCCCAATCAATTACCATATAACGTTAATTATATGGATTCCCTACAACACATGTATATAACAACAACGATAAATCATCAACCATCATCCAGAGTGCACCACACAACTGCATAAGCATTGAATATAAATAATTAACGCTTACACAGTCTGTCAACCCATCGATTGACATACAACTAAACAATCGGGATTAGTGTACGTCAAATATCATCCCAATACCCATGTGGGGTTTCAAATCAACACACACAGATTTTAATTGTGCAGTTGGGCGATGTGTAAAATTTATCGTCCCAATCAATATCAGTCAAATAAGTGTATATAAACAAATTGTCTGATTTGTTTATAAATATTTATTTTATATACACGTTAAAAATTATATTTTTAACCATAAAATATTTTCCGCTACAAAATATTTTATTGCATTCCACATCACACAATCAAATTTCACAACATAGCAACCAAACAAACAAGTCATCCATGGTCCGTGGACGACGGGTGTCGCGTGCTACTAAGCACCGTCTGCATCCTAGTATATATTTTTAACTAGAAAACAAGAATTAAAGTGAGAAGTTCTCACTGACTAGCTACACCAATTCACCGCGACTCTTCATATGTAGGAAATCTTCTCCGCTCGCCTTTTGTCTATTTCATTGTCCGTAGCCACTACATATATAAAAATCACATTTTTATATTGTTGCTATGTATATAAAAATTCTATTTTTATACCGCTACTATATAGATAAAAATTCTATTTTTATTTCTACTTCATATATATTTACAACGCTTCTTTCTATATAAAAATAATATTTTTATATTTCTACTTCTTCTATAAAGATCGAATTTTTATATCATCGCTATAAAGATCACATTTTTATTTCAACATATATATAATATAAATCAGATTTTTATTTCGCTACATATATAAAGATCAAATTATTATTATCTATATAATATAAAAATCGTATTTTTATTCTTGAAATCCTACACAAAAAATCCTATTTTTAATTTAGGTTAATATATATAAATATAAAATTGATCTTTATTCATATATATTTTTCTAAACTGATTACACTAAAAAGAATATAAATAAATAAAAAGATCACCTTTAATCGATTTTGTGTTGAGGGGGGAGGGCTGCTCGTCGCTGAAATCGAGGAGGGGGTATGGTGGCGGCGATAATGGTGGTGAGCGCTGGGCGGGGGTTGAGGCGGTGGTATGGAGGGGCGGTTCGATTCTCGTTTGCGGGGGGGGGGGGGAGATTGAGTTCGACGGGGTCAGGGGATGCAGAGGTTTGCAGAGGAGAGGGAGGGTGGGCGCCAGAGGGGGGCGGCGCTCCTGGTGGCGCGCGACGGTGGATGGGGGGAGGGGGGCGGCGTGGCGCGATAGGTCTAGGTTTTTTTTCTTTTTCTTTTTCTGAATTCGAAATGAACGGGGGGGGAGTGTAAAGGAGATGGAAAGAAGATGGGGGGTTTATGAAAATTTATATTATTTTAAAATTCCAAAAAGCAACTTTTTATTTCTGACTCGAAATTGAACCCACCGACTGTCGTCCATAGCTAATTACCCCCATTCCGAGCATAATGGGATATGTATCGCAGGATGATTCGACTGTTTCGATCAGTTTTCGTCAAAATCAAAATATAAATCTATATATTGAATTTGAACGTACATTTCAAATTACCGGGCCCACATACAGTCTCTAAAAATTCCCGAAAAATATTTTTTAGCTTCGTATTGACGATACAGTCCTAACAAAACTAATTTCGTCAAATTCCGAGACCGTTTGAAAAATGTCTAATCTCTGATCGATCGAAATTGACTAAAACTGTCAAAACACGTTTTCCTTTGCCACGCTCACATATTGAATCAGAAAATTACGAATTTTGAAACCTAGCAATAACTTGACATCACAGATCCAGATAAAAGTGGTTTCGTCGAAAACCGAGGTCGTTTGCAAAATTTCCATTTTAAGGGCCAGAATTCCATAGCGACTATTCTGAATTTTCAACTGGGCATATCTGTTGATTCCCGCTATGAAATTCCAATTTTTCGAATTCGTTGGAAAGATATTCCCAAATAGATTCTAATATTTTTTGTTTCATCAAAATCCGGTTTATTTTGAATCCTGTACATCCATTCGAACTTTAAAATCGGATTTTTGAACTACCGTGCCATTTTCAATTCCTTTTATAATTAAAATAAAATATTTGTATTCTAATGACGATTCGAATAAGTATATACTTTCTAATTCCGTTCAAAATAAATTTATCGTCGTTATTATTTGAAATAATTCATTTTAAATATTCAAAATTCACTAAAATTGCCAAAATAAAATTTTTTAATTGGCTCAGATTTCCGGGTTATTACAATCTTCCCCACTTAAAACTTTTCGTTCCCGAAAAGGAACGAAGCCAAAAGTTGTTTAATTAATCAACTCAACTTTCATTATTTTCTTTACGGCTTAAGTTCTTCAACTTTTCAGTTTCTAAGAACTTTTCAAATTTTTCAAAAATTTGTTCGAAAAATTTCGCCATAACCTCCCCTGCACCGGGGACTTCGGGATATTTCAAATAGCCTCCTATGGCCCTCATCAATCCAAGAAAAAGAAACAGCCAATCGGCTCAAAAAATCATCAAAACCCCAATAAATTCGTAAACATGTACCTATTTGTCGGGCAAACAATTTTATTCTTCTGCTCTAGCCACTTTGCTATGACCTGTTCAATGTAAGTACATGTATATGTATACAAATGCGACAAATTTTCAATACAATTCACTATTTGGTCCAATTTGGCTAAAGGTTCAACATTTTAATTAACCAAACAATAATCAAACAACACAATAAGCAATCAATTTGTTGATTATCATTTCAAACACATAATTTTGATACATAGTCCAAAAATCAGATTTTTGATGCCAAATCACAACAATAGGCCCTATCTAATTTTGGTTCTCACACCAGTCAATTGGAAATATATAGAAATCTCACTTTCATCACTCGAACATAAACACCGATGATGATATATCAATCATCAGTATCATCTCCAAGCGACTAGAGTGTGATTCTATATCTATCCAGTATATTAAAACTTTGAATACCCGTGGATCAGACGTATATGCAAAATCTCTATATACTGGATTGTCCAGATTCAATACAAATAAATATTCAAATACGAATAATTGAATTAAATTTTCAAAACAAAATTCGTTTTCAATTTAAAAATATACTCTTCACACGCGTTCTAGGATACTACTGATCCCAACTCTAACGAGTCATTCTCATTGGATATTACTAATCCAATCTCTGATGAATTCTTTCATATGGTTCTAATGTGTCTTGTTCTCTAGCTCTGTAAACCAGAACTTTGATACCAACTGTGACAACAAGGAATTTCGCTCGATCTGAATCAGTCGCTAAACCGACCAAGATCGTTCGAAACCCCTGATTGTTTTGAGAACACGATAAATTGGAATGCAAACAGAAGAACATTTCATTGTTTATTACAACAATTACATCAGAATACAAGAATATACAGAGTACGAATAAATATCACATAGAAAATATCAGAGATTTAAATTACATTTAAATACATCGCAGCAGAAAAGAATACAAAACACAACTAGAAGTAATACACGGATACAGAGCTTTCCGAGTATCGTTTCAGCTGTAAATCAGGATCCTGTGAATATAAATCTGCAAAACCAAAACTACTAGCTGCCCGTGTCAAAATTAGGGCACCCAGAGTTTAGGTTAAAACAATAAACTCCAGGTCAGTCATGTGACTGGTGTGAGAACTAAAACAGTTATTAATCTTTATTTTGAAGTTAGGTAAATCAAGGGACCACGCCGTATAACACGGAACGGGTTTCCTCCCAAGAATACCAGTGCATAAAAACAACAGCACAATGCTAAATAAAGAAAAATGAAGCTATTATAAGACCCAGGTCCCATCACACAATGCAACGCAAGCCGAAGGATAGGGTTTTTACCTTATAATAGCCAAAGAATGCTTGATACGTTTAAAACAGATTATTTTGATGGTACTATAAGTGCATAGTGTCAAAACAATTTCAATCATAAGTATTAATCATAGACGGCATAAGTGCCCCATAACACTATGTCGCCATATATAGGTATACAATCAAAACCGCAATTGTCACGTATTGGAAATTGGGTTTCCATCTGTGAACCGAGGCAAAAGATAGTCCTCACTGAATTCGAGACTCTCTAGCCCGAGCCTCAGGACAAGTACTCAGTCAAGCCCTTGAAGCGACAGGGCCGGTCCACCGATGTGGATTAAAATGCCTGAACACGGCGTTTCCCCACCGTTTGGGGCGTAAATGAGCCAAATGACTCCATCGGCTCCACACAGTCACCGATATGTCTGAGGCGCCTTGCAACAGCAACAACCACATAAGTCAAACTCGTCAGGGCGTGTAAAACCACTAACGCCACTTCTAGCTAGAAGGAAACGCATGCCCTCCCTGAAGTCCTCTCCCGTTTCTGGTTCACAAACAGGGTGTGAGGCTCGCGAATTCACGTTACACAAAGCTATGCCACACAGGCGATGCTTTGATCATCAACCACAAGACTTTGCTTTTCAATAGAAGCCTTGATCATATTGCCAATTAGGCATGCCACACAGGCAGTTCACTCCATGCGTTTGATATCCATCAATATATAACGTCTGAGCTCGTACGTCTTAGAGAAGGGCGTTAAGCAAGAGAATAAATTCTCTGCCGCCAAACAGATATATATTTAATAGAAATCAATCACACAGAATAAAATCCAATGTCATACACACAGTCCATTTACAAGTCCGTTCTGAGTCTGAACGAAACCGGAGGCACCTTGTACCTCGCATATCCATCGATCTCCAGTACGTCTAGACGATCACCAACTAATTCCCTCCTCTTGGGTGTACAGCCCAATCAAGATCATCAGTAATCACCCAAACGATGTGAAGACCTCCGGTCTTCAACCACCGTCTTCATCCTCGACACCACGTCGAATCTGTTATTCAGAATGGGATAAACCCGGTCTTTCTGAATAACTCGCGTATATAATAAACAAGTGTTACACAAACACAACATACGCCTCATAACAATTCATTAGTCACTAACCGTAAATTAGCAAGAGAATAATTCCCCAAACATTAACCCCGAAGGCCGAAACCAACATCAGATCAATACCCAGGAAACCATTCTTCTTAGCTAACCTACAGTTAGTTTCTAAATTTCACATTCTTAGGGAAAGGTTCCCATTAATTTTATCAAAGATAAATTCTTTTGAATTTATTCTTTAATCTTCCTTTGAATATCACTTCAAACTAGTCGGGATTAGCGAACCACACCGAAGTAATTATTTATTTTATTTCCCAATCCCAACCTATTCATCCCATGAAGTAAAACTGGTAATACTTCATATCTGACACCACGGTGTTATCGGTAAAGTTAATTACCATTTCACGTTCAAATCTAGTTAAAGATTTAACTATCACTTGGAGCAAAACTGGTGAGACTCCATTCTCGATCATTTCAATCTAATTAAAGATTCATTAAAACTCCACTTAGTTTTAATCTTTAACTGGGTTAAAGAACCAATGTCATTTAAAACACGGTTCACGATAAACCCCAAAATCACATCACATTTCAATCAATCCCTAACCGTAAATTAGTAAGAGGACAGTTCCCTAAATATTAATCCCGAAGGCCGAAACCAACATCAGATCAATATCCAAGAAACCATCCAACTTAACTGATCCCCAATTAGTTCTTAATTTTCTTAACTCCATTTGGGTTTAAGAACAGTATTATTAAAGATACCGTTCACGACAACCCAAAATCCCATTTGATATTAAACACAAGGCTCTGAATAGAAAATATATCAGCTTATATTCAATATCAAATTCTGAAACCAACAAATATCGTATTGGAAATAACGATATAAATATATCTTTCAAATTTCCATAACAACATCTGTATAATCACAAAATACAACATCGAACTATTCCGAAGATGATTTCGATTTAAATCCATTCCAATTCAATTATTGGAAATTCTGGTTATTTTCAAAACCATTTCAAATCCAATTTATTTATTTTAAAAATAAATAAATTATTATTCTAGTTCAAAACTAGTTCATTTCGATAAAAATCAACTTTTATCTTTTCAAATATGGATCTTTTCATCCCAATTCTTCCCAAATCATTTCTTATGATTTTACACAAATTATTACTATTTTTAATAATTTTATCAAGGCCCGTACAGTCGATTTCCATCAACGGCTATCGAACTGCACTTACAACGACCTTTCCCAAATTTGATTTGGACATAATTCCAAATCCAACCATTAGATTTCAAATCTCTAATATTAGTTAGAAAGCTCTTTTCGATGCGAACCCAACGGTTTTGGTTTTAGGAGAATCCGACGGTCGGATCTCCCGTAATATCCATTCGAAGTCAATGGTCGAAATTCGCGAACTACCGCGATGCGGCGCGTTCTATTCAGGCCATTATATAATATATATATATATATATATATATTATATTTCGTCGATTTCCTTTTAAAACTTATTTTATAAATCGTTTTAAATTCGTTTTCAAAATGATCTCAACTTCATATGCAATTTCTGATCAAAATTGAATATTCCACATCAACGATATACAAATGATAATATTTTCAAAACGTTATATTTTGAAATCACTTCGTTTTCTATGTTCATTATAAAAATGAATAAAATCAATATAAATATCGTTCACGTCAAAATGGCGTCAAACTAATCAACACGGCTTTTATTCAACACATGAATTTATTCTATTCAACACATGAATTTATTATATTCAACACCTGAATTTATTTCTTATTTTTCCAAACTGGAATGAGGCCCAATCAATTACCATATAACGTTAATTATATGGATTCCCTACAACACATGTATATAACAACAACGATAAATCATCAACCATCATCCAGAGTGCGCCACACAATTGCATAAGCATTGAATATAAATAATTAATGCTTACACAGTCTGTCAACCCATCGATTGACATACAACTAAACAATCGGGATTAGTGTACGTCAAATATCATCCCAATACCCGTGTGGGGTTTCAAATCAACACACATAGATTTTATTTGTGCAGTTGGGCGATGTGTAAAATTTATCGTCCCAATCAATATCAGTCAAATCAGTGTATATAAACAAATCGTCCGATTTGTTTATAAATATTTATTTTATATACACGTTAAAAATTATATTTTTAACCATGAAATATTTTCCACTACAAAATATTTTATTTCATTCCACATCACACAATCAAATTTCACAACATAACAACCAAACAAACAAGTCTTCCATGGTCTGTGGACGACGAGTGTTGGGTGCTACTAAGCACCGTCTCTATCCTAGTATATATTTTTAACTAGAAAACAAGAATTAAAGTGAGAAGTTCTCACCGACTAGCTACACCAATTCACCGCGACTCTTCATATGTAGGAAATCTTCGCCGCTCGCCTTTTGTCTATTTCATTGTCCGTAGCCACTACATATATAAAAATCACATTTTTATATTGTTGCTATGTATATAAAAATTCTATTTTTATACCGCTACTATATAGATAAAAATTATATTTTTATTTCTACTTCATATATATTTACAACGCTTCTTTCTATATAAAAATTATATTTTTATATTTCTACTTCTTCTATAAAGATCGAATTTTTATATCATCGCTATAAAGATCACATTTTTATTTCAACATATATATAATAAAAATCAGATTTTTATTTCTCTACATATATAAAGATCAAATTTTTATTATTTATATAATATAAAAATCGTATTTTTATTCTTGAAATCCTACACATAAAAATCCTATTTTTAATTTATGTTAATATATATAAATATAAAACTGATCTTTATTCATATATATTTTTCTAAACTGATTACACTAAAAAGAATATAAATAAATAAAAAGATCACCTTTAATCGATTTTGTGTTGAGGGGGGAGGGTTGCTCGTCGCTGAAATCGAGGAGGGGGTATGGTGGCGGCGATAATGGTGGTCGGCGCTGGGCGGGGGTTGAGGCGGTGGTATGGAGGGGCTGTTCGATTCTCGTTTGCAGGGGGCGAGGAGATGGAGTTCGACGGGGTCAGGGGGTGCGGAGGTTTACAGAGGAGAGAGAGGGTGGGCGCCAGAGGGGGGCGGCGCTCCTGGTGGCGCACGACGGTGGATGAGGGGCGCGGCGCGATAGGTCTAGGGATTTTTTTTTCTTTTTCTTTTTCAGAATTCAAAATGAACGGGGGGGAGTGTAAAGGAGATGGAAAGAAGATAGGGGGGTTTATGAAAATTTGTATTATTTTAAAATTCCAAAAAGCAACTTTTTATTTCTGACTCGAAATTGAACCTACCGACTGTCGTCCATAGCTAATTACCCCCATTCCAAACACAATGGGATGTGTATCGCAGGCTGATTCGACTGTTTCGATCAGTTTTCGTCAAAATCAAAATAAATATCTATATATTGAATTTGAATGCACATTTCAATTTACCGGGCCCACATACAGTCTCTAAAAATTCCCGAAAAATATTTTCTAGCTTCGTATTGACGATACGGTCCTAACAAAACTAATTTCGTCAAATTCCGAGACCGTTTGAAAAATGGCCAATCTCTAGTTGATCGAAATTGACTGAAACTGTCAAAACATGTTTTCCTTTGCCACGCTTACATATTGAATCAGAAAATTACGAATTTTGAAACCTAGCAATAACTTGACATGAAGGATCCAATAAAAGTGGTTTCGTCGAAAACCGAGGTCGTTTGCAAAATTTTCATTTTTAAGGGCTAGAATTCCATAGCGACTATTCTGAATTTTCAACTGGGCATATCTTTTGATTCCCGCTATGAAAATTCAATTTTTCGGATTGGTTGGAAAGATATTCCCAAATAGATTCTAATATTTTTGGTTTCATCAAAATCCGGTTTATTTTGAATCCTGTACATCCATTCGAACTTTGAAATCAAATTTTCGAACTATCGCGCCATTTTCAATTCCTTTTATAATTAAAATAAAATATTTATATTCTTACGACGATTCGAATAAATATATACATTCCAATTCCATTCAATATAAATTTCTCGTCGTTATTATTTGAAATAATTCATTTTAAATATTCAAAATTCACTAAAATTGCCAAAATAAAATTTTTAAATCGGCTCAGATTTCTGGGTTATTGCAACATATACATATATATATATATATATATATATATGACACAGAAAAAATAAAGAAAAACAGAGGCAAACAAGAAACACAAATCAATAACAAATGCAAAATCCGTTATGCCTAAAATGCATGCTTAATATAATAAACAAACTCAAATTAATTCTGACCATAATCAAATAACTCTTAAATCTAGAAACACTATGTAACTTATGTTGAGGGTTAGAGATCCAATCCAGACTGAAAGAAACAATCCTAATGATTAATTTACACTACACCAAAACAGGGGATTCCCAATAAGTATATTACAAATAATTTCTGTAACACTTTTATGTGTCACCAACAGCCTGTGAGGAATTTCCTGTAACACTTATGAGTGTTACAAACAGAGTAACTGCTAACACTTATAAGTGTTACAAACATATTCATTGCTAACACTTATAAGTGTTACAAACATATTCATTACTAACACTTATAAATGTTGGAACTATAATATATGGTAACACTTATAAGAGTTACAAACATACTCATTGCTAACACTTATAAATTTTGGAACCATAAGATATGGTAACACTTATAAGAGTTACAAACATATTCATTGCTAACACTTATAAATGTTCGAACCATAAGATATGGTAACATTTATAAATGTCAGTATCATAATCCTACTAACTCTTATAAATGTTGGCATACATAAATTGCTAACACTTATATAAAATGTTTTTATGATTCTCAATCACATATATAATTCAACATATCAATTCAAATAAAAGTATTTGGTACACTTCCATATTTCAAATTCAATAATGTCACTTTTGCGTAATGCTTCCAATTTCAAAATACCATAATATCAAGTTCAAATTACAAAAAATAATACAATGTTTTACTAAAGATACATAGAATTCTGGATATTACGAAGGCAAAACATGGACCATATCACAAAGCCTCCATCCGAATATTCACAAGGCTTGTAATGTCCGTTTTAAGGACCATCGTAAATTGGTGCTTCCGGATCTAAAACTTCTGTTGCAATCCATAATTAGAAGTGGTTTTTGTCATAGGCGTCATAACACCGCCATTAACGTTATGTTGCAATCCCGGTACCATAGTAAGAAAGGATGAAGCAAATAATTTAAGAGCATTGTTGATTTGGATTGACACTTGACTTGCAACTGGATTTTGTAATTCCATAGACCATTGACGGAAATCGTCCTTTTTATTCTTGTCGGCAATTGCTTTTGATGCTTGCATCATCTTTACGTGCTTTACGGAAGAAGAGGAGCTAATTGCACGATAATAATTTTTCTTTTTATCAGAACCATAAACTTTGGCGATATGATCATTGTCAAGATCAAACATGTTTGCATTCTCGTTGCTATTACATTCCAAATCCTGTTTTTTTTTTCGCCTCCACAAGCGCCTACAAAATATAAATGCACTCATTTTTACAGATATAACAAATTGCAAAATTGATCAATAACATCTTGTATTAACTAACTGAACAAGGATTTGTTTATTTTTTTGTGAAAGTGATCAAACATATTTGCAAAACTGAGTATTGCTCAGTTTCAAACAAAACTGGGCATATGCTCAGTTTTATTTCAAACTGAGCAAATGCCCAATTTTGAGAAACTGAGCAATGCTCAGTTTCGAACAAAACTCTCAGTTTCGAGAAACTAAGCAATGCTTAGTTTTTCTCGAAATTGAGAAATGCTCAGTCTCTCGAAACTGAGCATTGCTCAGCCTCGAGAAACTGGGCAATGCTCAGTTTCAAGCAAAATCTCAGTTTCGAGAAAGTGAGCAATGCTCAGTTTTGAACAAAACTGAGCATTGCTCAGTTTTTCTCAAAACTGAGCATTGCCCAGTTTCGAGCAAACATTGCTCAGTTTTGTTCGACTGGGCAATGCTCAGTTTCGAGAAAAACTGGGCAATGCTCAGTTTTGCTCGAAACTGAGCATTGCCCAATTTCGAGCAAACATTGCTCAATTTTGTTCAAAACCGCAATAACAATAAATGGTACTGCTCAGTCATATACCAACATTGCTCAGTCATATACCAACATCATTATTATTCTTCTCATCGAGCAAACCTCTCATGTTAAAGAATTTTTTTTAGGCATAAGACAAATGAACAAAACTAGTTAAAAGTGAAATATGAACTCATAATACCTCGCTTAGAAGCTTGTTGACTGCATTAAGATCACCACCTTTTATAGCTTCTCTTAATCCCTGATGATAAACAGCAAAGATTACAAGATCCTTGATTAGTACAAAATTTCAGATACAGTGTGCATTGCTATACTACTAGCATTCAATCAGTGATTAACATTCACCTCTCCACTGACATCATAGTTGACTGAATCTTTGTTCAAGCTGTCATTATTTTCTTGACCAAGATTAAAAAAAGGGGTTATAAACATACATGGTGTTAGGGGACTTTAAAAGATTTAAACTAACAGGAATAATAACATAATTAGACTGAAGTATTAAAATTAATAACCAGAATAACCTTGGTTTTCTATTTGAAGAAGAAGGCTGCTTTTTTGGAATGACTTCTGATTTTTTTGGTTTGGGAGTGGGTTGGACAATTGAAGTAGTGCAACTCTGTCAACCCACTTCATCTTGATTCATATGGCAGAGAAACCCATGTTAAATTAATTTTTAGTCCTACTCCTGATGAACAAAGAACGAGTCTTCCAAAAAAGTTAATGCAAGTTTATAACTGGAAAAGAATCGTAGTAGGACAAAAGGTCAAGTGTGCATGCATATGTGCTAACCTGTTTTGGTGCATAATCAGTCTTCCAAAAAAGTTAATGCATTGCAAACCCTTTTGCAGAGTCACTAACTGTAAATACGTATGAACAAAGAATGAGTCTTCCAAAAAAGTTAATGCAAGTTTATATCTACTAACCTGTTTTGGTGCATAATCAGGAATTGGAGCCTCACATATACGTAAAGGCATCCCACATGTGCATTCAATAACAGGTACGGTTGAAGGCGCATACGTATTTACAACTGCATCATCCCTTACGCTTAATTTTGATAATCTATCTACTACAGCACTGGATTGAACTGAAGAGTTCTGAGAACCGTGTTGGATGGACCTACAGAGTAATAACGGCTTAATAGTGGACATTTGTAGAATAATAACTGAATAAAAGTACCAAGTATGACTACTTCTCCGTCAAGACTAGCAGAAAATATTACTCTACGAAAATAAATGCATTGCAAACCCTTAATATTAATAATTACGTCTATTATAATTAGTATACGTAACATTATATTGCTATCTCCCTTACATTTAAAAATAAAAGGCATTTATGTTTTGACAATGACTAACCAAAAAAATAACTTACACTTTGACTCATCTGTACTGCAGTCTACCTTACATCTGCATCCAGAGATACTGTTTTCATACAAGACAAGCAACACCTATCAATACAAATAAATCAAACGATCCCAAATTGACCGACTAAAAAAACACTTACCACTCGGCAAAATCCACCACCCGATCTCAAACTTCATCAACATCCAGCTGCCTGCTTCAACGCAACCTCCACTTGCACACAACCCGTTTTCTATGCAAAGAGTCAGTTTCAATTTCTGTTCGGGACATGCTCGTGCTTAACGGATTGGATAGGTTGGTTATGAGCACTCCTTTTACATGCAGGTTCAGATTCTCTGCCTGTTTATATGCATTGTCCAAGGCTGATTTGGTGATCTGAAATTTGTTGTAACTTGAGCATTTGATTGGAACTATTTCTACTCCAGTTCTCCATTTCAGGTCCCTGTCAACTTATAAGCTACATAAAAAGGCAGAAATAAGCAAATTACCTCACTAAGTCACTATATTAGACATATTACAGTAACATAATCCATAAATACAAAAATATATAAGTTGCAAACAAAAAAAGAATGACTTTAACTCTTCAAGTCACAATTCTTTTTGTCAGGTGTATTATTTTAAAAAAGATGTGGCAAGGTGCTCACACGCCATGGATAAAGCCTGAGATATTGTCTGGAGTAACAAAATTACATTAGAAAGGCATAATTGAATTATATATGCGTAACTACTAGAACCAGCACTTAATCCATTTAAATTGAAAAATATCATATCCAAAACAAGTTACCTGCTCAGACAATGTTGGAACAAGTAGCATAACTGCAAAAGAACTAAAAGGTAGCTAAAACTTAGCCTACATGCTCCTCCAGCTGATCGAATTTTGCCTTCTAGTTTCCATTACTACTGATAGCATGTCTAATGATTGTGGATAGGAGCATCACCTCCTTCATTTTTATCAATGCGTTACAACTTGGAAGTTTTGTCATGTTTGATTTCCGGGTCATCCATCTTTTTGAATTAAAGACTGTGGTTTCAATAATGGGAAGGTTATCGAGGAGACGCATCTGATCGATGACAGAATTCAACCTTCTTTCAACAATGCTTATCACTCTTCTTTTAAATAATGCAAGATAAATAATTAGATCCACACTGATCATTAATGACAGAGGTGATTTTCCTTATAAAGACTTTTTTACCTGCATCAATTGGTTGTTATCTATAGCCAACATAGGAGGAGGAAAGTAAATCTTGACTTTGGTTTAATTAAAAACACTGATTTTTGAAAACCAAATAGATTTAAAAAACAGAACCAACCATACCTAATGAAATTTAAAAGTGCATCTATAATACATCAACGACACTTCAGTACTCCAATGTCAGAATTATTTAAGAGCAAAAAAAATAAGTAGCACAGAACTATGAATTTAGAAAGATTAAGAAGCAAGAAGAAAATGATAGTACATACATGGTGAAAGTGTGAAATACTCAACAAAAGAGGCCGCAAAATTAGAAAGCCGACCAACATCATTAATAAAATGTTGAAAAAGCATGTTTGACAACTGTTTATAAGTTAAATGACACATAAATCATTACTTATCAATCACCATCTGTAACATAGGGGATCTTGTACTCACAAATTTCGGAATGAATTACTATTTATGTTTCTGAAAAAAGAGGAAAAAATAATGGAACTATATTTAAAACTTGATTTACATAAGCCTAAATTAAAAAATTCCTATATTGATTGGATCTTGAGTTGTAAATTATATTAGAAGAAGAATAATAATGTTTGGATACTGACTCTTGAATTGTAAACTGCTAAAACATTGGAAATAAATTCACCATCCAATTCATGGGAACGAAGAATAATATACATAAGCATCTAACATTGAAATTCATATTTTCAATGTTTAATTATTATGTCTAAAGAAAGTTTCCTATTTCTACAGACCAAAAGTGTACAACGCCAAAGAACAAGGACGTAAAAAGGAAAAGAAAATTTAGATAAACCTAGACCCGCATTTGCATAGTGTGTGTAGTGAATGACGACTTAAGTTGTATAAAACCTATGTATTTAGTCGCTATTGCAAATGTACAAATTGCCTCCAGTAAGGAATAACTTAAAAGTTGAACATCAATTTCATTATTAAAGTGATCTGAGAGGAAACTTAAAATAAAAAATTATAGCAGAAAGATCTGAGGGATTATTTTACGAAATAAATTGAGTTTATTATTAGAAAATAAGCTAAATTGAAACCTTTTGACCAATAATTTAATACTTTCTCACCTGGAGAGGGATGCGAGGAAATGTCAACCTATGGTGCTTTTGAAACCTTTTGAACAATAGCAAACTGACATATAATACAAATAATGTTAGTTGATTTATGATTTATATTGAATAATGTTATCAACTAACATTTCATCATCGAAACTCGAAATTAACTTACAATAGTACGAATCCAAATAATACACATAATGCTCAGATTCTGGAATATACATTTAGAATCAGTCTTATTCATTTTGTAATTATGGATATTCACAATTCCTACTGCCATAGCTACTTAATGAAAGCCCCAAAAAAACTGTAATGTAATGTACTTCTTTTATTCAATGTATAAATTCATAGCCATAGTAACGCATCAGGTACTACTTTTATTCAACATATAATTCATTTTATTCTTTTTCATATATGGCTCAAATGTAGAGGGCTCAAATATACTCAAACTCAAATTCATTGTTATTCTTTTTATTTGGTGGTTGGGAGTAACAATAAACTACTCAATTTTGCTCGAAATTGCAGTAACAATAAATGGTACTGCTCGGTAACAATAAACTGGGCCATTAGCAAATCCTTTGCAAAAATTGAAATTTTGACTAAGCTAATATGATTTTCAGCCTTTGTTTTACCTTCTGCCCTACCTGAAATTTATTTCTAGATCCGCTACTGATGGGTTGTAATGAATTGCAATGAATACATAACTTTGCATAATTGGTTTTATTTTTTAGGATAATAACATAGATTAATAGATGACTTAGAATGAATTAAATATGCAGATTTTTATAGGATATCTAGAAGTGAAATCCGAAATCGAATTTTTTACCTCTTATCGTGAAGCCACCGTGATTCTGAGAATCCCCAATTCCTAGAAGCCCCAATTCGAAGTCTATTCTTTTAATCGCAGATTTCAATTCTTCGAGTTCTTAGCCGCCGTGATTTCTGATGTTGATTAGCTAATCGCAGATTTCAATCTTCGAAGTCCATTCTGTTTATTTGCTTATGTCACGGCCTGGAAGGAATAAGTGTTGAGTAGTAAGCGTTGAGCATCCGATTAGGGTTATGTTTGGTAACTTACCCTTTTACCCTTAGAAAAGAAGAGTTGACCAAGCATAACAACACACATAAGTGTTGGCACATTTTTGGTGACACATTTTTGCTACCGCAACACATATTAGTGTCACTAGTCTACAACACATATAAGTGTTGGCAGTTGAAAAAAATAAAAGTTGCCAAATGGCTATTATGGTGTAGTGTTATCTATAGAAACATAATTAGAAAGAATCAATCTTTGGTTTCTCTCCAACCATACGAACCAACTGATAATAGTAATTAAAGAATCCAACACAAATCTATGTTTGAAATCATAAACAAATCTAAAACAATTCCAGTAAAAATCACAGTCCCTGAAAGAATTGGAACAGTTAAAAACAAAAAAAAATTAAAACCATATTAAGAATATAATTGGTAACCGTGCAATAAAAAAAATAAATGATCAACATTTTCATCCAAAAAACTACAAAAACAACACTTAACATCAAAAATAATATTCTTCTTGTTTAATTGCTCCACCATATTAAGTTTCTTATGAATAATCAACCACATAAGAAATTTAGCTTTAGGCGGAGAATTAGTCTTCTAAAGAAACTTAAATAAAAACCTAGATACACCAAAAAAATTAAGAAACTTATACATAGACTTAGAAGTATACAAAAGACTCTTATCAAGCCCCCAATAAATGTTATCACTATTATTATCCAGATGATACAACGACAATTTAGCACGAAGCAAGACAAATTGCCTGAACGCTGACCCTTCTAAATTGTTCTCAAAGGTAAATACCCACGGGGGATCTAAACCATCTCTATAAACATCAATATTCAAAACATTCTTAAAGCAGCAATTCTCAAAAAGCTCTCGAAATTCTAATTTAAGGGGAACTCGAGATATCCAAGAATCATGCTAGAAATAAGTAATATTACCCGAATGAACAGATAGCTTACAACCTAAATTAAAAAAATTAAAACATTTCAAGATAGAATTCCAAAAATAAGATAATCTATTAATCCAACAATAACTAGAATCAACTATAAAATTGCCCCCAGCATAATAAAATTTGGAAACTATTTGTTTCCAAGAAGCCGTCACTTCAGGGTTCCTAAATTTCCATAACTATTTGGCTAATAAAGAAGAGTTAAAATTAAATTAATTTATGATCCCAAGACCCCTATCCTTCTTGGATCTATAGTAAACATCCCAATTAACTAAACATTTATAGCCTCTACAAATGTTATCACCACTCCAGAGGAAACTACGCCTAATTTTGTCGATTTTCTCAACTACCCATTGAGGAAATCAATGAACTGCCATCCAATAAGTAGGAATAGCAGACAACACATAGTTGACAAGAACTAATCTACCAACTCTTGACAAAAATCTGCTATTCCAACTAGATAATCTATTATTAATCTTATCTATAATGACCAACCAATCATTATGCATAAGTTTAGAAGGTCTAATTTTAAAACCCAACTAATCAAAAGGAAATTTCATAGTAGAACAGTTTAAGCTATCAGCAACCAGATTCTTGACAATGTCAAAGTCATTAAGAACCATAACAGAACTCTTATCAAAATTGATTCTGAGACCCGATAACATCTCAAAACAATAAAGAATAAACTTCAGAGCTATAATATGCTTGGGCAAGTCAGAGGAAAAATAATAAAGTATCGTCTACAAATTGAAGAATAGATAGCTCATTGTTAAAAACCTCATTACCAACAGAACCTAAGACACCTAATCTTACATCTCTCTTAATGGTCCTAGTGAAAACATCAGCAGCTAGATTAAACAGAAGAGGTGATAAGGGATCACATTGCCTAAGACCTCTTTTATATTGAATTCTCTTACCAATAACGCCATTGACTACGATACTGAAACAACCAGATTTGAGCAAAAGCATGATCCAATTTATTTATCTGACACTAAAACCTCAAGCTAAAAATAAATCGCAAATAAAGTACCAGTCAACCGAATCGAAGGCCTTCTCAAAATCAAATTTCAAAATAGCACAAGAAAAATTATTCTTACAACAAACATTAATATACTCTTAATCCGCGGCCACTCCATCAACAATATTCCTGCCTTTAATAAAGGCAGATTGGGAACATTCAATAAGCTCGTTCGTCTTAATTTTAAGCCTATTCTCTAGGACTTTGGTAATAATTTTGATAGAACAATTGATTAAGGATATAGGCCTAAAATCCTTTAAGGTAGTAGCACCTAATCTCTTATGAATAAGGATAACATTAGCAAAATTAAAACTACCTAACCACGGATTCGCATTATAAAAATCATTGAATAAGCTAATAATATTAAATTTCAAAATATCCCAAAAATGCTTATAAAAATAATAGAAAACCCATCTGGACCAGGAGCTTTGTCACTAGGCATATCATTAATAGCCTTCCAAATCACCTGCTCAGAAAAAGGCTTATCTAAATCTACTAAATCTATCTTAGTATTAGATGGGTAAATGTCGTTCCATCTAACATTGATTCTTCTCTTAATCTTCGAGCCAAAAATCTCCTTATAATAAAAGGTAAAAGCCTCATTTAAATCACTTTGAACAGACAATTCCACATCATTAACGAAAATAGAATGAATCAAATTAGTACGTCTCCTCTTATTAGCCACACTATGGAAAAAATTTCTGTTATTATCCCCCTCCTTAATCCATTGAACACGGGACCTCTGCTTCCACATGACCTCTTCTTTTTCCAAAACAACTTAAGATCATGTCTAAGGTTGCAAAGCTTATCCCTCTCATTGGAATTAAGAATCTAGACTCACTAATCTTCTAACATCTCACATATAATCTTGTCTTTTCAAATTCTAACACTACCAAAAATATATTTATTCCAATGCTTAAGAAAAAAACTCAACGTACCTAATTTGGCAACAAAAATCTTAGCGGAATTACCATTATACATATTATTAAAATAAAACAAGGAATTCCACTTTATAGAAACTAAATTAACAAAACTAGAGTCTAACAACCACATTTTCTCAAATTTGAAACAGTTACCAATGGAAATATTTGAGTCACAAGAAAGAATGATGGGACAGTGATTGGAATATAAAAAGGAAAACCTTTAACTCAACAAATAGAAAACCTATCATCTACCTCATTACTAATAAAAAAAATATGTCTAATAATGCAAAAGATGGAAAATCTCTCACATTAGACCATGTAATCAATCTATTATAAATAAGAATTTCAATTAAATTATTACTTAAAATAAAATCATTGAATTCCTCCATATCAGAGAAATCACCTTCACGAGGTGATCTCTCCCCCAAAAACCTAGTGACATTGAAATCTCCCCCCACAATCCATTGATTGGGGACAAGATTTCTAAAATTTGTACATTCTTCCCACAAAAGTCTACTCTCTATCTTTTTATGAGGACCACACATTAGTAATACCCAAAATAGAATTGTTTGAATGAGAGGCTAATAAGATGTGCAAAGAAACAAATTAGGGGTTTCCTGAATGAGTCTAAATTGATTGTCCTTCCACCCAATCATGAGTCCCCCACACTACCCATGGTCGGAAGATAAGCCCAATTACGAAAATGTATCCCACCTAGCCTCATATAGAAATTTGATCAGGGTTCTCAATTTTTGTTTCCTGAAGCAATGTAATATCAATATGAAAATCTCTAAAAAAGACCAAACTTTATCGCATTTTTAAGACTCATTAAGACCCCTAATGTTCCAGCTAACAATTCTCAACTTCTAAAAGAACAAACCCTCTCTAATTCTCTACTCCTAATGTATTCCACATCTAAATCAATATCAGTAAAAATAAAAGCTCTATCATTAGCCCGTCGATATAACTAACCAGTAGAAAGACTACCCAAAGCAAAAGGAGAATAGTCGCTACCATAAACAGGAGTCATACCTGAACCCAAATTCGAATTTCTACTACTAGCATTCGTATTCGAGAACCTTTCATGATAAGAAGAGGCATTAGATCTAATCCTCGCGCTGCGACGAACCAAACCAGTACTAGGAGTTGCTCTCTTATGCTTAACCCTCCTAGTCACCGAAGTGGACGCATCACTAATAGTAGATTGCTCTCCAAAACCCTCTAGCAAACCTACCATACTCGAATCTTTGAACTGTCTGGGAGTATCAATCACCAGCATAATCATCTCTTTACTCGACTAAAGAACAGAGAAACTGGGTCTCAACATCAAAGAAAAGACTCTCACCCCCAACTCTCCCGAAAACAAAGTACAACCAAAATCATCAATTAAAAACTTAAACCTGCAAGGACCCCACACCTCATTACACATCAGAATAGACCTCCTTGAAAGCTCCCCATAGGCACGCTCACATAAGCTGCCAACCACAAAACTTCCAACTTCTCCATTAAAACTGGCTATATTACCCACTAATCTTCCCCCAGAACTTAGATATGCATTGGAATAAACAGAACCATCCACCCTACCCCTCTTATCCTCCAACCATGCAACAGTATTAACTAAGTCACTAGGGACACGGCTGTCCCCCATTTCTAAACACATTGCTCTAATACATTCTCCCTTATTCATAGTCAACATAGATTTAGCATTTTATCATGAAAAAACCCACTTCCCTTAGCCATATGAAAGTCGGAATAAATTTTCGAAGCCATCAACATCCCCTACCTCGATCCACTGAACCAAGAGTTCTCCTTATAATTTTGAACAACCTCCCCCTTGTAATTTGAAATATCAATGGCAGAGTCCATTTTAGTTTTATGGGCCTTAATATCTAAAAAGCTCTCCACCTTATTAGACACCCTCGACACAGGCTTCATTAATGAGACCACTGAACAACCATGATTCTTATTAGAAGATATACACAACAAAAACCAGCCTTCCCTGAAGAACATTGCTCCATACCATACAAATTTGAATCGTCCTTAACAATGAACTCCTCCTCTTCGTCAAGCTCCACTAAAACCCCAAAACTGTTAAACAACCCTATATCTTTAGCAACACTCCATTCTAACCTATCAACATTGACGCTGATAGATTTAACTAGTATCAGAGAAACCGATATGACTGTCTGACTGCCTATCTACCCCGTCATTTTCGGTCATCCCATCCTTCCCCAAACAATCATCCAAAAACTCATTACACCTACCATCAGCAAATACCAACAACACGAAATTATCTAGGCACACTTGAACACAAGGATCAAGATGTATTATATTCTGAAAAACCATAAGCCTCCCAGCAAAATCCACCATCTCATCTTCAAAACACATTGAACCATCAACAGCCTTATTATATGAAACAACCTCTATGCCACCATTTACCAGCAATTGTAAATCATTACTCCTCGGATTAGAAATCCCTACAGAACACGTAAAATAATCTTGTCCCTCTTTTGAATTGGTCTGAAAATCAGTACCACCAAGATTATAGTTCACTTCAGAATTAGTACAATCAAAACGTACTAGGATCTCATTCAACAACAAAAGACCCTTTTTCTTATTCTTAGAGTTTGATTCAGAAAAAATTCTCCTCAAATTCAAGAAACTTAAACAAAAAGAAAAAGCATGTTTCTTTCTATTAAGTGGACGAGGTAAGGGAGGATAAACATCAATTCTTGAATCATAAAGATCTCTCTTATGCCACAATATATCATCTACTAAACCCTCGATGTGCCATCCCATCAGTAACAACAAATATACCCCTTAATTTTTCTTGATAGAAAATGCCATTTCGTAGATATTTATAAAAGAAATTAACTTCTGACAAAATCTCGAACAGTTGAAGTGCAATAATCCAAGATCGAATTGCTTCTATAAATCTCTAGATAGTTAATCTTCCAATCCCCTAAAATACCACAATAAAAGCAATGGAGAAGATTCCCGCAATCTTTTGC
Organism: Allium sativum; assembly: GCA_030737875.1. Classification (NCBI taxonomy): domain Eukaryota; kingdom Viridiplantae; phylum Streptophyta; class Magnoliopsida; order Asparagales; family Amaryllidaceae; genus Allium; species Allium sativum. The sequence continues at coordinate 575,622,240 of CM060921.1, read as the reverse complement.
AAAGTGACTTGAATCTCCACATTTGAAACAAAACCTATTCTTGGGAAATTTCCATTTAATTGAACTTTCATGAGAGAAGGAATTGCTATTAGGAACATTAACTGGATTAGGGTTAGACAGACGAATCACTTCAGCGTAAGATCGCTTGGAATTCAAAGGAGAAAAACGTGAATCACAGCGCAAAGAAGATGAAGTAGCCGCCATTAATTCTTTTTCCCCATAAGAGCACACCTTATTTTCAAAAATGAATAGTTATATATATATATAGAATAATTGATATCTCATGACGTTGTAATCATAAAAAAGAAGTCACGGCATAATCACGCGATGTCGCGGGTAAGGAGTAAACATGGTATGGTACATGCTCAAAGTTAAGGATTTATAGTTCAACATGTTTTGCGAAGCCTACAAGCTAAGCAATAAGGAATAATCACCCATGTCATGCTACGCCAAATAAATCACCATCACAACGCCAAATTGAACTGATTCAAGAGTTCATAATCAGATGAATGAAATCACCCAAATAGTTATTATCGATAACCCACCGGTTATTTAAAATTATCCATAAGGTGAAAACGTTCAAAAATCACCAAAATAAATCATATAGAAATCTAAAAACAATAATATAAACCTTGGACCCGCAAGTCTATGTCGCCCACCAACTATAGATTAGTACCCACAGTCCAATATTAAGCCCACCAGTCGATCAGGTACCACAAATAGAAGACCCACTAGTCTCATATAGGATGCACCAGTCCAAATTTGCCTACCAGCTATAAATATGTATATATGACTCACCAGTTCAAGCATCGACAATAATACACCAAAAGGTATGTCTCACAGACTTCCAAACAATAATCCGAATAATGAAAACAATACGTCTCATATCGTATGTTTTCACTAAATGATTTACTATATGGCTAGCCCACTTCACTCTAAAAAACAACGATTGGCCTCAATTAACGAGTAAGGATTCAACCGACATAATTAATCTACGTGTCTTATACCACGCGATTAATCATACCGTTTAAATCATGTAACACCCCGTAATTTAAAACAAAACTGGACATAAGAGATAATTAAAGAATAATTAATCTTTAAATGAATAATTAAGGGAAACAGGTTGCACCATTGCGTTCGTCTCGGAATTCTACTTGAGATAGAGTATGAGTTTGCGTAAAACGGATGAAGTATGAAGAAGTTATGGAGGTTAGAAGATTTCAGTTTAAACCAGAATTAAAATAAAATATTCAAAACAACGAAGGCGGGAGGAGGAAACGCGGAACCGACCACGTTTGGGGAGTCGACCCAAGACCCGCTGGGTCGACACCTATGTCGACTCAGGCTCTTTGGGGTTGAAACCCAGGTTGACATAGGTGTCAACCCCCCCTGGAGGGGTCGACCCCATCAGCCAGATCTGGGCAGTGACGATTTGGGTGTCTTAAGGCATATGTGGCTTGTTCTGATTGGCCTAGTGAGGTGTCTTTGTGACTTGGATGGTTTATATTGATCCTAGATTAATCTAAAGGCTAGAATTAATCCTAGACATCTATATAGACATCTCTAAACCTAAACCCTAATTCATAACAATTCCTTATGACGACTCTATGCTGTTGAACTCTCAATTCTCTTAGCCGCCGCCTCAAAAACCTAAATCATATTAGAAGTTCTTCATCAACAATCAACTTTGAAGCTTAATCAACATTAAATTAGAGTTTCCGCAACAACAACGATTCAGTTCTCTTTTTTAATCCTAGCAATGTAAGTTCACATTATTTTCAGATTTAAATACCTAATTGTAATCTTGGCATGTAATAAAATGAATCTAAGTCCATGCTCGATGATAAGACAATGTTTTTAGACTTATCCCTGTCTTTCTATCGAATCCATGATTTTACAGGCCTAAGAAGTTATTATATCGATACAATCATGCCTATCTTTGTTGTACATCAGACATATAATCCTTCTTGGTTCATGATGTTATTCTTATGCCTGCGATAATGATTGTATCAGTTTATTCAAGAATCAATCTTTGTTGGATCTAAATTTCCGGTATTAGGTATGTTGTTACATGTCTATTCTTATTTTTTATGCTCCTTCTCTCTCTTCCCCTATTTCCTTTTTCTTTTATGAACCTGGGTTACCTTCGAACCTAGGCTGAAATCGCGAAATACGAACGATTGGAATACGGGGAATATTTGGGTATAACCTATTTTGGTCAAATATTGGGCATATTGTATTTGGTGAAATAATTGGGCATAACATATTCAGTGAAATTGTTGGGCATAACTTGTAATTGCTATTGGGGTATTATTATCATTATAACTGCAAGTTTGGGTTAATTGGCATGTAAACCAAGTTTTGGGCGTAAACTACAAACTGAAATATTAAAACTAGATTGGGCATAACTATTGGTTGGGACGCCAAGCATAATGTATATTGTGATTTTGGAGCATGACTATTATTGTAAATTTGGGAAGATTGGGTGTAGCCTAATTTGATCAATAACTTGTAATTGAATTTGTAGGTATAACTTGAGAGTTGAAACATGACTAGTTTTGTGAAATTGGGATAATTAGCATGTAAAATCTAGACTTGGACATGTATGGTAAATATGTAATTTGGCTAAAAGATGAACATGCCTAACCCGATGTTAGATTGAGTTGCGGTGTAAAACTGCCCGGAACCGCCTGACACATCCAGTAACTGCAACAACACAGATATAATGTTTGAGGTTAGCGCATTTAGCCCAAAACCCGAGGTTAGAATGGGTTTGCAGTAGAAGTCTGCTTGGAACCGCCCGGCACATCCAGCAACCGCAAACAACAGTTCTAATGTGAGAGGTTGGGGCATTAATAAATTAATTAATGCCAATAAACAGACATGCTAAGAATGGTAAGGTTAAGTAACATATGAATAGGCAACACTTAACCAATACAACATGTTAATTAGATAAGTGGATGGGGTTAAGTAAATTTAGAACACTTAACCGTTATAACATGTTAATTAGACAAGAAGGTGGGGCTAAGTAAATTTAGAACACTTAACCGTTATACATGTTAATTAGACAAGAAGGTGGGGTTAAGTAAATTTAGGACACTTAACCATTATAACATGCTAATTAGACAAGTGGGTGGGGTTAAGTAAATTTAAGAACACTTAACCGTTATAACATGTTAATTAGACAAGTGAGCAGGGTTAAGTTAACCAATATAACATGATGAATGAACAGGGTTAAGTTAATAGGAAACACTTAACCAGTACAACATGATGAATAAGAAGGGTTAAGTTAATAAGAAACGCTTAACCAATATAGCATGATGAATGAGTTGGGTTAAATTAATAAGAAACACTTAACCAATATAACATGATGAGTGAACAGGGTTAAGTTAATAGGAAACACTTAACCAATACAACATGATGTGTGGGTGGGTTAAGTTAACATGAATGGACAACACTTAACCAATATTACATGAACAAAGTGGATAGGGTTAAGGCAAGCTTAACCAATAATACATATTGACTTGATAAGTGGTAGGGTTAAGTAAACCTTGGATAGGTAGGTAATATTTGTATATATAGGCCCACAAACTTAACCGTTAAATAAACATGTTTGAATCAGTGGGAGGGTTAAGTACACCTCGTGTAGTTGGGTAGTATTTGTATATATAGGCCCATAAACTTAACCAGTAGGAAGCCCTAGTAACGGGGACCTATTTCAGCAGTAATCCACATAGATATATCATGGTACCCTGAACTAGGCAGGGTGGGACACGATTACTGGGCTGATTATAAACGGTCAAAGTAGCGGAAGGTGGTGCAGCAGTGCAGGTTCCGACAGGATCACGGGCGTGCACGTATTCCGGAGTGGAAGAATTAGCCACTGGGTATCAATAGATATAAAGCTGTGCATCTTGAACGCGTCAGGTTGCCACCTTAGGGCTTGGTACACCCTACGGTGGGACCAACACAAGTATCTACAAGCAGAGGGCCGAGCGACACAAACTAGAACTAGATCGATACGAGTAGGAGCCGATCGGTTAAGGTAATAAGGATACATCTAACATCTCCATGGCAATTAGGTTGATTGAGGTAAGATTCTCATACTAGATGTATACCGGAAGGCTACCACAATTGCGGGGTTGGGATCACCTTATTATATAACACAGGATACTAGTTGGGACATTAGTAGGGAATACAAGCCATTCTATAAAAGACACTAGTTAGGATACTAGTTAGTTGGTGCAGAGATATAAAAATCAGAATAATAGGGTAGTAGAAAAGTAGAGAAAGAGTAGAAGCGCATTCGGTTTATCTTGCCTTATCATATCTTATGCTAATCTTATGTTATCTTGTTATCCTTGTTATCACAGTATTGTCTTATATTCAGTTTATTCATGTAATGTTACTTTTACCTGTTTACATACTGAAAGTCACTGGACTTACCAGGCTTTATGTCTGACCCGTTTTCTTTTGTCTTATTTTCTTCCATTCCCCCCAGGTAGTCAGGGAGGGAATAGCTTAGCTTAGTTTGGTCCGTTTCTCTTTCCAAGCTTGGAGATTCTGTGATGTATAGCTTGGAACCTCTTATCTTTGGCTATGGCTATGGTTGCACTTTAATTTGGGGACTTATGCTACTTTGCTATGTTTTATGCTTCTTATATACTTGGAAGCTTTTGAATCAAGACAGAAGTTTTATGTAATACTTTTAAGTATGACTGAGTCAATTGTTGTAAAAGCTTGACTGAACTACATTGCTTATAAAATGACTTTGTTTTTCGTTGCTTTATTTGTCTGTCTTGTAATTTATCTGCGTCTTTTACCTATAATGCTTCACCGAAGTTAATGCATTCCCTTTGTGAGTGACATTAATGGTGGTAGGGTGTTTCACTTGGTATCAGAGCTGAAGGTTACCAGATCAGATAAAAGATTTGAAAAATTATTTTTAAGACGGTTTTAAAAGAAGCATTTTCTAAAGAAAAGTTTTGTTTTAAAGGCATATTCTCCAAAGTCATATGCACTATCTTTTGATCCTCTGTTTGAATCCTTGTTTTCCTTCTTCACTGAGTCTCCGGGGCTCCTGGCTTTCTGAGAGGTAACCTCATCGCGGCAAGGTTCTGTAGGCTTGATGAGACTACGACACCTGTCAAAGGGCGAAGAAGTGCCCAACTTCCATATGGCCGCATTAGTTTCACCTGCGGCTAATTTTCTTTCAAGCTTCGTAGGGTTTTCCATGCAATGGAGGCAGCTTTCAAGAGACTTGTCAATAAGCCACACAAGGATGGCAAAGATGAGGATGAGGGAGTTTGGCTAAGGAGCACAACCCAAGGATGAGAAACTCATCGATATGGACTTGGTTCACAAAGGAGGAAAAAATAGAGAAATCTAAGACAAGAGGAAGTGTCGTTATTATGGTATAACGAGTCATATAATTAAGGACAAGGGCAAGAAAAAGGACAGGATTTTCAGGAGGGCAAATGCATGCTCTCACCACCAGCATACCTAAGAGAGAGGTAGCAAAGTTTCTGTTAAAAAAGTCTAGTTTTTCTTTTTGATCATCCTGTTTGTACTCTTTTTGATTTTAGCGCTTCACATTGGTTTATATCTGCTTCCATAGTTGAGTCTCTTCACCTTAGTGCTTGTATAGTATAAGATCCCATTATTGTCTCAAATCCAATTAGTGGTTCGGCTCGTTTATCTTTGGTTTGTGAGGATTTGAGAATAGCTATATTAAGTATTGAGTTTAAGTGTAATGCTTATGTTTTTTTTGGTTTCATGGGCTATGGGTTGATTCTTGGCAAGGATTGGTTAGCTAATAATTGTGAAAGGAGGGTAGTTAGACTTTTGACTTGCCTCGGGAATACCCTCGAGATTTCATGCGATCCTAAGGGATCAGTTTGGCTTAGCTACCTAGAATCACTTGATGCATCTATCGACGATTTGCAATCCGTTAGAATAGTCAATGAGTACGCAGATGTTTTTAATCAAGTTAGGGGTTTGTCCCCTAAAACGTGAGATAGACTTCCGCATATATCTAGTTGACAATGCAAAACTAGTTGCATTACCTATACCACACATGGCTCCAAGGGAAAGGAAGGGCTCAGTAAACAAGTAAAGGAGTTACTTGGGAAAGGGTACATAAGGCAAAGTATTTCTGAATAGGGGTGCTCCAGTTATTTTCACTACAAAGGCGGATGGTTCCTTTCGCTTGTGCATAGATGATATTTTGGTTTTCTCTAAGAGTGAGGAAGAACATGCTTTGCATCTAAGGAAAGTCTCGGATACCCTCCGAGCACATCAACATAAAGCTAAGTTCTCCAAATGTCATTTTTGGAGAAAAGAGGTGAGGTTCTTAAGACACGTGGTCTCTAAGGAAGGGATAGCAGTGGATCCTGAAAAGATGGTGGCAATCCAAGATTGGAAGATTCCTAAGAACGCAATGGAAGTAAGAAGTTTTCTAGGACTAGCGGGCTAATATAGGAAGTTCATAAAGGACTTTGCGAAGGTATTAGCTCCGCTTACAAGAATGCCGAAGAAGAATCTAATCTTTGCTCGGGATATTGGTTGTGATGTCACTTTCCAACAATCGAAGAGGGCTCTTACAACGGCCCCAGTTTTGACTTTTACCTTACGGTAGTAAAAGGTTTACGGTATACACGGATGCATGCGACACGGGGCTAGGCTCCATTTTGATATAAAAAGGAAAAGTTTAGAATACATATCAAACTTTGATTTTAAAACCTTTGGTTAAGTTAGTAGTTGGCATCGTTAGGAGTAAGACCTATGCTTTTGAATTAAATAGGGACTTCACAAAGAAAAGACTCTCAAATAGCTGACGCAATGGATAAGTAGAGAAGAGACCTCTAATCACTTTAATAAATACACTTGGTAACATGGTTAGCATCTGTTTATTTTCAGGAGATAGTTCTTCTACATGGAATACCCTATAGTGGATTTTGGAAGAAGTCATGAGTACGCAGTTATGTTTGAGCACCGCTTATCATCCTTTGACAGAAAGGGTGAATAGGATTTTGGAAGACCTTTTGAGGAAATGTAAGCATGACACAACAGGAGTTGTAGTGTCGAATATACTAGAAGAAGAAGAGGTGGAACGAGAGGCGATAGTGAACTGAGTTCCAACTCATATTCTGGAAACAGAAATTAAGAAGCTACACAATCGTGAAGTTAAGACAGTCGGAGCGCTATGGAGTGAAGCTCAAGAAGATGTGACTTAGAAGACTGAAGACTAGATACACGCATCATACCCTTTTTGAGGGTATATCCTTGATATCTCTTTTTCTGTAAAGTTTATTTGCATGCTAGTCTTTATCTTTTAAGAATATCCTCTCGATCCTATCCTCGATCCTTAGGTAGAAGCCAATGGATGTAAATATGTGTTTGAGACATGTTATGTTTGGTGGATGCAAGTGGATGTAAGTGTTTGCTAGTGGTTGCTCGTGGATGCATATACACACATTAGGCACTAGATCGGCTTCGTCACTTCCATATTGCATATGCATTAGCGAATTTTTATATATATATATATATATATATATATATATATATATATGGATTGAAACTTGATGTGTTATCATATGGATGTTGCATTTTTATGAATGATTATGCACTCATGTAGAAGTTATAAAGTATGATTAGGAATAATTACATACATGGTGGACTCATGGCACTGACATAATTAGCATTAAGGAGGTCAACTGAATCAGTAGACCGCCTGATTTTTCATTTGGGTAAGGACATATACACACACTATGCATATGTTCATGAAAAGCATTAGAGACCTTTTAAGGACAATGGATGCCTGTGATTGAATGGTTGAGTAGATGGATGTTGGATGGTAGGATAAACATTCTTCTTGACTTGGTGATTTCGGGGACGAAATCCTTTAAGGAGGGGAGAATGTAACACCCCGTAATTTTAAAACAAAATGGGACATAAGAGATAATTAAAGAATAATTAATATTTAAATGAAGAATTAAGGGAAACGCGTTGCGCCATTGCGTTCGTCTCGGAATTCTACTTGAGATAGAGTCCGAGTTTGCGTAAAATGGATACAGTATGAAGAAGTTATAGAGGCTAGAAGATTTCAGTTTAAACCAGAATTAATATAAAATATTCAAAACAGCAAAGGCAGGAGGAGGAAACGTGGAACCGACCACGTTGGGGTCTGGGTCGACACCTATGTCGACTCAGGCTCTTTGGGGTCGACACCGGGGTCGACCCCATCAGCCAGATCTGGGCAGTGACGATTTTTGGTGTCTTAGCGCATATGTGTCTTGTTCTGATTGGCCTGGTGAGGTGTCTTTTTGACTTGGATGGTTTAGATTGATCCTAGATTAATCTAAAGGCTAGAATTAATCCTAGACATCTATATGTACATCTCTAAACCTAAACCCTAATTCATAACAATTCCTTATGACGACTCTATGCTGCTGAACTCTCAATTCTCTTAGGCGCCGCCTCAAAAACCTAAATCATATTAGAAGTTCTTCATCAACAATCAACTTTGAAGCTTAATCAACATCAAATTATAGTTTCTGCAACAACAACGATTCAATTCTCTTTTCTAATCCTAGCAATGTAAGTTCACGTTATTTTCAGATTTAAATACCTAATTGTAATCTTGGCATGTAATAAAATGAATCTAAGTCCATGCTTGATGACAAGACAATATTTTCAGATTTATCCTTATCTTTCTATCAAATCCATGATTTTACATGCCTAAGATATTATTATATCGATACAATCATGCCTATCTTTGTTGTACATCAGGCATATAATCCTTCTTGGTTCATGATGTTATTCTTATGCCTGCGATAATGATTGTATCAGTTTATTCAAGAATCTATCTTTGTTGGATCTAAATTTCCTGTATTAGGTCTGTTGTTACATGCCTATTTTTATGCCTATTCTTATTTTTTATGCTCCTTATCTCTCTTCCCCTATTTCCTGTTTCTTTTATGAACCTGGGTTACCTTCGAACCTAGGCTAAAATCGCGAAATACGAACGATTGGAATATGGGGAATATTTGGGTATAACCTATTTTGGTTAAATATTGGGCATATTGTATTTGTTGAAATAATTGGGCATGACATATTCGGTGAAATCATTGGGCATAACTTGTAATTGCTATTGGGGCATTATTATCATTGTAATTGCAGGTATGGGTTAATTGGCATGTAAACCAAGTTTTGGGCGTAAACTGCAAACTGAAATATTAAAACTAGATTAGGCATAACTATTGGTTGGGACGCCAAGCATAATGTGTATTGTGATTTTGGAGCATGACTATTATTGTAAATTTGGGAAGATTGGGTGTAGCCTATTTTGATCAATAACTTGTAATTGTATTTGTGGGTATAACTTGAGAATTGAAACATGACTAGTTTTGTGAAATTGGAATAATTAGCATGTAAAATCTAGACTTGGACATGTACGGTAAATATGTAATTTGGCTAAAAGATGAACATGCCTAACCTGAGGTTAGATTGAGTTGCGGTGTAAAACCGTCCGGGACCGCCCGGCACATCTAGTAACCGCAACAACACAGATCTAATGTGAGAGTTAGCGCATTTAGCCAAAAACCCGAGGTTAGAATGAGTTTGCAGTAGAAGTCTGCTTGGAACCGCCCGGCACATCCAACAACCGCAAACAACAGTTCTAATGTGAGAGGTTGAGGCATTAATAAATTAATTAATGCCAATAAACAGACATGCTAAGAATGGTAAGGTTAAGTAACATATGAATAGGCGACACTTAACCAATACAACATGTTAATTAGACAAATGGGTGGGTTAAGTAAATTTAGAACACTTAACCATTATAACATGTTAATTAGACAAGAAGATGGGTTAAGTAAATTTAGAATACTTAACCGTTATACATGTTAATTAGACAAGAAGGTGGGGTTAAGTAAATTTAGAACACTTAACCGTTATACATGTTAATTAGACAAGTGGGTGGGTTTAAGAAAATTTAAGAACACTTAACCGTTATAACATGTTAATTAGACAAGTGAGTAGGGTTAAGTTAACCAATATAACATAATGAATGAACATGGTTTAGTAAATAGGAAACACTTAACCAGTACAACATGATGAATGAGAAATAAGAAACACTTAACCAATATAGCATGATAAACGAGTTGGGTTAAGTTAATAAGAAACACTTAACCAATATAACATGATGAGTGAACATGGTTAAGTTAATTGGAAACACTTGACCAATACAAGATGATGTGTGGGTGGGTTAAGTTAACATGAATGGACGACACTTAACCAATATTACATGAACAAAGTGGATAGGGTTAAGGCAAGCTTAACCAATAATACATATTGACTTAATAAGTGGGAGGGTTAAGTAAACCTTGGATATGTGGGTAATATTTGTATATATAGGCCCACAAACTTAACCGTTAAATAAACATGTTTGAATCAGTGGGAGTGTTAAGTACATCTCGTGTAGGTGGGTAATATTTGTACATATAGGCCCACAAACTTAACCAGTAGGAAACCCTTGTAGCGGGGACTCATTTCAGTAGTAACCCACATAGATGTATCATGGTACCCTGAACTAGGCAGGGTGGGGCACTATTACTTGGCTGATTATAAGCGGTCAAAGTAGCGGCAGGTGGTGCAGCAGTGCAGGTTCCGAGGGGATCTCAGGCGTGCACGTATTCCGGAGTGGAAGAATTAGCCACTGGGCATCATTAGATATAAAGTTGTGCATATTGATCGTGTCGGGTTGCCACCTTAGGGCTTGATACACCCTACGGTGGGACCAGCACAGGTATCTATAAGCAGAGGGCCGAGCGACACAAACTAGAAATAGATCGATACGAGTAAGAGCCGATCGGTTAAGGTAGTAAGGATACATCTAACATGTCCATGGCAATTAGGCTGATTGAGGCAAGATCCTCATACCAGATGTATACCTGAAGGCTACCACAATTATGGGGTCGACATCACCTTATTATATAGCACAGGATATAGTTGGGACACTAGTAGGGAATACGAACCATTCTATAAAAGACACTAGTTAGGATACAATAGTTAGTTGGTGCAGAGATATAAAAATCAAAATAACAGGGTAGTAGCGAAATAAAGAAAGAGTAGAAGCGCATTCGGTTTACCTTGCCTTATCATATCTTATGCTAATCTTATGTTATCTTGTTATCCTTGTTATCACGGTATTGTCTTATATTCAGTTTATTCATGTCATGTTACTTTTACCTGTTTACATACTCAAAGTCACTGGACTTACCAGGCTTTATGTCTGACCCGTTTTCTTTCGTCTTCTTTTCTTCCGTTTCCCCCCCAGGTAGTTAGGGAGGGAATAGCTCAGCTTAGTTTGGACCATTTCTCTTTCCAAGCTTGGAGATTCTGTGATGTATGGCTTGGAACCTCTTATCTTTGGCTATGGCTGTGGTTGCACTTTAATTTGGTGACTTATGCTACTTTGCTATGTTTTATGCTTCTTATATACTTGGAAGTTTTTCAATCAAGACAGAAGTTTTATGTAATACTTTTAAGTATGGTTGAATCAGTTGTTGTAAAAGCTTGACTGAACTACATTACTTATAAAATGACTTTGTTTTCCGCTGCTTTATTTGTCTGTCTTGTAATTTATCTGCATCTTTTACCTATAATGCTTCACTGAAGTTAATGCATTTCCTTTGTGAGTGACATTAATGAAGGTGGGGTGTTTCAAATCATACCCTGCTTCCTCGAAGTGTGCAAAAACGGGTAATTATATATATATATATATATATAGAAAATATTTGGTTTTGAGAAAACAAGTTTATATAATGGTTTAGAAAATATTTGGATTAATTTTTTGAAAATTTATACATATCGGAAAATATTGTTTATAATATTGCTTTGAGATGAGTTTATTTACATAAAACATTTTCCCCAAAGCTATATAAATTTATGTAGAGAAAACTCATAGTAAAAATCATTTTATTTAATTCGTGCATGGTGTGTAAAGCCCATAATAAAAAACAACGATAAGTATAAAATACACATGAAAGTCCATCCAAAACAACATGCAGATTTGATAAGTTTTTTGGCTATTGAAATAGCATCAATATAAGTGGAATTTTAACACAAAACTTAAGCAAAGAATGAAGCTAAGTGAGCTTCAAAAGACACGGCAAGGCAACGCAAATCGGATCGACCCTCCTTGAAAATTTTGTTCAGGGGGTAGATCCTTCTTTGGACGTCGACCCACCTAGATGCGATTTCCTGGTGAAATTCGCCACCTCCAATGCATTTTTAACCTTATTTTGGACGATTTACAGATGTTATTTTGAGCTGAAATTTGTAGAATTCAAGATCAATAGTTAGGCTATTCAATGACACAAAAATCGCATAAAACAGACCTGAATTGAGAAAGTTATTCTTTCTCAAAGTAGGACCAACAAGGATTTCAAAATTGAAAATTTCACAAAATGAAACTGAGTTTTTATGGTAAACAAACTCAATTCATACAACAAGAATTTGGCAAAATAAAATTGTATTAATCTAATGAGTGAGATTACCCACTGATTTGGCGATTTACAACAAGTTGTAGCAAGAAATTGAGGCAAATCTTGAACTTTTGGCTTAAAAATGCTTGTTTGTAACTTGTAGAAAACTTCTTTGCACCATGTAAAGAAGATTTCTAAGAATAACAACATAAATGAGAAGAATGATGAAATTTCTCCTCATATTTGTATGAATTACCTATATAACTTAGTTTATAAGGTATTCTCTTTGATTTGATTTAAATTTGAAGCTCTCTAGTTGGATTTAGGGGAGAGTTTTTAGTTTATTGTGTTTTTCAAAAGAGGAAGAAGTAGCTGTTTTACTATAATGATAAAATGGATGTAATTTCTTTCCTTAAGCCATCTTTATAGATTTTTCTTTAGCAAATTAAGTCGGATAATAGCCCATTTAGGCCCTTAATCACCTTATAAAAATAAATTGATGTATTTAGCACATTAGTCCTCTTGTTTTCGTGTATTTCCATGTTTAGCACATAAAGCAACTTTTTTAAATTCTTTTTTTGAAAACCTCAACACATTGTACAAGTTTTTATTTTTTATTAAGCTAATTAAAACACCATTTGAAATTGCATACATACTAAATTTACATGTGACACAAAAACAAAGTTTTCACTAAATTTAAGCAAAACTTATTAATTCATCATTTTATTTGCTTCTAAACATTTGGATGAACCTGTTTAAAGGATTTTTAACCCCATTTACATCAATTTATTTAAGTTATACACGATTTAACATTTTTTAGTTTAAGAATTACATAAATTACAGTCCTTAATCCCATTTACATCAATTTATTTAAGTTATACACAATGTAATATTTTTTAGTTTAAGAATTACATAAATTACATCCCTTTGTAAAATTTAATACTAATTCTTAATTAAATTATTTTGACATCCTTAAATATTATTTTTAACTAATATTTATATTTTGTTGTTTGTTACCAACTCAAACAAGTTAAGACTTCCTATTTACATCAAAAATTTACTATTTACTAAAAAATTTGAGATTTAAAATGCACAAGCACATTCAAATATCTGAAACACTTATAATTACATTAAATGGCTTCACAAAATTTCATCGTGTGGCTGATTTAAGTTTTGTTTTACAACCCAACATTAAAATTTCTGTTTTCATCGATTTATTAAAATTTTCCCAACCTAACATTACTAACCATCTAAATTCCCAACAAAAATCATTCCCAACTTAATAAATTAGAAAAACCATGGATTTAGGATTAATTTCCCTATATTATTATTTACTTGGATTATCTACTTAATATTGGATTGTATTGCATCTTAATGCAATTACTTTATATTTCGACACAATTTACTTTTCTAACTCTATAAATCCTTAACTTATACAACTTAAGGATTTTTCATAAGTTTACCTCCCCAAATCAAGATTAAATCCAATTAATCACCATTTAATTATCCCATGGGTAATTATACAAAAATCAGGGTTCTTACACTTACTCTATCGAATTTTAATCAAAATTAAATCCTTTCATCTCTGATTTGATTCTCCACTATTCTCTTAAGATCTTTGTGCGATTCAGAGTTATAAGAGCATCACACTCAGAGATTAAACGATCAAAGTTTGTAAAATTATGTTAACACAAATACAGTGATTATAAGGGTATGGTTATCCATTGGGTTTGATTATGGCCTAATAATCAATTGGGTGCTCTTAATAGCCTGAAAACTAAGTGACTTTCCCTGGAGGTTGAAATCTGGAGTGCGTGTCTCATTTCCTTGAAATGAGACTGTAATTACTTTGACTACTTGAAAGGAAATCCGTACAGGATCTGTGCGAGACTAGATGTAGGGTAAATTCGAACCAATAAAAAATCCTGCTGTGTTCTTTTCTTTTACTTTAATGCATTTCCTTTTTTCTGCATTTTGATTTTTTTATTTGTTTCAATGATTCATCATAACACTATTTATGTTTAAAATTATTAAAAATTTAGAAAGGTTCATAAAATCAAGTAAACATCATTTACCCTCACCTATAATGTTAGTATTAACTTAAGATCCATTTGGCAATCACTAACAGACTCTAAAAACTTCATTTGATAGACGTAATTGGTTGATTGCAAGGGCCTGTTCTTCTTTCCATCTAAATCACTAGGATACAATCCTTTAATTTTCCAAACAATAACACTATCTTAAAGATCGTATCATTTTCCAAATTTGCCTTCATCTTTATCTTCTTTTGGGAGAGCTAGCTGGTTTTATAATGTTCGTACCACTTTATTTACAAAGAAGAACAAGTGTCGTGCACATGCATAAAAAAACTATGGTAGGTTTATAATATCCAAACCACTTAAAAATGAAAGAAATAGCTGAACGACCAAAGCGCCTCATTAACTAAGAAGATAAAATCCCAACAAGGGAAGATAACTAACCCAAAATAAAGAGGACCGAAAAACAAATGTCATCCCTCTATAGAAGTGGAGCTATGCTAATCATCAGCAAGACCAGAATATTCATTATAAACTGCAAACTAGTAGGACTTGAAGCATAAAAATCTGAGTTGGTGGAATAAACGAAAGATTTATCCCAAGAACAATCTTCAAGATTTTTCCTATTTCAATCAACCATGGTCCCCTAAAGAGCCATAGAAAGCTCTCACTATCTAGTACCAAATAATATAAGTAAAATTACTCACCCACATCTATAGAGACAAAGCGATGGAAACATTTCCGCTCAAGATTATAAGGCATGTTAGAAAAGGAGTGGCCCCAAGATTGCTCATTAGGAAGCCAAGTAATGGCGGGACAAGCAAGGAGATTTGGCAATACATTTGAAACAATCATCAGAAAACGGGTGTAGAACACCATTGTGAGTATGGACAGATGGCACAAAACAACAAACTCGGGAATAAGATCAAGAGAAGAACAAATAGGCTGGACAATCATGTCACATGAACTAACCTTCGAGACCAATCTACAAATAGGAGGCTTAGGCAAAGAAACCTTAACAACCTGCATCTCACGAGGGAGCTTGCAAAAGGCGGTAAGATGACTGAAAGTGTGACAGAAAGAACATATCTTAAGAACCCAACCATAACGAAATCTGACTTCCGCAATAATGTTGGAAGCAATTTGTACTTTAATAAAAAAAGGAAGAGGCTTCTCATGGATAGATAAAACCTACTCTCTAGCACTCGAGACAAATGATGTCCACATGGTGACAATAAAAGGCTTGCCCTCAATAAAAGAAGGCTCAAACCGTAGAACACAAGACGCTCCTCAACAGAAGAGATTTTGAAATAATATTTAAAATTAACAAGATAACCTGAAGATCACCATTTAGCTTCCAAATGCGATGATGAAAAATTCTGTCATCTTGAATACACTATATAGGGTCCAAAAAGAAATCCACAATGAAACCTGACCAGAAATTAGAACCAACTTCAATAAGTTCAGGAATGAGCTGCAAAACCCCGTTAACAACTTCGTAGAGGCTAAACAATGGATTAGTTTTTCGAACCACTAATTATTATTTAACGCGGTAAACATTTATACCATTGTTTTAGATGATCTTAATTTTTTACATTGTGAAGCTCTTGGTCTTTTGCTCTTAAAAATTCAACAAGTACGTGCTGGAGATTATGTATTTACAAACTCGACTCCATATAATGCGCACAGGTACAATCCATATGGCGCTTAAACTTTTAAAAACTTCGTCGTGGTATGTTTGCGTTTTTACAGACCCGGCCTGCCCAATTGATAGCGCATTGCTCACATAACCACAGGCACTTAACTGGGCCGGAGACGAAAAGGAGGTAAAAACTGATTCGAAAATCGAATCACAGGTTCTTAAATAAATTCAAAAAAGGCAAATAATTTCATTTGGCATAGCTCCAGCTGCTCCAAGAAGCGCTTCTTCAGTGCAAATTAGGGCTTCGAAAATTCTCCAATGCCTCGTCGCTGAGCTGCTTCTAGCTCCTTAGCCCTCAGTTCTAACGCTGGTCGCCTTTCCCCAGTCTATCATCATTCGCAGCTCCCTGTTTCCATCTAATTTCTTCTTTTTTTGTAGGCTGTATCTCTGTGGCTGATCCGCTGAAGAAGGTAAAGTTTTCGGTTGATTATTTTACAAGTCAACTTCTGCTGAGCTCCTGTCTTGTAAAAAATGGCAAACAGTTAACCATTGTAGAAATTAGTTGAGAATCGTGCTTACGTTGTACTGATTTTATGCTTGTTCAACATATTCTACTGCTTTGTTCCAATTGTGTCAGTTCATGCGAGCCACATTCTTAATTTAGAATGAATCTCTAATACGCCAACATTCTTTTTCCTCCAAAATTCAATCCTATCACCCTTTTGTTTGATTTATTCAGAGATTGGTTCTTTTCGATGGTATTGTGTTCTGATATGATAAAATCAAACATATCACTTGTGCTGCCCTCCAAATAAACCTATATATTTACATATTGTGTTTTAACCCCACCTATTTCGGATTACTTTTCAGGTTTTGGTTTTGGATAATATTTTCTAGTAAAATACAATAATAAGCATGTTATTATCTGCGCTTTATAAAATACAATGTATTGTAAGTTAAAACGGAAGGAATTTTCGCAATAAAATGTACTAAGAGCCTGATGTACTGATAAAACATTTGATGGGGCATCCATTCTGATAAAGCATTTAATAATGTTGTAGAATAAAGCATTTTTGATGTACTTCACCCATATGATTGTCTCTACATCTTCATTTATATATATATATATATAATCTTTAATATGATGATGATCCCATTTAACGACTTATTTTGAATATTAAGTTCTAAACTAGTCATGGAAGGCAACTTCTTGTTATTTGTATTTGGATATAATCTGACTTTTATGTTAGATTAAGTTAATTTTGGTGTTTGACCATTGAATTTGTTATAAAACCATAAGGCTGTTTTAGTCATTTGTTTCTCATATTTACATTTCCAAGCTACTTTTGCAAGCTCATTATTAGAGTTCACAAACACTAAATTCGAAGAAGTTGCCTTTAAGTAGCGCTGACTACTTATAAGAAGTTGTTAAACATGATCTACCTTCTAAGTTATAGTTTATCTTTTTTGTATCTCCTCTTTTCATTATTTTCTAAACTAAATCGTGAAAGTTTCTTTGTTTTATTCTATTCAGATGCAAAAATTCATCAATTCGCCTCAATCATCATTTTATGATAAAACCGTTATTTTTGCTTATTTTGACCGGAACCTGAAAATTCATGCTCAGACTGGTCCTCATTGATGCCTATCTGAAATGGTTTGAGTTTCAGCAATACTATTGAAATCTCAAACCTTGCCGTGAGCATGCTTGTCAGAATTTTTCCATTTAGCGATAAAACATAATTTATGTAAGCTAAAGAGCTGATGTTGTGTGTTTGAGTAAGCATAACAGTGCCGAGTGATGCATAAAATGTGAATTTGGGATATGTTTACAAATAAAAATGCTGTACTTAGACCGTTATCTATTCACTTGCTCTCTTTCTCTCTCTCACACACACACGCACACGCACGCCCACGCCCACGCGTGCGCGCACACACACACACACACACACACACACACTCTCTCTCTCTCTCTCTCTCTCTCTCTCTCTCTCTCTCTCTTGGACTGAGTGAACGAGCTACACACCTAGGTGACCCCACCATATACACATTTTAAAAAACCAGCATAAGAATATACCGGCAAAAACTCCGCAGTTATAATTATAACATCGAAGCCTTCGCTGTTATAATTTGTGCTTAATTATAATTATAATATCTAAATATTACAATGACAAATTGTTTGCTGTTATAATTTTATAATGGCAAAACCTTTGTTGTTATAAATAAAATGATGAAGTCTTTACCATTATGATAGTATAACGGTGAAGGCTTTGCTCTTATAAAAAACAGTATTCTGTTCACCCAACCTGTCACAGAATCAGTCCGAACCATCCACAGAAAAGTGAACAAGCTACACATAGTTGCGCAGCTGCTAGTTTTTCAACTGAAGAAGCCATATTTTGTTGTGCTTTTGTGAACTTATTTTGCTTCACTTCTATTTTTGATGTGCCCTACTTAATTTCAGGGAACCAGAATCGTTGAATATGAGTACTGCACAGTCCAATATACAGGTGTGCATGACTACCTCTTTATTTAGTCATTTACCTATGTTGTAAGAAAACAAAATTGTTTGGACTTATTTCGTTTTATTAAAACAGAAGCTTAATATTGACGTAGAGAAGCTGGCATGCCAAGTTAAGCATCATGAAGACAACCTTGCGTTTCTCATGACTCAGATAAACAATGTTGATGCTTCTATCCTCAATAAGAATGGTTAATTTTCTTCATTGTTCAGTATCATTTTCATTACATAAGATATGGGCTTGTATGCTTACATTTCATGTTTGGTTGCTTAATTGAAAAAAACCTTATATTTTTGAATCCTAAAACATTATATCCTACCATTGCATTCACTTTTTCAATTTCTGGTAGCATTCATCCTGAAACATTTAACATGTTCTCTTAATCAGAGATTTAATACTGTATTGTCTATTCTGCTTACATATTCCGTAGATGTGATTGAATATGGAGCTGTTATTATGTTATTTTCATTTTTTTTAATCAGAGCATATGCTGTCTAATGCGGAGTTTTCTCAAACTTAACCTTTTCTTTACCTGAAAACTTGAATGTTATCAGTTGAGCTGGGAAAATTACGTTCATCCGCACAAGGCAACAAGGGTCTTGTTGTAAATACCGAGAAGCAGACAAATGAACAGATTCTACTGTTGGAAAATACAGCAGCTGCAATAATATGCCAAATGAATGCTTATCCTGATTTAGCTTCAAGCATATCGATTACGAAGGATGTCATCGGTATTGTGGCTACGCTTGGAAAAGTAACAGACCATAATCTCAGCAGGTTAATTTATTTTCCATTTTACTTTGTTTTGTTCATTAAATCTCTTAACTATGAAAATAGCATGAACTTTCCTTGAACATTTGCATGTTTTAAAAACTTCATTGGAGAACTTCTTTTCTTGTTAACTAATATTTTACAGGAAGATAGTAAAATGTATAGTATAATTATTAGAACCACTTGTTCACATGAATATTGCTGATATCAATGCATGAGCTTTCCAGTTTAAACTGTTCCACTAAATAGTAATAAATTAGTATATTTGGGGTCTATCAAATGACTCTTTTCATTTTGTGCTGAGTAATATTATAGTTATGTAAATTACGAGTTGTTGAATCAGGCTTCTTTCTGAATTCTTGGGATTGGAAACTATGCTGGCTATTGTATGTAAAACGCATAATGGTGTTAAAGCCCTGGAACAATACGGTGTTGATGGCAATATTAGCAAGAGTAGCGGTCTTCATGGACTCGGATTAAGTGTTGGTCGGCGTCTAAAAGGAAGATTTTCTGTTATATGTTTGGAGAATCTGAGGTTTGATAGCTTTTTCTCCTAAATATATACACACACACATATGTATTATATATATTCTATTTTTATAGCAATTTACTGAACTCTTGTATATATTTAATTTTTTATATTTTCTTTTGCCATCATGAGATAATAGGGCCGGAACATCATCATAGTAGGATTAATTATCTGAAACTATTTGAAAGTGAGAATAGATAATGTTACTTGTTTGATACTTTGGTATGTAAGTAGGTTACACCGCTTACATGTATTGTGATTTTGTGGGGTGTGATTTGGGAAAATAATATTTTACCCTTTAGCAACAGGCCTGATTAATATTTACTACATTACCATAACACAATTACTGTGAGTATACAGCTTGAGTGCTATCTGTTTGAATCTCTGGATCATAAACATTAGCAAGATGGATCACAGTTGCATTTTGAGATCATCTTTCATTTCAAAATTATAATACATTTTTTCATCATGCTTCGTATAATTCTGCGATAAAACACTGGTAATTAACCTGAACATGGTTTCAATGTTTACAAAATAACATAAGATTGGTTGATGAGGAAAATAACGAAAGATAGGAGATTTATGAATGAACAAAAAAAACTTAGGATAGTATCTTTCTGGAAGTGCTTTATTTTGTATTTATGTTAAGAAGCAACCTCGTTTTACTTGTTATCATTTAGGACTCAGTGGATATCTGAAAAATCTGAAATCCATCCTGCAGCTGTATCCGAAAAGCGGATAAATTTCCGATATTTGGAAAAGTAAATGCGGATATAGGCACATCCGCATCTGAAAATTATCCGTCCGCGTTCTTTCATGATCATAGTTTAAATTATGTATATTTTAGCATACTGAAATATGCCATTTGATGATTTTATTAAGTTGAAAGTCTATATTATACACGCTAAATGCATATAAATTTCTCAAAATCATTCATTATCGTCATATTTATTTATTTTAAGCACTTTAGTAGTCAATTGAATTGAAAAAACTTTATGTTAAACTAAATTTTTTCATTTATATACATGATTTTTCGATCGTTGGCGGATCGGATGATTATCCGATATCCGTCCGTATCCGCGAATCTGAATATCCGAAAATGATTTCGGATGCAGATGCGGACATGACACTATCTGCATCCGAAAGCATCCGTTGACAGTCCTATTATCATTGATGCCATTGTACTTTGACGTGTGATGCATTTGTATGTAACTTTGTAAGACGTGGGATAAAAATACATTCACAAAGTTTCATTGATTTTCTTGTAATGTCAATTAATTTAATTTAGCATAACTTTATATACAAATAAATCATGAATCTAGTATGTTATTTGGTATGCATACTTTTTCCAGTACTAGAAGTTTATTAAAATAACCAGTGGCATATGTAATTTCTAGGATGATATTCATCATCTAGAAAGTTCTCTGAAACCTATAACGATTATTTTTCCAATAGTTCATAATTCCAGAAACACATCTTTAAATATTTTTACTATTATAATAGATATTTCTATGTGTTAAATATTTTCATAACCAAAGCATGTGCTGTTGTTACCGTAATAAGTTAATAATGTACTTCCTAAACATCTTCTGAAAATGGTTGAATGGGACCATCATCATCATTTTTGCTTTTCCCCTAAATGATTGGGTCTTGGCAGCACAAATCCTCCTTATATTTTTTTTTACTCTTTAAAGTCATTTATTAAGTTAAATCTCGTTTTTAGATCATATAAAATGTTTTTTTCCCATGTTGACTTAGGTTTACCTTTTTGTTTATCCCCTTGCATCTATGTGAGCATTATCTTGTCTCAATGTCTCGTTACAAGTGCATTGTTTTATCTTCTTGAATCATAGACGTATTATTATTGATATTTTACATAACTTTTAATTGAATCGTTGATAATGCCTTTTCGATAATTGTTGATTACCGTCATGATCATTGTCATTAATAACCAATGTTCGAAGTTCCGGCTGGACAACTGGAATTCCGGCCACTCCGGTCCGGTTCCGGCGATGACCGGACCGGAATTAATCCAAAAACCCGTTTCCGGTTCTAAATGTCGAAAAAAAAGATAGAGCATGTGAAATTGATGATTTACGGATTCATAAACGCTTAAACAAAGAAAAAAGGAAATAATTTGATTTGGAAAAGATGGCACTTTTAACAAAACATAGAGAAATATAGGATACCCGAGCAAGAAAATTGAGAAACTCAGTAAAGATCGAGCAATTTAAGAACATCAATTTTTTTTTTCCTTTGTTTCTTTAAGTATTTGTCTAAATGTTTTGAAAGGCTGAAGGTAGAAGAAGCTTCAGCTTCTTCGATTTGTTGAAGACGAATGCTTGGAGAATTAGGCTGAAAATTACCCACTTTTGAGCCTTGTGGATCTATAGAGGATGGGCTGTTTTAGCTCTGCGTTGTTTGCTTAATATAAGTCCATTGTATACTGTTTTTTTTATAAGAAAAATGATTTGGATAGTACATATTTAAGGAGGGAAATTAAATCATTTCGAAAGACCAGCTTAAACTTTTTTGAATTTACACCATGTTAACTTATTTATACATTAAAATTATTTTAAAACGTACGAAATCCGGAACCGGAAATATACCGGAATTTCCGAAATGGGACCGAAATTACGGAATTATTTAATGACTGGAACGGAACCGGAAACTAGAATTTCGAACCTTGTTAATAACACATGTATAGGGTCAAGAATTTTTAGCTCAAATGGTCAAGGGTGTGACACTTTAGGTAGAATTTCAAAATGTCATGGGTTCGAGCACCCGGGACATAAAAAATGTTAAATTTTGGTGGCACTATAAAATAGCTTGATATCGCTGAAAATGGTGCGCGAATTGAAGCACATATGCTTGATTTATTGCGAACTGAGTCTGGGGATGTGCACAGACAACCAGGCTTTTGGATGTAATTCCTAGACGTCCGACTTTAGAGACCGAGCGAACCAAGTATTTGCTAAGCCGTCTTGTTGGAAAACCAGATGTCTGGTTACAAGGTTTCTTGTAACTTGATAGCCCAAAGCTTTAATCAGACATCTGGTTGAGGTACATCTGATCACCTGGAACACACGTTACTTGTCTCGATTTAGACGTTTGAATCCATTTGTCAGACGTCTGACCTGTAAGCATGGACAATTTTGGTTAGGGTTGCTGGTGAATTTTCTGAAGGCTTGGGGAGACAAAAGGGTAATTTGTCATGATGAGAATTTTTACTATATAACCTGTCTTTTAGATTCAATAGAGATGACTTGATTATCCAGCAAGGCAATAAAAGGTTTATCCAAGGGTTTTTCTAAACCTATTTCGCTTTAGTTTTAATCTTCACAATTTTTTTTTTCCACAAATCATAGTCTTGTGTGAATATATATTGAGTGGTGACTGTATCAATCTCCTGTGCTCTTCTCATCGTTGTAATGAAATCTCCCTCTAAAGTGGATATACACTAACAAGTCATTAGAGAAACCACTATAAATCTTGTGTGTGATTTATTTTATCGTTATTGCTTGTGATTGAGATATAACTATTTGGATTAGTTTATTTCATATCGTTGTAGCTTAGTATAGGTATGAAGAATAAATATTTGAAATGAGGTGTGCATTTATGCGGAGATGGAGCAAGGAATTTAAACTTTCCCATGTTGGTACAGAATAATCTGATATGGTTCGCTTCACCTCAGATACTATATAAAGTCTTTTTTATACCATAAATAGTAGAAGAAACGGCAGTTCATTGTTACTGTAAAAAACAAAGTGGAAAAAAATTGATTGGGTTACATGGTTATAAAAAGTGTCTATGAATGTGACCTGGGCTATAGGCAAGGTTAGCTTTAAGTTGAACCGTCCTTGCATTTAGACCTATCAAAATATGATCCGACCCATTAACCCTACCGGTTTATCCTATTTATAAATGGGTTGGATCAAACCATTTATGAATCATTATTAAATGAGTCATAAATGGGTTAATCCATTTTAAAAAAGGTTAAAATGGGTAATCCTCTTACCAATTTAATTCCAACTAGGCAGAACCCATAATTTTTTTGGTTTAAACTGTAGTAACTTCTTCATATTTACTCGGAATCAGGCGGGACTTTAACTAATGAACTCCCATCTAGATTACCTACAATATGCAACATTCTGGTACTTCAGCTTTTGAGCAGATATTGTAGTTCTTTACGATGATTATGGTTGTACTTACAAAATGTATGCATTTAATTGGTTAACCCGCTTATCGAGGGGGTTGTGTCAGATGGACCTTGTCTTAAATGGATCAAAATAGATCAATTATAAACGAGATAGGTCAAATCGATCCAACCCATTTGACAAATCTACTTACATTTATATTAGTAGTGTATATTATTTAAAATTAAATTACAGAGATAAAAGGTTTAAATAAAAACATGCATTTTTTGTTGGTTTTACTGTCATCTCATGTGTCCACCACGCCAATTAAAAATAGCACATTTTGGTGCTTCATGTTTACATCAAAAATTTAAGACACCGGAGATGTTATTACTATCATTTAATTGATACTATCATTATTCCATACAACAAATTTTTTTGCCAAACATTTCATATAAGCACTGTTTTCTAACTTGTTTGTTCTTTATTTAAATTTCAGACCATATGCTGGAGACCTCTTACCTGGAGATCCAGAAAGATATCTGGATTTACTTAAACCGAAGATGCCTAACGGGAAGTGTCCATCTGGTTTTTGCGGGTTCGCTGTAAATATGATAAACTTGGATCCTATGCACACATCATGCCTTACAGCTAGTGGTCATGGCCTGAGAGAGACATTGTTTTACAGTTTGTTTTCACGTGTTCAAGTTTATGAGACCCGGGCTCATTTGGAAGCTGCTCTTCCTTTTATCACCCATGGCGCAATGTCTTTGGATGGGGGAATTTTAAAAGATTCCGGCTTTTTTATTCTTGGCGAAAGGTAATTGAATTAGCTTAGGCTATATCATGCATACCACTTTCCTAAAATTTGAAATTATGTTTTATACACAATTTGAAATTGATTTTGATGTCCGTACTTTTGGAACTAAATTTTCTTTTATCTCTTCTCTTCTATTTTTATTTTGTTCTGAGAATATTCGATTTGGAATTATGGATCGCAATAAGTATATGAAATATGTTAGCATGATTTGAACGTTTTTCTAAGATTATTGTTTAAGCTAACTTTAAATCGGAATGTAAATCTGGTGATACAAGGAGAGGTCTGATCCGAAATGGGATTGAAAACATAAAATTTTAAATTTTGTGGCAGCAATTCCTTGAGTTTTGTTTCTAATTTTATTCATAGCAACCTGAACTCATATTCCAGAATTAAATGCATGATTGTCAATATTCTAGGCTTTTAACAAAATGTTAGAAATGCTGATAGACTTGTTCCAATTTGCGATTCAGTTGTAGTTGAATTGGTAAATTGATTTATTTTGCAATTATTTTCATATATGATCGAGTGTGCATGCATGAGGTAGAATGTACAACTACAACTGCTATACACTGGAAACAGCTCTCCTCTTTTTTCTTGCAATCATTATATAATTTTGTTTGTCACTTGTAGGAGTGACACTGCAGTGCAATTTCCGATCAATTTTGGTATGCCAAATCGGCCAGCTAGACTCATTGAAGCCGAAGACCAACTCAAATTTTTGAATTGGAAAAAGGAAAGGTTATCCGAAGATGCAAAGCGCGAGGAGGCATTAGCGCTGCGTGCAAAACAGTCTTTTTCAGCTAAAAGGAACGAGTTGATGGAGTTATTGCGAACTTCCAGCGGAAAATCTTTTTGAGATGGTACAGCATTCATCAAAGAGGATAGTAAAGGAAAATTAAACTACTTTAAAAAGGTAAATATGCCATTAAACTAGCTTAGAATGACAATCTTATAGACTTTCAAAGTTCAAGTATTGAAAATGGATATACATGTGGTTTCATTACTTCGCATGGGGACTTTGTTTAGGAGTTGAAATGCAGATTAAGCTTGCTTTTCTCTCTTACGGTATGCAAATAGATTATGGAAAAGTTTCTTTTAACAATTTTCCAGATGCCTATCTTTAGGGGAAATTCAGTGCGTTATGGAACAGTCAAACGCCAAAAGTCATCCAGCTGAGATGATATTTTAACGTTCAATAAATTAAGCTAACAACGTTGCTCTGTACTGTTAACACCGGGAACATGCTTTACTCGTGCTACCAATCAGTCATGCTGCTAATATTTTTATGAGTTAAAGCTAAAGTTGAAATATTGACTGTTTGCTTGTTTTTATCTTTGTACTGTCCAGTTAGATAGTGATTTTCTTTCAGTTACAAGTACTAACATGTGAGTGAACATTTATTGGTTAAAATCGAATAAACCAAGCAAACCAATTAAGTTTGGTCGGTTTGGATTAGTTTTGTTAGTTAATCAATTGGTTCTGGTTTTCAAGTTTATATTACTTGGGCTTATTCGTTGGGTTTAATTTTCTATTTTTGAAAATCGAACCAACTAATTAAACCAAAGTAAAAAAGTAATTAATTTTAAAATTAAAGAATTGCCACTAACAATGCTATCGTTCACAATTTTTTTTTAATATTATTATTTCTTTTAATCCAATTAATATTTTTGGAAGAATAGTTTGTTTTTTAATATATTTGCATCATATGAACTCAATAAGTTATTTTGATCTTATATCATATCAACAACCGGAAAGTTGATTTTATTTTTGGTTTATTCAAATAAACCAATCAAAGTACCAAACCAAATCAAATATTATTGGTTGGTCGGTTTTGATTTCAAAAAATATAGGTTTGGTTTATGTTTTTTGAATGGTTTTTTTGGTTTTAACATTTTTGATCAGTTTAAAATCGAACCAAGTATTTGTTCATCTCTGCTTCAGGAAATAACGTAGCTGATATTTTTAAACATTATCAATAATTTCCATGATTTTTCCATCAACAGGGTGAAGAGCAAAGGTGCACTAAAGTGTAGCGTACTTGGCAATTGGCATCATCATGCGTACTTGGCAATTGGCATCATCATATAGTACTAGGGTTGTGCGTTATAGCAGTGCTTTAGCATTGTTATAGCTCAATTAAAACGTCCACTGCTAATAACACTTTTGGGCAAGGGTCCTCGTTTTTAGTGGCATATCATTCACTTATAAACTGTTAAAAGGGTGTTTCAACTAGAAAATAATTTTATATTTTTGGCTAAAATTACCCCTAGTAACATGGTAGCTTTTGGTTGAATTCAATTGATTGAAACAGTGAAGGATGTCCATTTCATATGTTTACTGTATTCGGTGTTAAATGATCGAAAGTTAGTTGGGTAAACGACCATCTTTTACGGAAAATTAAAAGGGTAATTTAGTCATATTGTCTATAAGAGTATACCACATAGTAATAATAAAAAATCCTAAAGATTATACATCTCTTGTTTAGAAATGTGTGTAACAATACTCAAAAGCTTAAAAAAGATTTCACAAATTTGATTTTACAGGGAATTGATGACAGTAGCTAGGCAAATTCAATTTTAGTGGGCTCCTAAAAACACCTCGGTTTGTGTTTTATAACACCATGATATGGTAGCCAAAAGCACAAAACATTAGGGGTGAACGCGGTTCGGTTTGGTGCGGTTTGAAGCTCAAACCGTTTTCGCACCGCATCATAGGGTTAATTAAAAATACAAGCCATTATACTAACTATTCAAACGGTTCGGTTTCGATGTAATACGGTCCGGTTTTGGTTCGGTTCGGTTTGAACCCGTATTAAATATGAAACAAGAGAATTACTTCTATCAGCAATCAATTTATGATTGACGTTGTGTCACCTGAAGATTAAAACACATAGTATTATTTTGAATTGATATAACTACAACGTACGCTAAAAATTGAATATAGTTAAAATAAAAAGTTAGATAGAAATTTTTATTATAAAATTACTAATGTAGCTATGCGGTTCGGTTCGGTTTAATGTGGTTTGGTAATAGTTCAAACCGCAACCGAACCGTATCATTGCGGATCGGTTCGGTTTGTATTGTTACCTTTAGAGAGATAATCTGGTGTGGTTTTCCGCACCGTTTATACGGTCCGATCTGGACGGTTTCCGTATTGCGGTGCGGTTTATGCCTACCCCTACAAAACATGGTGCCTTTAGCATCACACCACCATGTGAAACTAAAAACACTCAGCTTTTTTGTTTTTGGCTACCATGCTGTGGCGTTAGGAAACACAAACTAGGGTACTTTCGGTAGTACACCAATTTTAAGTGCCCACAAGTGGGAACTTTCCAACCGCTAAACGAAATAAAATATCACGTTCCATGTATCAGGTTGGCGTATCATAAAATTACAGTAAGCCGGGACTAAAACCTAGGCCACTTGCTTCTTCATATATTTCTTCGTTTTGTTTATTTAACCTTGAATGCTCTAGTTGCTTTTTTTCTTCATCTCTTGTTCCATGAACATGATCTGATCTGCGTTTCCTGGGCATTTGATGTCAAAGTATTTTCGTCTTTACCTCTTTGTTTTTTTACGAGACGGCCACACGTATTTTTAGCGTAGTCTACCTGCTGTATCTTTCTTGTGACTCGGTTTGTTATTATATTTACTCTAAACTACGTTGCTTTGATTCTTCTTATCAACTTTTGTCCTTGTAGCGGTCATGATATCATTATCAGTATTAAGAATATTCTAATTTTTTATGTTCGCTTAGTGATCATATGAATTGATATGGATGAGGTTTCACACCTTCCAAAGTGAAAACATGCTTTAATATGTTATTTACTGCAATTCTCCAAAAATCACATGTGAACAGGTAAAAGATATTGACATTAAACTTTAGAATTTTGTTTAACTAGCACACATTTAAAATTAATCGCTTTTCATAGGTTGCCTTGCTTAAGCAACTCTATTTTGTAACTAAAGCATCGATGTCTTTCGATTGGTCTTTCCTAACGACTCTTTTAGTCGATTGAGAATGCTTCTCATTGCAATTGTGATTGATCTTCCCTAAAATGAATTGGATGGAATGACCATTTTGATCATTCTTGTGTGTTTTGATAGAAAAACAGAATTGAGATGAAACAATAGTTTATTATTGAAGAATAGTAATACAAGATGATACAAATTCTATAGAGGAGTTCTCTATTTATAATACAAGAAATAAATGTAAATGACTTGAATAATGAGCATGTCACCGTTGCTTGAATAATG
Organism: Allium sativum; assembly: GCA_030737875.1. Lineage (NCBI taxonomy): Eukaryota > Viridiplantae > Streptophyta > Magnoliopsida > Asparagales > Amaryllidaceae > Allium > Allium sativum. The sequence goes on along the minus strand of CM060921.1, from coordinate 575,593,040 downwards.
GACATATGACCGTTGCTTTGTTATATGCGGAAGTGTACCGTTGGATATGGATAAAATACCATATACGAAAATGTACAGTTGGATATGGATATAATACAGATATACGAAAACTTTTCTATTCTTCTTTCTTTTCTTTATTATCGCCTCTAAAATTAGGGTTAGGGTTTAGCAACCCTAATTTTCCATTTCGTGGACTAACATTGGTAAAGAGTAAGCAATTTCAATCCTTCGTCATACTGGTGAAGATACAGCTAAGGTCCAGGTATGAAATTTCCATTTTTTACTTGATAATTGTTCGTAACTCTTCGATTCCAAGTGCGTCTATGAATCTGTGGAAATTTTTGGTTGAGAGCGATTTTGTAAGCATGTCGGCCCTCTGATAGTAAGCTAGAATATGATTCACTTGTAAAATTTTCTTTTGAACTTGCTTTCGAACAAAACAGATATCGATTTCTATGTGTTTGGTTCGATTATGCTGAAGAGGACTTGCTGTCATGTAGACTGTGCTCAAATTGTCACACCAAATTATAGGGTTTCTGTTAGATGATTGTTTTAGCTCCTTTAACAATGATTGTAGCAATAAAATTTCAGCTGTAGTACTAACAACACTCTTATATTCCACTTCTTAGTTTGATCTCGAGATGGTTGTTTACTTTTTAGAGCACCAAGAAATAAGACTTTCTCCTATATAAATGCAATAACCAGAAATTGATTTTCTATCATCTATGTCTGTAGCATAGTCTGCATTTGAATTAGTTGTAATGTTTAAGTCTTTGCTGCTTTTAATGATATGTCAAAATTGATTGTTGCTTTCAAGTATCAGAGTATTCTTTTCATTGTTGTCCAATACTCACTTCTGGGTTCCTGTAAAAATTAAGATACTTTATTAGCACTGAAAGAAATATCAGGTCGCGTTATAGTAGCATATTGTAATGCTCTTACAACACTCATGTATTGTTTGGTATTTGAGATAGCTTCCCCCTTGTTGTTTGACAAGTGTTGCTTTGATGTCATAGGAGTTGGTGTGTCATTTGCTTCAATCATGTTTGTCTTGTTTAAAAGCTCTGTAATATACTTTCTCTGGCAAAGATGAATTTCTTTATCTGATTTTCTTGTAACTGCTATTCTAAGAAATTAAGATAATTCACCCAAATCTTTTATTGAGAACTGATTGTTCAAATAATCTGCCAATTTTCTGATTTCAGTTTCAGTGCTACTTGTAATAATTAAATCATCCACATATGTTAATATATAAGTGGTAGATGATTTACTGATTTTTGTGAATAGGGATGTATCAGATCTGGTAGGTGAGCCTACTGTTGTCAAACTTGCTTTAAGTCTTTCAAACCATACTCCGAGAGCTTGCTTCAGACCATAGGTTGCTTTATTCAATTTACATACCAATGTTGGGTCTTGTATATAGCCTTGTGATTGTTACATGAATATTTCTTCATGTAGATTCTCATTTAAGAATGCATTGTTGACATCTAACTGCTTGACCTTCCAGTTATTGCTTAATGATATAGTCAATATAAGTCTAATAATTGAGGGTTTACCACTGATGAGAAAGTTTCATTATAATCAAAACCAAATTCTTGTGTGAATGCTTTTGCAACAAGTCTTGCTATTAATGGATCCATCTGGATTTTTTTCAGTATGTATACCCACTTGCATCTAATTATGTTTTTGTTGTTTGATGGACTCAATAGTTCTCATGTACAATTGTTCAGCTTGATATTCTTCATACATTGCTTTTCTCCATTCTTTGTGTTTGACTACTTATTGATAACTATTCGGCTCTTCTTCAGTAATGACTGCGGTATAAGTCTTTGGTTTGAATATGCCTCTTTTTGATCTGGTTATCATTGGATGTCTAGTTTGATGCTGTGATGGTTGAGTCGGTGAGTCATTTTGTCTGCTGCTAGAGTTTTGATTGCTGTCATTATTGATTTCTTCTTTTATTTCTTTTGATTGTCTGCAACTTGATTCTGTAGGTGATTGAATGACGTAGTTAGTTTGCTTTGACAGATCATCATTAGTTTCATTATCTTTGTGGTGGCCTTCAGAGTTACTAGCAACCTTGTCATCATTCTCTTGATGCCATGTGTCAGCAATGTTGTGCAGATCAGGTATACTAACATTTGGATTATATATTTTGGCTGTGGTTTGTATATCTGATCTGCTATAAGGAAAAGTATTTTCTACAAAAATAACATGTCTGCTTGTAAATATTCTACCAGACTTGTCTATACATCTAAACCCTTTTTGATTATTGCAATAATCTTTGAAAGTGTAGGGTTTAGATCTATAGCCAAGTTTATGATTATTATAAGGTCTTAAGTAAGGGAAACACAAACAACCAAATGTTTTTAGATTGTTCTAATCAAGTCTGATATTAAATAGCTTTTCTAGAGGTGTTATGTTTTTCAATACTTTAGTGGGCTTTTTATTTATTAGATGCACAACAGTATGAAGGCATCAGGCCAAAATTTAAGTGGCAAACATGCTTGAGCTAACAAAGTTAAATTTGATTCAACTATGTGTCTATGTTTCCTCTCAACTATACCATTCTGTTCAGAAGTATAGGGACATGTTACTCTATGTATAATACCCTTACTTTTAAAATACTATGTCAGGGGTTTGTATTCTAATCCTCCATCAGATTGCATGACTTCGATTTTACAGTTTATTTGGTTTTCAAACATATTGATAAAGCTGATGACAACTCTTTTAGTATCAGATTTAGCTTTTAAGAAGTATGTCTAGTGTAAGTATCAACAAATGATATGTAGTATTTATATCCATAATTAGAAAATATAGGAGATGAACCCCAAATATCAGTGGTAATTAATTGATTAGGTTTGGAATACACAGTTAATGAATCAAAGAATGGTAATTTGTGGCTTTTTCCCATCTGGCAATAAGTACATACATAAGGTAATTTTGCAGGGATAAATTTTATTTATTATCATTAAGAATTTTTGTTACAATGCTACTAGCACTAGGATGTCCTAACTTATAATGTCATAAGTCAAAAGTGCTTCTAGTTTGAACTTCATCAGTTATATTAGTTAGATTACAATGTGGGTATCATTGATAGTAGTATTGTGGTTGCTGAGATTGAATTAATAGAGTCCCTTCACAGCACTACCTTGTAAAAGAATTTTGCTAGTTATTATGTCTTTAACTACACAGTATTTAGGGAAAAATTCAAAGTATACATCATTGTCTTTAGCAAATTGAAACACGCTAATTAAGTTTTTCTTAATAGTGGGTACTTTTAGTAAATTATGCAAAAAATAACTGCCTATTACCAATGATACTTCCAATGCCAGTATGAGAAATTTTAACATACTTACAATTGCTCATGCATATAGTTTGATTATCTTTATATTCTTTGTTCCCAAGATTCAGGTTGTTCAGATTGTTAGTCATATGATGGCTAGCTCCTAAGTGTGGGTACCATGATTCATCTTGAATATGATCAGCTTTGGCTTGTTCATTGTGATTCCTTGTGTTGTCGGTATGATTAGTTGCATTTTCCTGTCCTTGTACTAAATGGACGGTGAAATTGGTGTTTCTTTGACTATTGTTGCTGGCTTAGCCTGCTGAGTAGTTTGAATTATATCCGAAATAACACTTAATAGCAGTATTGCCAATCTTCTCATATATTTGACACTTTGGTTGATTGTTGTTGTGGTTACTCCAGCGTCCTCTTCCTCTACCACCTCTGCCTCTGGTAGTGGGGTTGCCCCTTTGAAATTTTTGCTCAATTCTGTAATTATTACTTATCTAATTTCTGTTATTGTCATTACTTTTATTAACATAATAGTTGATAGAGAAGTCACTTTCTTGAGCTTTCTTGCCTTCAAGCCTAACTTCATGTGCTAATAAAATAGAGTGAACATCATCAAGAGATGAGAATTTCTTTTGTGAGGAAATTATGGCTTCTACATCCTCATATTCTTCACTTAAGGCATTGAGAATAGTCAAGATTTGTTCATAATCTTGCACTTTATGGCCAACAGCTTCTAACATGTCACAAACAGATTTAATTTCACACAAGTGCTCTCTTATGGTAATGTTGTCCTTCTTTATTTTTTGCAATTGTCTTTTATAAAACATGACTTTAGCAGCTGACTAGTTGTTGAAGGATTTTTCTATTGTTGTCCATATCTCGTTAGCACTTTTGCAGCCAATCATTATGGTAATAAGCTTTGGTTGATAGAGGATAGTAGCCATGAATTGATTAAACGACCTTGCCTGTGGTATTTCATGTATTCTTCGTTACTGACTATTTTATTCTCTTGATCAAAAATGAATTTTGGTGGAACTGATAAAGTCCCCATGTTGAAGCCTTCGAGGCTATAACCTTGGACTGCAACCTCGATCTGAAGTTTTCAAAGTAAGTAATTGTTTTCGTCCAATTGCACTGTAATTAGTTGTGATTGAGGACTAATTACAGTTTTGGTGAGTTTGTCAACAACAATGTGGCTTTCAAACATTCCAGTAGCATTGTCAGAAGCTGATGAAGCAGTATCATTGGTCATGATGACTAAATGATGAATATGGATCGATGGTTGTTAAATCTTAATGATGTTCTGATACCATGATAGAAAAGCAGAATTGAGATGAAACGGTAGCTTATTATTGAAGAATAGTAATACAAGATGATACAAATTCTATAGAGGAGTCCTCTATTTATAATACAAGTAATAAATGTAAATGACTTGAATAATAGGCATGTGACCGTTGCTTGAATAATGGGTATGTGACCGTTGCTTGAATAATGAGCATGTGGCCGTTGTTTTGTTATATGTGGAAGTGTACGATATGGATGTACTATATATGAAAATGTACAGCTGAATATGGATATAATACCATATACAAAAAAAATTCCATTATTCTTTCTTTCCTATATTATGTTGAAGTGAAAAGTGAAGAAAATTACATCGTAATCATGATCTTCATTTTGTCCACATGCCACTGGTGCTTTGTGAAAATCATTCTAAGCTTATGACTAAGCATCACATTAGGTTTACAGTTCAAGTTTTTTTGTTTAGTTCGCCTAGATGAGATTTACTGTATTATCTAAACATATAAATATGATACACACACACACACATCATCCGTACACAAATCTAGATGTGATATGTTTTGTAAGCATTAAAATACTTGTTTTTCACGAGTTTGTCCCCATGGTTGGTTCTATATCCAACCAAATTCATGACATACCATTATTTTAAACAAAATGCTAAAATTTAGTTTAAAATGCATGAATTTATCAAAAATGATTAACATCAATTAATCTTAGATTAATCTTTGCTGAGTCAATTAATCAAAATTCATGTTTATCTTACAGCATTCGTGTAGTGATTTTTATAAACTTGTACTGGTGGAGAATTCATTTCCATGTACAATGAGCGCAATTTTCATTGAAACTAAAAATTTCAAATGCGGAATATTGTAGGATTCGATCAAAATCATTAACATTTTTGAATTCGTAAGGGGTGTTAATTGTTTGTTTAGATGAAGAGTCAATTGAAGAATGTAGGGTTTGTTTATTTTCGTTTTGCACTTTGAGTTTTGTGTTTTTGTTTTGCACCACATAACACTACTAAATAAGAGAAAAACGTTTATAATTCTTAATCGACGATCAACGAACAGTGAAGAAGTTGGATTGTTCTTTCTTGTTTTGTTATCTCTCAAACACGAAAATTCAATTAAGCTTATTTTCTGTTTTAAATGTTAATTTTATTCTTTAAAATTGTTTGTTTACAACGATACATATGGCAAACACATTTTTGTTTATAAAAACACAAAACAAAAAACTACAAGTCAGACTAAATAGCAGCTTTCGAGTGGACTGCATATTAACTATGGAAGAGTATAGGGAGAGAACGATGTTAGTAGTTATGGCATTCCCAACCCAGGGTTGGGTTGGGATCCAACCGACCTTCAACTTGGGGTCGGTTGGATGATAGGTTGCCGAAGCAACCAGATGGTTACCTGGGAAACCTACTCTTAGCCTGCTTTTATTTAGTCGGCCAAGGGGAATCGACTTTTAAAAAGCCGGTTATGACCCAAAGAGGGAAATGGTCAAAAAAATTGACCGCTTTTGCTTAATCAACTAAGAGCAACGATTATTTTTTTGATCGTTGCCCTTTCCCTTCTTCCCTCCTTCTTTTCTATATAAATTATATATTTATTATTAACAAATTATATAAAATAATTCAATATTCATATTCTGTTCAATACAAAACAAGACCAAATATCAATAATGTCACAACAGCATAAAAAAAAGCACTTTCAAAACCCTAATCCGATGGACAAATTCCAAACCAATACAATAAAATTCAGTTTCAGTCGCAATAAAATCCAAACCACTATCAGTCTCATTATGGTATCTATTCGTATCAACCTCCACAAAATCAAAATTACTACAATATCCAACAGAATTTAAACCGATGCTAGAACTCTGAAAATTCAAATTACTCTCAACATACTTCTTTTCAACAAAATTGCACTTTTACAAAAGTGTATGTCTCTCCTAATAGGCAACATCGAAGACCGGTTCCTTACCCTCCTCAGAATTTGAACGGATACAGCGACTGAGAAATTGAAGAAACATAATTCGAAAATATTGAAGCCACAGAAGAAGATAACACGAATGCAAATATCCTTTCAATGCCATCCAGGAAGAAGCAAACTTATGGAATCAACATCAACTAATTTCTTGCCAAAGAATTTTGACATCAAGCTCCTATTTCTTCAAAACTCCGTAAACGATCGTCGGACGAGGAAGCCGAGCTTTCCTACTGTTGGGTTGAATGTTCAAAGGATAAGAGGAAAGACACAAGTCAAAGTGAAAGATCCTTTTGGAATTCTGCTTACAATTTGGTCAACGAACGACGTTCAAATTGTCTTTTTAGAGCGATTGATTCTTTGAAGCAGTCTTAGAAAAGAATAAATTCCACTTCTCAACTTTGAAAAGAAATAATTGCTAACTATAACGAAGCTCATAAGTGTTGTGATCGATGAATTCCGTTTCGTATTTTGATATGTAACGCGAATCAAAAGTAGAACGATTTGTTTTAAGAACTTCATCTTCTTCAACAAGCTCAATAATCTCGCAGTAACGATTACAAGCATCCATAAAACCGCCATATGTTTTATGAATTTCTAAATAAGAGCGATATGTTTTATGAATTTCTAAATAAGACCTCCTCACGGGGCAATTAAGATGGTTGTTATGAGCTTCTTTCACCATCTTCCAAAATATTTCATGGCAAATAACTACATCTGTATGCAATATAATATCATGCCACAATCAACGTCAACATATGCTTTCACAAGTACAAGTAACTCCGAAGAAGACCAATTAATAATGTATATTTTTTATATTGAAGTTTAAGTTTAATGTTATGAAGAAATGAAGGAAGCTATTTATAAGTAGTGGTGTATAAATAGTAACAAAAAGTGACATCATAACAGACAATAATATAATTGTTAGTTCCTAAGATGATGGTTTTGATGACAACAAATTAAAATTTATTATAAAATATGTATGCTAACATTTTATGTTGATACATACATACATACATACATACATACATACATACATATGTATGTATGCAGAATTTCTATGCATGTATTGATTATTGAGGATTGTACAATATAAAGATTTGAGATTGAAGACTACGAAGATGAAGAATTCAAGACTGAAGACTCATAAATTTATGTTAAAACTTCATAATCGCACTAACATTTTTATTCATCTTTTAATAATGGGATGAAACCCACAAACTTTCAAAAGTGTTTTTCAAATTCATTTTTCAAATTTCCTTTTTTATTTTTTAGCCTCAAAATTAAAACTATTTTGAATAACTTATTTTTTATTTCTAGATATTTCATGTTTTTAAATATTTTACTCTTTATTATCTTTGTAATTTACTGTTGTTTTTAAATTTCAAAGTTTTAGCCTTAAACTCAAATTATATTTTTAATTTAATTTTCCTATATTCTTGTTATAGTTTTATATGTTAAGTATTTTATTATTTTCAAAATCATTTTCTAGAATGTTTAACAAGTGTTATTATTTACTTATATTATGGTTATAATGTTTTACAAATTTTGGAATTGTTTTAACAAATTTTAAAGTCAAAACTTTAATATAAACTTAAGTTTTAATATCATTTTTATATATTATAAATATATGCTTTTAAATCTATATTATTATTCTATTATATTAATTTGTATTATAGGAAAATAGTTTGTTTAAACTTCAGAATTACCTTGATCTATTTATACATCGTTTCCATTGTTTTTCAGATTTTAAAAAAAATCTGAAGGGATGTCGACATAGGGGGTGGCCAACGTCGATAGGTTGCCGTTTTATTCAAAATTTAAAAGAAAAGTCCATTCGTTTAAGTCTCTTCATAAATGGACGTGGCTATTACTATCCTGTAAGTACCTAACCAGAAACAAATTTTTTAAATAATTTTTATTATCTTCTCAACTACTTCTCCACTCCATTTCCTTTCTAAATTTTCATAATCCTTAACCAAACTCTGCTGAAATTCAAAGAGATTTAAACTAGATCATCTCTAGTTTAATTCTCCGTCTTCTCTCTCAAAGATCTAAGTGCTATTTAGAGTTATAAGATCATTTATAATCAGCAAGAGTATATCGAGTCTATTTATCCTTCTAACAACTTGAAACCTTGTGACCGTGGTCGATAAATCAGTTGGGTGTTATTGTAGCCCAGTAAAATCAGCTAGGTGTGATTGTAGCCCGATAAATTAATTGAGTCTCGCTATACTTCACAAAAAGGCGAGGTGTCCCCACAATCTTGAAATCGAGGGATGTAATATCGACATTTACTTGAAAAGAAATACTATACAACCCTGGGTATTATGGGATTGAATGTTGGGTAGCTTCGAACCAGTATAAAATCCTAGTGTGTTCTTCCCTTTACTACTTATATTTACTATTTGCATATGTGTTTGGTTTTGTGATTGTTTCATATCTGTGATTTTCATCTGATTCTGACAATTCAAAAAGATGTCAGAAAGTTCATAAATTCCATTAAACACTATTCTTCCCCTATAGTGTCAAGTCAGCTTTAAGATCCATAATCTACATTTCCAACAATAATCAACATATTTAGCACAACTACATATAATGGTAATATAATAGTAACATAATCACCATCAACAGCATAATAACAACACCATAGCAAGTAATGATAATAAAATAGTACCATATAAATAATAAGTATGACAATGATAATATAGTAATGTACAAAGATAAAACAACAGTATCAACAACACCAACATAATTATAACGACTACAGTCAATCTACATATCATCAAAGTCAATATCGTCGAGACCTGCTATGTCCTCATCAACATCCCCTCGAGGCCCATGATGGTAGCGCTCCTCACCAGCAATAGTATGCTCCTTAATATGAGCTATCAAATCATCTATGCTATGTCGATGCTCGACATTCATAACTTATATCAAGCCCAACTGCATCACGTAATCCTTATATGAAAAGGAAGTTGGATTTGGGTACTGGGTAAGATGTATGCATGCGAGGAATATCCACATGTCTATCACCATCCATAACTGTGGGAATATTCATAGTCCAACCATAATTTGCTGCCTGCGGTGGAGGTAGAGGATGATATAATTACGTGGTCCGACTCAAGTCTGGAGCACCATGGAACAATAGTAGGTTTGGTAGTTGAGGGTCCAACCAAATCAATGGTCGCGCATGAACCATAGGAGCTGTATACAACGAAGTGTATAATCGACGCCAAAATGTTGCATAGTCTGAACCAGTACTGATAAAGTAATTAGCAGGCCACCTCTCATGATCCCGAGCTGCACCTAAAGCATACTATTATACACCACTAAGGCGTATCTAGATGTGGATCATCATGCACGAAATCACCATCTAATATGTGCCTCAAACAATGTTCCCTATGGAACTAGTAACAACCATTAGTGGGAGGAGATGACTCCAAAGGAAAATGTCTTGTCGAAATCAATACTGCATGAACCACACCCTTATAGGTCAAATAAGGTGAACCCTCATAAGAATGCCAAATGATGATACTCTCTTGTATGGTGCGTAACTTGATTAGATTACGACCCACTGCAAAAATGTGATAGGCCTGACCTCCTTGCATAGGTCTTCAGTTCTAATGACCCCACATGCTAACTTGAGGAAAGCATAAGGATAAAGCAAAGTCCAATGTCAGATAATTCATATTAAGGAAGTACTCGTAGTACCAATACTGTAATACCTGCAAAAATATGTAATGGACATAGACCTCTCCCTAACGACACACTGATGGTCTAAGGAGCGATATAGATATGCTAGGATCGGAGTTTCCCAATCATATAAAACTGAACGATCAAAAGTCAAATCTGCAACTGCTGCTACATGTGCCTGCAATGTGTTTGATAGGTTAAAAAAAATAAGTTTCCTATCAAATATAGAATAATTAGCCATGCTATCTCCAAGAGATGGTTTTTTTTTTGTCACGTACGGTAATTAAATTTGGATTTTCTATCTACTATAACTAACCCGCAATTGTAGTCCACAAGTCAACCTATCGTGGAAGTCGAAATGAGGCAGTAGGGACGAATGTTAGAGTGCTGATAATGCTTATCATAAGGTAACATTTCTCCCAATCCTACCAAAATCCTGGTAAGGTGGGTAAGGTCTAAATGGGTGAAGCCTAACTTTCCTAACCCGAAATAAAACATATGAATGGTCTTCCACCAACAGGAGGCTAACGCCCCAATCAACCGAACATCTGAATTTAAAAGGTTTATTATACCTAAAAACTTAATTTATGGTTAAGTGAAGCTATTTGGATGACAGTTAAGTGAACCATTATTAATGAAATTACCAAGTCCCACTTCACCTAGAAGTGCATGTATAATGTCTTCCGTATCATAATTGCAAATAATTGCACAGAAACGAATAATGCTTGGCCAAGAGCCAAGCATTCTGTCTTACTGTGCCTAGTTATTAATGAGAAAATATTTAAATTTCTAATCTAAATAAAGTAAGTATTATTGTTAAACAAAAGTACATAACTTACATAATCTTCAATGCACGTGCTTACATGCTCTTCTTCGTTGGGTGCACACAAAAATTGCTTAATACGTTGTCAGGTCCTAAATTCTGATCAATAATCGGATCAAGCTCTACTTTCCGCATAGCTCATTGTAACGATACAGATTTCGCTTGGACCTAATCGTACGCAAAATCGACCAAGATCGTTCAAAACCCGGATACGCTAACTCTGGGCATACCACACATCAAAACAAATAACAGAAGACTTTTATAAACATCATAATAATGTTACATCAGAGTACATAATATATCAGAGTACATCAAAAAAAAAATACAACGGAAGATTAATTTACAATAAATGTAATACAATGCAGCGGAAACAAATAAAATAACACAACGGAAGACTATCAATACTCTGGACACAGCTTTTCGCTTCGATACAGAATCCTATGAAAAGAAATATCTGCGAAAACCCAAACTACTAGCTGCCCGTGTGGAAAATAAGGACACCCAAAGTTTAGGTTAAAACAATAAACTTCGAGTCAGTCATGAGAGTGGTGTGAAAACTCAAAACAATTATTAAACTTTACTTTAAAAGTGGGTAAATCATTGGACCACGCCATATAACACGGAACGGGTTTACCCCAATGAATACCAGTGCATAAACAACAACTAATAATAGTCATATGGATCTACAATGCATCAATCAACATGCAATTTTCCAATCTACCCATTTAGATTAATTCTCACACTTAGATTTTCCGAATCCAATTCACTCTACAGAAATTATTTCTTTGGACTTTATTTCCCGATTCTTATTTCAAATCATTTGAAACACATATCTAGCTTTTATATCAAAATAGATTTCACTTCGGGATCTCAAACCAAAATCTTTGAAAATATGAATTTCAAAACATAACAATGCATACAAACAAGTATGCAACCAAATATCGGTCATGTTCCCTCAGACAAGGCTGTATGCGCCTTACCAACTCGATATATATATATATATATATATGCACCTCCCTTGATGGAGCAGGCTACACTGACGATGCACCATCCCACACTCTGGGGAAAAGCATACACTGCCCTCACACTTTTAGTCGCTCTCGGGTCACCCGATCTTTAGCCACATACTAAATCATTTTATATCCCGAAGTGGGGAAAATCATTTCATAACATAATAATCACAAGTAATTTCAAACTATAGTACTTCACATCAGCAATTCACACATATGATCAGTCACTATTAATCATATAACCTTTGAGCTCGTACGTCTCAAAGAAGTGTGTTAAGCAAGAGAATAAATTCTCCGCCACCAAGCAGATATGTTATCAATAGCAACTAATCGGATACGCGATGAACCACAATGTAAAACACATAATACATTTTCAAATCACTTCGAAATCACCAGGTTTAGCCCTCGAAATCCTTTCCATTTTATAAAACATTTTATAAAACGTTCCCTGTCCAAAATCGAGAATACTATTCTTTATACTTAAGAAATCACATTTCAAAATCATTTATTAAATTTTGAAGTAAACAACATCTCTAAACACCTTATAGTCAAATCGTGAAGTGTTTCACAAGGTGTTAGCACATAGATATTTTTACCCAACCCAATGCTAAATGTAAAAGCATATTTTGCTCATAAATGGTCGAGCACAACCCAAACAGTCAATCCATCACAATCAATATCAGCAACCAAGTATATTTGGTTCAATCACATTTCATGTTTTGGTAATTTAATTACCATCTATACATTCACAATCTAATTAAAGATTTATTAAACTCCAACTGGTTTCAATCTCTAAAATCATTTCTTATTGATTGTTCAACTTTCTGGAAATTAATCTTTCTTTAACTGGGTTAAATAACCAATGTCATTTAAATACAATTAACGACAAACCCAAAATCCAATTCGATATTAAATATAAGTCTCAGAATAGAAATTATATCGGCTTATATTCAATTCAAATTCTGAAACCAACGGATATCGTATTGGAATAACGATATCAATATCTTCCAAATTCACACAACAGTATCCGTATAATCACGGAATCCAATATCGAAATATTCCGAAGATTATTTCTATTCAAATCCATTTCAATTTATATATTGGAAAATTCTGGTTATTTTAAAACCCCTTTTTTTCAAGTCCAATTTATTTATTTAAAAATAATTGGATTACTATTCTAGTTAATAACTAGTTCATTTTGATTAATATATATTTTTATCTTTACAAATATGGAATTTTTCATCCAAATTCTTTCCAAATCATATATTATGATTTTACCTAATTTTTCCATATTTTTAATAATTTAATTAAGGCCCTTTCATTCGATTTCCATAAACGGTCATCGAACTGCATTTACAACGACCTTTTCCAAATTTGATTTGGACATAAATCCAAATCCAATCGTTAGATTTCAAATCTCTTATATTCGTTGGAAAGCTCTTTTCGATACGAACCCAAGGTTTAGGTTTTAGGAGAATCCGACGGTTGGATCTCCAGTAATGTCAATCCGAAGTAAATGGCTGAAATTCGCGAACAGTCGCTGCGCGGCGCGTTCTATTCAGGCCATTAAGTATATATAATATATATGTTATATATATTTCTTCTATTTCAATTCAAATCATATTTTATAAATCGTTTATAAATTCATTTTAAAACGATTTCAACTTCATTTTCAATTTTAAATCAAAATTGAATATTCCATTACATGACAACTTTATACAGTGTATATACATGTTAAAAATTATATTTTTAACGATCCAATATTTATTTCAATACATGACAATTTTATTCATAACATATTCCTATTAAAAATTATATTTTTAACGATCCAATATTTATTTCAATACATGAGAATTTTATATATCTCACATATATATATATATATATATGTTAAAAACAATATTTTTTAATGAACAAATATTTATTCCATATCATGACCATATTATATATCGCATATATATGGTTTATTCTTATTTCATATATATATTCTTCACATTTTATATATATGTTTTATTCATCGCATATATATTTTTTATTCCTCGCACATATACTTTTTTATTCATCACATATGTATTTTTGTTCCTCGCATATTTTTTTTATTCATCACATATATATTTTTGTTCCTTGCATATATCTTTTTTTATTCATTACATATATATTTTGTTCCTCGCAGATTTTTTTTTTTAATTTATCACATATATATTTTTTATTTCTTGCATATATCTTTTTATTCTAACTTAACATATTAAAAATGTCATTTTTAATGAAAAACATGTTTAACATAAATTCCTTTTTATTTTAACTTAACATATTAAAAATGCCATTTTTAATGACAAAACATATATTAACATGTAATTATTTTTTTACTTCGCTAATATGTAAATGACATTACACTACAAGAAAACACTGATTTTGCGTCTGATTTTAGAAGCGGAAATTTCCGTCGCTAATTTGCGACGGATTTCCAAGAGATCTGCGAGGGATAGTTTCTTGGTTTTTCAATTTTCTTTTGTTTTTAGTTATCATCGTCGCCTTGTTTAATCTCTCGCTAATCCGCTGCTATTTGCGACTATTTACCAACAAAAATTTTCCGCTGCTATTTTCCGCTGCAAATAGAGACAGAATACCGACGGATATATTTTGAAGGTATTTTGCAGCAGAATTCCAATGTATTTGCAAGAGATATTTATGCTATTCTTATAAAAGATGCTTTTGTGTTATTTTTTTTATATTTATCAACATATTTAATAATTAATAATTAATTACAATTTGATATTTAATTTTTTTTATTGTTCGATAATTACTTTTATATAGTCAATAATCACAATAAAATGATTTGTATTATTGAGTAATAATTAATATTAGTATTAATAATAATAATTACAATAAAATTATTGAAAACTAAGACTAATATTTCATATTTAACATTTAGTAAATACTTTTTAATAATAATGATTAATAAACAATCTTTGATACTTAAAAAGAAAATTCATTATTTAAAATATGTATTTAACAATTATAATTGATCATTATTATTTAATAACAATTATAATTGACCATTATATATTTAGTATTCATTATTTAACAATCTTTCCTTATTTTGTTTTGGAACATCTATACGGCTGATTTCCATTCCGTGGATTCAACCGCTGATCTTTTTTTTTTTTTTTTTCTTATTTCCTTATTTCCATTTCGTGCATTCAATCGTTGTTTGCCTCTTTTCATTTCAGCCGTCCCTCCACTATTTTTCGTTTCCCTCTCTCTCCTCTTTTCGTTTCTGCCGCCGCTCTACTTTTTCACGTTTCCCCTTCTCTCTTTCCTAAACCCTAAATCAAATTCGTCAGCTAACCGATTAAGGCAACGAAGACGTCGACTTGATTCCAATTCGCATTATCGTTCGTTTGTGGGGATTCCAAACTTCATTACTGGGTGAGGGTTTTGAAGCACTGCGGTAGTGAGCTATCGACTTGATTCCGAAGTCAAATTACCAATTTCTGGGTGAGCTAACTTAAGCTAAACTTTCACTTTTGGTATTTGCAGTTAAAGCATCATCGACATATATGTTCCTTCCAACTAAGTTGCTTTCTCCTAATTATCGGACCAGGCTGAATTAGGGTGGTAAATCACAGTTTGATTACTCATTAATAAAGGTACTACCACATTAATTCTTTTTAAATATTTAATCTTTTCATTAATTCTTGCTGCATTGGCGGTGCTTCTCGATAAATATGTATTATCTGTCATGTTGGCTAGTCTAAGTAGATATGATATGTATATTAAGTAGCTAGATTGTGCTGGCAAATATTAACTGTGATAGTATTAAATATATATATATATATATATATATATATATATATATATATATATATATATAATTAACCCAGTATTTTGAAACTGTGGAAACCGGTAATGTTTATAACGATAACGTGTAGTCTTAACAGAAGAACAGTACCCTTAGTTATGATCAAGAGTCAAGATAGATAGCATAACGTGACCCACATATTTACATGCATAATTACAGATTAAAAATCTAGTTATAACATTTTTATTTTACTTCTCGTCTTATGGAAAACAACAAAAACACGAAAAGTAATTCATCTTCTTCGTCATATTTTCACTCTTTTTGTATTTTATGATTAGTATTGAAACCTCGAAACATAATATGTTAAACGAACTAAACCGTTTTTGGTTTTTGTTATTTCAAAAGGTTTTCAAATTTAAAATTCTAAGAATAGGATAAAGAGAAATGCTATCAACGTTTAAAGTATTTGCTGATTTTAGGATTGAATTCCATAATATGCTATTTTCAAATTTTATGATCTGTACTTGTTTGTCCGTAATATGTTGGTTGAATCATGCAAATATAGTACTTATTGCATTTTAGTTAATGTATTGATCAATAATTGTTCCATGAAACTCTGTTCATTTCTAAAAGAAAATTAATTTAAATATGTATTAGGTGTCTTCTTTCTAATAAAATTATCGCTTAAATATCTAATGTGTACTAGTAAAATTAAAAATATGATATTTAGGCTCAAAATTTGAATATGCCCATGCTAAGAAATAAATTACATGATGCGATATTTGGCTGCAATTAGAGCTTTGAATGGTGCTTTGATATATTGTTATTATCTTTAATTCAAAATATTGGTAGAAAACCTAACCGGGAGCATTGATTACATGAATGAGCATGTGTTTACATTTTCTTTTACGTTTGTAATGATTTTCTCTAAATTAGTACCACTTTCAGGTTAGAGACGGTTTACATGAGATCCAGAAATGCGACTTATTACACACACATTAGTATAAATGTATAATGCAATCGATTGTGTTCAAAAACTGAAAACGTGGTGAATTAATTTTGTTTGAATTCATTTCTTCTTCAATGTTTAATTTATGTCGACCTTTTGGTGAAAGTCCATCCAAGGTAGATGAATAATGATATTATACAAGAACCGCTGGTGTGCTAATAGGAAAAAAATGATTGATAAGCAAAGAGCAGCTAAATAATTGTCCATCTATTGTAGCTTTATCATGTATTATTAAGAACTAAACCCATTCGTTAGTTTCAAATCGTAAGTTCATTGTACCAATCTTATGGTACATGTTACAATCTACATGCTGGATCTCAAAGAGTATTGAAAACTGAATATTTAGACTGGATGAAAAGATAGACGATTTAATGGTTTGATGATATTCATCCTTTTAATTTATAATGTAAGTTAGCATGGAAACCATTTTAGTCAGCGTTTTTCCGATAAAATTGTCTTTGATCAAGATAAAAACTATGATCATGCATGATTTTATTTTTTATTTTTTTGGATGGTCTTTACTCAGTGATAATACATGGTTAGTGATATCAATTTTTCAGATGTTTATGTGTTTGCTAAAAATTATACTTATGAACTAATGTTGAATTGCATTAATTGAAATAACTAATAAGATAATTACAGTTTTCATAACCATAATCGGCAAATTTTGGGATGTGTGCATTACCTTTGTCATGTCTATAATTAATATCATAAGTCAAATTTTCATCTGTTTGTATGCTGAAGGTATTCTGATAATTAATACTGATGAACTAATGTTGAATTGCATTAATTGAAATAACTAATAAGATAATTACAATTTTCCTAAACATAATCAGAAAATTTTGGGATGTATGCATTAATTTTGTCATGTCTATAATTAATATCATAAGTCAAATTTTCATCTGTTTGTATGCTGAAGGTATTCTGATAATTAATACTGATGAACTAATGTTGAATTGCATTAATTGAAATAACTAATAAGATAAACTACAGTTTTCATGACCATAATCGGCAAATTTTGGGATGCATGCATTACTTTTGTCATGTCTATAATTAATATCATAAGTTAAATTTCCCTTTTTTTTTTTACAACAGAATGCAGCACTAAAAGAAATAGCTATAGAACCATATGTTAACAAGAACCATCACAAAGAATAGCATACTGATGCAAAATATTCTTTAGAATTCTTAATAAAATTACTGCATGCTGGTGTAACGATTCCTTGTGACTCAGTTCACCCCAAACAGATGTCCTTCATTCATCCAATACTCAAAATATAATTGAATTCTAAAATTCGTATCACACAGAAAAAGCATCAAATGTCTTTTCTGAATAATGCAGATGGCCATATCTTTAGCATATGAGAACATATAAGTTGGAAATAAAGATCCATGCTTGATTTCATATAGCCGTTGCCTATTAGTTCATGCTAATTTGATCCTCGAGCCCAATCAACAAAATCATCCAAAAGTACAAGTCTCTTCATCATAATTGTCAAGAGAAGGAAAATTTATCTCATTAGCAAATCGAAGAAAACTCATCCACTGATCCTTACTAATTGCTTTGTAATCCTGTTGCACCTTAAGGTATTCAATAAGTTTGTCTACTAAGGGGGCAGATAAATCTCCTAGTAAAAGCTTTAACAATTCAAAAACACTTTCCATGTCAATAGTTCTCTGTTTGTCCTCTGTCAAGCAGTAAGTGAATGCGTACGAATATAAATCACCGGTATTGGCCTTCGTCAACTCTTTCTTTTGGGCGTTTAATGCCATTCTTAAACTGATAATACTCTTTGCTTGAAGTGATTCCATGCCTTCATGCCATTCATTCAGAGTAAAATATCCTTGCCTCTGAGCTTTTGTTTTCCAAGCAAGAATGAGTATTCTGATGTCAGTGTGCTCTATTCCCAAAGCAGAGCACAACGATTGAACTCCAGGTTCAATAAGACCAGATGACTGATCCGCATACTTGAAGAATATGCTGTCATATATGGTTGACTTCTCGCCATCAGTAGCTGTAGAGTTTTCTGAAGATTTAGTTTGCTTCTTCTTCTTTCTCCCCATAGTTTAAGCTCTAAGGAAAATTATGATAAAGACACGGACGAGGATCGCCGCAAACAAGTTGCCTCGAATCAAACCAGAACTGACAAAACAAGGCGCAGTCCAGAGACATCGGTCAAGTCTTCCATGGTTGGAAGAAGCCAAAGACAAACCACAAGCCATCCCCGAATCTACAAGAGCTCCATCTCCAGATGCTCCCTCTTACAGGTGGGAAGCGCATCAAGGAGCCGAAGTCCAGACCGCAGCGAAACTCCAGCTGAACCAAGTCCAGGACCTAAGAGAAATAAGATCTGCACTGATAGCAAACAACGTAAGTCCCGGGGGGGGGGGGGGTGTCATAAGTCAAATTTCCATCTGTATGTATGCTGAAGGTTTTCTGATAATTAATATTATCAAAGTGCACATACATTTTGAATTTTGTCTGTACTAGTTTCTTTCGTATTGATTCTTACGCCTACCATCATAAACAACAAGGTGTAACCATTGTCTTTTTTTCTTCCAAAGGAATCTACAAGTATGATTAAACACATAATTAATAAAGAATCAGAGTTCACATTCAATTTCAAAAACTAATGGGACATTTTCATGACCATCATCCTACTGTTTTCTTATACATATATGATTTATCGAAGTAGCTGTCATCATTTATCATTTTCATCTATAGGGTGTTTCTCTCAGAAATATGTTTCTAACGTTTCCATAGAAAGACTATATTTGATTCACTTCGAGAGGCGACCAATGACGACACATTGGAACTGCCTCCAGAGACAGCTGATGACATATTTGATTCACTTGTGGTGCCAAATGCAAAAAAACATTTTTATCCTGTTGGGAATTTGGAGGTACTTCAATTTTTTTTCCTATTTATACATCGAATTTCTCATAAGATGCAATTTCATAAATTGCTCACATAATCTTGCATGAAAAATGCCTTCGGAAAAGTTTGATAAACTCTTCAGGCCTTGTTCTCCTATTAATTAGATTCTAAAATGAATCGAACCTAGAGTCGGCACTTGAAATAGTCCTAATTGACTTCCTCCCTTCTATTTAGTTAACTGTTACTTTCTGAAAAGAAAGAGCTGCCTGCATTCTGTATTAATGTTTTTTAAAATTAACATGTAACCTGTTTTAGTTTACATTGGTGCATGGATTTCATAAAAACCTGCATAGTCCTAATTGACTTAGTTAACTACTACTTTCTGAAAAGAAAGAGCTGCCTGCATTCTATACTAATATTTTTTAAAATTAATATGTGACCTGTTTTAGTTTACATTGGTGCATGGATTTCATAAAAACTTGCATAGTCCTAATTGACTTCCTCCAGTCTACTTAGTTAACCACTACTTTCTGAAAAGAAAGAGCTGCCCGCATTCTATATTAATGTTTTTTAAAATTAATATGTAACCTGTTTTAGTTTACATTGGTGCATGGATTTCATAAAAATTTGCTTATGAAGTTTCAAATGCGAACATAATGGGAAGTATTAGAGGGAAGAAACTGTTAGCAGAATGGTTTAAATTAAGGTTATTTTTGTTAAAAATAAAGTGTATTGTAACATTATGGCAAAGGAATTACGTTTCAGTTTTCAATATTATGTACATGGAAAGCTAGCCTGTGGCAAATGAATACTTGATTATCATTTATTTTTTCATTAAAAGAAATCTTACTATTACATTACACTTTATATACGGACGTATTTCTTATATATTTGTATATTGCTTTCATGTTCTCTATTATGGATCTTTTTAATATTGTTATTCCTAGTATCTGACATTGTAAGTAACTCTGCAGCAAATATATTACTATTTTTTGTCAAACTAATTTTTTTCTTCTATATTTTTATATTTTGAATAAATAAATTTACGGACGGATTTTTCCTTACCGTTATACGGTTATACTAGTAATTATGGATATATGTACATCTGCTTATGGTTAATTAAGCTTGAAATAATCTACCTAAGGCTATTGTCGAAATCATATCTATGTCTACTATTCCCACTAATGAGACAGTCATAGATTTCTTTGTGCCCAATGGAAGTGCCATCAAAAGCGGCAATTTTCAAATTGTTTGAAATGCCTTGGTTACACTACCCATTGACTTTGATTTTGTACTTTTCTTGTACATATAGTGCGTATATAAACCTACAGGCACTTGATGTATCTGAGTTAAGTTTAGCTAGATCCTTATAACCCAACAAAAATAGGAAAGGCTGGCAGGAATTTGAGTAAAGAAATTCCTGCAAAGTTAAGCAATTTATTGGAAAGGTCGCTTATGTGTTTGCCTAGGCACAGTCTAATATGGTTGGAATTGATCCATTGTTTAATTAATTTCCATGCACTTTTCATTGATTCGTATGCATATCTAGGATGTTAGAAGAGACGTTCTCTTGATCAAGAAACATATGTTTTTTTAAAAAAAGGGGGCTAATTTTCAGTGCTACATATACATATACATGCATTTATTTCCAGTGTAACTCGTTGGCTGTGTTTCCATGTTGAATAACTGCAGAAGCGGGGGCCGATCGTTGTTTATTAAGATTCGGTTTGTAGTTCAACCCTTGTGGTAACCTTCACAAGTTCGAGTGTAGGCGTGTGTGTTGGATGGAAACCCTTAAGTAAAGACTTTAGAAGTAAAAGGATATTTGCAGAACACCCTAAAATACATGTGATAATGTTAAGCTTAAATGCACATGACTACCATATATTAAACCTGTACTCACTTACCAAACTTTGAATAGACTCATACCTTTTTCCTTTTCCACCACCATGGGATAACATATTAGTAGAATTTAGTTATGTTTTGAGAAAATAAATATGTGAATGCCTTTTTATTATGCTAATACAGTTGCTCCAGTACAAACTGTGAATGAATTGAGAACTACTCATGCTCATCTTGTCTAACTCTATAACATTGGCTAATATAACATTGTAATCTCTTTACAACTTCCCTCTTCTCAACGTTGAAAATGTCAATGTGTTGACAACGAAGATGATGTTCATGAGCTACAAAAAACCGTTGAGGAAATGCGCTTAGAGCTCGAGAACGAGAGAGCAGAGCGGATTAGGATTGAGGCAGAGAGAGCGTGAACGAGCTAATTGTCAAAGACTTGAGGAAGAGCAGGCAAGGCTTGCACAACAACAAAAAGCAGATAGAGAAAGCTTTCAAGCACAAAAGAAGCACGTGATGACAATGCTTCAGAGAAATGATGAATGTGATTATGAAGATCCTTCACCGTCATCATCATGAGTTACTCGGGTATGGTAGCTGGATATATTTTGTTGTAAATGCTTCTTTTATGTGGTTTTTTGTATGGGTATTATGAGTAAGGATGATGGTTTTGTATGAAATACCACTAGCACTAGCTGAATAGTTTTGTTAGTTATAATTCAGTCTAGTGTATGTATGAATTGATGAATGATTGTGTACGATATTGTTTTTTGTATGGAATATTAGCTCTAATAAAAAAATATTGTTGTGATAAAAAAAAATTAACAATTGCATTTCCTTTTCTGTTAATGTTGCTGACTGGTAACGACGATAGTTGGAAAATAATAATAATATATAAATAGAATAGAAAGGGAACACCGACGGATTTTTTTATCAAAATCGACACTAAAACGTCGCTAATAAGAAACCGACTTTTAAAGATAGCGACGATTTACCGACGGATAACTGGAATGCAAAATATTTGTTATATATTTTCGTTGGTAATCCCTTGCTAAATAGCGTGTGTTTAGCGACGGAAAAATATTTAATGATTTTATTATGTTATATATATCCGTCGGTAAAACGTCGGTGAAATAATTTAAAATAAAATGATAATAAATCATAAAACGACGGTTAAGTGACGGAGAATCGACGCTAAATTCCGTCGCAAAATTGTGCCTAAAATACCGACGTGTTTTTTAACGACAGCTGAATTCTGCTGCAAATCCGTCGCTAATAGGCCATTAGCGAGGGATTACCGACAGATTTTTCCGCTGCAAAAACAGTGTTTTCTTGTAGTGTTATTCTAATGAATCAATACATATTTAACAAATGAACATTTTTCTATCAACATCGCTAACATGTAAATGACATGATTTTAATGAATCAAAACATATTGTTATTTTTCTACTTTGCTAATATGTAAATGATAATGTTTTAATAAACAAAACATATATTAACAAATGATCATTTTTCTACTTTGCTATCATGTAAATGATTACATTTTAATAAACAAAACATGTGTTATCAAATGATCATTTTCTACTTTGCTATCATGTGAATGATTACATTTTAATAAACAAAACATGTATTAACAAATGATCATTTTTTTACTATGCTAACATGTGAATGATTATATTTTAATTTAACAAAACATGTATTATCAAATGATCAATTTTCTACTTTGCTAACATGTAAATGATTATGTTTTAAACATTTTCTTTAAAACATGATTCTTTTAATGAATCGATAATACAATAAAAATACAATTTTTATGGTTAGCCTATTTTATTCGAACAATGAATATTTTCAATCGTTCCTACATATACAATAAAAATGTATATTTTTATTGTTAACATGTTTTATTTCAAACAATGAATAATTTTTTTATTCATACATACAATAAAAATGTGATTTTTACTGTATAAACATTTTCTTATCAAACCATGAATATTTTTAATGATTTAAACATACAACAAAAATGTAATATTTTGTTGTAAAAATAAAATAAAATTATCTTTTAAACATGAATATTCTATTTTCATATATACAATAAAAATATGATTTTTATTGTATACACATTTTTTTATCCAACATGAACATTTCATTGATTCCTACGTACAATAAAAATATGATTTTTATTGTATAAACATATTTTATCAAACATGAATATTTTATTGATTCATATATACAATAAAAATATGATTTTTATTGTATAAACAATTTCTTTTCAAACACGAACATTTTATTGATTCATATGTACAAAAAAAATATGATTTTTATTGTATAAACAATTTCTTTTCAAACATGAACATTTTATTGATTCACATATACAACAAAAATATGATTTTTGTTGTATAAACAAATTCCTTTCAAACATGATCATATTTTTCTAACATACACAATTCAATCCAGTCATTCATCGCAATCACAAACAATCAATTCAAAATTTATACAACATATGTATGAATTTTATATAGCATACACATAAATTTCACATAGCAATCAACAATTAATTTTATTTAAATTAGAGATCTCATATTGGTTTTACTCCATTCTGGTATGCTCCATGTTGTAGATATTGATCTCACGATTCCAACGCTTCTGATTTCGCGAAATTCTGTTTCCGATTGACCAAAATATAAGGGTTCAAACCTTGAATATGTTAATTGGTCATTAGCTTAATTAAATTACACTAATTACCCTTTTCAATTTAATTCTCTCCCGTTCAAAGCTTCAGGAAACAACCAAATCCAACGCTTCTCCCAATTCCCTGAACCGCGCACCTCCCTCCATTGATCGAAGCATCATCGGACGCTGGCAAACGGAGTGTCGTGGCCTCCTCTTCAACTGCCATGAACCCTGATGCTCTCGCCGCCGCCTACCCCCATTAAATTCGCCACGAACGCCGCCGACTTCAACAACATTTCAGGCCGCCAGGGCGAGCCATTCTCGATCACCACCGGTCAAAAGCTCTATCTTGTTCCCCTCTTTAATTTTCACTTTGAAATGCTAATCTAATTTGTATTTGTTTGGTCGCGATTTGAGGGACAAGTTTCGAACCATTTCAGTCATTGAAAGAAAAACAGGCGACGGACTAAGTAAACAAGAATTAGGGTTTCTCTAAATTCAAGGGGTATTTATATAAAATATAATAATATTTAATTCAATAATTTCTCAAACGTAAGATTAAACGCTCCAAACTCCAAATGAATCCCAACGACTATCGCCCGTAACCAAATACCCCCATTTCGGACACAATGGAATATGTTCCATAAGCCAATTCGATCATTTCGATCTGTTTTTCTTTAAATTAAAATATAAATCAATATATATTGAATTCAAACGTACATTTTAATTTAACGAGGCCACATACTAACTCCAAAAATTACAGAAAAATTATATCTAGCTTTGTTTTGATGATACGGTCCTAACAAAACTAATTTCGTCGAATTTGGAGGCCGTTTGAAAAATGGTCATTTTCCAGTCGATTAAATTCAAACTGAAATTGACAAAACACATTTATATTTACTGTGCTCACGTATTAATTCCAAAAATTATGAAATTTGAAATATAGCAATAATTTGACCTTCCGGATCCAACAAAAGTGGTTTCGTCGAAATCGGAGGTCGTTTGCAAAATGGCTATTTTTAAGGGCTATATATATTATATTAAAATTCCATAGCGACTAATTTAAATTTTAAACTGGACATAACTTTCAATTCTCGTTATGAAATCTGGATTTTTCACATTCGTTAGAAAGATATAGTTAAACAGATTCAAATATTTCTTGTTCTGTTGAAATCCGATTTATTTTGAATTCTGTACATTCATTTAAAGTTTAAAATCTAATTTTCAAACTGGCGCGCCATTTTAGGCTTGTTTTATAACTAAAATAAATTTTTACGTTCTAACTTCGATTAAAATAAATTTTTAGTCGTTATTATTTATAATAAATCATTTTAAATATTTAAAATTCATTAAAATAGCTAAAATAAAAAATTTAATTTTTTTCAGAAATTCCTGGTTGTTACAATCTCCCCCACATAAAATCTTTTCGTCGTCGAAAGGAAACAGAGCTGAATGTTGTTTAACTAACCAACTCAACTTTCATTCTGGCTTTCATTCTTCAACTTTTCAGTTTCTAAGAATTTTCTAATTCCTCAATTCATTTCAATATTTGATTCTATTCAGCTAAATTTACCTTTCATTTACATATTGATTTCAATAATTTTATTAGTTAAACTAATAATTAAACAACACAACCGATAGTCAATTTGTTGATTAGCTTTTCAAATATATATCTATTATATATTCAAAAATCATATTTTCAAAAATCAAATTATATATATATATATAATCACTAATACGTTAATTATAAACTTGTCACTCTCAACTCATTCTAGGGCATTTCTAACTCCATCTCTAACGAGTTTTCTCATTCTAGGATACTACTGATCCTATCTCTAATGAGTATTCTTTTATAGGGTATTTCTAATCCTACCTCTGATGAGTCTTTTTGTAACGAACATGGATATTCGACCCCGAAAATCGACACAAAACACCTTGTCGAACATTCAGCATCAAAAATACCGGAACGTTATTAGAAAGAAGTTAGAAGGTGTGATAGGAAAGAAAGAAAATTAGAATAGAAGAAGAAGAAGAACCAACACGACACAGAGTCTCACAGCGCAGTGAAACTAAATATAATATGTAAATAAACTTTATTGAGAGCTTGAAATAATACCTACAACATCAGACTACATCAATACACCCCGACAATTATAATAGTTTGTCCTCGTATACATCACACAGCGGAATACTACTAGATAATATCATACGTCTGAGCACCTTCAGCTCGTCTTTGGACTTCACATCATCCGATAACCTGAACCTGTATGACCCGGTCTAACCCGAGCATTACAAATACCGGATCAGTCTGGTAAACCAAAGTGAGAAAAACTCAATTAAGTTTAGGGGTACCATCCAACTTGATTTTAATATGCAAATCCTTTTGAAAGAAAAGGATAATCGTAAGGCCAAATCCACACATAAATACGGACGGTTTTTACCTTACGATAACACAAAACAATTTGGAAATCAATATCTTATTCTGATATTATAATAGTGTCTAAATACAAATAAATAGAATCTAGCAGAGCGCTTGCATCTCACGCTCCACATATATAGTATACAAATAAAACAGCGGGCGCTTATTGGAGATTGGGTTCTGACTATGATAAGGTATGGAACTACCTGCCGATAGTGTATCTCTAGAGGCGAATACACTGGGTTCAACAAGAATGTCTTGCAACCCGGCCCACACATGACCGACCACTCATTTCGCTTGAGTGTTTCGAATGTATAACACCAACGGTTGGGTGCGACCCACCGTTTCGCGAAAAAGGACAGCATCGAAATAGAATCAAGAAGCAAATAGATTTTCTCTAGATAAGTGATTACACATCCTAATGGGAGTGACCCACATTGCCATGCTGCCTCCC
Organism: Allium sativum; assembly: GCA_030737875.1. Classification (NCBI taxonomy): domain Eukaryota; kingdom Viridiplantae; phylum Streptophyta; class Magnoliopsida; order Asparagales; family Amaryllidaceae; genus Allium; species Allium sativum. The sequence continues at coordinate 575,565,843 of CM060921.1, read as the reverse complement.
CGATTTTTGTCATTTCCCAATTGATGAGGCTTGAGGTTGTAATCGACTTTTGGAACATCTGGCCACCCTTCACATCGTCCATACAAGTTATCCAGGAACAGGATGAACCGAAGGCATCCTCCTACTGCATCCAATATAGGAATCACCCAGTGGATCAGTAGCGAGTAGTCCTTGCAATCTGTAGATTTCAATCCTGACAGAATCATTGTCAAAATATCTCTAGGGATCAGCTAGAGAAATCCAACAACAGTCCTTCCATTCATGAAGATTTACGGTCTTCAATTTCTCCATCTCGATCACCATCTTCCACGTTTTCGTATTCATTGGTTGGAATGGTTTTCGAATATAAATTCGATCTCGGTCTTTCCGTACCACAACGCGTTGAGTATGATTTTGATAGTCGATTATTTAACTATCAAAATAAACAACTATAAAAACAAAATGAATCCATTGGTTTATAAACAACGTCACTTGGCCATTCAAAATAGTATATCAGTTTTTATATATTATTCTCAAATCATTTTAATATATACGTAAATATTCTCAAATCATTTCATTTATATACCTAGGAAAAATATCTTAAAATCATATCCAGTTTTCCGTTAATTACCACTTCAATACATTTGTTATCACATTACTTATTATCTGTAATTACATAATCGATTCAACTTACGATTGTAAAACCATCATTATGAAGTCTTCTTTTGTTTCCGTTATTCGAAAACTTTGCTTTTTAGAATAAACTCATTCCAAAATTCACCTCCTTTGAAAATATCGTTATATTTTCACAAATCTTTTTTATTTCTTTTGTTATGGGAATATCATTTCTATTCTCAAGCTTCTTTTAATTTCCTTTAAATCCCATTTATATATTTCCAAACTCTTCAAATAACGTTACACTATTACTTTTAAAAAATAAATTACACTAACATCTTTACCATCACAGATAACACCATCCTCCGATAATCCCGAAGTCATTCAAGTTGGGGTATTTAATTACCACTCAGACCTTGATCAACAACGTTCTTATCTTAAGATGATATCAGTTGTAATACCAAAAACCGATATTCATTCCCAATATCAAAACAAATCCCATTTTAATCATATCTTGATGAAATCTCATCTCTTACTAATATAGCGAATTTATATCGCTTATTTTTAACTCAATTCGCCTCCCCACTTTAAATCATATTTAGGTTTCCGTTTCGATGTCCATTTTAAACCTCCATTAGTTTCTAACTGTATATTAGTAAAATAATTCTCTAAATATCAACCCTGAAGGCCGAAACCAACATCAGATCAATAGTCAGAAAATCATTTATCTCAACTTTTCTCCAGATATGTTAGAAAATCATTTATCTCAACTAATCTCCAGATATGTTTTATATTCTTAATTTCATATCCAAGATTTTTATTACATTTATAAACCATTTCTAATAGCTTGTTGCAGTAACACATTCAATAACCCTTGGGTTTTATAACTCCGTTCAACTTGGAATTTATAAAATAAACCTCAATAAGGATTTAATTTAAATTTCGAATTAAACTTAATTTATATTATTAAAAACATCACTTTGCTATAAACAATGGTTTAAAACTTCATAACCCTTCATTTATACATTTTAAGTCCCAAGATACCACTTTGATCATCATTTAACAAATATCAACATTTAAAATGGTTTAATTATTCATTAACTATCCTCATTAAATTGATAACTAATTACATAATTCAATTTCGAGTAACACAGTTGACTTAGTCAACTCTACACAGGATTAACTCATTAATCAAATCTCAGTTCGTTCGTCTTTCCATTTAAATTTAGTTTCAAATTAATTTAAATAATTCCACTTGATTATTATTAAAATAATAGTAATCAAATCAATATAATCTCATTCTAAATTGCTTCTTAAAAACAATTAACCTCGGTTATTAACATCACATTAATATTCGCTTACTTACTTACTAACTTACCAATCTGGTAAATATAAGAATCATCTTTATAAGATCATTTAATAATTGATATGAGGCACGTGCTTCGCACACTGATAGATTTTGATATCAAAAATGGAGATTGGTGGTTAAAGTATATAAGGTGGTTTATTTCCTTTTAATAAACTTCATTTAAAATAATATATTTAAAAATCTATATTCAATTATAAAATAAATTTCATATCTTCTCTTCTATCGATTTACACGGTAAATCGGTCTTTATAAAATAGTGTATATTCAGCCATCTGTTATTTATTTCCCAACCAATATCACTCATTGGTTAATAACCAAACAAATGTTGAATTTGGGTTTAACAATCAATAACCAATTCAATAATCTAATCATATGGGTTCAACAGTTCATATGATGATGATAAACAATAAATTTAACTGATAACAGTCAACTAGTAATAACCATTCAAGCATCCAATTTAATTTAATACGTTTATATTGTTATAAATGTAACCAACAGGGTAAGTTACCTTGTTTGGAAATCATCGTTAGAAATAATGATGTCATTTCGTTAAAATTAAACAACATTTAATTTAAATAATTGATATAACAATAGTTAACAACACCCAAACAATCATCAAATCAACCAACAATTAGCAAACATGGCAAACAAATAATAATCCTGACTTATAAAAATTATAAGTGGGAGAACTGAGTGAGTTTAACTCACCTTGATTTTTTCATCCTGACATTTTTAATAAAATTAAACCCTCATTTAGTTTTATCAAAAATCTCGGTAGCTTCCACTGCTGGCCCGACTGGCTCCATTACATTGTACTTGTTGATACGAGCCGACGTTCCTTGTTTTTGTTAAATCCTGACACTGTATGAACGTGTTATAAATTTAACAAGTTAACTGTTTAATTTAAATTTACTAATCCTTAATTAAATAAGTTAAAGATAATTTCAAAACGAATATATATACTGATCCAATTACCTTCACTCTTCTGCCTTTGAACAGTGATCATCCAACGTTCCTTTGTGCTCAAGAATAAACAAACCTTTTTTTCTACTTTTTCTTATTTCTCTACGTTCTATTTTTAACTGGTCCAAAGCCTATTATTTTTGTATCCACACGTTATTCTCCCACACGTCCCAAATATTTGAACCAAAAACCATAGTGTATTCCTCCCAAACATTTGTGCCTCCCCCATATGCCATCTCAACATAACCCGCCTGTCCCTTTTCTTTTTCTTTATTTTTTTTTATTTGAAACAAAACTGGCCCAAGGCCTACAAAATAAACCCACGCCCTCTCAAAATTTCCCAAACCCGCCTCCTGTTGCTTCATGCAACAATTCTCCATCTTCCCGAAACATAACTCCCTACACGTGCTGATTTGAAGCGCATCCTTTCTCGTTCCTGCATTCGATGCAGACTCCTTCCATGCAATCCCCATTCCCATATCTTACTCGAACCTTCCCTCTTCCTAGATTTTTCCAGTTTTTGTATTCAATTTTTTTATGTAATATGGTTTCACCCTTCCCATATTTCAGTTCATGCAAATATAGGAACTGCTACACATTATTCTTCCTATTCATCTTCTTTTGCTTAATGCTTTAGCTTCTCCTTCCTCAACGCAATAGTCCTTTCTTCCTTGTTTTGAACTGCCGAAAGCTGTGAACTTCAAACCGCCACCATCGCTATCAACTGCACCACCCATCTCGCGCCGGACCACCTGAGATCACCAAAAAGAACGGCGGTCCCAAATCATTTTTAAACCCGCTACAGTAATGTGTTCATCTTTCCAGATTTTGTTTCCAACCCCATACGTTTTCTCCCATCCCCTTCTTAGTATATTTCGAACCTTCCCTTGTAGCTCACCTTCCGCTGCTCACGTTTCTTCAATCAACACTGTAACGCCTTCCCTCACACTTTCTTGTCTTGGCCACCCACGTTCGTCTGACTTCTCGCTCACCACCGTGATCTCATGCGTTCATTTACTTTTTCAGAAGTAATGGGTTCGGTTTCAATAATCTAGAGTTTGTGATTTTACTTAGTGAGGGAAAATTTAGTTTTCTATTTGGTTGCATGAGAGATACAAAAAGAAGAAGTATGCGATGTTATTTATAGGCACAGTAACCTTTGGCACCCAAGTTTTAGGTATTCGTAGTATACTAGATAGGCTGTGCGAAATCTCTTCACTTGAGTTGAAAAAGAAAATAGATGGCTTTAGTTTTGACTTCACTTCCATAACAGTGTTTTTTTCTTACATTTCCAATGTCTATATGTGTTATCTTAATCAGTAGGTAGCTCGAGCATGTACCATAGACAACTTAATGTTAAAGCATATAATAGTTAGGCTTATATATACAATAATATATAAATAATTAGATAGGCAAATGTAATATAGTATAGGTTAGTCTGTGTTTACTCTTCAGGGCATGTGAAGAATTGTACAGCAAGTGGTGAAGGTTTCTACATTCATAAATTTGGATGGGGACTTCACATGTTTTGTACAGTTTCGGGTGGAAAAAAAATCAGTGGTTTATGTACGGTGAGTCATGGGTACACTGAAATAGGTTGTTGTGTCGTTTCAAATAGGATAGGCTTGCTATAGCTGTGTATGATGACAATAGGGTAGCTGTGCCACTTTTCTTTGAGTTGAAGAAATAGGGTCTGTGATGTGCTGTGTACTTAAGCCTAGGGTGTACAGATTTAATTTTCCCAACCATGAAGCTTGTTTAATTTATTATACCCTTTATTTTAGCTTAGCGTGTACACCTTGATTTTCTTATATTAAAATTGATAATTAATTTTACCGCTATGAACGCCAAATTTTAAATATACGCACTGTCATACAAAGTCTTCAAACGTATAGGAAACAAACACATTGCTACGTCTTGACGTTCAGAATTCAATGAAATTAATTTTGTTGAAATTGAACCTCGTTTGCCAAACAACGTTATTTTAAATTTCTATATATATACATCAGTTCACATTTAAATTTTCATCTACCGATAAAACAACTCCAAACTGAGAAACGAACAATAGCAAGCGATACGTTATCCAATAAAATTTGTTTCGTCGAAAACAGAGGGTTGTTTGAAAAATAACAATTTCTAATGCTTATATTATATCGGTATACTATTCTAAATTATAAAAAAATTAAATTAAATAGTTATACATGTTCCAAATAAAATATTAAAAATAAATTTTAATATCCGAATTCAAACAGCCGAAAAATCCGGGTCATTACATTCTTCCCCCCGTAAAAGAATTTCATCCTCGAAATTGCTAATTAAAAAAAATGCTTCAAACTCAAATATTTTCAAAATAATTATTATAGAATATTATCAAAAATATTTTAAGCTTTAAAAATTTACCAAAAATTTGTCAGCACCTCCCCTGTATTGTTCGATCCAAACACTACAGCTCGCCACTCCGGCATCTCATCAATCAAACGAAAATAAAAGTCAAGCGGTTACCTAACTCAGGGATATAAAACCACACCCAATTGATATAATTAAGTTTTACCCATTTGTCAGGCAACTCGAATTCTAATTCCCAAAGCAATGCAATAACATACCTTTCTCTTCCAATCCTGCACTTTACTCAATATCCAATTCCAATAACATATAAAGGGTTAAATCATTTCAGTTTCCTTTCATATTTGATTTCCTTCGAATTCATTATACTGAAATTTATTTTCTAGTTTTCAATTTATTCAATTATTGATGAATTCATATTCTCCCAATCTATTATTTACCAAATATCCAATCATAATCAATGTAACACAATCATCCACATTAACTTATTTTTAAGTTAACTTCCGATTCATTTAATTCCATATATTTAATTTTTTATTCACAAATTCCATACTTTAAATTCTCTGCTGGTTTTATTAAACCATTCAAATTTATAATCCATTTTGAATCCATTCAAATCAACTAACCAATAACCCAATAATTTGATAAAATTATTTTCATTATATATAAAAATATAATTTAGGCAAAATATCTTTGTATAAAATTTACAAATACGCTCTCGTATATATATACACTTAATCTCGATCTAGGGTATTTACTAACCCCATCTCTATCGAGTTATACCACAGAGCCAAGGTTATTTCTAAACCATTGCTCTGATACCACTGTAACAAACATAGATTTTCGACCCCGAAAATCGACACAAAACACCATGTCGAACATTCAGCATCAAAAATACCGGAACGTTATTAGAAAGAAGTTAGAAGGTGCGATAGGAAAGAAAGAAATTTGGAATAGAAGAAGAAGAACTAACAAGACACAGAGTCTCACATCGCAGTGGAACAAAATATAATATGTAAATAAACTTTATTGAGAGCTTGAAATAATACTTACAACATCAGAGTACATCAATACACCGGGACAGTTACAATAGTTTGTCCTCGTACACATCGCACAACGGAATACTACTAGATAATATCATACGTCTGAACACCTTCAGCTCGTCTTTGGACTTCACATCATCTGATAACCTGAACCTGTACAACCCGGTCTGACCCGAGCATTACAAATACTGGGTCAGTCTGGTGAACCAGAGTGAGAAAAACTCAATTAAGTTTTAAGGGTATCATCCAACTTGATTTTAATGTTCAAATACTTTTGAAATCAAAGGATAATCATAAGACCAAATCCACACATAAATATGGACGGTTTTTACCTTATGATAACCCAAAACAATTTGGAAATCAATATCTTACTCTAATATTATAATAGTGTCTAAATACAAATAAACAGAATCTAGCAGAACACTTGCATCTCACGCCCCACATATATAGTATACAAATAAAACCGCGAGCGCTTATTGGAGATTGGATTCTGACTATGAAAAGGTATGGAACCACCTGCCGATATTGTATCTCTAGAGGCGAATACACTGGGTTCAACAAGAACGTCTTGCAACCCGGCCCACACATGACCGACGACTCATTTCGCTTGAGTGTATATCACCAACGATTGGGTGCGACCCACCGTTTCGCGAAAAGGGACAGCATCGAAATAGAATCAAGAAGCAAATGGATTTTCTCTAGATAGGTGATTACACATCCTAATGGGAGCGACCCACATAGCCATGCTGCATGCCCGATTTTTGTCATTTCCTTGTTGATGATGCTTGAGGTTGTAATCAACTTTTGGAACATCTGGCCACCCTTCACATCGTCCATACAAGTCATCTAGGAACAGGTTGAACCGAAGGCATCCTCCTACTGCATCCAATATAGGAATCACCCCATGGATCAGTAGCGAGTAGTCCTTGCAATCCGTAGATTTCAATCCTGACAGAATCATTGTCAAAATATCTCTAGGGATCAGCTAGAGAAATCCAACAATTGTCCTTCCATTCATGAAGATTTACGGTCTGCAATTGCTCCATCTCGATCACCATCTTCCACGTTTTCGTATTCATTGGTCGAAATGGTTTTTGAATATAAATTTGATCTCGGTCTTTCCGTACCACAACACGTTGAGTATGATTTTGATAGTCGGTTATTTAACTATCAAAATAAACAACCATAAAAATAAAATGAATCCATTGGTTTATAAACAATGTCACTTGGCCATTCAAAATAGTATATCAGTTTTTATATATTATTCTCAAATCATTTTAATACGTAAATATTCTCAAATCATTTCATTTATATACCTAGGAAAAATATCTTAAAATCATATCCAGTTTTCCGTTAATTACCACTTCAATACATTTGTTATCACATTGCTTATTATCTGTAATTACATAATCGATTCAACTTACGATTGTAAAACCATCGTTATGAAGTCTCCTTTTGTTTCCGTTATTCGAACACCATGATAGTCACTTTGCTTTTTAGAATAAACTCATTCCAAAACTCACCACCTTTGAAAATATCGTTATATTTTCACAAATCCTTTTTATTTCTTTTGTTATGGAAATATCATTTCTTATTCTCAAGCTTCGTTTAATTTCCTTTATTTCGGAATCCCATTTATATATTTCCAAACTCTTCAAATAACATTACACTATTACTTTTTAAAAATAAATTACACTAACATCTTTGCCATCACAACTAATGCCATCTCCGATAATCCCAAAGTCATTCAAGTTGGGGTATTTAATTACCTCTCAGACCTTGATCAAACGTTCTTATCTTAAGATGATATCAGTTGTAATACCAAAAACCAATATTCATTCCCAATATCAAAACAAATCCCATTTTAATCATATCTTGATGAAATCTCATCTCTTACTAATATAGCGAATTTATATCGCATCTTTTTAACTCAACTCGCCTCCCCACTTTAAATCATATTTGGGTTTCTGTTTTGATCTCCATTTTAAACCTCCATTAGTTTCTAACTGTATATTAGTAAAATAATTCTCTAAATATCAACCTCGAAGGCCAAAACCAAAATCAGATCAATAGTCAGAAAATCATTTATCTCAACTAATCTCCAGATATGTTCTGTATTCTTGATTTCATATCCATGATTTTTATTAAATTTATAAACCATTTCTAATAACTTGTTGCAGTAACACATTCAATAACCCTTGGGTTTTATAACTCCGTCCAACTTGGAATTTATAAAATAAACCTCAATAAGGATTTAATTTAAATTTCGAATCAAACTTAATTTATATTATTAAAAACATCACTTTGCTATAAACAATGGTTTAAAACATCATAACCCTTCATTTATACATTTTAAATCCCAAGATACCACTTTGATCATCATTTAACAAATATCAACATTTAAAAATGGTTTAATCATTCATTAACTATCCTCATTAAATTGATAACTAATTACATAATTCAATTTCAAGTAACACGGTTGACTTTGTCAACTCTATATAGGATTAACTCATTAATCAAATCTCAGTTCGTTCGTATTTCCATTTAAATCTAGTTTCAAATTGATTTAAATAATTCCATTTGATTATTATTAAAAAAATAGTAATCAAATCAATATAATCTCATTCTAAATTGCTTCTTAAAAACAATTAACCTCGATTATTAACATCACATTAATATTCGCTTACTTACTTACCAGTCTGGTAAATATAAGAATCATCTTTATAAGATCATTTAATAATTGATATGAGGCACGTGCTTCGCACACAGATAGATTTTGGTATCAAAAATGGTGATTGGTGGTTAAAGTATATAAGGTGGCTTATTTCCTTTTAATAAATTCATTTAAAATAATATATTTAAAATCTATATTCAGTTATAAAATAATTTCATATCTTCACTTCTATCGATTTACACGGTAAATCGATCTTTATAAAATAGCGTATATTTGGCCATCTGTTATTTATTTCCCAACCAATATCACTCATTGGTTAATAACCAAACAAATGTTGAATTTGGGTTTAACAATCAATAACCAATTCAATAATCTAATCATATGGGTTGAACAGTTCATATGATGATAAATAATAAATTTAACTAATAACGGTCAACTAATAACAACCATTCAAGCATCCAATTTAATTTAATACATTTATATTGTTATAAATGTAACCAACAGGGTAAGTTACCTTGTTTGGAAATCATCGTTAAAAATAACAATGTCATTTCATTTAAATTAAACAACGTTTAATTTAAATAATTGATATAACAATAGTTAACAACACCCAAACCATCATCAAATCAACCAACAATTAGCAAACATGGCAATAAAATAATAAACCCGACTTATAAAAATTATAAGTGGGAGAATTGAGTGAGTTTAACTCACCTTGATTTTATTCGTTATTAAGACTTGATATTTTTAATAAAATTAAACATTCGTTTAATTTTATCAAAAATCTCGGTAGCTTCTACCGCTGGCCAGACTGGCTCCATTACGTTGTACTTGTTGATACGAGTCGACGTTCCTTGTTTTTGTTAACTCCTGACACTGTATGAACGTGTTATAAATTTAATAAGTTAACTATTTAAGTTAAATTTACTAATCCTTAATTAAATAAGTTAAAGAAAATTTCAAAATGAATATATATACTGATCATATTACCTTCTCTCTTCTGCCTTTGAACAGTGAACATCCAACGTTCCTTTGTGCTCAAGAATAAACACACCTTGTTTTCTCCTTTTTCTTCTTTCTCTACGTTCTATTTTTAACTGGTCCAAAGCATATTCTTTTTGTATCCACACGTTATTCTCCCATACGTCCCAAATATTTGAACAAAAAATCGTAGTGTATTCCTCCCAAACATTTGTGCCTTCCCCATATGCCATCTCAACATAACCCGCCTATCCCTTTTCTTTTTCTTTTTTTTATTTGAAACAAAACTGGCCCAAGGCCCACAAAATAAACCCACGCCCTCTCAAAATTTCCCATACCCGCCTCCTGTTGCTTCACACAACAATTCTCCATCTTCTCGTAACATAACTCCCTCTACTTGCTGCTTTGAAGCCCGTCCTTTCTCATTCCTGCATTTGATGCAGATTCCTTCCATGCAATCCCCATTTCCATACCTTACTCGAACCTTCCCTCTTCCCAGATTTTTGCAGTTTTCGTATTAATTTTTTATATATATAATATGGTTTCGCCCTTCCCATATTCTAGTTCACGCAAATATAAGAACTGCTACACATTATTCTTCCTATTCATCTTTTTTTTTAATGCTTTAGCTTCTCCTTCCTCAACGCAATAGTCCTTTCTTCCCAGTTTTGAACTGCTGAAAGCTGTGAACTTCAGACCGCCACCATCGCTATCAACTTCACCACCCATCTCGCGCCGGACCACCCGAGATCACCAAAAAGAACGACTGTCCCAAATCATTTTTAAACCCGCTACAGTAATGTGTTCACCTTTCCAGATTTTGTTTTCAAGCCCATACGTTTTCTCCCATCTCCTTCTTAGTATATTTCAAACCTTCCCTTGTAGCTCATCTTCCGCTGCTCGCGCTTCTTCAATTAGCACTGTAACGCCTTCCCTCACACTTTCTCGTCCTGACCACCCACGTCCGTCTAACTTCTCGCTCACCACCGTGATCTCATGCGTTCACTTACTTTTTCAGAAGTAATGGGTTCGGTTTCAATAATCTGGAGCTTGCGATTTTACTTAGTGAGGGAAAATTTAGTTTTCTATTTGGTTGCAGGAGAGATACAAAAAGAAGAAGTATGCGATGTTATTTATAGGCACAATAACCCTTGGCACCCAAGTTTTAGGTATTCGTAGTATACTAGATAGGCTGTGTGAAATCACTTCACTTTAGTTGAGAAAGAAAATAGATGGATTCAGTTTTCACTTCACTTCCATAACAATGTTCTTTTTTACATTTCCAATGTCTGTATGTGTTATCTTAATCAGTAGGTAGCTCGAGCATGTACCATAGACAACTTAATGTTGAAGCATATAAAAGTTAGGCTTATATATACAATAATATATAAATAAATAGATAAGCAAATGTAATATAGTATAGGTTAGTCTGTGTTTACTCTCCAGGGCATGTGAAGATTTGTACAGCAAGTGGTGAAGGTTTCTACGTTCATAAATTTGGATGGGGACTTCACATGTTCTGTACAGTTTCGGGTGGAAAAAAAAAATTAGTGGTTTATGTACGGTGAGTCTTGGGTACATAGAAATAGGTTGTTGTGTCATTTCAAATAGGTTAGGCTTGCTATAGCTGTGTATGATAACAATAGGGTAGCTGTGCCACTTTTCTTTGAGTTGAAGAAATAGGGTCTGTGATGTGTCGTGTACTTAAGCCTAGGGTGTACAGATTTAATTTTCTTAACCATGAAGCTTGTTTAATTTATTATACCCTTTATTTTAGCTTAGAGTTTACACCTTGATTTTCTTATATTAAAATTGATCATTAATTTTACCGCTATCAACGCCAAATTTTAAATATACGCACTGTTATACAAAATCTTCAAACGCAGAGGAAACAAATACATTGCTACGTCTTGATGTTCAGAATTCAATGAAATTAATTTTGTTGAAATTGAAACCCGTTTGCCAAACAACGTTATTTTAAATTTCTATATATAAACATCAGTTCACATTTAAATTTTCGTCTACCGATAAAACAACTCCAAATGACTCCGAACTGAGAAACTAACAATAGCAAGCGATACGTTGTCCAATAAAATTTGTTTCGTCGAAAACGGAGGGTTGTTTGAAAAACAACAATTTCTAATGCTTATATAATATCAGCATAATATTCTAAATTATAAAACAATTAAATTAAATAATTATACATATTCCAAATAAAATATTAAAAATAAATTTTAATATCCGAATTCAAATAGCCGAAAAATCCGGGTCGTTACACTTTTGTTTAGTTCTAACGAGTTGTACCCTAAAGATTTGAGTTAACTAAAGCTCCAATACCACCTGTAACGATACGGATTTTGCTCGGACCTAATCGATCGCAAAATCGACCAAGACCGTTCAAAACCCGGATACGCTAACTCTGGGCATACAACACATCAGAACAAATAACGGAAGACTTTTATAAACATCATAATAATGTTACATCAGAGTACAGAATATATCAGAGTACATCGAAAAATAATAATGCAGCGGAAGATTAATTTACAATAAATGTAATACAATGCCGCAGAAACTAATAAAATAACACAGCGGAAGACTATCAATACTCTAGACACAGCTTTTCGCTTCGATCCAGAATCCTGTAAAAAGAAATATCTGCGAAAACCAAAACTACTAGCTATCCATGTGGAAAATATGGGCATCCAGAGTTTAGGTTGAAACAATAAACTCCGAGTCAATCACGGGACTGGTGTGAGAACTCAAAACAGTTATTAAACTTTTCTTTAAAAGTGGGGAAATCATGGGACCTTGCCGTATAACACGGAACGTGTTTACCCTAATGAATACCAGTGCATAAACAACAACAACTAATAATAGTCATATGGATCTACGATGCATCAATCAACATGCAATTTTCCAATCTACCCATTTAGATTAATTCCCATACTTAGATTTTTCAAATCCAATTCACTCTACAGAAATTATTTCTTTGGACTTTATTTTTCGATTCTTATTTCAAATCATTTGAAATACATATCTAGCTTTTATATCAAAATAGATTTCACTTCGGGATCTCAAACCAAAATCTTTGAAAATATGAATTTCAAAACATAACAATGCATACAAACAAGTATGCAACCAAATATCGGTGATGTTCCCTCAGACAAGGCTATATGTGTAATAACCCGGAAAATTCTGAGCCAGTTTAAAATTTTTATTTTGGCAAATTTAATGAATTTTGAATATTTAAAATAGATTATTTTAAATAATAACAACAAGAAATTTATTTTGAATATAATTCGAACGTATATATCTATATACATCGTCATTAGAATATAAATAATTATTTATAATTATAAAAGGAATTGAAAATGGCGCGGTAGTTCGATAATTCAATTTCAAACTTCAATTGAATGTACCAGGTGAAAACAATCCGGATTTTAGTGAAACCAAAAATATTAGAATCTATTCGTGAATATCTTTCCAACGAATCAGAAAAATCGAAATTTTATAGCGGGAATCAAAAGTTATGCCCTGTTGAAAATTCAGAATAGTCGCTATGTAAATTATACATGACCCAAAAAGTCAAATTTTGCATACGAATGAATTTGGACTCGAAACCACTTCCATTGAGTTCAAAATGCCATTTAGAACTCCGAAAAGTATAAGCTTCGATATATTCCGATATCCGGAATAGTGGCAATTGACAGGAGCTTTTCGGTTAACAAAACATAGCTCTTAAAAAGTGAAATTTTGCATACGAGCTCAGAATTCGACGAGATAAATTTTTATAGATTCACAATGACAAATCATTGTTGAGTTCCAAATGGCGCGTCGAACGGAGTTAGTATGTGGCCGTGCGAGCTGAAACAGTTCAAGGTAAAGCGAGCAGTCATTTTACAAAGGAACATTATTGATACGACCTCAAAATTCGATTTCGTTTTTTTTTCTGGATTCGTATCGTCTAAAAATGGTTAAATCCAAAAGGGCATGATTTTTGAAGTTAGCATGTGAGCGTGCAAGAAGAAAAGATGCGCCAAAATCGCATTTTTAGAGCTTATCTGAGCATTTTTGTGATTTTTTTGAATGGTCAAACGAAATCGGAATTCGACGAAACTTGTTTCGTTGGACTCGTCTTCACGTCTACTATCTCGTGTCCGAAATCCGCGGCGATTGGAGATCTTTAGCGTTCAGGCGATACGCGAGAAACTAGCATATAATCACTTTTACTTCATTTTCTTCTTCACTTTCTTCCTCTTCCTCTTTCTTCATAAAAACTCAAAAATGGCCTCCTCCTCCTAGGTGCCGCTGCCCCCACCTCCACCGGCTTCCCCAGCCCCTCCACCGTCGGCCGCACCCCCTCTTCCTCCTCTCCTCCTCCTCCTCTTCCTCCTCCTCCTTCTCTCTCCTCTTTTCAAGAACCCTAAGCCTCACAACACCACCGCCACCACCACGGGCCCCACCACCACCGCCGCCGCCCCTTAGCCGCCTCCCCACGCCCAATCAGGTCCAGCGCCCAACCCTAGCCACCCAACTCCGGCCGTGGGCCCCCCGGTCACCAAAAACTCATTTTACACTAATCGTCCGTTTTGCAAATAAGCCCCTGACCGTATTTCGCCAATAACTCCCAAACGGTGCGCTTTTGGCCAAAGTCCCTCTAAACCAAAGTTGTAGAGCACGAAATTCTCTTCGATTTGGCTATATGGAAGTCATGTTTTGGAGTTCGGAGCTGCTCGGAAAACGCGTTCGAAGTATGCTGTTCAAAAGCGGTAAAATTCGTGTACTTTCGCGAATTCTGGCGAATTGGAGCATTTTCGGCAAAAAGACCCTTAGGCGAAAGTTGTCCGGAATGACGTGTTTATGCTAGAAAAAAGATGGTATGATGATTGAAGCTCGTTTGCAAATTCTGGAACCCGAACAGTGAATCCGGGCGTTAGAAAAAAAGTGAGTTTTCTCCATTTTAAAGCTTCTACAGTTTTTGACATATGAAGTAAATAAAAATATGATCTTTATATTATAGAGAGGATAAAAATCCGATTTTTAACTTATAGAAGATATAAAGATAAGATTTTTATATAATGTAGATAATAAAAATGTGATTTTTATACATGTAGTGGCTACGGGCAACGGAAGTGACAAAAGGCGAGAACGACAAGATTTTCTACATAAGAAGAGTCGTGGCGTTTGGTTTAACTAGTCGGTGAAAATTTCTCACTCATTAATTTCTTTTTCTAGTTATATATATATATATATATATACTAGGATGCAGACGGTGTTTAGTAGCACCCGACACAATCGTCCACAGACCATGGACTTGTTGTTTGGTTGTGTAGTTGGTTGGATTATTTGGTTTGAATTGAATTGTTTGGTGAAATGGAATGGATCTGATTGATGTGTGAATGGCGTGGGCCTTCACTAGACCGGGGATAAGGCTAGGCCTCGTCCCGTTTCTAGTATCGCGCCGTTATGCCGCCGAAATTTTCTAAAATAAGTAAGAAAAATAAAGATATCATTTTATTTAATAAATGATCTGAATAGAATATTCATAGGTTGAATAAAATAATTTGGTCGTTAAAAATATAATTTTTAACGTGAATGTGAATAAATAAATATTCATTTACAAACCGGACGGTTTGTTTATGTACACCTATTTGAAGGACATTGATTGAGACGATAAATTTTACACATCGCCCAAATGCACAAATAAAATCTGTGTTTGATTGTTTGAAACCCCACACGGGTATTGGGATAAAATACGGCATACACTAATCCCAATAATTAGTTATATGTCGATCGATTGATTGACAGGCTGTTGTAAGCGTTAGATATCTATATTTGATGCTTATACAGTGTAGTGCACTTTGGATGATGGTTGATTATTTATCGTTGCTATTATATACATGTGTTGTATGGAATCCATATAATTAACTTTATATGGTAATTGATTGGGCCTCATTCCAATTTAAAAGATAAAGAAATATTTTTACAATAAAATCTACATCTTTATCATTATACAATAAAGGTTCATGTGTTGACAGTACTCATCCGTTGAGATTAGTCATGTGTTGAACAAAATATTTTTACAATAAAATTTACATCTTTATCATATTTAAAATTAGAAACTAACTGGAAAATAGATGAGATGAGTGGTCTCCTGGATATTGATCTGATGTTGGTTTCGGCCTTCGGGATTAATATTTAGGGAATCGTTCTCTTACTAATTTACGGTTGGAGTCTGATTTTAAATCAAACGATAGATACCTTAATTTTTATAAAATATATTAAATAACAAAAATAGTCACACGTGGACAGTACTCATTCGTTGAGATTAGTCATGTGTTGGCAAAAATATAGATTCACGTATTGAATAGAATAAATATTCATTTGTTGAATAGAATAACGGAATTATTGAAATATATAAAGCCGTGTTGATTAGAGATGCGCTATTTGGACGCGAACGATATTTATATCGATTATATTCGTTTTTATAATGAATATTGAAAAGAGATAAAAATCGAATATATATAAAGCAAATTAGAATTGAATTGAATATAAAATGAATTGAAATTTGAATTGAATTGGAAATGGAAGTTGAAATGTTTTTGAACGAATTTAAAACTATTTATAAAATTCGTTTTAAAAAGGAATCGACGATATATATTATATATATTATATATATAATATAATGGCTTGAATAGAACGCGCCGCGTCGCGGCAGTTCGTGAATTTCGACCATTGATTTCGAACGGACATTACGGGAGATCCGACCGTCGGATTCTCCTAAAATCGGAACCGTTGGGTTCGTATCGAAAAGACCTTTCTAACGAATATTAGAAATTTGAAATCTAACGGTTGGGTTTGGAGATATGTCCAAATCAAATTTGGAAAAGGTCGCTGTAAGTGCAGTTCGGTGGCCGTTGATGGAAATTGACTGTACGGGCCTTGATAAAATTATTAAAAATAGTAATAATTTGTTTAAAATCGTAAGTAATGATTTGGGAAAAATTGGGATGAAAAACTCCATATTTGAAAAGATAAAAATAGATTTTTATCGAAATGAACTAGTTTTGAACTAAAATTAAAACCCATTTATTTTTAAATAAATAAATTAGGTTTGAAATGGGTTGTAAATAGAATTGATTTGTGGGTTTATCATGAAGGGTGTTTTAAATGACACTTGTTCTTTAGCCCGATAATAAATAGAATGTGATTTGAGTTTGTCGTGAACTGTGTTTTAAATGACATTAGTTCTTTAGCCCAGTAAAAGGAGTTTTAATGAATCTGCAATTAGATTGAAATGTGAATTGATAATTTAAATTATCAAATATAGAAAGTGAGCGAGAAGGGAGTATCACCAGTTTTGCTCCAAAACGATAGTCAAATCTTTAATTAGATTTGAACATGAAATGGTAATTAATTTTACCGATAACACCGTGGTGTTAGATATGGAGTATTACCAGTTTTGCTTCATGGGATGAATAGGTTGGGATTGGGAAATAAAATAAATAATTACTTCGGTATGGTTCGCTAATCCCGACTAGTTTGGAAAACCATAATTTGGTTTGAAATGACATCCAAAGGAAGATTAAAGAATAAATTTAAAGAATTTATCTTGGATAAAATTAATGGGAACCTTTCCCTAAGAATTGAAATGTAGAAACTAGCTGTAGGTTAGTTAAGAAGAATGGTTTCCTGGGTATTGATCTGATGTTGGTTTCGGCCTTCGGGGTTAATATTTAGGGAATTGCTCTCTTACTGATTTACGGTTAGTGACTGATGAATTGGAATGAGGCGTATGTTGTGTTTGTGTAACATTTGTTTTTAATATACGCGGGTTGTTCGGAAAGGCCGGGTTTATACCCATTCTGAATAACCGATTCGACGATATGTCGAAGATGAAGACGGTGGTTGAAGACCGGAAGTCTTCACATCGTTTGGGTGATTACTGATGATCTTGATTGGGCTGTACACTCAAGATGAGGGAATCAGTTGGTGGTCGTCCAGACGTACTTGGAGATCGATGGATATGCAAGGAAAGTGCCTCCGGTTTCGTTCAGACCCAAAACGAACTTGTAAATGGATTGTGTGTCTGACATTGGATTTTATTCTGTGTTGATTGATTTCTGTTAAATATATATCTGTTTGGCGGCGGAGAATTTATTCTCTTGCTTAACGCCCTTCTCTGTGACGAACGAGCTTAGAGGTTATATATCGATAGATATCAATCGCATGGCATGAATTGCCTGTGTGGCACGCTGAGTTGCATGGATCAAGGCTTCTGTTGAAAAGCAAAGTCTTGTGGTTGATGATCAAAGCACGGCCTACGTGGCAGCTTTGTGTATAGCGTGGATTCGCGAGCCTCACACCTCGGTATGAGTCAAAAACGGGATGAGGACCCAAGGAGTGCACGACGTTTCTTTCTAGCTATGGGTGGTGTCAGTGACCTACCAGCCCTGACATTTATATACTTTTCACCTTTGTGGTTTGGATGCGAGGCGCCTCGATTATAGGTCCTATAGGGCCGGGAAACGTGTGTTCAGGAATAACTAATCCTCAAACGTAAGAGAGGACCAGTCTTGGAGGATCCCAGGGGTTACCCAGAGTGTGTAGTCCCGAGGCATTTGCTAGAGTGTCTCGAAGCGGAGAGGAGCTTGCCCCTTGCCTCGACTCATGACGGAAATCCAATTTCCAATACGTGTATTTCGGCTTTATTTGTAGAGCCTAGTATGGCGACATAGTGGTATGGGGCACTTATGTCGTCTTTGATTTATATTTATGATTGAAATTGTTTTGACACTATACACTTATTATAGTATCAAATGATTTGTTTTAAACGTACCAAGCATGTTTGGCTATTACAAGGGAAAACCCTATCCTCCGGCTTGCGTTGCATTGTGTGATGGGACCTGGGTCTTATAATAGCTTCATTTTTCGAAAAAGCATTGCGTTGTTTACCCTATGCACTGGTATACTTGGGAGGAAACCCGTTCTGTGTTATACGGCATGGTCCCTTGAATTACTCTCTTTTAAAATAAAGCTTTAAATAACTGTTTTAGTTCTCACACCAGTCACATGACTAACCTGAAGTTTATTGTTTTAACCTAAACTCTGGGTGCCCCTATTTCCACATGGGCAGCTAGTAGTTTTGGTTTTGCAGATTTATATTCACAGGATCCTGGTTTACAGCTGGAATGATATCCGGAAAGCTCTGTATCCGTATATCACCTTCAGTTGTGCTTTGTATTATTTTTCCGCTGCTATGTAACTTATTGTAATCTCTGATATTTATCGAATGTAATTTATTCATTTATACTCTGTATATTCTTGTATCTGATGGAATTGTTGTAATAGCAATGAAATGTTCTTCTGTTTGCGTTCTATTTTGTCCTGTTCTCAAACGATCAGGGGTTTCGAACGTTCTAGATCGGTTTAACGACTGATTCAGATCGAGCGAAATTCCCGGCCGTCACAATATGCGCCTTACCAACTCGATATATATATATATATATATATATATATATATATATATGTGTGTGTGCGCACCTCCCATGATGGAGCAGGCTACACTGACGATGCACCATCCCATACTCTGGGGAAAAGCATACACCGCCCTCACACTTTTAGTCGCTCTCGGGTCACCCGATCTTTAGCCACATACTAAATCATTTTATATCCCGAAGTGGGGAAAATCACTTCACAACATAATAATCACAAGTAATTTCAAACTATAGTACTTCACATCAGCAATTCACACATATGATCAGTCACTATTAATCACATAACATTTGAGCTCGTACGTCTTAAAGAAGCGTGTTAAGCAAGAGAATAAATTCTCCGCCACCAAGCAGATACGTTATCAATAGCAACTAATCGGATACGCGATGAACCACAATGTAAAACACATAATACATTTTCAAAGCACTTCGAAATCATCAGGTTTAGCCCTCGAAATCCTTTCTGTTTTATAAAACATTTTATAAAATGTTCCCTGTCCAAAATCGGGAATACTATTCTTTATACTTAAGAAATCACATTTCAAAATCATTTATTAAATTTTGAAATAAACAACATCGCTAAACACCTTATAGTCAAATCGTGAAGTGTTTCACAAGGTGTTAGCACATAGATATTTTTACCCAACCCAATGCTAAATGTAAAAGCATATTTTGGTCATAAACTGGTCGAGCACAACCCAAACAGTCAATCCATCATAATCAATATCAGCAACCAAGTGTATTTGGTTCAATCACATTTCATGTTTTGGTAATGTAATTACCATCTATACATTCACAATCTAATTAAAGATTTATTAAACTCCAATTAGTTTCAATCTCTAAAATCATTTCTTATTGTTAACTAGAATAGTAATTCTATTGTTTTAAATAAATAAATTAGACTTGAAAAAAAGGGGTTTTAAAATAAACAGAATTTTCCAATATGTAAGTTGGAATGGATTTGAGTAGAAATAATCTTCAGAATATTTTGATATTAGATTCCGTGATTATATGGATATTGTTGTGGGAATTTGGAAGATATTGATATCGTTATTCCAATAGCATATCCGTTGGTTTCAGAATTTGAAACTGAATATAAGCGATATAATTTCTATTCTGAGCCTTATATTTAATATCGATTTGGATTTTGGGTTTATCGTGAACTGTGTTTAAATAACATTGGTTCTTTAACCCTGTTAAAGCAGGATTAACTAGTTGATTTTGATAAAAATATATTTTTATCTTTACAAACATGGAATTTTTCATCCAAATTCTTTCCAAATCATATATTATGATTTTACATAATTTTCCCATATTTTTAATAATTTAATTAAGGCCCTTTCAGTTGATTTCCATAAACGGTCATCGAACTGCATTTACAACGACCTTTTCCAAATTTGATTTGGACATAATTCCAAATCCAACCATTAGATTTCAAATCTCTTATATTCATTGGAAAGCTCTTTCCGATACGAACCCAACGGTTCTGGTTTTAGGAGAATCCGACGGTCGGATCTCCCATAATGTCAATTCGAAGTAAATGGTCGAAATTCGCGAACGGTTTGCGCTGCGTGTTCTATTCTGGTCATTAAATATATACAATATATATATTATATATATTTCGTCTATTTCAATTCAGATCGTATTTTATAAATCGTTTATAAATTCATTTTAAAACGATTTCAACTTCATTTTCAATTTTTAATCAAAATTGAATATTCCATTACATGATAACATTATATAGTGTATATATATGTTAAAAATTATATTTTTAACGATCCAATATTTATTTCAATACATGACAATTTTATTCATCACATATTCATGTTAAAAATTATATTTTTAACGATCCAATATTTATTTCAATACATGGCAATTTTATATATCTCATTATATATATATATATATATATATATATATGTTAAAAACAATATTTTTAACGAACAAATATTTATTCCATATCATGACCATTTTATTTATCGCATATATATGGTTTATTCTCATTTCATATACATACATACATACATACATACATACATATATATATATATATATATATATATTCTTCACATTTTATATATATGTTTTATTCATCGAATATATATATTTTTATTCCTCGCATATATACTTTTTTATTCATCACATATATATTTTTGTTCCTCGCATATACATTTTTTAATTCATCACATATATATTTTTGTTCCTCACATATATATTTTTTTATTCATCACATATATATTTTTATTCCGCTCATATTTTTTTTTTTATTCATCACATTTTTTTTATTTCTTGCATATATCTTTTTATTCTAACTTAACATATTAAAAATGTCATTTTAATGACAAAACATGTTTAATATAAATTAATTTTTATTCTAACTTACATATTAAAAATGTCATTTTTAATGACAAAACATATAGTAACATATAACTATTTTTCTACATCGCTAATATGTAAATGACATTATTCTAATGAATCAATACATATTTAGCAAATGAACATTTTTCTATTAACATCGCTAACATGTAAATGACATGATTTTAATGAATCGAAACATATTATTGTTTTTCTACTTCGCTAATATGTAAATGATAATATTTTAATAAACAAAGCATATATTAACAAATGATCATTTTTCTACATTGCTATCATGTAAATGATTACATTTTAATAAACAAAACATGTATTAAAAAACGATCATTTTCTACTTTGCTATCATGTGAATGATTACATTTTAATAAACAAAACATGTATTAACAAATGATCATTTTTCTACTTTGCTAACATGTGAATGATTACATTTTAATTTAGCAAAACATGCATTAACAAATGATCATCTTTCTACTTTGCTAACATGTAAATGATTGTGTTTTAAACATTTTCTTTAAAACATGATTCTTTTAATGAATCAATAATACAATAAAAATATAATTTTTATGGTTAACCTATTTTATTCAAACAATGAATATTTTCAATCATTCCTACTTACATAATAAAAATGTATATTTTTTTTGTTAACATGTTTTATTTCAAACAATGAATATTTTGTTTATTCATACATACAATAAAAATGTGATTTTTATTGTATAAACATTTTCTTATGAGTATTTTTAATGATTTAAACATACAACAAAAATATAATTTTTTTATTGTAAAAAAAATAAAATTATCTTTTAAACATAAATATTCTATTTTCATATATATAATAAAAATATGATTTTTATTGTATACACATTTTTTTATCCAACATGGACATTTCATTGATTCCTATGTACAATAAAAATATGATTTTTATTATATAAACATATTTTATCAAACATGAATATTTTATTGGTTCGCATATACAATAAAAGTATAATTTTTATTGTATAAACAATTTCCTTTCAAACATGAACATTTTATTGATTCATATGCACAATAAAAATATGTTTTTTTATTGTATAAACAGTTTCTTTTCAAACATGAACATTTTATTGATTCACGTATACAATAAAAATATGATTTTTATTGTATAAACAATTTCTTTTCAAACATGATCATATTTTTCTAACATACACAATTCAATCCAGCCATTCATCGCAATCACGAACAATCAATTCAAATTTTATACAATATACATATGAATTTTATATAGCGTACATATAAATTTCATATCACAATCAACAATTAATTTTATTTTAAATTAGAGATCTCACATTGGTTTTACTCCATTCTGGTCTGCTCCATGTTGTAGATATTGTTCTTGCGATTCCAGCGCTTCTGATTTCGCGAAATTCTGTTTCCGATTGACCAAAATATACGGGTTCAAACCTTGAATATGTTAATTGGTCATTATCTTAATTAAATTACACTAATTACCCTTTTCAATTTAATTCTCTCCCATTCAATGCTTCAGGAAACAGCCATACCCAACGCTCCTCCCAATTCCTTGAACCGCGCGCCTCCCTCCATTGATCGGAGCATCATCGGATGTTGGCAAACGGAGTGCCGGAGCCTCCTCTTCAACTGCCATGAACCTTGATGCTCTCGCTGCTGCGAATCCCCATTAAATTCGCCATAAATGCTGCCGACTTCAACAAGATTTCAGGCCGCCAGGGCGAGCCATTCTCGATCACCACCGGTCAAAAGCTCGATCTCGTTCCCCTCTTTATTTCACTTTGAAATTCTAATCTAATTTGTATTTGTTTGGCCGTGATTTGAGGGATAAGTTTCGAACCATTTCAGTCGCTGGAAGCAAAACTAGCGGCGGACTGAGTAAACAATAATTAGGGTTTCTCTAAATTCAAGGGGTATTTATATAAAATATAATAATATTTAATTCAATAATTTCTCAAACATAATATTAAACGCTCCGAACTCCAAACGAATCCTAACGACTGTCGCCCCTAGCCAAATACCCCTATTTCAGACACAATGGAATATGTTTCGTAACTCAATTCAATCGGTTTTTCTTTAAATTAAAATATAAATCAATATATATTGAATTCAAACGTACATTTTAATTTACCGGGGCCACATACTGACTTCAAAAATTATAAAAAAATTATATCTAGCTTTGTTTTGACGATACGGTCCTAACAAAACTAATTTCATCGAATTTGGAGGACGTTTGAAAAATGGTCATTTTCCAGTCAATTAAATTCAAACTGAAATTGACAAAACACATTTATATTTAATTTGCTCACATATTAATTCCAAAAATTATGAAATTAGAAACCTAGCAATAATTTGACCTTCCGGATCCAACTAAGGTGGTTTCGTCGAAAACGGAGGTCGTTTGCAAAATGACTATTTTTAAGGGCTATATATGTTATATAAAATTCCATAACGACTATTTTAAATTTTAAACTGGACATAACTTTCAATTCTCGTTATGAAATCTGGATTTTTCACATTCGTTAGAAAGATATAATTAAACATATTCAAATATTTCTTGTTTTACTAAAATCTGATTTATTTTGAATTCTGTACATTCATTTAAAGTTTAAATCAAAACTTCAAATTACTGCGCCATTTCAGGCTCGTTTTGTAATTAAAATAAATTTTTACGTTCTAATTTCGATTAGAATAAATTTTTAGTCCTTATTATTTGAAATAAATCATTTTAAATATTCAAAATTCATTAAAATAGCTAAAATAAAATTTTCAAATTGGTTCAGAAATTCCGGGTTGTTACACTTGTCGTCGCCTATTTACATCTGTTCTAGTTAGGGGAGCATTATTTTCTTCTTGTGCCGGTATATTTCTCGCACTGTGACTTTCGCTAGCTCGGACTGCACTCTAAGCTCTTCTAATTTTTTTGGTTTGTTGAAATTAGAGGAAAGGAGGGAGGTGGAGAGAGGAAGAGGGATTGCGGGGAGTGAAGGACCCATAGCCGGCCTATATAGCTGATTATAGAAAGTAAGCATAACCTACTTTTATAAAACCGATTATGCTTACGATGTAGATCATAATTGACCCAATGGCTTTCGATCGTAATCTGCATTATTTCCTTTGTTGACTTTATAAAATCCAAATAAGGAAACACTGCATTGGAGTTGCTGTGTTTTCTTCCGTTGGTTAGAGGGGGGAGGGGGTGTGGAGTCAACCGAGCTGGATTTGACCTCATCCAACCCGCCCAGATGGGAATGAACCAAGAAAGCAGTTAAAAGAATAGTTGTTGTTGAGTGCTTATTGAATATCTATTACTTATATCTGTTATATGCATATTTTATAGGAAAGGGATTGTTGAATATGAATTTAATACTATTGCAAACTCATAATCGTTATATTGAAAGTTTGTTATATTACTATGTATAATTAGTTGTTTGGATATGTTTCTCACAAAGTTGCAAATTTGGTATCCTGTATTAGAGACGCATTAAAAAACATCTTCAACATTAAGATTACTAATTGCAATTTTTGTTAATGACCTGAATTTTGTCATGGGTTCTCAAAGCACAATAGGTTACATGATTACAATTTAGGGTCCAGAAATCGCAATTCCAACAAGGTGCTTCATTAATAGATGCTCAATTTTTAATCACTTCTTAAAAAATTCCAATTTATTGCTTGCATATGTTAAAAAAGCATCCTTGTTGCCTTGTGGGCATGAAGTTTGTGATGTAGGTACATTGTTCAACAACCATCTGAATTTAAATGTTTGTTTAAGAAAAGCTTAGTTCTATTTCCCTCGAAAAACTTTTTGTTAGCTTCAAATTTGGTTGTTACACCCGATTCAGTTCAGACCATAAATGATACAATCGGCCATATATTTACAGATCAAAGAATGTAATAATAAGTAAAATCACAAGCAGTTGTATAGTGGTTTGGTATGCATCTATGTATATTTGGTATAATCTATTGTTTATAGTATACATTATGATTACAGTTATGTTTGATGTATGAAATCTGAAGAGAAAAGAGATGAATCATGAAATCAGAAAGTCTAGTTGTCAGAAAGGAAAAAAAGAAAAATCCCTTGAGACGAAGTTTTTGGGTGGTATTTATAGGTGAAGGTTAAATCGGGATTGACCTGGAGATGCACTTTAAATGCGAAGTAGTAGAGAAAGTGGAAAAAACGAAGATCGTGGTGGTGCCACATCATCATACTGGAATGATTCAGATCGGGCCAACCCAGATCGGACTAGTTAGGCCAATCTAGATCTAGGCTAATTCAGGTCCCGTCCATTTTGCCTTGCCATCATGTGTTGCTCAAGTTTCCAAGCTTGCACTGATCCGCCTGATGAATGCTTGATCCTATTGATCCAAAGGCATAGCTTCTGCTCGACCCAAAGTTAGGGATAATATGATCCAATTTGGTAAGCTGATCTAATGAACATTACTAGGGCCGATCTAGTGCGCATGCCTTGGCCGATGCAGGGCCCAACGTTGATCCGATCCATGTGGCAAATGCCAACCAATCTGATCTTGTAGTTGCAACTATCGATTCAGCTAGGCTAATCCGAAGCTATATATAGATCAAGTCGATCTGAACCATGGTTTTGTAGTGCATACCAATATGAGTTCTTGCCATCGAGGCTCCAAGTATTTATCGAATCTGTCGCTTAATCATAGCTGTTTCAGATTGCATAAGTCTGTGCCCGAGTCCCGAACATCTAGTAATCTGAAATTTAAAGTATGATGACCTTGTAAAGAGGATGGTCAATGGTTATCCTTCAAAACATATCTTGCTGCAGAAGTTGTGTTTTGATTTTCCGTTGACTCAATGTTCGATGTTCATGATCGCTTTGGATCGGCACAAATTTCTGTGACCGTTCAAAGTAGATAATTAAGTCCACGATCTCGGGGGGAATGTTCATAGTTTCCAAGTTTGCAGCAGTTCTGTTTCGATGGTTGAACTTGTAGCCTGATTGAGCTCCTGTTGAGCGTTAATCATACTTGATGATCCTGATTAAGCAATCCCGCGTCCGAGGTCGTATAACCCTTGCCAAGCACCAACCGTCCTTGATGGCCCTAACCATGCAGGTTGTTGAGCATCAAGCATACGCGACGATCTTGACTATGTGAGCCTACATCCAGGGTTGCCTAACTTTTGCCAAGCACCAACTACATTTGACGATCTTGAGTAGGTCAACCTGCCAAGTTCTTGGTGCTTACCCTTTGCCGTATGTTAACCACACACAATGATCCAGAGAATTCTTAAATTTTAAAACATAGTTGTTGGTTTCGTGCCAGATGAGCATCAACCATACTCGTCGAAATTTTCATTAAAATGCAAAATACACAAGTCCTTTTATATTGAAAGATATTGATGGTTAGCCATCGTCTCAGAGCTTGCCTTGGAATTTCAATGGATTTCGTACAAGATTGAGAGGCTTAGCCATTTGTATTGGAAGCAAAAGTGAAAGCAACGGTTTATCGTCGGGTACACAACATGCCTAGGAGCTAAATCTTAGTCTTGTACATAGGTGGGCCGAATTATCCGTTGCTTATTTTTCGATTTTCAATAGCACCATTAATTATTGATGATTCTTCCCCATGAGCTAGGCCTGTTTCTATGTCGTGCAACCGACAACTGCTCATATTTCATGGTCCCGTCCCTGTTCGTGACCTACTATTGAAGTTGTTCCTTCCTCGCCTGCCCATGGCATCCTGCAGGTGTTTGCATTCTTCCGTATCATGACCAGCCATCTCATGAAACAAACAAAATTTCTCAAAAGCTCACTCCCGCTCTGTGGGCTCTCTTCTAGTAGGCCTCCTCTCTAGGAGGCGATCTCTGATGTCCTTGAAAATTCTTTCCAAACTCATATGCAGCCTGGTATACAAGTTGTACTTAGGCCCTCTCTTGAACTTATTTTCTTGGCATTGATATTTCTCAACTTAGATCTTTCCTTTATCAGAAGGTCTTCCATCCTTTATTGCATTGAGCTCGCAGGCCTCGCGATTCTCCCTTGCATCCTTTTATCTTAGAAACATGTCGACATCGTGGTAGAATTCTCCGAGATCCCATGGGGGTCTCATTCTATAAACACCTTAAATTCTTTATTGTCCAAGACTCTAGAAAAGGCCGCCACCAAAACTGTTGGTGGGTCTAGACGGTCAACTGCCACAACTGATGCATTAAATCTCTCCAGAAAACACGCAGAGTTCCTCCAGTTCTCTGCTTCGTTATTGTTAATGTCATCACCTTTTTGGATCGCGTGATATGGACCCGAAATTATCCTACGTAACTTTCAACTACTCCAGTCTAGTTATTAATTGAACCATATTCTAGTTGTCTAAACCGTAGAGCAGCTATATCTGAAAGGAAAAGAGGAAAACTGTAACAACCCTGGTTTTAACCAACCGAGTAAGAAAATTTATAATATTATTCATAATATTATAGTAGGTAAAACAAAATAAGAAGTTAAAATTGAGGATTCATGTAATTATTTAAGCTGATTGATCAGTTGATTTTGAGTTGAAATGTGGATTTTTGTTGGTTTGATAATAGTTTATTTTAAATAAAAGATAAAAGAAGTAAGTCCAACATGTGTTTGTTGAATAAATATAAAGAAAATAAATTTTGAAAAAAAAACTATATAATGTGAATTCGGAGTAGAATCATGTGTTAAAGGATCCTATTTGTCAAAATATAATAGTTTTGTAAATTATTGTCAAACGTTGAATTTTATTGTAAAAAGAGTATTGTAAATTTAATCGAGTTGCAAATAAAAATATAATAGGTGAAATATTGGATAAAATCAATAATTCAGTGTTTAAAATATCTTAATGTAGATTGTATATTTGTTTTGACCAGTACTTGAATTTTTGTGTAATTTTAGTACTAAAAATGCTTGTTTTAAATAAATAAAAATGTAAAACAAACTTGTTGAAAGATGTAAATTTTATTGTGTTTGTAATAGATATTGTGTTAAAATAGTTTTAAACATATTCATTTTAATCATATAAAGTTAAAGCATGTAAATTATAAAGTGTTTTATGTGTTTTCAGTTAAATTGTGTTAAATAAAGTTACACTCGTGTGAATTAATGTTGCATAGTCTAATTAATTTGACCATAACCCTTCTTAGGCTAATGGATTGGAATTGGGTTCAAACCCATGCATATATATATATATATATATATATATATATATATAAAGAAGGAACATAGAACATAAAACACGCATAACATATTCCTCTCTTTCTCTCTCTTACCTTTCCTTTTCCTCTCTATATCCTGAAAAGAAATTAAGTTTCCCCTCCTCATATTCTCAAATCAACGCCATTTATGAAATTAAATTTGAAGGAAGCTTGTTAATCTTGTTAATTACAGGTAATTTATACAAAACCTGTAATTTATCCACCAAATTTTTGAGATTAAGGAAAGTATTTATTGTAACTCCCTTCTGTAAGTTGCATGTTTGTGTTTTAGTTTCTACAGGATCTTGAAGCTCCTCAAACCATTTCTAAGCCAACAGCTTTAGTCTTGGTTGTAAATTAGCTACTAATCCAATATAAGGTGAGTATTTACTCGCACATTTAGCTTGAACTAGCTTGCATGTCAATAATTTGTTGAATTCTGTTGTTGGTTTCTAATTATTATAAACAAAGTTTGGGATTTTGAGTTTATTATAACATATGTTGTAGGATCTTCTTTGAGAGCTTGTTGATCTTTCATTTTACCACGAATTCATGTCTAATTTTTTTGGATCATTGTCCATGCATTGATTTTATTTATCTGAAATCTAGCTCAAAATTCATCTTGTGCATATACTAAAACCTAAAACAAAAGTTGAATCATAGAGGATTGAGTATAGGAAAATTATCCCATATTCAGGGTCAACCTATGACCTCTAAGTGTCAACTTATAGGTCGACCCATGGGCATAGGAAGGTCAAACATAGGGTTGACCCATGCTTGGTTAAGGGTCAATATAATGCATGAAGTTTTGAAGCACTAGGTCGAGTCATTTTATGCCTTCTTTTCTGATATTAGTACTCGGTTCCTTTGTGTTTGTTGTTGTTTTGTTTGATGATTTTTTTATTGTTTGAGTTGTTTTCAATAGGCTAATTCCTACAAATTGAAGAGCCAATATTAACGTTGATTTGTTCTACGAATTGAAACTTTTAATTGAGTTTTTCTGATTTTGTGCATGTGTTTTATAAATCGATTTATAAAGAATTTATGATTCGAAACTAGCTTTTGAAACAAGATGTGATGGCCTGAAAATTCCTACCTATCGAATCGACTATAAACCACGCAAGTCCGACCCAAATCGGCGCAAACCCTCGTAACATTAACTTTGGGCATGCAACATATCTGAACAAAACACAGAAGAATATTTCATTGTTATTACAACAATTTTACATCACAGTACATGATTATCGGAGTATATCGCAAATATCGGATAATAATACATTACTATACACAGCGGAAACATAATTACATTCAACGGAAGACTACCAAATGCTCTGGACACAGCTCTAGCTTCAATCTAGAATCCTGCTCAAGAAAAATATCTGCAAACAAAAACTACCCAGCTGCCCGTGTAGAAATAAGGGCACTCGAGTTTGCAACGGAAAAGAAAACTACGAGTCAGTCATGAAACAGGTATGAGAACTTAAGTCGGTTATTCTTAACTCATTCAAAAGTAAGGCATATCAAGGGATGACGTCATATGACACGGAACACGTTTCCTCCACATGAATACCGCAACCTTAAAACAAAAATGGTTTCGTTTTCATACTTAGATTTATCAAATCTAATTTATTTTCAAAACAATTCTTTTGTAAATAATCTCTTCGGACTTAAATCCCCATTTCATTCCAAATAATTGAAATACTAGATATTTCTTTCATATCAAATCATACTTTATTTCTGGATTCCAAAAAAAAAATCACTTTGGAAATCTCAAATATCTCTAATACAACATATAAAAACATATGCAACCAGATAAGGAATTTTCTCCCGATAATGTGGCATTTGGGTCCCAGCCTTCTCATCTGGTCAATAATTCTGTGTATGTCCCTCTTGCAAAGAGGAGTCACATACGGTATGTCCCTCCCGTAGAAGAGATACGCATACCCATTTCCCCATATTTTTAGTCGTGGGTTACTCGAGTCATAGGTAACATGTCAAATCATTTTTATCCCAAAGTGATAAACCATTTCACAACAATAACCACAAGTACATTCAAATCATAGTACTTTTGCTTTCCAGATCATTTAAATATTAGGGTTTAAGCCATCAAAATTCTCTTCGTTTATAAAACATCTTCTATAAACCATTTATCACTTCAAAATATTTTCTGGTCCTTCGAAATCAAACTTTCATTTCATATTCTGTTATGAAATCATCTTTCAAAATCATTCATTTAGATTCTCGTTCATAGTTAAATGAGTCAAACTCTATCGCTAAATCAACAACATCACAAAAAGTGCTACTAATAGGCATATATCAGTTAATTTAGTCAAAATGACTTAATATCATCCCAAACTTCATTTTATTAATTCAAACTTAATTGAGTCAAAATGACATAATAATTTAAAAATAGCTCTTTCCTTAAAAATACAGTTTTGGGTCTTAAACTACAAAATCCGTGTTTTTCTAGAAAAACGATTTTGACTTATCTCAAAATTTAATTGTTGGATTTTACAACTCTACATATCATTTGAAGCTCTTTTCATTTTGAACCCAATATTTTTCATTTCAGGAAGATCCGATGGTTGGATCTCGCAGTACATCAGTATGAAGTCAATGGCCGAAATTCGCGATCTACTGCTGCGCGACTAGTTCCATTCTTAACAAACTTCAATTTTTAAACAAAATTGAATCGGCTATAATTTCAAATATTTTATTAACTATATGCCACATATCAACAACCAACATAGCATCCAATCCACATTTCGTGATATATACCATATAAGCCTTAAACCATCAATGCTTATATGGTTTTGTCAATCAATAGATTAATCGCAATATACAGTTTTCAATCAACATAAATATTCGTCACAATCGTATCATTCAGTAGAGTTCATATCGATATCCAATAACCAATCACTTGGCTAATTTCCATTGAATGACCATTTAATGTTCAATTCTAATGTCACCGTTATCAGTTCTAAGTGCTCTATTCCCATATAACTACATATAATGCATTGAATCTTTTCCATACTAAACATTATTATACCATATTATCAACTCGTATCATCAATCAAAATCAATATATAACTCAAGCAAGATCTCAATAGCAATTAAAATTTTACTAGCCCTTATTCGGTTTAAAAGTTCTCACCGAGGGATCCACTCCTTCGTCCCCTTTAAGTGTAGAACTACCCTGGCACCACTTAGCAAGCGATTAACACTAGCCCTTATTCGGTTTAAAAGTTCTCACCGAGGGATCCACTCCTTCATCCCCTTTAAGTGTAGAACTACCCTGGCACCACTTAGCAAGCGATTAACACTTCTTTCAACTCAACATATCACTAACACAAAATATTTATACATGCATTTGTGTTTAAGGTGAAAAAGTGGAAGCTTTTAAACGTTTAAGGGGTAAAGGTGAGATTTTTGGCAAGGGGAGCTCGACCAAAGGGGGATGTGGGGTCCACACGTGATGACTGGGATGGAGTGTGGTCAGGTGGGGTCAGGCATGGGCTGTAATGGTGGTTGTGGTGAGCTTTGGTGGTGTAGGAGGGGTGGAATA
The DNA here is from genome assembly GCA_030737875.1 of Allium sativum. Classification (NCBI taxonomy): domain Eukaryota; kingdom Viridiplantae; phylum Streptophyta; class Magnoliopsida; order Asparagales; family Amaryllidaceae; genus Allium; species Allium sativum. Next base: position 575,533,252 of record CM060921.1, on the reverse strand, counting down.
CAATTTTCTAGGGTTTTTAGTGGAGTTTAGGGTTTTTAGAGGTGGTGGGGTCCACGGGTAGGTGGTGGGGCTGCTGGTGGCTGACGTGACAGTGAGAGAATAGGCAGAGAAAGCTGGCTATGATGGTTCAGTGGGGCTAAAGAAAGGAGAGAGGTAAGGGCAAAACAAAAGGAGAAAAGGAAAAATAAATAGGAGAAGAAGAAAGGAGGCTTTGGTTCTATAAGAAGGGGAGAGGCTTGGATTGACGAAGTGTCGGCATAGGGTGGAAGGGGTGAAAGCACATGGAAGAGGCTTGGATGGGAGACAAGTCAATGAAGACACAATTCTATTGAACTTGTTAATGACGAACGCTTATTTAAAGCTTTTTACGCGTCTATTACTTGTACCACCAAAGGGTAAGTCCAATTAAAATGAATTTTGTAACCCTACTATATTTCATAATTACGGATCTAATGAAACTAGTCTCGTCGAATTCGGTGTCCGTTAAACACTGGTTTTATTTTTATGTTATTATTTGATTTCGACTAATTCTCCGATACATGTTTATATTTCGTACGCTCACATACAAACTCCGAAAAATTATGAAATTTGAAATCTTAATATATTTTAATGTTTTGGATCCGATAAATTTGGTTTCGTCAAATTCTTAGACTATCTCAAAAACTGACTATTTTTAGGTCATCTACATCATATGAAATTATCGATTTTCAATATTTACCTTTAAATTTATTCTAAAAGCTTACAGACCTTTTTTTCATTCTAGTAATATATAAAACCAACTTTAAAGTTTATTTTTTAATTATTCTTAAGTTTAGATTCAGTATTTATTGAAATTTGGAATTCAATCAGAATTATCCATTTAATATTTTTTTTCTATATTGACGGAAAATTTGGGTCGTTACATAAATATTTCATAAATTAATTTATATGTATAACTATTTTCGAGCTATCTTGTATATAAGTATTCTATATTATAAAGATATTTTAAAAGAAGTGCTTTCCAAATGTTTTCGAAAATCGTTTTCTCAAAGTATATATTTTCCTATATAAAATTACATGTTTTTTTGTACTCTTCGAGAGAACAAGGAAGTGATTTAACCGATATGATAAAGTATGTCTTACAAGACACATGCATTTACTATATCGGTTAATTTTGGAGTTGTTCGATTGAAGCTACACCAATGTAGAATTGATTGGACTGCAGTAAACCGATTAGTGAGCACATGTGGTATGAGGTGCATTGTTATCACTGTTTGAGTTACTATTGGGAAGCTTGTTACACATGCGATCACCTATAGTATATAAGCCTTCGGTTCCTAGTAGTATATACAGACCTTCGGGTCATTTTAGTATACAGACCTTCAGGTCATTATAGTATATAGACCTTCGGGTCGTTTGTAGTGCTTCGGTCATATGTAGATGATGCATGTGTGGCATAACATAAACTCTCCATCAGTGAAATGGATCCATTTTTATGTTAATACAAGATTTCAATTTTTTTTTCTAATTTCTAGAATTGGTGATTTTCAAATGTTTTCACCATTTTGATTTATGTTTGTGTTATATATATATATATATATATATATATATATATATATATATATCTTACGAGCTATTTGGTGATTTTTAATATCTTGATTTCATTTTGGTACTTTGAACTTCTATACGAGTTCTATACGATGAGATATTGGTGATTCCAACTGGTGTTTTATGAGATTTGAGATTTACTATATCATAGCCTTAGAGCTAAAGCTATTTATTGTTGATAGGAATATTTGTGTTTGTGGCTATCACTTTTTACTTAAGATGCATTTGTTGATTTAGATAATCTTATATCATGTATTTTATGTTGATTCACGATTTTTTTGTTCCTTATCTATTGAAAGAAATTAACGAACTTGTGTTTTATGCTTCACCTACCATGCACTAATAATCTTGTTGAAGATAGACCATGTATTCTCTATACAAGGGAAAGACTGAGTTATTTCATGTTATCCACTTCCAGTAGATCCTACTATGCTTAGCTTCTTCCAAAGACCATCCAATTTGATGTTAGTGCTAGTTTGAGTAATCGATTGTTCGTGTTTTATGTATATTCATTTTTGAGACATGTTGTATTTGTATATGGTTCATAAGAACCATCTGTTTATTAGCACATGTGATGTTGTATTTCCGCTCTCTCTATATATGTTCTGGTTAGTGATCTATTATATGTGATGTTGTATTTCATTTTGGATAGATCTTTAGTAACCTTAGTTTTGTATTAAAATTAAATCAAGTATGTCAACCCTGTTAAGGTAAGAAGAAGAAATTTGAGCACCCAATCGATGTATTCGGTACTCGGTTGATACAAGACTCATCAATGGTCACTCCTAACTAACCTTATTCTCTACACTAAAAATGATGTTACCTAGTAATGCTCTTTAATAGTGTGAGTCTTGAGGCACAACATCACAAAATTGTATCATAGCGTAATTCAGAATGAAGTATTATAAACACAGAACAAAAACAGAATAGTACATGCGTTACAGCAACGAAGGATGACATTAATGTCTAGATTTATCTCCATTGTCTTTATCCTTAGTCATTGTCTCATAATTTTTCATGTTCTTGGGGTAAATAATAGGTTTGGGAATACGTTTAGAAACGTGTTCAATTCCGTAGTATTTCATGAGATAAATCCTTTTATCAATAATATACTCTTATGGTAATCTTTATCATATTAAACCCTTTTAGCATATAATATCATTGATCTAAACTTGGTGAGATGTTGAATCCTGTCCCATAGTGTGTGTAGTACAATGTTGTACTAATTATCTAATGGGGATAGAAAATTGAGTTGATTACCAAGATGATGAAATTGAGACTTAAAACGAGGTTAATATATGTAAATAACGTGGAAATTAATCAGAGTACACATGGGAAACCAATAGATTGTTTCGACTAAGCACATAATTTAATGATTTATATGGGGATTTTCTTGGATGGTGTATAAATGATTAATTCTTGTTGTAAATTAATTGCTGTGTTGTATTCATTTAAAAGATATATATATATATATATTAGTGGTAATAAATATAAATACAAATTTGGAAACTCGTGACTATCTATTGTGTTGACATGTTCGAATGTTGTTTAAAGATTTTGGCCGATATATGGGATGCCATGTTATTTATAGGAGTTCAGAAACATTGCATGACACATTTGACATGAGAAAATAACTAATCGAAAAAAAAAATTAAGCCAAAATAATGTTGAGCCATTGAATAAAATGTAAAAAGTAAAGAATATGGTGAGGCAATATCGATATTGTATCGATTTTGCAGCGAAGTAATGGAACATATCACTAAAAAATTAGTACTTTATGTTATTTGAGACAAGTAAAAGAAATGGTTTTTCAATGAAATTGTGTTTCGAGAAATAAAAGAATATATATATATATATATATATATATATATATATATGAAGATATGATATATTTCAAAGAGCAAATATTTTTTAGCATAAGCAATTTTTTATTAAATGCGCTCTAATATATTAGATGACATATACAACCATCTTGATTTGAGAATATCAGGGGAAAATTGGGAGGCCATTTTGATTTTTGTAATCAAAATCGCCGCCATTTGATCGACCAATTTGCTATAAATAAATAGCGAGGTGAACGTAATTAACCTATTAAGTTTTGAAAAGTTGAGTGTGTATTTTTAAAATATAAGCTAAGAGAAAGGAATGTGTGATAATCTAATCAATTTCCTACGATATCTCTTAATTTGGGATGATGTTAATTTTTTTGAAAATTTTATATTTAAGAATTTAAACCAAATTCCTTTGAAAGAAGAATTTTTGCAAAGAGTCTATCAGAAATTGAAACTATAAATGTATTATCATAAGGGAAAGGAGATGTTGCTTCTCGTAAAGGAAGAGGATCGTCCAACTCTAGTAAAGCCAAAGAAAATGTTGCTTCTCGTAATGATCGGAATTTGTGTCAATGGAACCAACCCTAGTTCCTTTCATACGCGGAGCATAATCGATCTCTGGAGGAGATTTATTTGGAAGTTTACCAGTTCGCTCCCTTTAGGAAGCCTCCCACGAGGGAGTTAACCCAAAGGGAAAAGGATTCTAGTAGGCATTGCTTGTTTCGCGACCTAAATGGTCATAATACCAACGATTGCAGGCATCTCAGGGATATGATTGAAGAACGCATCAGACGTGGCGATCTGGCGGAATATGTTCAGAATCGAGCTGTAGTATCAGAACAGACACATCTGCCTACTCCGGGTCGGAATTGGAATGGACGGTACCTACTCCCGACGGTTTGATCATTGAATGATGTGGCTTTTTGGTTTTGCAACTCTTAGATTTTGGTTTTTTTGGTTTTGGTTTCTTGGCTTCTTGGTTTATTGGCTTTTCATCTTTCCAAGCTCTAGATTTTAGCTTTGCGGACTCTGGTCTTTGGCATTCCATCTGTTGGATTATGGAATTTATGTTTTTTGTTGTTGGTGTTTTCATCTTTTAGATTGTGGATGTGGGTATTTGGTCTTCCGACTTGTGGATGCGACCCTACTTTTATCTAGGTCTCTAGCTCACGCATCTTGACAATTTCATTATTAAAACTTAGGCTCGTCATCTCTGGACTTTGGTTATATTGGCTCTGGTCTCCTGGACATTATGCTTTTGGATAGTATTCCTTTGGTTTTTCGGCTACGAATGGCTTTAAGTCGGATCACACACGTACGGGATTACGGCTTAATCCCTAGGCATGCTCTGCACCTGACTATAAACCATGCGCCTCACAACTAACTAATCACTTTGGTTTACATGATTGTAGGAGGGCAGGGGGCCTTAGTCCTCCTACCCATATACGAGATTAAGCCTTAATCCCTAGGCATGATCTTTGTGGATGAAAAACCATTCAATCTCCTACGCTTGCCCCTCTTTACCTGGTTTGGGAGTGCGGAGAGCCTAAGCTTGCCTACCCATGTACGAGATTGGCTCTTAATCCCTAGGCATGCTCTTTGTGGGAGAGAAACCATCTGATCTCCGACTATTTTTCTTTGGATCTAGGAGGGCCTAAGTCCGCCTACCTATGTACGAGATTATGTCTTAATCCTTTTAGGCATGCTGTTTTGGATAAGAAATCATCTGATCTTTAAATTTTCATCTCCGGTTATTTGGCTTGGGGTTTCGAGGGCTAAGTCTGCCCATGTACATGATTAGGTCTTAATCCCTAGGCATGTTGTTTATGGACGATAAACCCTTGGTCTTCCTTTACTCATTTTTGGTTACCTGGTTCGCGAGTTTGGAGGGCCAAGCCTATCTATCCATGTACATGATTACGTCTTAATCCCTAGACATGCTCTTTACGGGCGATAAATTGTCCAATCTCCTTCGTTTATTTTCCATTTTCTGGCTTAAGGATGACTACATTGGCCTACCTATGTACAAGGACCGGTGCGACCCCTAGGCAGACTCTATAACTGACGCAAGTCCACCCCCTTCAAACTTAATGGAACTTAGTGAACTTAAAATTAGAAGCGGCTAGGTCGACTCACCCACGTACGGGATTAGGCCTTAACCCCTAGGCGTGCTTTCGGCTCCACAATAAACGACTAGCTTTTTCTTTGGATTTATTAAAAATTTCAACCCTTGAAAACTTTAATAGAAATTACTTCGCTTGTCAGGATGCTTCTTGCGAGTTAAGGAAATACCAAATCAGAATTTCAAATTTTAAGTACTCTACATAGTAAGGATTTTGCTCGCTAAGCATAAAAATTCTGATCTCCAAGTAAGGACTTAGCTTGGGAAGGGGCAGATTATCTTGTGCTTATCAGGACTTGGCAAGGCCGCCTTTGCTAGTGGCAGGTATGACCTTACCTGTTTGGCTTTTCCTTAGTCCAGTAGTCACACTTTGTCAAGGAAGTCTTGGACTCTTTTGGGTTTCCTTGGTCGTCTCGCAGGTCTTGGCGAGGCCATCCTGGATCCATCAGGTTATCTGATTGTTGATTATCCTAGCTTTCGGATTCATCCGATCATAGAATTATCTGGTTATTGATTATTCTGGTTTTCTGGATTTCAGATCACTTCGATTTCCGAGTTTTTGTTTATTATGACCATCTTGGTTATCTCTTAAAGCATGATCTGTAGCAATCATCGAGGCTCTTTGGTTTTATTATTCTGGCTAGCACGATCCGATGCAATCGTCAGTTTTCTGGATTTTTGGTTTTCCATTAATACAATCTGGCGCTATCGTGGTTTTTGGTTTTATGGTTCTTGGCTATTGGATTTCTATACAGACCTTTTTTGGTTCGTGACTTCTGGATTCTCAGATTTTTGAATTTTTAGATTACTCAAAACACATCTTACACTCATGAGAAAGACATGTTTGGGTGGCAAAGTGCTGACCTGTCTTGTTTTGGGTGACAAAGTGTTGACCTGCTTTTTGGCAAGATTGTCACACGAGGGATTTACAATTTTCTAAGCACTCAAAAATCAAGCACGGGATCATGGAAACACGAGGTAATTTGATCGAAGTCGCGAAGTGTTCGATAACTTATAAATATGGTTAACAATGGATCGACATTTGTGGACTCAAGGATTTCATATCCCACATATCTTTGGAAACTCATATCCCTCTCGCGATGCTAAAAGGAGCACTCGACAGATTATGGGATACGAAATTTTGTTTTGTATTCCTGGTTTCTTCCGGAAATTTTTATCCGCTCAAGAATATGTAGTTGTGGTAAGGTGCAGATATGAAGGCATATTTTGTATAATGCATCAGGGGTACAAGTTTGTATCCTACCCAAGGATACAAATTCTTGGATTTCGTATCCCCTTTAGGTATGCGAGGGAATAGAATGGTTTTCATTAGGTGTGGGGATACGAAGTCTTATTTTCGTATCCTACTTTTCTTCTTCTGGATGGTGGCATTTTGTTTAAGGATGGGATACAAAAAGCTTATTTCATATCCGGTTTGCTTGGTTTTTCGTATCCTCTCCAGAATACGAAGTGGCAATACGAAATGACTCAAGCTCTCTAGCTCTCTAGCTTTCAGGATACGAAATCTTGTTTCGTATCACATGATACAAGGATACTTGGCTTAGTTCGAAGTACTTCAACATCGAACCATTTTTGGTTGGCTTTGTACCCGAGATACAGAACAATCCCATGATGGTTTCTAACCCCTCAATCATCTTATTAAGTTGCAGCATGACACATCTCTGCTCATAATATTTGTTATGACAATGTTGTGCAGTAGGATTATCTAGAAATTGAGGTTTAGAAGAAGCTCTTTTATGAATATCAATTGGAAGTTTTTCCTTTATAGCACTAAACCGAGCCTTAATGTTGGATCTAATCACAACTAATGATAACTCTTTTCCTAAATATGAGATAATGCAATGCAACTCAATTTTGAGGAGGAACAAAGTACTTTATCAAAAGATAACAGTTTACAAAGTATGTTTCCAAATTAAACTAAGTCATACTTCTTTCTTCTCATCCAAAAAGTCAAACTTGAACCTAGAGAGTTGCCTGTGAACCTTTTGTGAATCCCTAAGGAAACAATGTCTGGCCATCGTTGGCACTTCGAAGACTAAAGAGTTCTCTATGAACTTTGTTTTCAGTTTTTACATATTTATTCAAAAGGTTTATAGGCGCAATGTTATTTGAGGCATCGCAGGTATGTACAATAAATATGGTAAACAGAGTAAGAGTATCCAAAGTTATAAAATCACACTAATCACATACAATTAGTCGCTGGATTCATACAATATGGATCTCTTGTTAAACTCAAAAATAAATTTCTCTCTGTTCAGAATTGTTGGTGTATGAGGTGCTGTAATATTCCTTGTATAAAGTCCGCTCCACCATGTTCCTGTCTTCAATAAGCATCCAAAACAATGCCATCGACTAAGCATTTTCCTTCAATACTTTTCCCTTATTAAGAGAGGCTCTTCTTAGCTGAGGAACGACTGCCTTTACCTTGCAGTCCTCCAAAATAGAGGAATGCAGTGAAAGCATATGGTATTCCTTTGAGATTTTATTATATTCCTTTACTTGTTTATTCAACTCTATATTTAAACGTTCAACCACGATTTGTTTTTCCTCAAGTAGAGTATCAAAGTGATATACTGATTTAACCTTAGTCTAAAACATATATTTAAATTCATGAACTATTAAAAAATAGATTTAAAAACATCGAACATAATATATGCCATAGCTGAGATGGTGGAGCTTGAGTAGTAGGAACCTTTTGCTTCTCAATATATCCTTGCTACAGATTTTTAAGAAGAATCTTGTGGACGAGAGTGGAAGGACCTAGTAGTGTGCATCTTGCCTTGCCTATCATGAGATTCCCAGTTTTTTTCCCGTCATCACCCCTATCACCAGCACTTCGATTGCCACCAAGTTGGTTACTGCCTGGACCATCAACTTAAGGCCAATCAAAACCGTCATCACCATTGTTTCCTCCTTTGCTACCACTATCTTACACACACTCTTATTATCATTTCCATATTTAGTCTCATCACCTTGAGGAGCATCGCCTAATGTGATAAGAGCCGCTGCATTATGATTTATCACTTCATCCGGGGAAACCGCCATCGTTGCTTAAAACTTTCTCTTAAACTCTTTGTTCTGGTAGAATGTTGGGAAAGTTAATGTTAGGACATTTCATAATGTTACTAAAATAAGCAACAAAGAGGGCTTTCTCATAGGCCCCATCGACGATAGAATCAAACAAATCATTTGGGAAGTTTCCCATTTTCGGCTTAACATCTTTAATCACTTTCAAGGGGTCTGATGCTCGATTCTTTTTACTCTTCAATTTTTCGTTAAGCGTTCCAACGGTTGTGTACCATTAGCCACGATAGAAACGACAGTTGAGAGTTTTTCGTTCATCGACCTTACCTACCCCTTTAAAATTTTCTTAATGCTCTATAAGGGAGGTTTGCATGACCATAGTAGTGGAGGTAATGTCACCATTGTCTCTCTTCCAATTCTCTTCCGACTCATCTTTTGCAATGGTTTGGTTAAAATTGAGAAACAATAGTAGATACTTACTTATTGAGCCTTCTTGCCTCTTCAACCAATCCAGAAGTGCTTCCTTGAGATTCAAAGGCTCGTTGGGAGCCTGAAATAGATACATGTAGACAAGAACAAGCCATGAAGTATAAACATAAACAAGTTTTTTCAATTGCCGAGAAAGGAAGGGAACACATACCATTAAAATATGCTTCAAAATGAATAATTAATAATCAGGAGAGGGAGGTTGAGTAGATGACGATTAATCAAAGAAAGAAGGAAATTCTAGAACTGAAAGAATGTTATCCTCACACTCCTTTGAAAGGGCTACAGCATGAGATTTAGCCGGTAACAGATGTTCTAAGTGAATGTGAATTCCAACTCCTCGTACATCCGATTTAGGTCATCAGGAGAATCAAAGATGGTAATCCAGCAATTCAAATCATATGAAGTATGTAGAGCAGGGACTTTTATACTCGTCGAAATGGGATGGACCGCAGCTAGCGTGCCTGATTCTTAAGTGATGTTGACATACTCTCCCTCCTCAATTATGGTTGGAATGTAATATTTTGCAACTTTATGTTTCTTTTAAGTGGCCATTTCAAAGTTAAGGGAAACTCCATACTTTCTTTTCAAAGACGAGAATTGATCACATTCTCCTAAATGGAACTAGCTTTGGAGATTGGCTTAAAGGTTGCCCTTTTAGGCAGAGCAGGGCTGGTCAATTCTTTGGGAATATCATATCTAGCAGAAGCACCTAAATTAAGATTGAGATGGTAAGCCATAGCTATAGAAACAAAGCTTAAGTCATTAGCTACCTAAAATATCGCCACGAATGGAAGAGTAGTGGGAGAAAGGTGATATTTCCACCAGCCTGAGAAGGAACTTCATTTGAATTATACTTTGACGCAGGAGGATATGTATTGATTTTAAAGTTAGCAAGAATAGTAGAATGTTGAGAAAATTTAGAATAAGTGAAGAGAACAGTCTTCCTTCTCACTAACTCAGCCTTGGAAGCTAGAGCATCAATGGCTCTTTATTGGGACGCATTTAAGGATTTTGGAGCAACAGCTGTAATTCCAAGCAATCAAAGTCATGACACCAAAATAACCCATACATAAATCAAGCATTGAGAAAAAAGGAACTCACAAGCATTAGAGAATAGCCCTCTAATTTTGAGGAAGCGTTTAACAAATAAAAACCGATTGCCCATCTCCTGACTTCATTAACCACGTTGGAAGGGTCGAATCGGTACATTATGTAATAGTTCTCTTCCCCGCTCTTGGTAGGCTGACGAGATAGTAAATGATCTCAGTGTGGACTGAAGAAAATTCTGACTCACAAGCTAAAACCTCCAAGTAAGCTAAGTGTTTATCCACTAAAAGTTAAGCACAAATTGATAGATTAAAACCAACGGGTCGGTCGTACATCCATGAACAAGCATGATCAAACATTATACGGTCGCCTGTGCACCATGGGGTTGAGCATGAGGAGCTCGCACGTCACGGTGGCCCAAGCACTTTAGAGTTAGTCAGTGGTAGAGTCCGTGGGTCAATCACACTAGGCTCACACATCCGACTGGGTCAATTGAGCAAGGGCCTGGTTGAGCACAAAGAGGGGTCGAGCATACAAGTGGGATTGGGCACAAGAAGGGGTCGGACATGGCTCAGGCACAACATGACTAAACAAGAAGGGGAGCAGTTAGTAGGTCGCTTTCCCTTCATGGAAGCCGGCCGCTCTTCACAGAGGTCGGTGGCGCGAGACAGCTAGCAACAACTGGTGACAATTGGCTACAGCTGGTGACAGTTGGCTACAACTCGTAGTGGCATTTCCGTAATTACCGCATGTGCGACCCCTAGCCTGCATACATAATTCCAGCCCACTACTTCATTTGCTCACCACCTATAAATAACTCAAGTTCTACATCATTAAGGGGATCGATCTTTTGCCACCACGAAGTGCTGCCGAAGTCCTTCCTCCGCCATTCTCAAGCCATTCTAACTCCGTTCATCATCTCCAAGCTAAGATCTAAGGCCAATCCCGTCATGGAATCCGCCAAAATCACTCAAGTGTCCTAGAGATTGAAGATCTAACTTCATATTCCTCGTACTTAGAGAGATTCAACCATTCCGCTTATTTGTAAAGATCAAAGTGAAATTCTTGTGTAAAAGAGAGAATGAATGTACTTAGAGATAATTCAAGCCTTGTAAATCTCGAAATGATAATGAAAACTCTTACCAAAGTGGACGTAGATCTGTTTTAGATGAACCACTATAAAATCCTTGTGTTTTTTACTTTCTTTTTGCGATTGTGGTCTCATTTTCTTATTTCTAACCATTTGGTGAAGTACTCCTGAAGTACCTTTAGTGTTTAGACCAATTTTAATTTAAATATTTGGCGCCCACCGTGGGGACACGTTCGCACTTCCAACCTTTAAGCGCTTTATGGAGATAAAGTTTGGAGCTCGTTCCTCCTATAGATCTTCCAAATCTAAAGTTCGAGATAATCAACAAAGTCTCTTCAAAGATTAAAGCCTTGTTTGAAGTTATGGGTAGACCGAAGAAAACCACTAGTAAGACCGTTGAAACAACCGACAATCTTGCCGATGATGCCACACTACTTACCTACCGCTTCGAAGTTGGTGAATCCTCTAGAGCTAGAGTTGTCGTAACTAGGAAAGAATTAGATGAGGTATTCGCAGGATTGACGAGTCAGATAGAAATCTCGACAAATGCTATGTTGAAAAAGTTAGAAGCCATGTTCGCTCTTCAAGCTGCTACAATAAAAATTACCGTTAATGCCACCCGTGCTAAACCTGCTCAAACCGCTCATACGGAAAATGCAGGTTCTTCTTCTCCAAGTTCGAATCGGGGAAATTTCTTTTAGGAGGTTGCTGATCCTAATAGTCATCATCATGAAGAGGCAAAACCGCCTGCACGCAACCGTTCTGAAAAAGCAATCTCTCGACAAGCGCATGGCTCCACCAAAGGGGCACCTCCCCAAGTGGGTGGCCCAGGGCCCCACAATCTAAACCGTGATCGTTTTCCTAAGCAAACATCCGACGAGGGGGAAGTCGTCCGCCCCGTGGACCAGCACAACGACGAGGAACGCTTATCGGAAATGGTTCGCAAGATTATGAAGGAAAGCTTGAAAAAAGAAGATGATGAGAAAGAGTGGGGATTCGCTCCTACCAAGACCCCACTCATTGAGAGAATCAAAATGGCCCCGTACCCGAAGAAGTTCAAACCTCTAACGGTACATGCATACAATGGGACTAACAGTCCCAATGTGTTCCTATTCAAGTATGACCAACATATGGACGGGGCATGTGCCGCATATGAGCTTAAGTGTCTGTACTTCCCAACTTATATAGAGGAGGTGGCTTCCCTTTGGTTCACTAAGTTACCACCAAAATCTATGGATAATTTCGCTACTCTAGCCAAGTTGTTTAGAGAACAGTTCAGGCTCCAAGCTACTAAGGTCTGAGATGTTATGGATCTAAACGAGGTAGAGTAAAGGCAAGGAGAATCAGTCAAGGTCTTTCTCACCCGATTTAACGCTGCTGCAGTTGAGGTCGGAAATCACGATCCCCGCTTGGTATTGATGGCTTTAAAAGGAGCCATAAAAAAAGACTAAACTAGGGCGATGGATCAAGAAGAAAAAGCCGAGAACGCTTGATCTGCTATACGATAAAGCTGAAGAGTATATAAGTGTGGAAGAAGACCCAGCTTACACCCTAAATATCCCTGAAAGCAGTGCGCAACCTGAAAAGAAAAACAATAATGTGTAGGGTGGCCAAAAGAAATATGAGGGCCAGAAGAGGGGTAATGACGACAAAGATAATAAAAGCAATAAGAGGTTCCGCTTCTTTAAGAACCCAGAGTTGACCCTGCTCAATGACACCCTGGAAAATGTCTACATAGCCACAAAGGACATTGAAAACTTCCCAACTATGAAACCTATGAAAATCAGCGATGATAGCGCAAACTTAGGAAGGTTTTGTAGGTTCCACAACCAGTCGGGCCACAATACTAATGAGTGTAGACATTTAAAGAACCTGGTTGAGGAACTAATAAGAAAAAACAGGTTGCAGCAGCATGTGAAAAACCCTCAGAATTCTCAGAATGCACAGGGGTAAAGCAATCCCCCAACAGAAAAAGCTCCAACTCCTATCAACCCAAAGCCAATAATATACACAATCTCAGGTGGTCCCTACCCAGTCAGAAGAAGTTGGGGAGATTACGTGAAATACACTAATGAGCTGAATAATCCTCCATAGGAAGAAGGCTATGTGGTCAGACGTAGTGTTCAGAGGTAGGAATTCAGATGGACTATTAACACTGGAGGTTGATCCAATGGTGGTTCTGTAGGCATAGAGCCGTCTATGGTCAAGAGGGTTCTAGTGGACAACGAAGTGTCTGTCAATGTGCTTTTCATTAATGCCTTCAATAAAATGAACAACCCCATGTCAGACGTCTGAGCATGTTAGAACAAGATTCACGGGTTCACAGGGGAACCAACACAGCCAATCGGCGTAATAGGTCGGCTAGTTGAACTTGTTGAAGGAAATCGAAAGGTGGCTATGATGCAAACCTTTGTAATAGTTGACGAGCTTTCAGCCTACAACGCTTTTCTTGGAAGGCCTACTCTGCTGGATTCAAAATTGCACTAGCTTCTTGGTGTATGACCATGAAATTTCCAATAGAAAATGGAGTTGGCGTGATAAAGGGAGATCAAAAAGCAGCCAGACAGTGCTACATGGCACAGCTAGTTGAAGTCAAGAAGAAGGAGACAAGGAAGAATGCGGAGGCACTACTCCGCATTTGTGACACCGCCTTATAGAAACTAGAGCGGGGACCTTGCACTGGCGAGCACAACGGAGCTCAAAAAGAAATGGACCCAAGAAAAGCCAGTGTGGGGGAGAGTAGAGCGGCGCCAGCTGAAACCACAATCTTGATTTTAGTTCATAACAAAAAACCCGACACAAAATGTTGAATATAGGCTCCCAACTGGGCCTGAAGTTGCAAAAAGAATTAACTATGTTTTTAAAAGCGAATTTGGATGTTTTTGCTTGGACTCATTCTGATATGTATGGTATTTCATCTGATATAATAGTACGCAAATTAAATATTGATCCGAATATGACTCCGATAAAACAAAAAAGACGAACTCAAGGACCCGAAAGATCTAAAGCAATAAAAGAAGAAGTAGATAGATTACTCAAAAACGACTTTATAAGAGAATCCACATATCCTGATTAGGTCTCTAATAAGTTTCTTGTAAATAAGTCCAACGACAAATGAAGGGTATGCATCGATTATTCAGACCTTAATAAGGCATGTCCCAAGGATAATTTCCCCTTGCCAAGAATTGATCAGCTTGTTGATGCGACAACAAGGCATGAACTATTATCTTTTATGGACGCCTACTTCGGATATAATCAGATAATGATGTATAAGCCAGATGATGAAAACACAAGTTTCATAATGGAAAGGGGCTTATATTGCTACAAGGTCATTCCATTCGGACTAAAAAACACAGAAGCATCTTACAAACGCCTTGTGAATTCCATGTTTGAATCTCAAATTGGAAAAACAATGGAAGTCTACGTAGACGATATGCTGGTAAAATTGAAGAAAACTGGCGATCACTTAGAGAACTTCGCGGAAATGTTCTATATCCTCAGGAAGTATAGGATGAAGCTGAATCCACTCAAATGTTCATTCAGAGTCGCATCGGGAAAGTTCCTCGAATTCACTGTCAATGCCAGGGGAATGAGGCCAATCCCGTTCAAGTTATTGCTTTGCGAGAAATGCAAACTCCTAGAACAAAGAGAGAACTTCAAAGTCTAAATGGGAAGGTAGCTGCACTTAATCGACTTATCTCTAAGGCCATGGATCGGTGCATTCCACTCTTTGATGCTTTAAAGAAAGGAAAGAAAGATTTCCAATGGACTCCTGAATGCCAAGCAACCTTCGAAGAGCTAATCAAACACATGGAGTCACCACCAATGCTGTCGAAGCCTAAAGATGGGGAAGAATTGCTCCTATACTTGGTTGTCTCATCTCACGCATTAGGCGATGCACTTGTCAGGGAAGATGCGAAGGTTCAATGGCCGGTATGCTACATTAGCAAAAGGCTTGCTGGGGCAGAACTAAACTATTCCAAGTTGGAGAAGCTTGCATATTGTCTGCTCATCGCCTCAAAGAAGCTAAGGCGATACTTCCAATCCCACTCTATCAAAGTTCTTACCGATCAACCGTTAAAGCAAGTTCTCTTCCGCCCAAAAATTTCGAGAAGATTATTGAAGTGGAATATTGAGCTTAGCCAATATGACATCACTTACTCTCCTCGAAGAGCTATAAATGGGCAGGCTTTAGCCGATTTCATCGCATAATTCACTGATAGAGGGGAAGAGAAGGAGGAACCACTTGAAGAAAACGTGAGATGGAAGTTGTTCATTGATGGGTCCAAAAATGATTACTGCTCGGGGGCAGGGGTAGTTTTGGAAACTCCTAAAGGCCATCCTCTATGTTATGCTTTAAGATTGGAATTCCCATCAACCAACAACAAAGTCGAGTATGAAGCTCTAATTGTAGGATTGAAGTTGGCCAAAGAATTGAACCTAAAGTCCCTATAAATTCTCAATGACTCGTAGATAGTAGTGTATCAAGTTCGGCAAGAATTCCAAGCCAAGGTCGAAAATCTTCCTGCTTATCTTTCCAAAGCTTGGGAACTACTCGATGACCTCGATTACTACACCATATCCCATATTTTAAGAGAGGAAAATGAAAGTGTGTGCATGTACTTGTCAGGTAATAGTACACTCGGATCGAGTAATATGGAATAACACACAACTATTTGTCTAATACAATAGTTATGCAAACAAATATGAAATAGAAAGATCTCACAGAAACAGTATCATAGATATGTAAATGCAGTAAAAGAAAATCACACCAGGGATTTTTATACTGGTTCGGAGCACTGTCCTACGTCCAGTCCTAGACTTCTCTCTGGATTTTCACTAATCAACCACCTCACTTCACCCGGAGGAACAGGTTCACAATACACCACTTGATTTCACGGGCTACAAGCTTACCCACTTGATTTCACGGGCCACAAGCTTACCCACTTGATTTCACGCGCCACAAGCTAACCCACCTGATTTGAACGGCTATAGGTTTACCAGAATTTCAATACAAAGTAGTTGATGATTGACTATATATTGTGCCTTCAATACACAGACTAGTCACTTGTAGTACACCCTTCCTATAATCTTATCCTCAAGTATATACTTTGAATGCATAGATTTAAGGAAGTAGAATGCTTGTCGAATCAAATGATATTAAATTGATTCAAGAATTCAACAAGTATTTAAATTTGGAGAGCTTTTGTTTTGCAAAGAGTATGAAAATGCAATTTAGAAATTAGAGAGAATATAGAATGATTTCGTTATTGTAAAACAAGTTTGAAGTTGTTTATATAATAGTAGAAAGGTAGTAATTCTTCATGAAGAGTTTCTATAAAAAGTTGTGTCCATTTCCTTTGATTATTGAATAGAAATCTCTTCACAAATAGAAGCAATCTTTCATAAAAAAGCTAGCTGTTCGAAAACGGTCGACTGGTTGAAAATCACCGGTCGACTAGTTGAGTTTCTGTATAATTAAAAATTCCAGAAAAATAGCCGTTATGTGCAAAAAATAGCCTGATCGGTCGACCTCCCATATTTGGACTGGTCGACCGGTTTATGGCTGTGGACCGGAGGACCTCGGTTCATAGTCTATATCACTCTTCACTCTTTCCCGGTCGGATCCTGGACCGTTTGGGCTTTTTCTATGACTTTTCAATTCCTCAAATATACAGATTTTAGCAACGAAGATATGATATTGTTTTGTGCATTCGTATTATACTTTGAGGATAGATTTTAACATATTTCTAACACGACTCAAAGTAAAATACCTTGTCTCTATGAAATGATCTTCATTGCACCTTTATATGTTGGCATCGATCAAAATCTTCTCAACATTCTCCCCCTTTTTGTTTGATGACAACACCTTGGATTTTCTCCCTCTAAATATAAAGCTCCCTCTGAATTTCTGCAATATTTGTTAGTTCATAATCTAAATAATCTTACCTTTTGATTCCTACATTAGCAAATGTTAGCACACATATACTATTACCATGTTAAGCACATAATTTTAAATGATAGTATATGTAACATGAATGATATGAATAATCATAAGAGAAAATATTTCTTCCCCTTTGTCATTGATTAAAAAGAATAAATACCATAATAAGCACAGTAATCGAGAGTAGTAGAGAATACAAATAATTATAGCACCTTTAGGGGATATTGAATCATGTGATTTTTTGATAAGCTGAGTTTTCAAAGATATTTAGACAACCTTCTCTTTGTTGTAGTGTACCTGCAAAAAAATATAACATATATAGTTTTGGTACCCACTTGCTTTGTTTGGGTCCATGGTTTAGATAGAAGGCAACCATACCCAAAAGGATTTAATGGAACCTTTAAATATAAAATTTTCATTATTAACTACTGAGTCAAAATAATCATCAATATATTTTTCTCTGTTTCTCCTATCTACAGGAACCCAAATACTTAAGTGGTTTCTATTGATATTTCTTTTCATACTTCTAGATGTCATAGAAGTATTCGAATAATAATTGGATCTAGGATGTGTATTAGTACTAGCAGTGCTATTCTTATTATACATAAAAGCGTATCTAGTACTATTTCTATGATTGGTTTTATTATATCCTAAACCACTTTTGCCATGTAAAGGTCGAGATCTAGATAAAATCATATTTAAATCATTTTGACATTTACTAAATTTCACAAACTTATTTGTACATTTTTCAAATTTTATGCCAAAGTCACGATTGGTACTTTGAAAAGAAATTTTGGTAGTATTTACGATATCAATTTCCTTATTGAATTCGGAATTCTCCCTTTTTAAGGTTTCATTCTCTTTTTTGAGATCAAAAACTTGAGATTCTGAATTTTCTAAAAACGATTGTAATTTTTCAAAACTTTCTTTTGAGTCAGAAATTTCATTTTGCAAAATATTACTATTCACCTTTAAAAGCTCACATTCTTTAGATAATTCTAGATTCTTTTCGATTAAAGCTCCATTCGTCTTTTCAAGAGATGAAATTAAAGAACTAGAATTATTTAAAGAATCTTCTAATGTTGTACTTTTATTTTGCAAAAGATCGATTTCCTTTAAAAGAACATTGTTTTTATCTTCTAGACACTCATTTTCTTTTTGAAGGAATTTTTTTTGAGAAACAAGCTTTTCTAAGGTATTTTCAAATCATTTGGCTTGTTCTACTAAAAAATTGTGTTCTTCTTTTAATTTGGAATTTTCTTGCTCACAATTTTTTTATTTAGCTATAATGACTGTATTAAGTTTACTCAAAGTTTTAAAATATTTCAACAATTTTTCATGGTTTAACAAAAGATCTTTATATAATGAATCTACACATACCAATTGTGATCTGACTTTAGCCATGAGACATTTGCTTCCTTGCTCTCTTGATTCTGCTTTGTTGCTCTTCCACTTTCTAATCCCTTGACTAGACTTCTTTATTGCCATTGGTTGTAGGATGTTGTTACGATCTCTAGAACACGAAGCTCTGAAACCAATTGAAAGTGTGTGCGTGTACTTGTCAGGTAATAGTACACTCGGATCGAGTAATATGGAATAACACACAACTATTTGTCTAATACAATAGTTATGCAAACAAATATGAAATAGAAAGATCTCACAGAAACAGTATCACAGATATGTAAATGCAATAAAAGAAAATCACACCAGGGATTTTTGTACTGGTTCGGAGCACCATCCTACGTCCAGTCCCAGACTTCTCTCTGGATTTTCACTAATCAACCACCTCACTTCACCCGGAGGAACAGGTTCACAACACACCACTTGATTTCACGGGCTACAAGCTTACCCACTTGATTTCACGGGCCACAAGCTTACCCACTTGATTTCACGGGCCACAAGCTTACCCACCTGATTTGAACGGCTACAGGCTTACCGGAATTTCAATACAAAGTAGTTGATGATTGACTATATATTGTGCCTTCAATACACGGATTAGTCACTTGTAGTACACCCTTCCTATAATCTTATCCTCAAGTATATACTTTGAATGCATAGATTTAAGGAAGTAGAATGCTTGTCGAATCAAATGATATTAAATTGATTCAAGGATTCAACAAGTATTTAAATTTGGAGAGCTTTTGTTTTGCAAAGAGTATGAAAATGCAATTTAGAAATTAGAGAGAATATAGAATGATTTCATTATTGTAAAACAAGTTTGAAGTTGTTTATATAATAGTAGAAAGGTAGTAATTCTTCATGAAGAGTTTCTATAAAAAGTTGTGTCCATTTCCTTTGATTATTGAATAGAAATCTCTTCACAAATAGAAGCAACCTTTCATAAAAAAGCTTGCTGTTCGAAAACGGTCGACTGGTTGAAAATCACCGGTCGACTGGTTGAGTTTCTGTAAAATTAAAAAATAGCCGTTATGTGCAAAAAACAGCCTGATCGGTCGATCGCCCATATTTGGACCGGTCGACCGGTTTATGGCTGTGGACCGGAGGACCTCGGTTCACAGTCTATATCACTCTACGCTCTTTCCCGGTCGGATCCTGGACCGTTTGGGCTTTTTCTGTGACTTTTCAGTTCCTCAAATATACAGATTTCAACAACGAAGATATGATATTGTTTTGTGCATTCGTTTTATACTTTGAGGATAGATTTTAACATATTTCTAACATGACTCAAAGTAAAAGACCTTGTCTCTATGAAATGATCTTCATTGCACCTTTATATGTTGGCATCGATCAAAATCTTGTCTCAACAGAAAATATGAAAGCTGATTCACTCGCCAAGTGTTCCAGTTTCGGAGATGCTCAGATATTGGGATTTGTGCTTGTTGAAGCTCTTTCAAATCCCAATATCGAAGATGCTTACGTCGACTGGGACATGTAGACTGGTGAAGCACCAATCTCATGTATTACCCCGATCAAACAGTATCTCCTCAATGGAACGCTTCTAGAGGATTCTAAGAATTGACAATTTTTTTTGCGTAAAGCTCCATTATATCTCATCCAAGATGGAAGATTGTACATACGAGATTTTTCCATGCCCCTGCTTCAGTGTGTGACTAAAGAAGAGTCCAAAGCAATCCTGGCAGAATTACATGAGGGTAAGTGTGGGAAACACACAGGCTGACAGACATTGGCTAAGAAAGTTCTGCGATATGGCTAATTCGGGCTTGTTGTGAACCTAGATGCTATGACCTATGCTAAAAAGTGTGACAAATGGCAGAGATTCACAAAGATTCCAAGAGCACCATCTATAGAATTAACCTAATTGGTCAATCCATGGCCGTTTGCTGTTTGGGGGCATCGATCTAATTGAAGCTTTACCTACAGCAAAGACCAACATGAAGTACGCCATTGTAGCCGTCGATTATTTCACAAAGTGGGCTGAAGCAGAGCCACTGGCCACCATCACTTTGAAGAAATTCATCAACTTTGTCTCGAAAAACAGTATATGCAGATTTAGTGTGCCACAGAAAATAATCATAGACAATGGGACTCAATTTGAAAGTGACAAGTTGAAGAATTTCTGTGCCAATACAAGATTAAAAAGAGTTTGCAGCGAGTTGCTCATCCGCAGGCCAACGGGTAAGTTGAAGCAGTGAATAAAATCATAAAGTCAACCATAAAGAAACGCCTCGAGAAAGCTAAAGGTGGTTGGGTAGAAGAGCTTCCATTTGCACTATAGGTATATCGTACAACTCATAAAACTGTGACTGGGTACACTCCATTCTCCTTTGCATTTGGATCCGAAGCCATTATTCCGGTAAAGCTGTAAGTTCCCACTCACCGCAGAATTCATTTCAACCAATAGGAGAACGAGAAGATGCAACTTGAAGCATTGGACTTGCTTGAAGAAAGAAGGCGAGAAGAAAAACTCAGAATCGTTGCGCATCAAAGAAGGGTTTCTAGGCATTTCAATTCCAAAGTCAAACAAAGGACCTTCAAAATTGGGGACCTTGTTCTGAAAAGAGTCTTGACGGGGACTAGTGTTTTCGGACCCAACTGGGAAGGACCTTACATAATAAGGCAAAATCTCTTAGATGGAACCTTTTAACTAAAGACGACGAATGGAATTGAAATTCCTAGAACCTTGAACAACATTCACCTCTGTCGATACTTTCCTTAAAATTTATTTCATATATCTTGTAAAAGGTTGTACAAACTCTGAAAGTATAGTAGATAAACATTGCACATATTAATGAAAGAAATCGCGTTGCTTGCCTAAATCATACATTTGCAAATTCTTGTTAATTATCTACAAGTTGCTAAAATTTGCTTTTGATTGCAGGTCCTCTAAAGGAACGTTAACACATCCGTAACCTAGCAAAGCCTGGTAATCATTATAGCACATCCTAATCGGGATAGCTCAAGAGCCCAGTTCTTTAAAAATCATTCGCAACAAATACGATGGTGTGAAGCACAGCCTTACAAATAAGAGACATCAAGATCTAAACGGTCAAATGATGCAACGTTCAGACTACATACAAAGTTGTAAATTTCACCACAGGGGAACCTTCTTAATTGCAAGGTTCAGGACCCTGGTTTAATAAATTGTGATAAAACCCGAGAAATGAACCAGGGTCCGCCCCATGAAACGATGCAACCCCAAACCAAAGACCTCTCAGGGGGTACCAGGTGGATCGTCAGTGTCAGTAATACCTGACCCGATTGCGACAAACACTGGGACTCAGAAGACCTTTTTGAAGGCATCCGACCATAAGTCGGGTCTTCCAAATTCGATTAATGGCAGACTCATAAGACCTTTTTGAAGGCATCCAACCATAAGCTGGGTCTTCCAAATTCGGTTAGTGGTGGACTCAAAAGACCTCTTCGGGGGCATCCAACCATAAGCCGGATCTTCCAAATTCGGTTAGTGGCGGACTCAAAAGACCTCTTTAGGGGTATTCGGACTGTAAGTCGGGTCTTCCAATTCGGTTATTGGAGGACTTGAAAGACCTTTTCGGAGGCGTCCGACAAATTCGACAAGTGGCTGAATTATTAAATCACAATGAATAATGGATTTACAAAGACCTCTTCAGAGGCACAAAAACCAAGACGTCCCGGGGGCATGTATTCAAATCTAATCTCCAAAGGTCCTGGACTGCTAGGTTTGCGAGAAACATGATTGAATATGTTAGAAATACGAGACATCTCAAGCAGAAGAACAAAAACAAAATTCCTTTTCATTTAAGGTTTGAGTTTAATCAACTAAGTTAAAAATTCTTGGGTCATGAGAAAACTGGGAAATCCCGAATGTGATGGCAAAAGCAATAGACTTAGCCACTACGACAGGAATTTTCGGTGTTTTAATCATAACAAAGAGATTTAAAATATGGTTGATCACACCAAGACTATAAAAATCCGTAACGAACTTTGGTATGAGGGCATCACCACCACATTAATATAAATCAATAATGCTCACTTAAGCATACCATAAGCTCGTCACAACTTTACACTAAATAAAAAGACTTGGAGCTTGCAAAGACTACTCCGATTAACAAAATTTAATCCCTTGAAATGGCTAAGGCAAGCTCAAAATTTTCAACACAATGGTAAACACAAAAAGTGGTTATTTACGGAAAAGAAGTTTCAAGTGCTGTCCCAGTCGAAATCATGAAAATTCAATGAAGTCGATCAAGTAGATCCAGCAAGTAATGATCTGTGGCTACAATTGAAAATAAAATCATTATGTACAAAAATGCACCACAAGATCATTATAACACCAGGCATTGCAGTAACAAATGACTTATGATATAGAAAACTTGTGTTATAAGCATGTAAAGAAAATAGGTGTGGAATGCAAAACAAGAAAGTACGGCAAAGCTAAAGTAAATATCTTAAGTACGACAAGAAAAATACAGAACACGGTTTCATTACAACAACACAGAGTCAAATCACAGAATCACAAGTCAAGTACACAAGTTTCAAATACCAAGTAACATAGAGTCATAAGCGAGGGTCGGTACCCTCTTATACAGTCGGTTTGAATGTAATATAGAGAAGGAAACAAACAGAAGTCACAGCATGGAAATCACAAGTTCTTCTTCTTCCCATCACTAGATCTTAAAGACTACTTAATGGAGGAAGGGAGAGGTATATCAATCGTTTGGCTTCCATCTTTCGCTTCTTTGTTTCCACAGGGGTCTCAAGAAAAGACAGATTAATAGGTCCTGGCTTTTTCAGTGCGTTTTCCCCTGCGGACTAAAGTAGACAAAGCCTTAGTATCCCAAATTTCATCTTCATCATCACTGTAATTGTAATCAACAACTTCCAAGTTAGATGCAATAATAGTAAGATCGACAATATCACCTGGGGGTGGAGTGATGTGCGGGGCGGCACTAGTCGACATTAAGATTGAGTCCGTAAAAGTAGCCTGAACGATGGTGGCATTGGTAGGAGGAAGAGGTGACGAATCCAAACCTAGTACATGTGAATAGTGAGCAAGAAATGCGACAGACCTAGGTAAAGAAAAAAGATAACCTAAATATGACATGGTTTGTTGAATATCAGTTTTACCTGGGGTTTGCGAATTTATCTGCTTGATTTCATAATCATCTACATTCAAGGTATAATCGTCCTTTCCTTCGCCATCCCTTGCATGCTGCTCGGCAGTATCTTTCTCAATAACATGTTCCTCAGTAGAACGTTCTTCAATGGTGTCCTTATCGATATAAGTGGCACCAGGAGTGTGAGAACCTGAAGCTTTGGCATCAACAAAGCTAGTAGAGGCACCAATAACGGTATCTGAGGCTTTCTCCTTGGAGGCTTGAACTCGCCCAGTAGCAAGTATCTTCTTGCCCTTAGCCAAAGCAGCGCGGTCCTCATCTTTTAATAATTCCTGCTTGAGGTAATTTTCATCTTTTCCTTCAACATATTCAAGCACTTTCTCCAAAACAAGGGATAAAGTCCGTGAAAAGTTGTCCCCTAAATAGCGAAGGCTCCCGCGGCTCATAACACTGAGGACGTAACACTTGAATAAATTGTCATCGTACTAAGCCCTCCTCTTTCTAAGATGACCCACCAGTTTGGTTTTATCCTCCTCTAGGATTTCAACCCTTGCATCGAACATAGAAAGTGCCATGCTCTGTGAAGTAAGTCTTGATTGAAGAGTTGATTTCTCTTGCTCATAAGCCATAGAAGCTTCCTTTTCTGTAGCTAATTGGGACTCAACAGTTTGTCGGGCAGTTGTAGCATCTTGGACTTGAGTCATTAGTGCATCCTCTCTCTGTTTGGCAGCTGCAAGTTCTTCTTTAAGCTTAGCGTTCTCAACTTCTAAACTCTCAGTGAAGTCCCGAGACTTAAACACTTAGACTAATGTAGCTTTATCATTTTCCAATGTTCCAATTTGGTCAAGGTGAACTGAATTAAGTCTTTGAAGGTCATATGGGCAAATGCTTACCAGCCACCTAGTTGTTTGTCGATGTGGTTGCTCAACATATCTAACTTGGTTTCAAGTTGACTCCTAGCAATGCCATACTGAGTGAGCACACTAATTTTCATGCTAGCCGCCTCTTCGAGTATATCTCGCCTATCGTTTATATGCAAGTCCAGATCAAAATACATTCCTCTTAAGTTCCGACCTTTAAACCGTTCCGCAAGCATCAAGTTCGCTGGCCTAATATCATAGGGAGGTCTATTAATAATCTCCTGGATATAGGCTTGAGTCGGGACAATGTATGAAGGAGCCGTAGATGGATGATTGGAAGGAACTTGAGTATCGGGGTCGGGGAATTCATGTGACCTGTGGCATTTATGAGATTCGCCTATGTCTCGGTCTCGGTCCTCCTTACTTCTTTTCTTTTCCGCCTTCTTCTTCTAGAGATCCTCCTTCTCTCTTTCCCTTCTGTCCAGCACTTCCACATCATCATACCTCCGCTTCCTATGCTCATCGGTTAAAAACTGTTCAGAAGTTTTTCGAGACTAATAAGAAAACCAAGAACGGTGGGGGCCTTGAAACTGTTGAGAAGTCTAAGAACAATGGGATTTCAGAAGGAGCTTTGGATCAAAGTCACTTGTTCTTTGTTCAAAGCTCTTAGAAAATGAATGTCTCATTTTGTACCTAAAGAAAGTCAAAATAGAATTTTAGCATTCAAATTATAAAGTGTTGCGACTAATTATAAAGCTTATGAAATGTGTTTGCTAAACGTGTATGGTATCCCCTAATACACATTTAATAACAAACCATTGTCAAGTGGCGCATCTAAATCGAGCGTTTTTCTGGGCAGTTGAGCTAAAGTCATAGCTATATCTGCATTAGCCTTTGGATTCGAGGTTTCGGTTTTGCTTGGAGTAAAATCCTTAGCTAAACTTAAGTCGCTCAGATCCTTGAAGGCATCTGTAGAACTCTCCTCCTAAACATTCAGAAGAATGGGATCCTCGACTATTTTCTTAGGGATTGATTCATCCACTAAGGTGGATTCACCCTCATCAATTTGTTTACCTTCACGGTGAGGGAATGCTTCTTCAGTGATCGAAGGTAGTGGGGATTTTGTAGGGGTTTTACCCCTGGCAAAATCTAAGCACTTCTTTAAGGAAATTTTCTTATTGGATGGATCTAATACCAGAGATCATAAAGGGTGGAGTAGGTTATACTGACGTAG
Organism: Allium sativum; assembly: GCA_030737875.1. NCBI lineage: Eukaryota > Viridiplantae > Streptophyta > Magnoliopsida > Asparagales > Amaryllidaceae > Allium > Allium sativum. Next base: position 575,507,484 of record CM060921.1, on the reverse strand, counting down.
AAATCCTTCTGTAGTTAAAAACTTTCTGCTCCTCTTATTCTCTGGAATAGCTGTTAAAGACTCTAGGATATCTTGGTCAAGGGCAGTATCTCGTTCGAAGGGAATTTCTGTAAAACAAGAACATATTTAAGGATCAAACTTCAAAAGGAAAAATGAATGAAAGGATACACGTGAATGAGTATGCTTACCTCCTTCTAGGTTCTAGGGCATCAAACATAGACATATAGGACAGGAAACCCTCGAACACTCTCTACTAAGTTTGTAATGATTTTCGAACCCCGACTCTCAACAAATATAATAACAGATGATCTTTTTTCCTCCTTCTAAAGGAAGATAAGGAACAAATATCCTGAATTGTGTGCGCGCGCTGCTTAAATCTCATAAAAAGAACGTAAAGTCCCATCAAAATAAAATAACCATTTGGGTGTAACTGATATGGTGCAACAACAAGTCGTCGAAGGATTGATTCTAAATAGGGATTGAAGGGGGGAACTATACCACTTATAGCATGTGACGGTTAACCGTAACATACCCTGTTGGAGGACGGTGAGCAAGGTCATCCTTTCCTAGAAATTTAGCCTCGTCCTCTTCTGAGATTTTGAATTGTTCTCACATTAGCTGGTATGAAGCAAGGGAAAGTCTCATCTCTCGCACCTCAACAGGAGGACTGGCAAGAGTTCGGAGCTGAGGAAAGTCCTGATTGACATTTATCTCAGGAACAGTAGCCGATGTAGTTTCAGTGACCTGAATGGAAGTTCCAGTTTCACTAGACGTGGCTGATTCTTCTAGGTTTTGGCACGATTAATTCCTAGTTACCATCTCTACACGGGTAATTGTACTTGGGAAAATAAATTCAGGTACGCACTTTTTAACTTTAAAGGAATGATGTGCATTGTTACATGTGTAATCATAAGAGCAAGGCTCATGATCTGTAATCAGTATGAGCTAGTTTATCAACTCTAAGTTTTATTTAAAAGGTAATTTTTGGAGCAACATACTCGTGCAAAAAATAATTAGTCTAATTACAAATGGCTAAATAAAAACAATCTTGCGCGATTATGTCTTTCAAGCTAAGTAATAAGTTGCATTGCACAATTATTACTAATTTCTACTACTACAAGCTAGTGCTGCAAGAAGTTCGGCGATCAATAAAAGCTCTGACCTCAAGATGGATCATGCATGACCAAATCATTAGAAGTGCATGGTCGGTCAAAAGCAAGATCATACGTGATCGACCCATTCAAGGTCGAACATGAACGATCTAGCAAAGCTCGAACATGGACAAACCATCGGAGGTCGAGCACGAACAAACAAAACAAGGTCGTACGTGACCGACCCTGAGAGGGTTGGGCAAGAACGACCTAGCTGAGATCGAACGTGCACGATCCCATAAAACTTCGAACAAAGTAAGGTCGTATGTGACTGACACATAGAGGAGTGAGCAGGAACGATCTAGCCTAGTTCGAGCTTGAGCAAACCCAAGCTTGGGTCGAACGTGATCAACCTGAACAAGGTCGTGCGTGACTGATCACACAGAAGGATCGAGAAAGAACAACCTTTGCCAGATCGACCAGGAACGACTCCTCAATGGGACAAGCAAACATATCGAAATCATGGGTGATCAACTTGGGCAGAACAACTTTGTGCATGAATGAATCAAAGAGGTCGTACATGACCAAACTGGACAAACCCACACGTGATCAACCCCATATAAGGGTCGAGCAGGAACGAGCATGCCAGATCGGGCGCGAACGACCCCGTATTGTGTCGAGCAGACACAATAAGTCATTACAGGTCAATGCTATGCACCAAATGCTAATTCGACTCAGAGTTTGTACATACCAGAAGCTGGTTCAAACGGTTGATCAAAACGAGAAAGCAAACAACAAATATAATGAACTCAAATTTGAGTGATATTCAATATACAAAGTTGGATCACTCGACATTAATAATCAACAACTCATTATGCATGGATTAATTACTAATCTTATCAACAAAGCATGGTATTATGGAAAACGCAGTGAATATGGCTTCAAATGTTGGTCAATGCACAAATAATATCTTCAAAATCAAAGTGTTTATATTGGGAAGAAACCAAAGCAAGTCACAATGTTGAGTTAACACAAAGCATTGCTACATTAGATGATGATTCAATAAACATGGCTTGCCAGAGAAATTGCGTATCGAAGTTCAAAGTATTGACACTCAATCTACGACAATACATACAAGGTTTCGACTTTCAAACATTTCATCGAACATGTCATAGGCATACAATTCAAATCAGAATTTAATAGATCTTATGTAACCCGAATCATTCATACACAACATTTAACCCAATCCAATTCAATCCATTTCAATTTCCAGTCATCACAATCCCAGAAAATTCAATACTAATATAAACCGCACCCAAATCATTTCCGTATAAAGCCATAGCTATTCCACAATCTGATTCAACAAATAACCAATGAGAAACCAAAGATAAAGATACCTATAGAAGGTGCAACACTTCGAATTAAAAAGATTACTCTAAATCGGTTCGGAATTGGTGAAATTTGCGGTTGGAATGGGTACCGCCAGAGGGTTTTGAGCTGCCAAGTAATCGATGGTGCTAATTCGATTAGAAAAAGAGTGAGAAAACTTTGAATAAGGAATTTTTCAAGAAGACACAGCAGCCATGAAAAAATTTCCCTTCAGCAAAATGAATAAAAGGCAAAAACGAAGGGCAAGGAGCAATATAAAGTAAGGAAGAAGAACATACTCGAGCAACGTAGATGAATGAGCTTGATCCTAACTGTACTCGGCCAACCAGGTAAGCCTGCTCGACCCTATCAGTGCTCGCCCAATCAAGAACTCCTGCCCTACCTACAGAAGCATACACCGGCTCGCTCATACGCGCTCGTTCGTACATACTTAAGTGCAGCCGACCAGTGGAAATATGTACTAGTGAGATTACACTACATACAATGTTTGCATGTCTATATGAGAGGCCATATTTGATTTATCAAGTAGTGCTGTTTTCACTTCTAAGCCTATAATTTTTACATATCAAAAATTACAAACTTCGAGGGGAAAATATTTATCCACCAAAACTTAAGCATAAATTGAAAGTTTAAAACCAATGGTTTGATCGTACATCCATGAACAAGCATGGTCGAACATTGTAAGGTCGTCCGTGCACCATAGGGTTGAGCATAAGGGGCTCGCACGTCACGGTGGCCCAAGCACTTTAGAGTTAGTCAGTGGTAGAGTCCCTGAGTCGATCACACTAGGCTTGCACATCTGACTAGGTCGATAGAGCAAGGCTTGGTCGAGCACAAAGAGGGGTCAAGCATACAAGTGGGGTCGATCACAAGAAAGGGTAAAACGCAGCTCAAGCACATAATGACTAAACAAGAAGAGGTGCATTCAATAGGTCGCTCGCTCTTCATGGAAGCCGATCGCTCTTCACAGAGGCCGGTCGCGCGAGACAGCTAGCTATAGCTGGTGACAACTGGCTACAATTGGCAGTGGCAATCTGTAATTACCGCATGTGAAACCCCTAGCCTGTACACATAAATTCCAGCCCACCACTTCATTCGCTCTCCACCTATAAATACCTCGGGTTCTCCACCATTAAGGGGATCGATCTTTTGCCACCATGAAGTGCTGCCGAAGTCCTTCCTCCACCATTCTAACTCTGTTCATAATCTCCAAGCTAAGATCTAATGCCAAGCTCGTCATGGAATCCGCCAAAATCACTCAAGTGTCCAAGAGATTTAAGATCTTCCTTCATATTCCTCGTACTTAGAGAGATTCAATCATTCCTTCGCTGATTTGAAAGGGTCAAAGTGAAATTCTTGTGTAAAAGAGAGAATGAATGTACTTAGAGATAATTCAAGCCTTGTAAATCTCAAAATGATAATGAAAACCTTGCCAAAGTAGATGTAGGTCTATTTTAGATCAAACCACTATAAAATCCTTTTGTTTTTTACTTACTTTTTGCTATTATGGTCTCATTTTCTTATTCCTAACCATTTAGTGAAGTACTCCTGGAGTACCTTTGGTGTTTAGACCAATTTTGGTTTAAAACTAAGTAAGTGTAAATGTTCAGCAAGAGCTAGCTCGAAGCCACGCTCAAGCGAGACAAGTAGATTTGAATGAATTTTGCAAATGGAAGAAATCCCATGTTCCAGATATGCATTGGAGTATAATAAAAATAACCCAATGTAGGTGAATAAATTATATCATCAATTCCAACTGAGATAGTTATAATACCAAAGATTCTAGATTGATTCAAATGAAGTCGATATCAGCTTAATTGATGATGCATTATTGTGGTGATAGTGGCCCATGTTTCTAAAAAGGATTCCAGACTTAACATTGGACTTCTCACTAAACTTTTTTGATTTTGTTCTAAGAACTAACATGTGGTAACATTCTGAAACTTAATGTAAGATTTTTTGAGAAAAAAAGGCCGTCGACCATATCATAGTATATAACTAGAAAAATATGCTTATCGATATGAAAGCGAAACGAGAACAAAGTATGAATCAAGGAAAACAATGATGATACAATAACACACCCTATCGAACAAACTCATGTATACATTGAGGATAACATTAAAAAAGGAAAATTTTAGTAATTTGTTCTCCATTATCCTAATTCCGTGAAACAAACCCTATTGCCTTTCTTAAAATTGAAACGAGGACGATAAAATTTATTGCCTTCATAAGAAAAGATAGTAAACTCTACTGACCACATGCAACGAAAAATACTGTTAATGGAAATGAATAACGACAATATGAGTTATTTTTGTAATTAAGGAAAGAGGTCTGGCGACTTTGTTAAAATACAAGAATAAGGACGACACGAAACTTCTTCGGGAATACCTATCAAAGTTGACATGTTGTTTTATATTAAACAAGACTGAACTTAACAAAGTCATAATAGCGTGTTGATGATGATGCCATCATCAAAACATATCTCTATATTGTGTCGATCGTATCATAAATCCTGTATGCTTAACTAATAACAAAACCTAAAAATATGATTAAGTCTATAGTTATTTGCATGTATATCAACACAATCAAAACTAGATTCAATCAAAGAAAAGTCAAAATCGGGGTTAGATGAAATTCCCAAATCAATGTTCGAACAGGAAAATGATTGTTAAAACTTAATTTCGTGGTCATCACTTTGTATGTAAAAAAAATCAAAGCGGGAAGCCTGATCGATTTGGGGAAGAGAGCTGTTGAAAAATTTGATTTCGAAAATAATATTTATCCGTAGGTAAAACAAAATGAATTGAAGAAGCCAACTATTTATAAGGGAGAAGAGATGAAGAAGCGGAAAATTTAAATGGATGGTCTAGATTTGATAAACGTATATGATCCATGTAACCAATAGAATGTTATCGACTTAAAAGTCAATAAATATTTATCCAAGGGTTGCTAGTATTGCACCACACTCGTGTAGGCATACGAAACATGCTCACACTTTTGTGGATTCGAGGAATGATGGAAGCAGGTCCATCGCCTCTAAAAGAGTTTAGGAGATCAGAGTGTAGAATCAAGCTTGTCGTTAATGTCACGCTGTCTTTGTTGAACACACAAAGAGTATGAAGCGGCTCATGAGAGTTAAAGCTTTATCGACCTTGTCCAGATAAGGAAGTATCACCCGTTGCTTTATTGACTTAGTCACCAACAAAGTTTAGTGCCATTGTACGGTCTTTCGGTCTAGTCCAGAAGAAAGTCTCAGAAGCAGCTTATTGCCTTTGATGGAAATATAGTGTATCGCCATGATACCATGCCACCTTGATGGCTTAAAGACATAGTACCTTGCTTACTTAAGAAATAATCATCTTCCACAACCACCTCATCATGATGCTTATTGCACTTGAAATAGTGTCATTTCTATAAAAAGCAGAGCATACCGCTTCGATCAATGGAAGAAGAGTACCTTATTTACTGAAGCAAGTTATCATATCGCCACTTGTAGATGAATCGTCTTGTATGCATAATCAAACTTTATCAATAAAGGATGCCTTTGGATTCAATAGCCTATTGACTTGATTGGACTTGGACATACTTTTTTAGCCTTATTATGATGATCAAGATAACCATGAAACCATTTCTCAAGCATACTTCTAAAATTTAGATCATAGAATTTTCTCACCTAACCTCACAAATGTTACTCAGTGTGTTGACAAAATTTTCTTATCAGTAGTTCTTATTCTCAACCCTTCTTTAGAGTATATTCACACCAGACTTATTGTCTGCTCTGGTTGTCTGTTTTCTAAAAAATTATTGGCACTCAATAGTTCAAGAGTAGAAAGTTTCTTTAGGCTGTTTTGAATATGTTAGATGAGCAGAAGACTAGTTACCTATATAGATATCTATTTTCTTGTTATATTTAAGCATATGTGTATCTTCTATATCAGTAATGTAACATCATAATTTTTTAGTCTAATTTAATTTAATTCAATTCAAAAGATTGGAATTAATAGCAATGATTTCAAAGATATGATAAGCTAAATTTTATATTAAGATTGGAACTAGTTGGAATTTTGAGTTAAATTAAACCCATGTTTAATTTAATTTAAAACGATCGTTATTACAACGATCAACAATCAAGGTGAGGACTCCTTTATTTAACTTGAATAGTTATTATAATCGTGATATGATTATATATTGATTGCTTGAGGTTGCTATGATTGCTTTGTGGTTAATGGATGCTAATTCAGTTATTATTACTGTTTATATACGTATAAGCGTTAATGACTATAACACTTACATTTTAACTGTTGTTTAATGGATGGTGATTATTGTTGTGGATGTGTTTATGTTTATTTGACATATAAATTTACATTACATATTTGGAATTATTTGGAATTGGTTGGGTCTCATTCCATTGAAAAGTTTAAATGAATATTATATTCATTTAAGTGAAAAAAGACGTGAAAATAAAATTTGGGTTTTTATATCCGAAACGATTTGGAAATGAAGTTAAGATGATTTCAAACAACTACTGAAAAAGTTGAAATGAATTCAAAAGAGTTTTGAATCAGAAACGACTTGTTCTAATTTAAAATAGATTTTGAATGGTAAATTCAACAATGAATTCGAGTTAGATATATAAACGACGTTTTTAAATCAAATAACTGTTCCAATGATATTGTTTATTTTTATAATGGATTTCAGGGAAGTTTGGATTTCAGAACATTTACTTTTGAAAAATACTATTATTTCAATATTAAAATAATATAGAATATTCAGTTTTGATTTATAATTGAATTTGAAGTTGGAATCTGTAACACCCCAAAATTTAATACACTATAACCATACTTTAAAGATAATTAAATGAGAATTACTTAATTAAAATATTCAAAATTAATTGAAATCGACATTACCATTACGTTCGTCTTGGAATTCTGGTTCAGATAGGCCCAAAGTTTGCGCAAAATGGATAACGTATGAAGAAGTTACGAACCTTATAAGTTTATATACATATAAGGGGCTTATATATAAATATATAATTCGAAAATGTTCAGAATTTCCGAAACGAAATATATAGGAAAACGAGCGGGAGACTAGACTGTTGTGGGACGACCCACGTTCAGCCTGAGTCGACCTATGGGTCGACCCAAGATCGGCTGGGTCGACCCCATGGGTTGGTGGGTCGACCCACCTAGATCTGGGGAAGGTTCTGAATTGTGAATCTGGACTAACTTTTTGACCAAATTCGTTGTTGGCTCAGCTCTAGATGTATGTTATGGATTAAAACCCTAGAATTTAAAGGATGAGATTGACTTTGTGAATCAATAAATAGGTGGCTTTTCCTATTCCAATACACACCATTTCTTCATATTTTCTGCCTTTATGAACTTATTCTAAATATATATATGCAACGAGGGAATTCTGTTGAAGCCTGGATCTAAGGAGACAACATTCAGGGCTTGCATACATAAAACAACAAAAAGGGATTGGGTTGGACTTTTCTATGACATATAGTTATATATATAAGAGATTTAATCTCTTCTTCGCCAAGACTTACTGTAAATTCCCTTTCATTTTTAGATCTAATTTCTTAGACTATAACATGACAGTTAAATAAAATTGGGTTAAATACAGTGTTTATAAGATAAATGATGTACATATTTTTAACTGTTAGTCACCTATGCCATTGTGATAAATAAACCATATGCCTTTACTGTTGGAAAATTAATAAGTTATATGTATCTGTCTTCCTTTTCCCTATTTCTATGATTTAGTTTATTTCTAGCCTTTCCCATATGCCTATGTGATTTAATTCTATTCTCCTTTCTTTGTTTTCCCTTTTTATTTACGCTAAGCCTAGGCCTTTGGAAGCCTAAGCTATATCCAATTAGAGTGTTCGTATAACTGGGGTAATAATGAATGACATAAAAAGAGGAGTTTAGGCATGTTGTTAAATTATGGACTGTTTAACTATAATTTGGGAAAGGGATAATATGTACATGTTTAGACTTTCTTTAAATTGATAAAATGGGGTAATGTGCATATACTTGTTGTAAACTGATAAAAATGGATAATATGCATAAACATGTACATATTGTAATTTGGGAACATAGTTTGATGAATACTATGCATATGTATTGGACATGTTAGATTTGACTTAGTACAGACATTAAGTAAATGACATGCTAGAATATTGTATGTACCATATGTAGGTTGAAAAACTGAAATGCTGTAGAAATTGTATACATTTGGGCAGGTGTTTTGGGGAAGGGCTGTACACACATAATGACATATAATATTGCAACCACGCTTATTAGTAAATTTAAACCTGCTAGATTAAACATGAGTATTAATATGCTAAGAGGTCTCGTTCTGCTGTTGTATCGAGTATTGGGGGATCGTAAATCCTAGTTTTGGGGGCACAAGCTTACGGGGTTTAGCTTGTGTCAATCTTCTATTTGGAACCCATATCAGTCAATATCCCTGTTGGTATTTTGTTAGAGGGGGCCTCGCACTAGATAGGGGCCAGGGCATGCTTTACTGAACTGGATAGTAAGAGGTTCACATGGGGAGGGTGGGTCCGGGCGCGTTCCGACGGAGTCATGAGTGTGCATGAGCCCGACTAGGGAAACTAAGTCGCTGTAGCACCAACAAATAGGTCTGTGTTATATATTGCTTGGTTAGAGAGTCATACACCCTACTGCCGGGGCTGACACAGGGTATTAGCATATTAGGGAGCAGATCGCATGGGTAGTAATCAGGATACACCTAATGCTGCTACTATGTAATTAGGGTAACACCTAATCCTGTTATGTAATAAAGGTATGCCTAATCCTGCAATTAATCCTACTATTAATCCTGTTGTTAATTCTGTTGTTATGTAATTAGGTCAAACACCTAATCCTGTTAATCCTGTTATATAGTATTGGTGCAGACACAATTGTTTTAGGATATAAATGCGAAGCGTTACTCAATCATAGTTTGTTCCTGTTATTCCTGTCTATCCTGCTAGTTTAGTTTTACCTTATATGGCACTGTACCTTTTTCATCCAGCCTTATTTACTTGTCCTGGCATTTCTATTTTATGCATATTTGAAAACCACTGGAACTCGCCAAACTTTCTGACCCCTTTTTTCACTTCTTTTTTCCTTTTGCCCCAGGTCCTCAGAGTGGAATCACTCAATAGTGACTAGGACATTCTCTTATAGCTTGGACATGGATTATCTAAGATGCATCGTTTTCGACTTGCTCTCTATTCTATTATGGCTTATGGCGAGGGATGTTATTTTATGTACTCTGATGTTTTGTTTTATTAGATGTTTTATGAGACATATTTGATGTAACTGATTTTGATGTAACCCATTTGAGACTACATTTTATTTTTAATAATGAAGTTGAAATTTTGTGCTGCTTATTTTATATCTATCTTGTGAATTTCTGTACTGTTTAACTATTGCGCTTCACAAAACTTAATGCATTCTCTTATGAGTCGCACTAACAAATGTGGGGTGTCACATTTGGTATTAGAGCTGAAGGTTACAAGATCAGAGGAAAAGTTTTAAAAAATTGTTTTCAAAAGCAAAGTATTTTCGAATAAAAAGATGGTTTTGAAAAGCATATCCCTTCAATCCGTATTCGATATTCTTTTGAACTCCTTTTGGATCCTTGTTTCTCTCTTTTTCTGAATATCTAGGGCTCCCAACTTTCCGAAGGGTGTCCCCATCGCGGCATATCAGTAGGCATGTTTAAACTATGGCGCATGTTAAAGGCAAGGAAGTGCTCAACCTCGTCGTGGTAATGGCACCAGCGGCTAATCTTCTCTAAGCTTCGTAAGGATTTCTATGCGATGGAGGCAACTTTCGAGAGACTTGTTGACATGATGCACAAGGAGAAGAAAGGAAGAAGGCCTGACAAGGCTCAAATCAAGAAGGATATCAAGTGTCATGGTTGCGGAGCTATAGATAATTAATGAATGACTGCAGAAAGGCAAAGAAAGTCTGCTTTAATTATGGTCAATTGGGACAATTCACTAAGCAACGCCCTAGCAAGCATGGACAAGGGGCAGGAACTTCTGGATAAGTACCTGCTTTAAAGGCTAGTGGATCTAATCGAGGTAGGAAAGTCATGGTTGAAGGTTTAATTTCCCTTTTTGACTATTCGGTTAGAACCCTGTTTGATTTTGGCGCTTCACATTCGTTTATATCCAGCTTTGTAGTAGATAGTTCACAACTTAATACTAGTATAATTTCTTATCCTGTAATAGTCTCAAACCCCATAGGAAGATCGGCTCATTTATCCACGATGTGTATGGGTATGGGTATTACTATCTTGGGCGTCGAGTTTGAATGTGATGCATACGTGTTGGGCTTTACGGGATATGGTTTGATTCTAGGAATGGATTGGCTATCCATGTATGGTGCCATTCTATATTGTGAAAATAGAGTAGTTAAACTTCTTACTTGTCCTGGTATGACTCTCGAAATTTCTTGTAACCCATGATGGTCAGTGATGCTCAGTTTTCTAGAATCACTTGATACTTCTGTTGCGATTTGCGATCTATACTTGTGACGATCCCAAAACCCTGTGACACGGTGTTAAGGTTAATCATTGGAATATAAAACATTAATCATCATTAGAAGATCACAAATAATAGCATAAACGAGAAATAGAATAATTTACACACATACGACAGAGGAATCATATAGATATCACCACATCAGAGAGCACAGTGCAGGATACAACTTAGTGCATAATAATACATAATCAGTCATCATCGCCAGAGGCGGAATCATACATAAAGAGTACACAAACTAAACATCAGTCTACATCGCCAGTGGCGGAATCATAATACATATACAATAATGGCGGAAAAAGTTGTAGTCCGCACGGTGTAGTCAAGCCTCGCCATGAGCCAAAAGTGCACCTCTCCTGCGGTGCCACGCCAAAATATACCAGATACCTGTAATTAGGTTGCCCGTGTGAAAAGGAGGGCACCTGAATTTGCAAGGTGAAACAAACTACGAGTCAGTCATGGGTCTGGTATGAGAAATCTACTTAACTTATTAAACAACAATAATAAGGCAAATCAAAGGACCATGCCACTTTCGCGGAACGGGTTTACTCCAATGAGTGCTAGTGCATGAAATAAAGTAAATGAGTGAATCATCGCAATGCTTTTTATAAAATGAAGCCATTATAAGACTCAGGTCCCATCACACAATGCAACGCAAGCCGGAGGATAGAGTTTTACCTTATAATGGCCAAAAATGCTTCATACGTATAAAACAAAAGTGTTTGATATTATTACTAGTGCATATATGTTTTCAAAAGCAAATTCAATCATAAATATCAATCCTAGGCGGCATAGCTACCATCTACTATGTCGCCATACTAGTAATACAATCACATTCGCAATTTCGTATCGGAAATTGGATTCCATCATGAGCCGAGGCAAGGGGCAAGCTCCTCTCCGTTCGAGACACTCTAGCAAATGCCTCGGGACCGCACACAGCAATCCCTGGATCCTCCAAGCCCGGTCCTCTCTTACTTTTGAGGATTGACAATTCCTGAACACACGTTTCTCGGTCCTTACAGACCTATAATCGAGGCGCCTCGCAGTCCAACAACCACACAGGTGAAAAGTAGATATAAATGTCAGGGATGGTAGGTCACTGATACTACCATAGCTAGAATGAAACGTCGTGCACTCCTTGGGTCCTTCTCCAGTTTTTGACTCATACTGGGGAGTGAGTCTCGCGAATTCACGTTATACACAAAGCTACGTCATACAGACCATGCTTTGATCATCAACCACAAGACTTTGCTTTGCAACAGAAGCCTTGATCATATGCCACTTAGGCGTGCCACACAGGCAATCCACTGCATGCGACTGATTTCTATCAATATATAACCTCTGAGCTCGTACGTCTCAGAGAAGGGCGTTAAGCAAGAAAATAAATTCTTCGCCGCTAAACAGATATATATTTAACAGAGATCAATCAGCACAGAATAAAATCCAATGTCAGACACACGGTCCATTTACAAGTTCGTTCTGGGTTTGAACGAAACCGGAGGCACCAAATTCCTCGCATATCCGCACAATCAACAATACGTCTGGACGGCTACTACTTCAGCCCCTTCAAGGTAGCTACTCCAATCACGAGCATTAGTAGCGCCCATCCATCCAATGTGAAAATCGTCGGTCTTCAACCGTCTTTGACTCTTCGACTTCTCAACGTCGATCGATTATTTGAAATGAGAATGAACTCGGCCTTTTCAAATAACCCACGTATATTTAGATTTTCAAATCAATTTTTCACATGGTTAAACTATTCAACATTCACATTTCAGTTCCTTAGTATAATTTTCATGTTAAACACATTCAACCATCACATATCAAGCAAACACAAAAAAATTGGTTTATTTCCACTCTATATCGTCTATAGTATTTTATAACGATATATCGCCATTTTTATTTATTTAAAACGACCATATTTAATTAAACGACGTTTCAGGTCGTGCCGAGGCACTGGCGTTGTTTTTCACTAAATTTGTTTTACACATATCTGAAAATCTAACCATTGGATCTTCACAAATTTTATATCATTAGAAAGATCATTTCAAAACGAATCCAACGGTTTCAGTTTTGGGAAAATCTGAAGATCGGATCTTCCACACTAGTCATTTGAATTTACGATTTCAAATTACGAACTGCAGCGTCGTTATTCAATTTAATTTAATTATATATATATATATATATATAATTATTTCTGGCGTTGTTTTTCTTCAGATTTGAATTAAACATTCCAGATAATCCAACCGTCGGATCTTTACACAGTTGGTGCCGTTGGAAAGTTATTTCCAAGGCGAACCCAACGGTTGCGGTTTCGAGAAAATCCAATGGTCGGATTTCCCGCACTAGTCGCTTGAAATCACGGTTTCAAAACACGAACTGCACGGCCACGATTCGTTTTAATTTTATTTATACTTATATATTTATATAAATATAGTTCATTCGAAAATTCCTATATCGTTTTCACTTCAAATATTTCGCTAACGCCTTTAAATTTTGGAAAATTTCGCCATAACCTCCTTTGTACGGGAGGGGCTGGGAAAATTCCCAAATAGCCACACGGGCATCTCATCTCAAAAAGAAAAAGAAAACGCCAAGCGGCTAGCCAACAGGCTCATAAAATCATCACCCAAACAAAACAGTAAACGTGTACCTATTTGTCGGGCACAAAATTTTATTCCTCTTCTCTAGCCTCTTTGCTATAACCTGTTCAATAAATATGCATGTACATATATGCAATTCTTATCACTTATCATTTTTCCATTCAACTTCATATTTAATTCAATTTGGTTTAAAAACACCATTCATTCTAATGTTGCATACATAGGCAAAAATCATATCATTAGCTAATTAATGAATATTTCAACTCATGCATATTTATTTGAACAAGTGGTTATTTTTAACACTTCACATTTCAAAAATGATAATTTTGGCGACCTAAAATATATTTCAACACATGACTATTTTATTTAGTTCCTATGCATGTTAAAAATAATATTTCTTTTACAAATATTTATTTCAACGCTCGCATATTTTTTGCAAATCACATATATGATAAAAATGGTATTTTTATCATCTAAAATATTTATTCAATACATGAATGTTTTTAACACTTCAGAATTTCAATAAAAATGTAAATTTTATTGTCCAATCTTTTATTCAACACATGAACCTTTCCAACACACACACTTCTCAACACATGAGCATTTCCACACATGGATATTTCATATAGTTTGTTCATATAAGAAAGATGAAATTTTTATTGTTGAAACTATTTATATATAAGGAGAATATTTTACATACTTCATATATATTATAAAAATGTGATTTTTATTGTTTAAACACTTTATTCATTTACACATGAATTTAATTTTCACACATCACTTCTCAACACATGAGCATTTCCACACATGGATATTGTTTCAACATATGATTTTAGTTTCATCGCACGAAAATAATTTCAACATATGAAAATAATTCTAACACATGAATATTATTCAAAATTTCGGCAGCATAACGGCAGGGTAGTTAAAACCGGCACCGTCCCGAGTACGGCTCCTCGCTCTACCTTAAAACCTCGCGGTTTTTGACAATGGGGATTCATGCATCTAATTCGCACGCAGGCGGCATGTTTTATTTTCATTCCCACAATTATTTCCAATTTATTTCAATTACCAATGGGTATTTTTCAACAACAACCAATCAATATCAACCACAAACAATTATTCAACCATTCTCATTTTTCATCCAATATTTCACACAATAAATATCGTCCATGGTTTGTGGACGAGTGGAGTATATACATATATATATATATATTATTTCTATATTTCACTTGCATTTCGACACACATATCATTTATACTATGCATGTATAATTCATACTTCGCTCATATAGCTTACACAACGCATGTACATGAGGTATACAACACGTGTATAATTTATATTTCGCTTGTATAATTTATACATGACATTTTCCATTCAATTTCATTTAATTTAGATTTCTCACATTGGTTTTCGGAGTGCTAAAAATCGTAGATGGCTCAGAAAAATTCGCGGTCTCTTCTATGTGGTAGAGAGCCTCCTTGCGGTCTCGATGTTTCTTGTTTCATTGAATTTCGTCAACACACCATAAAGATATGATTTTTCAAAGTTTAAATGTGATAAAGGACCCACCTTTCACGATGGTTCAAAACTAGGTTTTTAGTTTTTGCGAAAACCGAGGCACGATACGATGATCAGAGGGTACAGCGTGGAAGAGGGAGGAGAGGGGAGTCGATCGGTGGTGGTTGGGGGCAGCTCGGTGGTCGGATTTGGACGGGGCGACGACGGAAAGGGCTGATGTTGGAGGAGGTGATTCAGGCGCTAGGGTCGATGATAGGAGGCGTGGTGGGTATTGATTTGAAGAGGGGAGGAAGGGCTTTCGAGATTGGGTAGTGGCGCTGGCTATCGTCGCCTGTAGCGGCGGGATTTTGGCCGGGAAGATCGGAGCGCGAGCCGCCGTCGAGAGCAAAAGGAGTATCGGTTTATTTATTTATTTATTTTATGAAATGAAATTTCCAATTGGCCGATGGTTTTATTATATTTTAAAATACTATTTCTCCACATGGATACCAATTCAAACCCAACGACTGTCGCCCCTAGATAAATACCCCCATCCCGGACACAATGGGATATGTTTTGTAGGCCAATTCGACTGTTACAGTCAGTTATTCCTCAAATTAAAGTATAAACATTTTATATTCTATTTGAACGTACATTTCAATTTGCCAGGGCCACAAATTGATTCGAAAAATTCCAGAAAAATAAATATAGCTATGTTTTGACGCTGCGATCTGAACAAAACTAGTTTCGTCGAATTCTGAGATCGTTTGAAAAATGGCCCTTTTCTAGTCGATCCTATTTAACAGAAATTGACCCAACACATTTTCTTTTGCCACGCTCACATACTAGCTTCAAAAATTATGAAATTTGAAACCTAACAATAGTTTGACATACTGGACCCAACAAAAGTGGTTTCGTCGAATTCCGAGGTCGTTTGCAAAATGTCTATTTTCAAGGGCTATATATTCTATATAGCGACCTTTCCGAAAATTCATTTGGCCATAACTTTTGATTCCCGCTATGAAATTCGATTTTTCAGATTCGTTAGAAAGATATTCATTAACAGATTTAAATATTTTTGGTTTCACCAAAATCCGTTATATTTTGCACCCGGTGCAGCCAGTTAAAGTTTGAATTCAAATTTTCAAACTGACTCACTATTTCTAATTCACTATTTTATTGAAATATTCTATTTCAATTGTTCAAATTCCTTTGAAATAACCAATTTAAAAAATTTAAATTGGCTCGTATTTTCCGGGTTGTTACAATCTTCCCCACTTAAAACTTTTCGTCCCCGAAAAGGAAACAACAGTAAAGTAGGAAACAAAATGTAAATGCAAAGTATTGTAAAGGTACCTTGCACCGGAGTTAGTCAGAGATGTCCACTCTGCATTTGGGGTAAGCTTGCTTAATGCTCTCCTCAGTCTCCCAAGTACAGTCTCTAGGATCACTACTCCACTGCACTTTAACTAAATGAACCTTTTTGCTTCTTAGCTCTCTAGTTTCTTTGCCAACAATCTTTAATGGCTCTCTTCTGACTGCTAATTCTGGAGTTATTTCCAAGTCCTGTTGCACTGCTTCTTCTACAACATGATCCGGATCATGCACATGTCTTCTATGTTGAGATACGTAAAACACATCATGCACTCCAGGCAACCAATCTGGTAATTGAACCCTATAAGCAAGAGTTCCAATTCGTTCAAGTATTGGAAAGGGACCAATAAATCTCGGTGCCAACTTCCCAGTTTTGCCAAATCTGATTACTCCTCTCATCGGAGAAACTTTCAACTAAACATGGTCACCAATAGCAAATGTCAAATCTCTTCTTCTAGAATCTGCGTAACTTTTCTGTCGGCTTTGCGCGGTTCTCAATCGCTTTTTGATGAAGTCGACTTTATCAGACGCTTCTCTAATCATATCGGGCCCTAACACAAGTCTGTTGCCAGGTTCTACCCAACATGCTGGAGATCTGCACGGTCTGCCATATAATGCTTCAAATGGCGACATTCCCAAACTTGCTTGATAGCTATTGTTATATGAGAATTCTGCCAAATGTAAGTGATCTTCCCATGACCCACCAAAATCAATTATACAAGCCGTAGTAAATCTTCTAGAATTCCATTCACACGATCAGTTTGGCCATCTGTTTGAGGGTGAGAAGCGATGCTCATATTCAGTTTCGTTCCCAATTCGGTCTGGAATGCCTCCCAGAATTTGCTAGCAAATATTGGGTCTCTATCACTGACTATGCTGATGGGAATTCCATGCAGCATAATGATTTCTTTAAAATATATCTGTGCTGGACTTTGAGCGGTTCTATTGGATTTGACAGGTATGAAATGGGCAGTCTTCGTGAAGCGATCTACGATTACCCAAATGTTGTCATCACCTTTCCTGGTTCGCTGCAAACCATCTATGAAATCCATGGAAATCTGTTCCCATTTCCAACTTGGGACTTCCAACGGTTGCAACAATCCTGCTAGCTTCTGTTGGTCGCTCTTGACTAATTGACAAGTAGGGCATCTGCTAACATACAAAGAAATATCCCTCTTCATTGCTCTCCACCAGAAAGTGCGTTTGATATCGTTGTACATTTTACTTACGCCAGGATGATTGCAAAGTTTGAATTTATGGAATTCATCCAGCACCTCTCTTCGAAGGCCTGGAATATTTGGGATGCAAATCCTATCATTTAACCTGAGAACCCCCTTATCGTCAATGCGGAAACTTGTGGTTTCACCTTCCTTGACCCTCTGACTGATTCTATGAATAAATTCATCGTCTTTTTGAAGGACTAAAATCTTATCAATCAATCCAGGCGTAATTATAAGATTGGAAATGATTGCGGTTTTTCTACTAAGCGCATCCGCTACAACGTTAGCCTTTCCCGGCGTATACAGGATATCTAGATCATATGCTGCAAGAAATTCTAGCCAACGCTGCTGTCTCAAATTCAGATCTTTCTAGGTGTATAAATACTTCAATGATTGATGATCTGTGTACAGTACAAATTTCTCGCTCTGTTTGCATTAATGCTGCACCAAGACCTCTAATAGAAGCATCTGTCCAAACCGTCAAATCCTGATTGCCATCGATAATGGTTAACACTGGAGCAGCTGTCAGTTTCAATTTCAATTCCTGGAAAGCTTCCTCACAGTCGGAAGTCCACTTAAATTTCTTATGCTTCTTCGTGAGCTTCGTTAACAGACCGGATATCTTTGAAAAATCCTTAACGAACTTTCGATAATAACTAGCCAACCCCATAAAACTTCTAACCTCTATGGGTGTAGTGGGTTGTTTCCAGTCTTGAATTGCTGTTATTTTGCTCGAATCTACAGAAATCCCTTTCTTTGACACGACGTGGCCAAGGAACTTCACTTCTTCTTGCCAGAAGACACATTTTGAGAATTTGGCTTTGAAGACGTTCTTTCTTAGAATCTCCAATACTTGTTCTAAGTGTTTTTCATGCTCGGGTTTTGATTTGGAGTAGATTAAAATATCATCAATGAATACGAGGACAAATTTATTCAGAACTCCCCTGAACACTCTATTCATTAGATTGACAAAGTATGCTGGAGCATTGCACAGGCCGAAAAGCATTACTAACCATTCATAAAATATGTCTGGACCTCTGAAAGCTATCAAAGGAACACTCTCCTCTGCAATTCTCAATTGATGAAAACCCGTAGCTAGGTCCATTCGGGAAAATACTCTCGCCCCATTCAATTGGTCTAGCAGATCATCGATGCGGGGTGATGGGTATTTGTTTTTGAGCGTCTATTTGTTGAGGTCTTGGTAATCAACACACAATCGAAGAGTACCGTATGACTTTGGGACAAACACTACAGCTGCACCCCAACTAGAAAAGCTAGGTCTGATCAGACCCTTCCACAACAGTTGGCGAGTTTGATCGCCTAATTCTTCTTTCTCTTTTGGAGTCATTCTTCTGATTGGATGTACCACTGGTCTGGCATTGGGAATTAGATCGATTCTGAATTCTATTTCTCTTTGCGGAGGTAAGTTTTCGACTTCTTCAAACACATCCGCATAGTTTCTAACAACAGGAATCTTTTCTAAGGAAGTGGGGATAACTTCTAATGCAAACCAAAATTCCTTCCTATCGGGATTAGAACCCTGACAGGGTATAAATATATGTCCAAGCTTCGTTCGAATTTTTACTATCCTTTCTGCACACCTTACCTCAGCTTCGTATTTCGTTAACCAATCTAGCCCGAGAATGATATCAAATTCGGGAAAGTCCATAACGACTAGATCAAAAGGAAACCTGTAGAAAGAATAAGAGGCTGGCACTTTACAATATGCACTGAGAATAAGAGATCCTCCTATTGGATTATGTACTTCAACCGATTCTTTCAGCTTTCTTTGTTTTAACTTTAATTTATGAAGTGTGTTACTAGCAATAAAACTACGTGATGCACCCGTGTCAAATAATACAGAAACAGGAATATTTTTAATTGTAAGGGTACCTCCCAAAACATCCGGTTTACCTGCTCCATCGGAAGCAGCCGGCGGGTTCATCCCGTCATACACGTGAGCTACTGCGGCCTTCTTAAGCAAAGGACAGTCTTTGACAAGATGATCCGTCTTGCGGCAACTAAAGCAGGAGCGAGGGTTCTGAGAGCCTTGGCTTGAACCTTGAGAATTTGTCTTCTGCCTCTTCGGGGCTGTGCAAACATTGGAGTAGTGCCCCACCTTGCCACAATTATAGCAGCTTCCTTTTGGCGGCCTGCCAGTCTGTGGTTTCGAGGATGCCGCTTGACTTGACTCCGCTTGATTCAACAGCGGGCTTGCATTTATTTCCGTCTTGGCTTTTAGCATGATCCTGTTCCAGGTGCCTTTGATCCAGGTCTTCGTAGTTGCACGCCATTTCCACCAATTCATTAAACCCTAGCTTGATGTGGGCCATTGCTCTATCATGGTACTGTCGCTTCAGCCCGAGGATGAACCTCTTATTCTTGGACTTTGCAGTGGCGACGAGCTCTGGAGCATAGCGGGACAATTGTGTAAACTTATTCAGATAATCTTGCACTGAGAGATCCCCCTGCTGGAGGTTGGCGAAGTCGTCGTGCATGCGCTCAAGGGCTTGCTCTGGGACATACTTCTCTTTGAATAGTTCTTTGAATCTGTCCCAGGTACTACCAGCATTTCTATTCCCAGCGGTGAGAGCTTCCCACCATAGTTCAGCTTCTTCTTGTAGGAGCCAAGCGCCCATAAAAGATTTATCTTGATAACCAAGCCTTAGGCCTTCTAGTATCTTCTCGCATGTTTTCAGCCATGCAAGGGCCTCTATTACTGTGCCAGTTCCAGAGAAGGTTTTGCCTCCCAGGTTCTTGTACCTCTTAGCCACGCGGTCCAGCTCGAATTGTTGAGCGGCCGGGGGTTGTATCAAGGGTCCTTCTTCAACTGAGACTTCTCCTCGTCCTCTGCCACGGCCAGCTCGGCCTCCTCTAGCAGCGGCTGCTCGGGTAGCCATTGTTCAAGTTCTGTACAAGCAAGAAAAGAGTCAGCCTACAGAAATGATAATTTTATTGCATGGTTAAGCAGAAAACTTAAGGAAAGATAATGATGGACTGATCAAATTGTTTTTTCTATTCTGCTTGGCTCATTCTAGGACATTACTAGTCCTATCTCTAATGAGCTACTCGCCTTAGAATACTACTGATTCTATTTTGATGAAGTGTTTAATGTGTTAGACTCCAGAACTAAGGTTAACCTAAGCTCTGATACCAGCTGTGACGATCCCAAAACCCCGTGACATGGTGTTAAGGATAATCATTGGAATATAACACATTAATCATCATTAGCAGATCACAGATAATAGCATAAACGAGAAATAGAATAATTTACACACATATGACAGCGGAATCATATAGATATCACCACATCAGAAAGCACAGTGCAGGATACAACTTAGTGCATAATAATACATAATCAGTCATCATCGCCAGAGGCGGAATCATACATAAAGAGTACACAAACTAAACATTAGTCTACATCGCCAGTGGCGGAATCATAATACATATACAATAATGGCGGAAAAAGTCATAGTCCGCACGGTGTAGTCAAGCCTCGCCATGAGCCAAAAGTGCACCTCTCCTGCGGTGCCACGCCAAAATATACCAGATACCTGTAACTAGGTTGCCCATGTGAAAAGGAGGGCACTCGAGTTTGCAAGGTGAAACAAACTACGAGTCAGTCATGGGACTGGTATGAGAAATATACTTAACTTATTAAACAACAATAATAAGGCAAATCAAAGGACCACGCCACTTTCGCGGAACGGGTTTACTCCAATGAGTGCTAGTGCATGAAATAAAGTAAATGATTGAATCATCGTAATGCTTTTTATAAAATGAAGCCATTATAAGACTCAGGTCCCATCACACAATGCAACGCAAGCCGGAGGATAGAGTTTTACCTCATAATGGCCAAAAATGCTTCATACGTATAAAACACAAGTGTTTGATATTATTACTAGTGCATATATGTTTTCAAAAGCAAATTCAATCATAAATATCAATCCTAGGCGGCATAGCTACCATCTACTATGTCGCCATACTAGTAATACAATCACATTCGCAATTTCGTATCGGAAATTGGATTCCATCATGAGCCAAGGCAAGGGGCAAACTCCTCTCCATTCGAGACACTCTAGCAAATGCCTCGGGACCGCACACAACAATCCCTGGATCCTCCAAGGCCGGTCCTCTCTTACTTTTGAGGATTGGCAATTCCTGAACACACGTTTCCTGGTCCTTACAGACCTATATTCGAGGCGCCTCGCATTCAAACAACCACACAGGTGAAAAGTAGATATAAATGTCAGGGATGGTAGGTCACTGACACAACCATAGCTAGAAAGAAACGTCGTGCACTCTGTGAAAACCCGTAACTTCCCCGTGAAGGAAAGAGCGGATAGTTCGAGAACAAGCCACAACAGAACGCAGACGGAAGGACATTTCATTGTATATTACAACAATGCATTAGATTACAAGAATATACAGAGTATAAATCAATATTACACAGAAATATCAGAGAGTTAAATTACATTTAAATACATCGCAGCGGAAAATAATACAATATACAACTAGAAGAGATATACGGATACAAAGCTTTCCGGATATCATTCCAGCTGTAAACCAGGATCCTGTGAATATAAATCTGCAAAACCAAAACTACTAGCTGCCCGTGTCAAAATAGGGGCACCCAAAGTTTAGGTTAAAACAATAAACTCCAGGTCAGTCATGGGACTGGTGTGAGAACTAAAACAGTTATTATTCTTTATTTTAAATCAGATATATCAAGGGACCACGCCACTAACGCGGAACGGGTTTCCTCCCAAGAATACCAGTGCATAAAACAAACAGCGCAATGCTAAATAAAGAAAAATGAAGCTATTATAAGACCCAGTTCCCATCACACAATGCAACGCAAGCCGGAGGATAGGGTTTTTACCTTATAATAGCCAAGAATGCTTGATACGTTTAAAACAAATCATTTGATACTATCATAAGTGTATAGTGTATAAAACAACTTCAAATCATAAGTATCAATCATAGGCAGCATGAATGCCCCATACCACTATGTCGCCATATATAGGTTATACAATCAAAATCGCAAAGTCACGTATTTGGAAATTGGGTTTCCATCTATGAACCGAGGCAAAAGATAGTCCTCAACCGATTCGAGATAATCTAGCCTACCATGTCTCAGGATCAGAGCTCGAGTGACCCTTGGATCGTCAGGGCCGGTCCACCGATGTGGATTGAAATGCCTAAACACTACGTTTCCCCGCCCTTTGGGGCGCAAATGAGCCAACGAATGACTCCATCGGACCCGGATCGTCTGATCAAACCGAGGCGCCTCGCAACAACAACAACCACACAGGTGAAATGTAAATAAATGTCAGGGCTGTTAGGTCACTGACACCACCCTAGCTAGAAAGAAACGCATGCCCTCCCTGATGTCCTCTCCCGTTTTTGGTTCACAACCGGTGAAATGACCCGGAAATCTGAACCAGTTTGAAAATTTTATTTCTGAGAATTTTGTTGAATTCTTAGTCCAAATTTAAAATTTCCAATTTTAAATAACTCTGAAACAGTTAAAAATGGCCATTTTGCGAACGACCTCGGAATTCGACGAAACCACTTCCGTTGGACCCGGAATGTCATAATATGGCTAGGTTTCAATTTTTAGAATTTTTCGATCTAATATGTGAGCGTGGCGATAGAAACTGTGTTTGGTCAAATACAGTTGAAATTGAACGACTTGAAAATAGCCATTTTTCAAGCAAGCTCAGAATTCGACGAAATTGATTTTGTTAGGACCGTATCATCAAAACAAAGCCAAAAATAATTTTTCCGGATTTTTCTGACTTCGTATGTGGCCCCGACAAAATTATATCTACGTTTGAATTAAAAATAAAGGATTTATTTAAAAAATAAAGGAAACACGCGTATAACTTCAGAATTGGACTTCGGGGATAGCGCCATCGCGTTCAGAAGACGTCAAAACATTAAGTTCGACAGTCGTTGAGCGCGAATCGGAGATCGTATGTGAAACCACTATTTTCTGGAATTATTGGAATTAAATAATAAAAAAATAAAACCCTAATATACCTATATAAATACACTCGTATACGGCCGTATACTTCCTCTTCTTCCTCCATCGTATTATCAGCCGCCGAACCCATTATCAGCTCCCGATTTCAAACTCGAAATTCTCCCTCATCTCTCAACGATTTTCAGCATACCATATACCGTTTCGAAGAGAAACCCGAGATCTTCAAATTGGTACCAACCCCGAACCATCTCATCGCCGGAGCCGCCCGCCACGTTAGCGCAAAGTAGCGCCGCTCGCACCTCCGCCGGGCCCACCTGGCACCACCGCGCCACCCCCCCTCTGGCCGTGCAAAGCCCTCTCCTTCCCGGTCCACGTCCAACAAATGGCACCCCAAACCATCAACTACAGGCTGCGAAAATCGGATCCAAAAATTTGAACAAAAACAGAAAATTTTAAGGTAATTTCTATTTTAGATTTAGCGACGCTTTTAAGCGTGGCTGCAGCAGTTGTTAAAAGCCAGTTTGTTTAAATTATTGATAACTAATGCAAATAAACTCCGATTCTGAAAATTTCAGATCCGACTGAACCGTGACGACGAGTAGCATTTGCTGAGACTGATAGACACATTCTGAAAATTTAATTGGATTTATTATAATTATTATCCAATCAAGGTGAGAGTTTTTTTTTTAAATTTATATTAAAATGAATTATTCAGTATGTGATGTGAATAATATAAATTCAGATCTGGTTGTTTGGACATGTTTGATGATGATTGTTATATGATTGAATAGCTAGTATTAGACCCCTTTGATTTCATGTTCAATATTTAAATAGAAATTATTCACCGTATGTTGATGAACAATTTTTGTTCAATATTTAAATAGAAATTATTCACCGTATGTTGATGAACAATTTTTGTTCAATATTTAAATAGAAATTATTCACCATATGTTGATGAACAATTTTTGTTCAATATTTAAATAGAAATTATTCACCGTATGTTGATGAACAATTTTTGTTCAATAGAAATTATTCACCGTATGTTGATGAACAATTTTTGTTCAATATTTAAATAGAAATTATTCACCGTATGTTGATGAACAATTTTTGTTCAATATTTAAATAGAAATTATTCACCGTATGTTGATGAACAATTTTTGTTCAATATTTAAATAGAAAGTATTCACTGTATGTTGATGGACAATTTTTGTTATGTTAAAATAGAAAATGTTCATCGTAGGAAAATGACATTTATGTTAATGTTATAAGTTAGAAAACTGTCACCATATGATTAATTGACATTTTTATTTAATGTTAATATAGGAAACTGTCACCGTATGAAATTGGCATTTTTGTCAAATGTTAATAGAGAAAACTGTCACCGTATGATTCATTGATATTAAAATAGAAAATGATCATCGTATTGAAAATAGCATTTTTGTTATGTTAAAATAGGAAATGATCATCGTATTGAAAATAGCATTTTTGTTATGTTAAAATAGAAAATGATCATCGTATTGAAAATAGCATTTTTGTCATGTTAAAAATATAAAAAATGCGTTGTATGAAAAATAGCATTTTTATCATGTTAAAAATATAAAAATGCGTTGTATGAAAAATAGCATTTTTGTCATGTTAAAAATATAAAAATGCGTTGTATGAAAAATAGCATTTTTATCATGTTAATAAATATAAAAATGTTCGTTGTATGAAAAATAGCATTTTTGTCATGTTAATAAATATAAAAATGTTCGTCGTATGAAAAATAGCATTTTTGTCATGTTAATAAATATAAAAATGCATTGTATGAAAAGTAGCATTTTTGTCATGTTAAAAATAGAAAGGTGCATTGTATGTAAAATAGAATTGTTGTTATGATAAAAATAGAAAATATCACATTATGTAAAATAACATTATTTTCAATGTTAATAAATATAAAAATACATTGTATGAAAATTAGACATTTACATTGTATGAGAAATGTACCCCTTTATTAATGTATATAAAACTAAAATAGCAATTTACATTGAATGGCAAGATGTACATTTTTATTTGTAAAAGTAAATTGGCATTGTCACTGTATGACAAGATTTACTTTTATTTTGTAAATATAAAGTAGGAATGGGTGATGTATCAAAATATACATTTTTCATGGGTAATGTATAGATAGGGAAAAATTAGATTATTCTTAATGTGAGTAAAATAGGGATTTTTACCATAGAGAAATTTACATCATTTTTAGTGTAAATATAAAAAGGTAATACATTGTATGTTAAAGTAACATTATGTTCAATGTAAATAAAAGGATTTGACCATAGTATGATTTAACATAAAAGAATTTGACCATAGTATGATTTAACATTTATTTTAATGTTAAAATGAAAGAATTTACACTGTAGGATGATTTAACATTATTATTTTTTTATATTAAATAAAAAGGGAATTTACCTCGTAGGAGAAATTTACATTATTTTATAATGTATATAAAAGAGAAAATACACCGTAGGAAGAAGAGTACTTTTTTTATGTAATATATATGTAAGAAATTACACCAGAGGTAAAATTTACATTTTATTCAATGCAAATAAAATTAGTAGGTGGCAGGAATGAAAGTTACATTTTTATTTTATTATTATATAAATAAAATAAGGATGTAACTTGTAAATAAAGATTTTTTTTAAGTAATTAGAAATGACAATTTCATCGTAAAATGAAGTTACATTTTTGATGTAATAGAAACTAGGAATGCACTTAAAAGAGAAGGAATATTTATATGTAAGTGGAATCATAATGTAATTGAAAGATAAAATGGAATAAATAGAACGATGAATTATAATTTACATTTTAAGGCAAATTATAGAAAGTATGAAATAAAAATAAAATAAAAGGAACAATTCACCGTCTAATCATAAATTACATTTTCATGTAAGTTAAGCGGTGAAAGGATAAGAGAAGAAGGAAGGTGTATGTAAGGACGATGAGTTAAACGAACCATGTATATATAATTAAAATTTAACGAATCGAGCGCGGTAGTTCGCGTTTTGAAATCGAACTTTTAAACGACTATACCAGAAGATCCGATCGTCGGATTTTCCCAAAACTGAAACCGTTAGGACTGTCTTGGAAAAATCTTTCCAACGATATAAGCTACGTTAAAATCCAACGGTTAGATTTTGAGAAATGTGAAAATCAAAATTGATGGAAAACAGCGCTAGAGTTGCCCTTGACCTGAAGCGTCGTTAAAAAAAAAAATTAATTATATTAAATAATTAAGGCAAGGATTAATCGTTATAAAACAACATAACGATATGAAATGTGTTTTTTTCTCAAAATTATGAATGCGAGATTATTTGGAAAGTCCGGATTTATTCCATTCCAAATGATTGTACGATTTCAAGAGTCTAAATATGAAGGCGGCGCATGAAGACCGTAAATCTTCCCTCGAATGGACAACGATCAAGACTCTGAATTGGGTAGCTCCCGATTCAAGAGTCGTGGTAATTGTCCAAACGTACGCGTTGGTTTCACGGAGTTGACCCTCGCTCAGACCCAGAGCATGGGTGTAAATGGATGGTGTGTCTGACATCATACCCCATTAAATATCATGTTGTCGGTTTGCTGTTAAAATAAAAATGTTGGTGGTAGAGAATTCATTCTCTACTTAACACCCGTTTATATATTGACAGACGGTCGATGGCACGGTATGGAGTGACGGTGTGGCATGCTAAGATGAAATGATCAAGGTTTCTTGTTGAAAAGCAGAACCTTGTGGTATGGGATGCATGACTTCACAAGCCTCACACACCGGCTGAATCTAAAAAGGGGGAAGGGAACGCAGGGAAAGTAGCACGTTTCTTTCTAGTTAGTAGTCATTTTACTTTGTGGATGATGAAATGAGGCGCCTCGGAAAGGTCCTATAGGACCGGGGAACGTGTGCTTAGGAATTGCCAATCCTCTAAGCTGTATTTGAGGACCGGCCCTGCCATTTCCAAGGGTTAACTGCGGGTAATCCTGAGGCATTAATTAGAGTGTCTCGAATCGGTAAGGAGTCCTCCCTAGCCTGGACTCATGATGGAAACCCAACTTTCCAATACGACCCGACGGATTTGATTGTATTACTAGTATTGGAGGCATAATATATGGTACCTATGCTTCCTAGGATTAATACATTGCTTTGTTTTGTTTTAAAAACTATACACTTTAATGATAGTATTAGCTTCGTATTTGGCGTATTTAACATGTTTAACCACCATAAGGTAGAACTCTATCCTCTTGGTGTGCATTGCATTGTGTGATGGGACCTGAGTCTTATGGTGGTTCCATTTTTCAAAAGACATTGCGTTGTATTACGTTTTATTTATCTGTACTGACACTGTAGTTATGCACAGCAACCCATTGGTACAACCCGTTCCGCGTTAGCGGCGTGGTCTTTGGATTTGCCTTATTTTGTATGAGTTAAGTTAGTTAAGAATTCTCACACCAGTCCCACGACTGACCCATCGTTTGTTTCACCTTTTTGCAAACTTGGGTGCCCTCTCTTCCACACGGGCAGCCAAGTAGACAGGTTTCCTTCCGCTTGGAGTTTTCTTTGGAGCTGCTTATATTCTCTCTCTTGAAATTTGCTTTGGTGAAGAGGTGATGACTTGGAGCTTCGAAGACCCTCTATCTTTTGCTTTATCGCATTTTTCCTTTTATTTCAGACATCAGACTTAATTCCATTTCATGTTATTTAATTTGGAGTTGGAACTTATGTCATTTTCTAAATAAAAAACTTGTTGTAATAATTTAGATTCTGTGACTGTGGATTTCTATTGCTGATGACATTATATATCCACTGCTATGATGTTGTTACTTTATGGATTTCCTGTGCTAGGTTGTTTCCTGTGAATTGTTATATTATAATTATGTTGTATTCCATATGGTTTCTCCTTGCTTTCACTCGTGGAAGTTTGGGGTCATCACAGTTGGTATCAGAGCTTTGGTTTACAAAGCGGAATATAACATATTTATAGTAACTCGTTTACGTAGAATCACACTATTCTACGGCGAACATTTCATAAGGATACAAAATAGTCAGTCACTTTATCACCATCTTTTATTTATCCTTTTATCTTATCATTTCTTAAATCATCATTAAAGTTGTTCTGACTCGTCCCCTGATTGTACAGAACTAACTTAAAATGAGTACCGCTGCTGCTAGAGCCGCTAGGAGAAGGAGAAATACCACTGAAACCGAGGAGCCCACTGTCCAACAACAACCCCCACCACCACCACCGCCTCAGCCTTTTGATTTGGATAAGGTAGCAAAGAAGTTCAAGAATTTAGGTGGAGTTCCATTCACCGGTTCCGAGACCGTGGTACAAGCTCAGGCGTGGCTGAAAAATTGTGAAAAGATATTTGGAGGACTGGGACTAGATGATCAGAGAAAGAGATTCACTGCAGCATGGCATCTTCAAGGTGAAGCGCAAAACTGGTGGGAGGTGGTCAACATTGGAGGCGACGAAGATAATATGTCTTGGGATAGATTTAAGGAGCTTTTCAACGACAAATACATTCTGAGGCAGGAGGTAGAAAGGCTACACGACGAATTCGCCAATCTGAAGCAAGGCGACAAGTCCATTTCAGATTATGTTCGTAGGTTCGAGGACCTTTCCCGTTATGCACCTGAACTGATTCGAGATGACTTTCAGAAGAATAAGAGATTCATAAATGGCCTTGCAAGGAAATATATTGATAGAGTCACTGCCCACATCGACCTTTCCTTCAATAAGATGGTGGAGTTCGCTTGTCGTTAAGAAGAGAATGACAAGAAGGTTTCTCAGCAGGACAGAGAGAGGAGCTTAGCTAACAACAACAACAACAAAAGGAAGCAGCCTGAGAAAAAGACTGAAGGGAGTAGTTCGGGAGCCACTAAGAAGGGGGATAAGTCAAAGGTGCAATGTTTTAACTGCCAACAATTTGGACATTATAGCTCGGAGTGCAAGAACCCAAAGAAGGCTAGGAGTGATAGCACCAAGGACTGCTACAACTGCCACAAGAAGGGTCACGTCAAGGCCAACTGCCCAATGCTGAAAGGAGCTCAGATTGCCCATGTCTATGAGGGAGCTGGTACACCATCTTCCTCTGCACCTACTGAGGGAGGTAAGCCTGATGTTCTAGATGGTACTGTTTCTATTAAAAATATTCCGGTCACCGCTTTGTTTGATACGGGTGCATCAAGAAGTTTTGTTTCTAGCAACGCGGTTAAGAAGTTAAATTTAACACAAAGAAGCCTTAAAGAGCCAACTGATGTTCATAATCCTGTAGGGGGTTCTATCATCCTTGATTTATACTGTAGGGTGCCTATTTCTTACTCTCGTTTCAAATTTCCCTTCGACTTGATCATTATGGATTTTTCAGAATTTGATATTATCCTTGGTCTTGATTGGCTTACAAAATATGACGCTGAGGTGCTTTGCTCAGAAAGAGTAGTGAAGGCGAAACCAGGATTAGGAAATACCGTTGCTATACCTTGCCATGGCTCAAAGCCTGATAGGAAAGCTTTTTGGTCTTCTTTAGAAGTCACGCCCATCTCTTCAGAGAATATTCCTATTGTCAAGAATTATGCGGACGTGTTTGAAGAAGTAGATAGTTTACCGCCGCGGAGGGAAATAGACTTCAGAATTGACCTTGTCCCTAATGCAAGGCCTGTAGTTCATGCTATCCGAAGGATGACCCCTAAAGAAAAAGAAGAGTTGAGGACCCAAACCAAACAGCTCTTGAAGAAGGGATTAATCCGACCTAGCTTTTCCAATTGGGGAGCAGCTGTGGCGTTTGTCCCCAAATCTGACGGCACTCTAAGGCTTTGTGTGGATTACCGCGACCTAAATAAACAGACCTTGAAGAACAAATACCCCTTGCCTCGCATAGATGATTTGATGGACAATTTAAATGGAGCCAAGGTGTTTTCGAAGATGGACCTAGCCACAGGTTTCCACCAACTCCGCATAGCCGAAGAATGCATCCCTTTGACCGCTTTCAGAGGTCCTGACTTTTTCTACGAATGGTTGGTAATGCCGTTCGGTCTGTGCAATGCTCCAGCCTATTTTGTTGACTTGATGAATAGGGTCTTCAGAGAGGTCTTGAATAAATTCGTCTTAGTCTTCATTGATGATATCTTGATCTTTTCTAAAACCAAGGAGGAGCATGAGGGGCATCTAAGAGAAGTGCTAGAAATCCTGCAAAGAAATGTTCTAAAAGCAAAATTTTCAAAATGCACATTTTGGCAAGAAGAGGTAAAATTCTTGGGCCATGTTGTGTCAAAAGAAGGAATTGCTGTGGACCCAAGCAAAATTTCCGCCATTCAAGATTGGAAGCAGCCGACTACACCCACAGAAGTAAGAAGCTTCCTAGGGTTGGCGGGATATTACAGAAAATTCGTCAAAAAATTTTCCAAGCTATCTGGCCCTTTAACACAGCTCACCAAGAAACATACCAAGTTTATTTGGACGGCAGAGTGTGAGGAGTCCTTCCAAAAGTTAAAGGAGAGTTTGATCACTGCTCCCGTGCTAACCATCATCGATGGCAACCAAGATCTAGTCGTCTATACCGATGCTTCTCAAAATGGTGGTCTTGGCGCAGTATTGATGCAAAGGGGCAAAGTTGTTGCGTATGCAAGCCGTCAACTAAAGCCGCATGAGAAAAATTATCGTGTCCATGACCTAGAGCTGTTAGCCATAGTCTTTGCTTTAAAAATTTGGAGGCATTATCTCTTGGGCGAAAAATTCGAATTATTCACAGACCATCAATCTTTGAAATATCTCTTCGATCAAAAGGACTTGAATTTAAGGCAGCTAAGGTGGCTAAAATTTCTTGCGGCGTATGATCTCGACATCTTGTATACGCCGGGTAAAGCCAATGTTGTGGCAGACGCACTCAGTAGGAAGGCTGTCATGGTTGCAAGCTTCATCGTTACCCCTTCTTTGATTGATAAAATTTCTACCCTCCAAAAGGAGGATAAGTTTATCCAAAGAATGATCAAGAGAGTTCAAGAAGGTGAAAGCACGAGCTTCCAAATAGATAAAAAGGGAGTCCTTAGATTGCAAGGGAGGATCTGTGTTCCAAAAATCCCAGAGCTCATCAGGGAAGTATTAAATGAAGGGCACAAATCAAAGCTTTCCATCCACCCAGGCGTGAACAAGATGTATCATGATCTAAAGCGCACGTTTTGGTGGAAAGATATGAAGAGAGATATATCCATTTATGTGAGTAGATGTCCTACATGTCAGCGAGTTAAAAGCGATCAACAAAAGCCAGCAGGATTGTTACAACCATTGCCGGTACCAGAAGGGAAGTGGGACCAAGTCTCTATGGATTTTATAGATGGGTTGCCCCGCACTAGGAAAGGGAATGACAGCATTTGGGTGATCGTGGACCGCTTCACCAAGGTCGCTCATTTCATACCTGTCAAGTCCACCAGAACTGCTCAAAGTCTGGCACAAATTTATCTCAAAGAAATAGTCAGGCTATATGGAGTTCCTAGCTGTATTGTTAGCGACCGTGATCCTATCTTCACTAGCAAGTTTTGGGAAGCATTCCAAAATGAGTTGGGAACAAAGTTAAACCTTAGTACCGCATACCACCCTCAGACAGATGGCCAAACTGAGAGGGTGAATCGCATTCTTGAAGATTTGTTGCGGGCTTGCATACTCGATTATGGAGGTTCTTGGGAGGATCACTTGCATTTAGTTGAATTCTCATATAACAATAGCTATCAAGTAAGTTTGAAGATGTCTCCATTCGAAGCCTTATATGATAAGCCATGTAGATCGCCAGCCTGTTGGATTGAGAAAGGAGATCGCCTTGTTTTGGGTCCAGACATGGTCCGAGAAGCTTCAGACAAAGTTGATAAGATTAAGAAGCGGTTACTGGCTGCTCAAAGCCGACAGAAAAGCTATGCAGACAAGCGTAGAAGAGATTTACAATTCTTCGTTGGTGACCATGTGTACTTGAAGGTTTCTCCACTAAGGGGGGTGATTCGATTTGGGAAGTTTGGGAAATTGGCGCTGAGACTCATTGGTCCATTCCCTATTCTCGAAAGGATTGGTACCCTGGCTTATCGAGTGCAGTTGCCCGACTGGTTGCCAGGGGTGCATGATGTATTTCATGTGTCCCAACTCCGCCAGCATGTGCATGACCCAGATTTGATTGAAGATGAACTAAATCAACAAGTCATGGATATTACTCCAAATCTAACAGTAAGGAAAGAGCCGATAAAGATTATTGGCAAGGAAACCCGAGTTCTGAGGAAAAAAAGAATCAACCTTGTTAAGGTGCAATGGAGTGGCGATCCTAGGGACTGCACTTGGGAAACTGAAGAGAGTTTCAAACAGGCCTATCCCAAATGCAGAGTGGATATCTCAGATTAAATTTTGTTTTGAGGTACGCTTAATCATTTCAGTATTCTCTGTGTTGGTTCCTACTCTTCTGTTTTTTTCCTTTTTCCTTTTCGAGGACGAAAAGTTCTTAAGGAGGGGAGATTGTAATGACCCGGAAATCTGAACCAGTTTGAAAATTTTATTTCTGGGAATTTTGTTGAATTCTTAGTCCAAATTTAAAATTTCCAATTTTAAATAACTCTGAAACAGTTAAAAATGGCCATTTTGCGAACGACCTCGGAATTCGACGAAACCACTTCCGTTGGACCCGGAATGTCATAATATGGCTAGGTTTCAATTTTTAGAATTTTTCGATCTAATATGTGAGCGTGGCGATAGAAACTGTGTTTGGTCAAATACAGTTGAAATTGAACGACTTGAAAATAGCCATTTTTCAAGCAAGCTCAGAATTCGACGAAATTGATTTTGTTAGGACCGTATCGTCAAAACAAAGCCAAAAATAATTTTTCCGGATTTTTCTGACTTCGTATGTGGCCCCGGCAAAATTATATCTACGTTTGAATTAAAAATAAAGGATTTATTTTAAAAATAAAGGAAGCACGCGTATAACTTCAGAATTGGACTTCGGGGATTGCGCCATCGCGTTCAGAAGACGTCAAAACATTAAGTTCGACAGTCGTTGAGCGCGAATCGGAGATCGTATGTGAAACCACTATTTTCTGGAATTATTGGAATTACATATTAAAAAAATAAAACCCTAGTATACCTATATAAATACGCTCGTATACGGCCGTATACTTCCTCTTCTTCCTCCATCGTATTATCAGCCTCCGAACCCATTATCAGCTCCCGATTTCAAACTCGAAATTCTCCCTCATCTCTCAACGATTTTCAGCATACCATATACCGTTTCGAAGAGAAACCCGAGATCTTCAAATTGGTACCAACCCCGAACCATCTCGTCGCCGGAGCCGCCCGCCACGTCAGCGCAAAGTAGCGCCGCTCGCACCTCCGCCGGGCCCACTTGGCACCACCGCGCCACCCCCCCTCTGGCCGTGCAAAGCCCTCTCCTTCCCGGTCCACGTCCAACAAACGACACCCCAAACCATCAACTACAGGCTGCGAAAATCGGATCCAAAAATTTGAACAAAAACAGAAAATTTTAAGGTAATTTCTATTTCAGATTTAGCGACGCTTTTAAGCGTGGCTGCAGCAGGTCTTAAAAGCCAGTTTGTTTAAATTATTGATAACTAATGCAAATAAACTCCGATTCTGAAAATTTCAGATCCGACAGGACCGTGACGACGAGTAGCATTTGCTGAGACTGATAGACACATTCTGAAAATTTAATTGGATTTATTATAATTATTATCCAATCAAGGTGAGAGTTTTTTTTTTAAATTTATATTAAAATGAATTATTCAGTATGTGATGTGAATAATATAAATTCAGATCTGGTTGTTTGGACATGTTTGATGATGATTGTTATATGATTGAATAGCTAGTATTAGACCCCTTTGATTTCATGTTCAATATTTAAATAGAAATTATTCACCGTATGTTGATGAACAATTTTTGTTCAATATTTAAATAGAAATTATTCACCGTATGTTGATGAACAATTTTTGTTCAATATTTAAATAGAAATTATTCACCGTTTGTTGATGAACAATTTTTGTTCAATATTTAAATAGAAATTATTCACTGTATGTTGATGAACAATTTTTGTTCAATATTTAAATAGAAATTATTCACCGTATGTTGATGAACAATTTTTGTTCAATAGAAATTATTCACCATATGTTGATGAACAATTTTTGTTCAATATTTAAATAGAAATTATTCACCGTATGTTGATGAACAATTTTTGTTCAATATTTAAATTGAAATTATTCACCGTATGTTGATGAACAATTTTTGTTCAATATTTAAATAGAAAGTATTCACTGTATGTTGATGGACAATTTTTGTTATGTTAAAATAGAAAATGTTCATCGTAGGAAAATGACATTTATGTTAATGTTATAAGTTAGAAAACTGTCACCATATGATTAATTGACATTTTTATTTAATGTTAATATAGGAAACTGTCACCGTATGAAATTGGCATTTTTGTCAAATGTTAATAGAGAAAACTGTCACCGTATGATTCATTGATATTAAAATAGAAAATGATCATCGTATTGAAAATAGCATTTTTGTTATGTTAAAATAGGAAATGATCATCGTATTGAAAATAGCATTTTTGTTATGTTAAAATAGGAAATGATCATCGTATTGAAAATAGCATTTTTGTCATGTTAAAAATATAAAAAATGCGTTGTATGAAAAATAGCATTTTTATCATGTTAAAAATATAAAAATGCGTTGTATGAAAAATAGCATTTTTGTCATGTTAAAAATATAAAAATGCATTGTATGTAAAATAGCATTTTTATCATGTTAATAAATATAAAAATGTTCGTTGTATGAAAAATAGCATTTTTGTCATGTTAATAAATATAAAAATGTTCGTCGTATGAAAAATAGCATTTTTGTCATGTTAATAAATATAAAAATGCATTGTATGAAAAGTAGCATTTTTGTCATGTTAAAAATAGAAAGGTGCATTGTATGTAAAATAGAATTGTTGTTGTGATAAAAATAGAAAATGTCACATTATGTAAAATAACATTATTTTCAATGTTAATAAATATAAAAATACATTGTATGAAAATAAGACATTTACATTGTATGAGAAATGTACCCCTTTATTAATGTATATAAAACTAAAATAGCAATTTACATTGAATGGCAAGATGTACATTTTTATTTGTAAAAGTAAATTGGCATTGTCACTGTATGACAAGATTTACTTTTATTTTGTAAATATAAAGTAGGAATGGGTGATGTATCAAAATATACATTTTTCATGGGTAATGTATAGATAGGGAAAAATTACATTATTCTTAATGTGAGTAAAATAGGGATTTTTACCATAGAGAAATTTACATCATTTTTAGTGTAAATATAAAAAGGTAATGCATTGTATGTTAAAGTAACATTATGTTCAATGTAAATAAAAGGATTTGACCATAGTATGATTTAACATAAAAGAATTTGACCATAGTATGATTTAACATTTATTTTAATGTTAAAATGAAAGAATTTACATGTAGGATGATTTAACATTTTTTTTTATATTAAATAAAAAGGGAATTTACCTCGTAGGAGAAATTTACATTATTTTATAATGTATATAAAAGAGAAAATACACCGTAGGAAGAAGAGTACTTTTTTTTACGTAATATATATGTAAGAAATTACACCAGAGGTAAAATTTACATTTTATTCAATGCAAATAAAATTAGTAGGTGGCAGGAATGAAAGTTACATTTTTATTTTATTATTATATAAATAAAATAAGGATGTAACTTGTAAATAAAGATTATTTTTTTAAGTAATTAGAAATGACAATTTCATCGTAAAATGAAGTTACATTTTTGATGTAATAGAAACTAGGAATGCACTTAAAAGAGAAGGAATATTTATATGTAAGTGGAATCATAATGTAATTGAAAGATAAAATGGAATAAATAGAACGATGAATTATAATTTACATTTTAAGGCAAATTATAGAAAGTATGAAATAAAAATAAAATAAAAGGAACAATTCACCGTCTAATCATAAATTACATTTTCATGTAAGTTAAGCGGTGAAAGGATAAGAGAAGAAGGAAGGTGTATGTAAGGACGATGAGTTAAACGAACCATGTATATATAATTAAAATTTAACGAATCGAGCGCGGTAGTTCGCGTTTTGAAATCGAACTTTTAAACGACTATACCAGAAGATCCGATCGTCGGATTTTCCCAAAACTGAAACCGTTAGGACTGTCTTGGAAAAATCTTTCCAACGATATAAGCTACGTTAAAATCCAACGGTTAGATTTTTGCAAACTTGGGTGCCCTCTCTTCCACACGGGCAGCCAAGTAGACAGGTTTCCTTTCCGCTTGGAGTTTTCTTTGGAGCTGCTTATATTCTCTCTCTTGGAATTTGCTTTGGTGAAGAGGTGATGACTTGGAGCTTCGAAGACCCTCTATCTTTTGCTTTATCGCATTTTTCCTTTTATTTCAGACATCAGCCTTAATTCCATTTCATGTTATTTAATTTGGAGTTGGAACTTATGTCATTTTCTAAACAAAAAACTTGTTGTAATAATTTAGATTCTGTGACTGTGGATTTCTATTGCTGATGACATTATATATCCGCTGCTATGATGTTGTTACTTTTTGGATTTCCTGTGCTATGTTGTTTCCTGTGAATTGTTATATTATAATTATGTTGTATTCCATATGGTTTCTCCTTGCTTTCACTCGTGGAAGTTTGGGGTCATCACAACCGGGGTGCGAGGCTCGCGAATTCACGTTACACAAAGCTGTGCCACACAGGCTATGCTTTGATCATCACCACAAGACTTTGCTTTTCAACAGAAGCCTCGATCAATTGCCACTTAGGCATGCAACACAGGCAATTCACTCCATGCGTTTGATATCCATCAATATATAACCCCTGAGCTCGTACGTCTCAGAGAAGGGCGTTAAGCAAGAGAATAAATTCTCCGCCTCCAAAAGATATATATTTAATAGAGATCAATCACACGGACTAAAATCCAATGTCAGACACACAGTCCATTTACAAGTTCGTTCTGGGTCTGAACGAAACCGGAGGCACCTAGTACCCCGCATATCCATCGATCTCCATGTACGTCTGGACGATCACCAACTGTTTCCATCTTCTTTGGTGTACAGCCCAATCAAGATCATCAGTAATCACCCAAACGACGTGAAGACCTCCGGTCTTCGACCATCGTCTTCATCTTCGACTTATCGTCGTATCAGTTATTCAGAATGGGATAAACCCGGTCTTTCCGAATAACTCGCGTATATTTTAGATAAGTGTTACACAAACACAACATACGCCTCATTCCAATTCATCAGTCACTAACCGTAAATTAGTCAAGAGAATAATTCCCCAAATATTAACCCCGAAGGCCGAAACCAACATCAGATCAATATCCAGAAAACCATTCTGCTTAGTTAACCGACAGTTAGTTTCTAAATTTCACATTCATAGGGAAAAGTTCCCATTAATTTTATCAAAGATAAATTCCTTGAATTTATTCTTTAATCTTCTTTTGAATATCGATTCAACTAGTCGGGATTAACGAACCTTACCGAAGTAATCATTTGTTTTAATTTCCCAATCCCAACCTATTCATCCCATGAAGTAAAACTGGTAATACTTCATATCTAACACCACAGTGTTATCGGTAAATTCAATTACCATTTCACGTTCAAATCTAATTAAAGATTTAACTAACGCCTGGAGCAAAACTGGTGATACTCCATCCTCGACCATTTCAATCCAATTAAAGATTCATTAAAACTCCACTTAGTTTTAATCTTTAACGGGGTTAAAGAATCAGTGTCATTTAAAAACACTGTTCACGATAAACCCCAAAATCACATTCATTAATTATCGGGTTAAAGAACAAGTGTTATTTAAAACACTGTTCACGATAAACCCAAAAATCAATGTCAATTCAATTCCAATTAATTATTATTTAATTGGTACACTTCATTAAATCTAAATAAAAAGATTTAATCTTTTCTCAACTGGGTTCAAGAACAGTGTTAATGAAGACACCATTCACGACAAACCCAAATCACATTTGATATTCAATACAAGGCTCTGAATAGAAAATATATCGGCTTATATTCAATATCAAATTCTACGATTAACAAATGTCGTATTGGAAATAACGATATAAATATATATCTTTCAAATTTCCATAACAACATCTGTATAATCACGAATTCCAACATCGAAATATTCCGAAGACAATTTTGATTCAAATCCACTCCAATGCAATCATTGGAAATTCTGGTTATTTTTAAAACCCTTTTCGAATTCAATTTATTTACTTAAAAACAAATAGAATTTTAATTCTAGTTCAAAACTAGTTCATTTCGATAGAAATCTATTTTTATCTTTTCAAATATGGAGTTTTTTATCCCAATTCTTCCCAAATCATTTCTTATGATTTTACACAAATTATTGATATTTTTAATGATTTTATCAAGGCCCGTACAGTCGATTTCCATCAATGGCCATCGAACTGCACTTACAGCGACCTTTTCCAAATTTGATTTGAACATAATTCCAAATCCAACCGTTAGATTTCTAATTTCTAATATTCGTTAGAAAGCTCTTTTCGATACGAACCCAACGGTTCCGGTTTTAGGAGAATCCGACGGTCGGACCTCGCTTAATATCCGTTCGAAGTCAATGGTCGAAATTCGCGAACTGCCGCGGCGCGGCGCGTTCTATTCAGGCCATTATATTATATATATAATATATGTAATATATACTTCGTCGATTTCAATTCAAAACGTGCTTTATAAATCGTTTTAAATTCGTTTTCAAAACGGTTTCAACTTCATATTCAATTTCAAATCAAAATTGAATATTCCAATTTAAATTCATTTTAAATTCATTTCAAATTGATATCAATTCAAATTGATTTCTAATTCAATTTCAGTTCGTTTTCAATTCAATTCAATTTCAATTCGAATTCATTTCTATTCCATTTCAATTCGAATTCATTTATATTCAATTTCAATTCGAATTCATTTATATTCAATTTCAATTCGAATTCGTTTATATTCAATTTCAATTCGAATTTATTTATATTCAATTCTTTTCAAAATATCAGATTTTGAAATCACTGTCGATATTCGTTATAAAATGAATAAAATCGACATAAATATCGTTCACGTCAAAATGGCGTCAATCTAATCAATACGACTTCATATATTCCTATTTTCAAATATTTTATTTCAAATATTTCTTTTTCAAATATTTCTATTTTAAAACTGGAATGAGGCCCAATCAATTACCATATAATGTTAATTATATGGATTTTCTACAACACAGGTATATATCAACAACGATGAATAATCAACCATCATCCAAAGTGCATTCTACACTGTATAAGCATCAAATATAAATATCCAACGCTTATAACAGCATGTCAATCAATCGATCGACATACAACTAAACAAACGGTATTAGTGTACGTCAAATATCATCCCAATACCCGTGTGGGGTTTCAAGCAATCCAACACAGATATTTATTTGTGCAGTTGGGCGATGTGTAAAATTTATCGTCCCAATCAATGTCCTTCAAATAGATGTACATAAACAAACCGTCCGGTTTGTAAATGAATATTTATTTATTGACATTCACGTTAAAAATTATATTTGTAACGATCAAACTATTTTATTCAACCTATGAATATTCTATTCGGTTCATTTATTAAATAAAATGTTATCTTTATTTTTCTAACTTATTTTTAGAAAATTTCGGCGGCATAACGGCACGATACTAGAAACGGGACAAGGCCTATCCTTATCCCCGGTCTAGTGAAGGCCCACGCCATTCACACATCAATCAAATCAATTTCATTTCACCAAACAATTCAATTCCAAACCAAATAATCTAACCAACTACACAACCAAACAATTAAACAAACAAGCCATCCATGGTCTGTGGATGACGGGTGTCGGGTGCTGCTAAGCACCGTCTGCATCCTAGTATATATATAACTAGAAAAAGAAATTGAAGAGTGAGAAGT
Organism: Allium sativum; assembly: GCA_030737875.1. Classification (NCBI taxonomy): domain Eukaryota; kingdom Viridiplantae; phylum Streptophyta; class Magnoliopsida; order Asparagales; family Amaryllidaceae; genus Allium; species Allium sativum. Next base: position 575,466,695 of record CM060921.1, on the reverse strand, counting down.
TCTCACCGATAGCTATCCCAACTTCACGACACTTCATTTATAGAAATCTTCGTCGTTCTCGCCTTTCATCACTTTCGTTGCCCGTAGCCACTACATATGTAAAAATAGAATTTTTACTTTGCTATTCAATATATAAAAATCGAATTTTTACTTCGTTGTTCAATATATAAAAATCGAATTTTTACTTCGCTATTCAATATATAAAAATCGAATTTTTACTTCGCAATTCAATATATAAAAATCGAATTTTTACTATGCTATTCAATATATAAAAATCGAATTTTTACTTCGCTATTCAATATATAAAAATCGAATTTTTACTTCGCTATTCAATATATAAAAATCGAATTTTTACTACGCTATTCAATATATAAAAATCGAATTTTTACTATGCTATTCAATATATAAAAATCGAATTTTTACTTCGTTATTCAATATATAAAAATCGAATTTTTACTATGCTATTCAATATATAAAAATCGAATTTTTACTTCGCTATTCAATATATAAAAATCGAATTTTTATGCTAAATTAAAAATCAGTTTTAATGTTAAACAAAAATCAGTTTTAAATGAAAATAAAAAATCATAGAAACTCATAGTGATTTGCAAAGAGAGGGGGGGGGGGGTTTGGCAGGGTCGCCGAGGTTTAGGGGGAGGGGTTTCGTCGATCGCGGAAGAGGATTGGGGGGGGGGGTCACGGTGGATGTCGTCGAAGAGGAGAGAGTCGCGAGGGGGGAGGCTTCGGTGGTGGGCGCGCCACCTGGAGGCGCGCGATGGCGGTTTTCCGCCTCCGTCCTCCCTTTTTTTTTCATTTTTTATTCGTTTCTTTTCTGAAATGATACGGGGGGGGGGGGCAGATAAAGAGATAGGGAGAGAGTGGTAAGAGTTTTTATTTTATTTATTTAATTATTTAATTATGAAAAAGTTGACTTTTACATACGACCTCTAAACGAGGCCCACCGCCTGTCGTCCATAGCTAATTACCCCCATTTCGAACACAATGGGATATGTATCGTCGGCTGATTCAATCGTTTCGATCAGTTTCCGTTAAAATCAACATATAACTCTATATATTGAATTTGAACGCGTATTTCAATTTACCGGGGTCACATACTAACTAGAAAAATTCCAGAAAAATATTTTCTAGCTTCGTATCGACGATACGGTCCTAACAAAACTAGTTTTGTCGAATTCCGAGACCGTTGGAAAAATGGCCATTTTCCAGTCGATTAAAATCAACTAAAACTGGTCAAACACGTTTTCTTTTGCCACGCTCACATATTGATTCGAAAAATTATGAAATTTGAAACCTAGCAATTAATTTATATCACGGACCCAACAAAAGTGGTTTCGTCGAAATCCGAGGTCGTTTGCAAAATTTCCATTTTTAAGGGTCTGAATTCCATAGCGACTATTCAGAATTTTCAACTGGACCTATCTTTTGATTCCCGCTATGAAATTCCAATTTTTCGGATTCGTTGGAAAGATATTCTCAATTAGATCCTAATGTTTTTGGTTTCACTAAAATCCGGATTATTTTGCACCCGGTATGTTCAATTGAAGTTTGAAATCGAATTATCGAACTACCGCGCCATTTTCAATTCTATTTATAATTATATATAATTATTTATATTCTAACGACGACGTATATAATATATACGTTCGATTTATATTCAAAATAAATTTCTCGCCGATATTATTTAAAATTATTCATTTTAAATAATCAAAATTCGCTAAAATTGCCAAAATAAAAATTTTAAACTGGCCCAGATTTTTGGGTTGTTACAATCTCCCCCACTTAAAACTTTTCGTCCCCGAAAAGGAACAAAGTCGAAAGTGGTTTGGTCAATCAACTCTACGTTCGATCTCGCTTCCATTCTCCAACTTTTCAGTTTCTGAGAATTTTCAAATTCTTCAAAAATTTGGCTAACACCCGGAATTTTCGAAAAATTTCGCCATAACCTCCCCTAAACCGGGAGCCACGGGAAAATCCCGAAATTGCCATACAGGCCTTCTGATCTCAAAAAGAAAAAGAAAAAGCCAAGCGGCTAGCCAATAGGCTCATAAAATAATCATCACCCAAACAAAAGAGTAAATTATATAGTAAACATGTACCTATTTGTCGGGCAAACAAATTTTATTCTCTGCTTTAGCCTCCTTGCTATGACCTGTTCAATGTAAGTACATGTATATGCAAGCAAATGCGACAAATTTTCAATACAATTCAATATTTGATACAATTAGGCGTAATGGTTCAAAATTATCAAACAAATAAACAAATAACACAAACATCAATCAATTAGTTGATTAGCTTTTGAAATTCATAACTTTGATATATAGTCAAAAATCAGATTTTTGATGCCAAATCACAACAATAGGCCCTATCTAATTTTGGTTCTCACACCAGTCAATAGGAAATATATAGGAAGTCCACTTTCGTCACTCGAACATGAATTCTAATGATGGAGCTCCATCATCAAAACCATCTCCGGGCGATTTGAGTGTAATTCTATATCTATCCAGTATATTAAAACTTCAAATACACGTTTGCAAGGCGTATATGCAAAATCTTTATATACTGGACTGTCCAAATCAATACAAATAAATAATCAAATACGAATAATTGATTTAGATTTTCAAAATAATTCTTGTTTTCACTTTAAAAATATACTATTCACACTCGTACTAGGATACTACTGATCCCATCTCTAACGAGTCATTCTCATTGGATATTACTAATCCAATATCTGATGAATTCTTTCGTATGATTCTAATGCGCCTTGTTCTCTGAGCTTTGTAAACCAAAGCTCTGATACCAACTGTGAAAACCCGTAACTTCCCCGTGAAGGAAAGAGCGGATAGTTTGAGAACAAGCCACAACAGAACGCAGACGGAAGGACATTTCATTGTATATTACAACAATGCATCAGATTACAAGAATATACAGAGTATAAATCAATATTACATAGAAATATCAGAGAGTTAAATTACATTTAAATACATCGCAGCGGAAAATAATACAATATACAACTAGAAGAGATATACGGATACAAAGCTTTCCGGATATCATTCCAGCTGTAAACCAGGATCCTGTGAATATAAATCTGCAAAACCATAACTACTAGCTGCCCATGTCAAAATAGGGGCACCCAGAGTTTAGGTTAAAACAATAAACTCCAGGTCAGTCATGGGACTGGTGTGAGAACTAATATAGTAATTATTCTTTATTTTAAATCAGATATATCAAGGGACCACGCCACTAACGCGGAACGGGTTTCCTCCCAAGAATACCAGTGCATAAAACAAACAGCGCAATGCTAAATAAAGAAAAATGAAGCTATTATAAGACCCAGTTCCCATCACACAATGCAACGCAAGCCGGAGGATAGGGTTTTTACCTTATAATAGCCAAGAATGCTTGATACGTTTAAAACAAATCATTTGATACTATCATAAGTGTATAGTGTATAAAACAACTTCAAATCATAAGTATCAATCATAGGCAGCATGAATGCCCCATACCACTATGTCGCCATATATAGGTTATACAATCAAAATCGCAAAGTCACGTATTTGGAAATTGGGTTTCCATCTATGAACCGAGGCAAAAGATAGTCCTCAACCGATTCGAGACAATCTAGCCTACCATGTCTCAGGATCAGAGCTCGAGTGACCCTTGGATCGTCAGGGCCGGTCCACCGATGTGGATTAAAATGCCTAAACACTACGTTTCCCCGCCCTTTGGGGCGCAAATGAGCCAACGAATGACTCCATCGGACCCGGATCGTCCGATCAAACCGAGGCGCCTCGCAACAACAACAACCACACAGGTGAAAAGTATATAAATGTCAGGGCTGGTAGGTCACTGACACTACCCTAGCTAGAAAGAAACGCATGCCCTCCCTGATGTCCTCTCCCATTTTTGGTTCACAACCGGGGTGTGAGGCTCGCGAATTCACGTTACACAAAGCTGTGCCACACAGGCTATGCTTTGATCATCACCACAAGACTTTGCTTTTCAACAGAAGCCTCGATCAATTGCCACTTAGGCATGCAACACAGGCAATTCACTCCATGCATTTGATATCCATCAATATATAACCCCTGAGCTCGTACGTCTCAGAGAAGGGCGTTAAGCAAGAGAATAAATTCTCCGCCGCCAAACAGATATATATTTAATAGAGATCAATCACACGGACTAAAATCCAATGTCAGACACACAGTCCATTTACAAGTTCGTTCTGGGTCTGAATGAAACCGGAGGCACCTAGTACCCCGCATATCCATCGATCTCCAAGTATGTCTGGACGATCACCAACTGTTTCCATCTTCTTGGGTGTACAGTCCAATCAAGATCATCAGTAATCACCCAAACGACGTGAAGACCTCCGGTCTTCGACCGTCGTCTTCATCTTCGACTTATCGTCGTATCAGTTATTCAGAATGGGATAAACCCGGTCTTTCCGAATAACTCGCGTATATTTTAAATAAGTGTTACACAAACACAACATACGCCTCATTCCAATTCATCAGTCACTAACCGTAAATTAATCAAGAGAATAATTCCCCAAATATTAACCCCGAAGGCCGAAACCAACATCAGATCAATATCCAGAAAACCATTCTGCTTAGCTAACCGACAGTTAGTTTCTAAATTTCACATTCATAGGGAAAGGTTCCCATTAATTTTATCAAAGATAAATTCCTTGAATTTATTCTTTAATCTTCTTTTGAATATCGATTCAACTAGTCGGGATTAACGAACCTTACCGAAGTAATCATTTGTTTTAATTTCCCAATCCCAACCTATTCATCCCATGAAGTAAAACTGGTAATACTTCATATCTAACACCACAGTGTTATCGGTAAATTCAATTACCATTTCACGTTCAAATCTAATTAAAGATTTAACTAACGCCTGGAGCAAAACTGGTGATACTCCATCCTCGACCATTTCAATCTAATTAAAGATTCATTAAAACTCCACTTAGTTTTAATCTTTAACGGGGTTAAAGAATCAGTGTCATTTAAAAACACTGTTCACGATAAACCCCAAAATCACATTCATTAATTATAGGGTTAAAGAACAAGTGTTATTTAAAACACTGTTCATGATAAACCCAAAAATCAATGTCAATTCAATTCCAATTAATTATTATTTAATTGGTACACTTCATTAAATCTAAATAAAAAGATTTAATCTTTTCTCAACTGGGTTCAAGAACAGTGTTAATGAAGACACCATTCACGACAAACCCAAATCACATTTGATATTCAATACAAGGCTCTGAATAGAAAATATATCGGCTTATATTCGATATCAAATTCTACGATTAACAAATGTCGTATTGGAAATAACGATATAAATATATATCTTTCAAATTTCCATAACAACATCTGTATAATCACGAATTCCAACATCGAAATATTCCGAAGACAATTTCGATTCAAATCCACTCCAATGCAATCATTGGAAATTCTGGTTATTTTTAAAACCCTTTTCGAATTCAATTTATTTATTTAAAAACAAATAGAATTTTAATTCTAGTTCAAAACTAGTTCATTTCGATAGAAATCTATTTTTATCTTTTCAAATATGGAGTTTTTTATCCCAATTCTTCCCAAATCATTTCTTATGATTTTACACAAATTATTGATATTTTTAATGATTTTATCAAGGCCCGTACAGTCGATTTCCATCAATGGCGATCGAACTGCACTTACAGCGACCTTTTCCAAATTTGATTTGGACATAATTCCAAATCCAACCGTTAGATTTCTAATTTCTAATATTCGTTAGAAAGCTCTTTTCGATACGAACCCAACGGTTCCGGTTTTAGGAGAATCCGACGGTCGGACCTCCCGTAATATCCGTTCGAAGTCAATGGTCGAAATTCGCGAACTGCCGCGGCGCGGCGCGTTCTATTCAGGCCATTATATTATATATATAATATATATAATATATACTTCGTCGATTTCAATTCAAAACGTGCTTTATAAATCGTTTTAAATTCGTTTTCAAAACGGTTTCAACTTCATATTCAATTTCAAATCAAAATTGAATATTCCAATTTAAATTCATTTCAAATTGATTTCAATTCAAATTGATTTCTAATTCAATTTCAGTTCGTTTTCAATTCAATTCAATTTCAATTCGAATTCATTTCTATTCCATTTCAATTCGAATTCATTTATATTCAATTTCAATTCGAATTCATTTATATTCAATTTCAATTTGAATTCGTTTATATTCAATTTCAATTCGAATTTATTTATATTCAATTCTTTTCAAAATATCAGATTTTGAAATCACTTTCGATATTCATTATAAAATGAATAAAATCGACATAAATATCGTTCACGTCAAAATGGCGTCAATCTAATCAATACGGCTTCATATATTCCTATTTTCAAATATTTTATTTCAAATATTTCTTTTTCAAATATTTCTATTTTAAAACTGGAATGAGGCCCAATCAATTACCATATAATGTTAATTATATGGATTTTCTACAACACAGGTATATATCAACAACGATGAATAATCAACCATCATCCAAAGTGCATTCTACACTGTATAAGCATCAAATATAAATATCCAACGCTTATAACAGCCTGTCAATCAATCGATCGACATACAACTAAACAAACGGGATTAGTGTACGTCAAATATCATCCCAATACCCGTGTGGGGTTTCAAGCAATCCAACACAGATATTTATTTGTGCAGTTGGGCGATGTTTAAAATTTATCGTCCCAATCAATGTCCTTCAAATAGGTGTACATAAACAAACCGTCCGGTTTGTAAATGAATATTTATTTATTGACATTCACGTTAAAAATTATATTTTTAACGATCAAACTATTTTATTCAACCTATGAATATTCTATTCGGTTCATTTATTAAATAAAATGTTATCTTTATTTTTCTAACTTATTTTTAGAAAATTTCGGCGGCATAACGGCACGATACTAGAAACGGGACAAGGCCTAGCCTTATCCCCGGTCTAGTGAAGGCCCACGCCATTCACACATCAATCAAATCAATTTCATTTCACCAAAAAATTCAATTCCAAACCAAATAATCTAACCAACTACACAACCAAACAATTAAACAAACAAGCCATCCATGGTCTGTGGATGACGGGTGTCGGGTGCTGCTAAGCACCGTCTGCATCCTAGTATATATATAACTAGAAAAAGAAATTGAAGAGTGAGAAGTTCTCACCGATAGCTATCCCAACTTCACGACACTTCATTTATAGAAATCTTCGTCGTTCTCGCCTTTCGTCACTTTCGTTGCCCGTAGCCACTACATATGTAAAAATCGAATTTTTACTTTGCTATTCAATATATAAAAATCGAATTTTTACTTCGTTGTTCAATATATAAAAATCGAATTTTTACTTCGCTATTCAATATATAAAAATCGAATTTTTACTTTGCTATTCAATATATAAAAATTGAATTTTTACTATGCTATTCAATATATAAAAATCGAATTTTTACTTCGCTATTCAATATATAAAAATCGAATTTTTACTTCGCTATTCAATATATAAAAATCGAATTTTTACTATGCTATTCAATATATAAAAATCGAATTTTTACTTCGCTATTCAATATATAAAAATCAAATTTTTACTATGCTATTCAATATATAAAAATAGAATTTTTACTTCGCTATTCAATATATAAAAATTGAATTTTTATGCTAAATTAAAAATCAGTTTTAATGTTAAACAAAAATCAGTTTTAAATGAAAATAAAAAATCATAGAAACTCACAGTGATTTGCAGAGAGAGGGGGGAGGTTTGGCAGCGTCGCCGAGGTTTGGGGGGGGGGGGGTTTCGTCGATCGCGGAAGAGGATTGGGGGGAGGGAGTCGCGGTGGATGTCGTCGAAGAGGAAGAGTCGCGAGGGGTGGGAGGCTTCGGTGGTGGGCGCGCCACCTGGAGGCGCGCGATGGCGATGGCGGTTTTCCGCCTCCGTCCTCCCTTTTTTTTTTTTTTTTATTCGTTTCTTTTCTGAAATGATACGGGGGTGGGGGGGCAGATAAAGAGATAGGGAGAGAGTGGTAAGAGTTTTTATTTTATTTATTTAATTATTTAATTATGAAAAAGTTGACTTTTACATACGACCTCTAAACGAGGCCCACCGCCTGTCGTCCATAGCTAATTACCCCCATTCCGAACACAATGGGATATGTATCGTAGGCTGATTCGATCGTTTCGATCAGTTTCCGTTAAAATCAACATATAACTCTATATATTGAATTTGAACGCGTATTTCAATTTACCGGGGTCACATACTAACTAGAAAAATTCCAGAAAAATATTTTCTAGCTTCGTATTGACGATATGGTCTAACAAAACTAGTTTCGTCGAATTCCGAGACCGTTGGAAAAATGGCCATTTTCCAGTCGATTAAAATCAACTGAAACTGGTCAAACACGTTTTCTTTTGCCACGCTCACATATTGATTCGAAAAATTACGAAATTTGAAACCTAGCAATTAATTTACATCACGGACCCAACAAAAGTGGTTTCGTCGAAATCCGAGGTTGTTTGCAAAATTTCCATTTTTAAGGGTCTGAATTCCATAGCGACTATTCAGAATTTTCAACTGGACATATCTTTTGATTCCCGCTATGAAATTCCAATTTTTCGGATTCGTTGGAAAGATATTCTCAATTAGATCCTAATGTTTTTGGTTTCACTAAAATCCGGATTATTTTGCACCCGGTATGTTCAATTGAAGTTTGAAATCGAATTATCGAACTACCGCGCCATTTTCAATTCTATTTATAATTATATATAATTATTTATATTCTAACGACGACGTATTTAATATATACGTTCGATTTATATTCAAAATAAATTTCTCGCCGATATTATTTAAAATTATTCATTTTAAATAATCAAAATTCGCTAAAATTGCCAAAATAAAATTTTTAAACTGGCCCAGATTTTCGGGTTGTTACACACTCCTTGGGTCCTTCTCCCGTTTTTGACTCATACCGTAAAGCTACGTCACACAGACCATGCTTTGATCATCAACCACAAGACTTTGCTTTGCAACAGAAGCCTTGATCATATGTCACTTAGGCGTGCCACACAGGCAATCCACTCCATGCGACTGATTTCTATCAATATATAACCTCTGAGCTCGTACATCTCAGATAAGAGCGTTAGACAAGAGAATAAATTCTCCGCCGCCAAACAGATATATATTTAACAGAGATCAATCAGCACAGAACAAAATCCAATGTCAGACACACAGTCCATTTACAAGTTCGTTCTGGGTTTGAACGAAACCGGAGGTACCAAATTCCTCGCATATCCGCACAATCAACAATACGTCCGGACAGCTACTACTTCAGCCCCTTCAAGGTAGCTACTCCAATCACGAGCATCAGTAGCGCCCATCCGTCCAATGTGAAGATCGTCGGTCTTCAACCGTCTTCGACTCTTCGACTTCTTAACGTTGATCGATTATTTGAAATGAGAATGAACTCAGCCTTTTCAAATAACCCACGTATATTTAGATTTTCAAATCAATTTTTCACATGGTTAAACTATTCAACATTCACATTTCAGTTCCTTAGTATAATTTTCATGTTAAACACATTCAACCATCACATATCAAGCAAACACAACAAAATTGGTTTATTTCCACTCTATATCGTCTATAGTATTTTATAACGATATATCGCCATTTTTATTTATTTAAAACGGCCATATTTAATTAAACGACGTTTCAGGTCGTGCCGAGGCACTGGCGCTGTTTTTCTCTAAATTTGTTTTACACATATCTGAAAATCTAACCGTTGGATCTTCACAAATTTTATATTATTTGAAAGATCATTTCAAAACGAATCCAACGGTTTCAGTTTTGGGAAAATCCGACGGTCGGATCTTCCACACTAGTCGTTTGAAGTTACGATTTCAAATTACGAACTGCAGCGTCGTTATTCGATTTAATTTAATTATATTTTTATATATATAAATATAATTGTTTCTGGCACTGTTTTTCTTCAGATTTGAATTAAACATTCCAGACAATCCAACCGTCGGATCTTTACACAGTTGGTGTCGTTGGAAAGATATTTCCAAGGCAAACCCAACGGTTGCGGTTTCGGGAAAATCAATGGTCGGATTTCCCGCACTAGTCGTTTGAAATCACGGTTTCAAAACACGAACTGCACGGCCACAATTCATTTTAATTTTATTTATATTTATACATTTATAAATATAGTTCATTCGAAAATTCCTATATCATTTTCACTTTAAATATTTCGCTAACGCCTTTAAATTTTGGAAAATTTCGCCATAACCTACTTTGTACGGGAGGGGCTGGGAAAATTTCCAAATAGCCACACGGGCGTCTCATCTCAAAAAGAAAAAGAAAAAGCCAAGTGGCTAGCCAACAGGCTCATAAAATCATCACCCAAACAAAACAGTAAACGTGTACCTATTTGTCGGGCACAAAATTTTATTCCTCTTCTCTAGCCTCTTTGCTATAACCTGTTCAATAAATATGCATGTACATATATGCAATTCTTATCACTTATCATTTTTCCATTCAACTTCATATTTAATTCAATTTGGTTTAAAAACACCATTCATTCTAATGTTGCATACATAGGCAAAAATCATATCATTAGCTAATTAATGAATATTTCAACTCATGCATATTTATTTGAACAAGTGGTTATTTTTAACACTTCACATTTCAAAAATGATAATTTTGGCGAACTAAAATATTTTTCAACACATGACTATTTTATTTAGTTCCTATGCATGTTAAAAATAATATTTCTTTCACAAATATTTATTTCAACGCTCGCATATTTTTAGCAAATCACATATATGATAAAAATGGTATTTTTATCATCCAAAATAATTATTCAATACATGAATGTTTTTAACACTTCATAATTTCAATAAAAATGTAATTTTTATTGTCCAATCTTTTATTCAATACATGAACCTTTCCAACACACGCACTTCTCAACACATAAGCATTTCCACACATGGATATTTCATATAGTTTGTTCATATAAGAAAGATGAAATTTTTATTGTTGAAACTATTTATATATATAGCGAATATTTTACATACTTCATATATATTATAAAAATGTGATTTTCATTGTTTAAACACTTTATTCATTTACACATGAATTTAATTTTCACACATCACTTCTCAACACATGAGCATTTCCACATATGGATATAGTTTCAACACATGACTTTAGTTTCATCGCATGAAAATAATTTCAACATATGAAAATAATTCTAACTCATGAATATTATTCAAAATTTCGGCAGCATAACGGCAGGGTAGTTAAAACCGGCACCATCCCGAGTACGGCTCCTCGCTCTACCTTAAAACCTCGCGGTTTTTGACAATGGGGATTCATGCATCTAATTCGCACGCAGGCGGCATGTTTTATTTTCATTCCCACAATTATTTCCAATTTATTTCAATCACCAATAGGTATTTTTCAACCACAACCAATCAATATCAACCACAAACAATTATTCAACCATTCGCATTTTTCATCCAATATTTCACACAATAAATATCGTCCATGGTTTGTGGACGAGGGAAGTATATATATATATATATATATATATATATATTATTTCTATTTTTCACTTGCATTTCAACACACATATCATTTATACTATGCATGTATAATTCATACTTCGCTCATATAGCTTACACAACGCATGTACATGAGGTATACAACACGTGTATAATTTTTACTTCGCTTTTATAATTTATACATGACATTTTCCATTCAATTTCATTTAATTTAGATTTCTCACATTGGTTTTCGGAGTGCTAAAAATCGTAGATGGCTCAGAAAAATCCGCGGTCTCTTCTATGTGGTAGAGAGCCTCCTTGCGGTCTCGATGTTTCCTGTTTCATCGAATTTCGTCAACACACCATAAAGATATGATTTTTCAAAGTTTAAATGTGATAAAGGACTCACCTTTCATGATGGTTCAAAACTAGGTTTTTAGTTTTCGCGAAAACCGAGGCACGATACGATGATCAGAGGGTACAGCGTGGAAGAGGGAGGAGAGGGGAGTCGATCGGTGGTGGTTGGGGGCAGCTCGGTGGTCGGATTTGGTTGGGGCAGCGACGGAAAGGGCTGACGTTGGAGGAGGTGATTCGGGCGCTAGGGTCGATGATAGGAGGCGTGGTGGGTATTGATTTGAAGAGGGGAGGAAGGGCTTTCGAGATTGGGTAGTGGCGCTGGATATCGTCGCCTATGGCGGCGGGATTTTGGCCGGGAAGATCGGAGCGCGAGCCGCCGTCGAGAGCAAAAGGAGTATCAGGTTTTTTTTTATTTTTATTTTATGAAATGAAATTTCCTATTGGCCGATGGTATTATTATATTTTAAAATACTATTTCTCCACACGGACACCAATTCAAACCCAACGACTGTCGCCCCTAGCTAAATACCCCCATCCCGGACACAATGGGATATGTTTCGTAGGCCAATTCAACTGTTACAGTCAGCTATTCCTCAAATTAAAGTATAAACATTTTATATTCTATTTGAACGTACATTTCAATTTGCCAGGGCCACAAACTGATTCGAAAAATTCCAGAAAAATAAATCTAGCTATGTTTTGATGTTGCGGTCCCAACAAAACTAATTTCGTCGAATTCTGAGATCGTTTGAAAAATGGCCCTTTTCTGGTCGATCCTATTTAACAGAAATTGACCCAACACATTTTCTTTTGCCACGCTCACATACTAGCTTCAAAAATTATGAAATTTGAAACCTAGCAATAGTTTGACATACTGGACCCAACAAAAGTGGTTTCGTCGAATTCCAAGGTCGTTTGCAAAATGTCTATTTTCAAGGGCTATATATTCTATATAGCGACCTTTCTGAAAATTCATTTGGCCATAACTTTTGATTCCCGCTATGAAACTTCGATTTTTCAGATTCGTTAGAAAGATATTCATTAACTGATTTAAATATTTTTGGTTTCACCAAAATCCGTTATAATTTGCACCCGGTGCAGCCAGTTAAATTTTGAATTCAAATTTTCGAACTGACTCACTATTTCTAATTCACTATTTTATTGAAATATTCTATTTCAATTGTTTAAATTCCTTTGAAATAACCAATTAAATTTTTTTAAATTGGCTCGTATTTTCTGGGTTGTTACAATACTCATAGTCAGAGATTATCCAAACGTGTTTGAGGAGGTTAAGGGACTACCTCCAAAGCATGAGATAAACTTTCGGATTTACTTGGTAGAGAACGTGAAGTTAGTTGCTCTATCAGTGCACCACATGACTTATAGAGAGAACAAGGAGCTTAGCAAGCAAGTTGGGGCTATTTGAGAAAGGTTTTATTAGGCGAAGCATATCAGTGTGGGGAGCTCCAGTCGTCTTTGCTACTAAGGCAGATGGCTCACTTCGTCTATGTGTGGATTGAAGGGAGCTGAATAAGCTCACCAAGAAGAATAAGCACCCATTATCGAGAATTGACAACCTGTTTGATCAGCTCGTAGGCACATCAATTTTCTCATAATTGGATTTGGCCACGGGATATCATCAGCTAAGTGTGGCAGAGGAAAAAATTGATAAGACTGCATTCATAACCCCAGATGGTTTCTTTGAGTGGCTGGTTATGCCTTTTGGGCTAACCAATGCAGCTGCCTATTTTGTGGACTTAATGATAGGGTGTGTAGGGAGTTTCTGAACAAGTTTTTGGTGGTCTTTGTAGACGACATTCTGATCATCTCAAAGAACGAGGAGGAGCATGCCCAATACTTAGAAGAGGTTCTACATACTCTTAGATTGCACCATCTCAAGGTAAAATTCTCTATGTGTCACTTTTGGAGAAAGGAAGTAAGGTTCCTAGGGCATGTACGCTCCAGGGACGGGACAACAGTGGACCTCGTTAAAGTCATTGCAGTTCAAGATTAGAGGGCTTCAAAGAATTATCTGGAGATGAGAAGTTTTCTAGGGTTAGCGAGCTATTATATAAAGTTTATCAAGGACTTTGCAAAGATATCGACCTCTCTCACTAGATTGATGAAGAAGAACTTGGCTTTCTCATGGACATTGATTGTGAGGATGCCTTTCAGAAATTGAAAAGGACTCTAACAACAACCCCAGTTCCGACTCTCCCCGATGGAAGCAAGATGTTCACAGTCTATACAGATGCTTAAGGCACAGGGCTTGGTGCCGTTTTGATGCAGGAGGGAATGGTGGTATGCTACGGTACCAGATGGCTAAGGGTTCATGAGAAGAACTACCCTGCCCATGATCTAGAGTTGGCTGCAATAGTGTTAGCATTGAAGTCTTGGTTGTACTATCTACGTGGAGAAAGATTTGAGTTATATACGGATCATAAGTTGCTCAAATAATTGTTCTCACATAAGGATCTCAACCGAAGGCAGCAACAGTGGATGGTTCCTAACATCTACGACTTTGAGATTGCTTATACCCCGGGCAAGGGTAATGTTGTGGCAGACGCATTGAGTAGGCAGAGGATGACTTTTAGTCCTCTATTTGTTGAAAGATCAAGCTTGGAGTACATCTTGATCTTTGATGTAAAGCCATCTACGGATTTCACATTGGGATTGTTAGCATCATTGGAAGTGCGACCTACTTTGTTGGAGCAAGTTGGATCTACGCAGCGGGAGGACTCACAAATTTCAGACATCTTGGACAAGCTTGGTAGAGGAGATACTTCTAGCCAACTTGCTAGATATATTGTGAATGAGAAAGGGTGGCTAAGACGAGATGGAAGGCTATGTGTCCCTAAGATTAGGGAATTGCTAAAGGCAGTATTTGATGAATCTCATCATTCTCGGATGAATATCTATCCGAGCGGCGGCAAAATGTATCGAGACATGAAGAGGGTTTGCTTTTGGAGTGGCATGAAGAAGGATGTAGCAGAATTTGTAGCTCGATGCTTGATTTTCCAACAAGTAAAGGATGAACAAAAGAAACCTAGCGGATTAATTCAGCCCTTATATGCCCCCACAAAGCGTCTTTATGGGTTTTATCGATGAATTCCCCCAATCAAGGAAGAGCAATATGAGCCTTTGGGTGATAATGGATATACTTATGAAGAGCGATCACTTTATTCCCATTTAAAGTAAGAGGACGGCGGCTTGGTTATCATCAATATATCTTCGAGAGATAGCTCAATTGCATGGGGTACCTTCCAGTATTGTAAGTGACAGCGACCCCATCTTTACTAGTGAGTTTTGGAAGAGCTTACAAGAGGTGTTAGGTACACAACTACGTTTGATCACGGCATACCACCCTCAACAGATGGACAGACTAAGAGGGTGAATAGATTTCTTGAGGATCTTCTAAGACTGTGTATCCTAGACTTTGGACGGACTTGGGAAGAGCATCTCCCATTAGTTGAGATCTCCTACAACAACATTTACCAATCGAGCAAATACATGGAACCCATCGAAGCGTTGTATAGGCAACCTTGTAGATCGCCAACTTATTGGTGGGATTCTACGGATAGTCTTCTACTTGGACTTGAGATGATTCGAGATTCTTCCAAGAAGATTAGTTTTATCCCCTGAAGGATGAAAGCAGCTCAAGAAAGACTAAGTCCTATGCCGACAAAAGGAGGACCGATTTGGAAATTGAAGCGGGAGATATGGTCTTCATTAAAGTATCACCGCCGAGGAATGTAGTTCGCTTCGGCTCAGTAGGAAAGTTAGCGCCAAGATTTGTAGGGACATTCCCTATAGTGGAGAGGATAGGTCAGATGGTCTATAGGATCAAGCTACTGGATAGACTTGCGGGCGAACACGATATTTTCACGTTTTCCATTTGAGGAAATTTATACATGATATCGCAGAGATAGTGGAGCCGACCACACTTGAAGGCGTAAAATTTGAGAAGGTAGCATCGGTGAGAAGAGTTCCTACTCATATCCTTGGATCGGAAATCAAGAAGCTATGGAACAAGGAAATCAAAGTGGTGAAGGTACAATGGGGAAAAGACCATTAACATGCAATGAGGGAACCAGAAGATAGGATTCACGCTTCTTATCCTTTTCTTTTTGAAAGTACGTTCTTGACTTCTTTTCTAAGCTTTTACTTTGCATTTACTTCTGCATTCAAGTTTATTTATCCTATCGTTCGAACCTTTCGATCCTAAAGTAGAATCCAATGGTTAGAAACATTTATTTGAAATATGTTATGGTTGACGGTTGCAAGTGGATGCAAGTGTTTGCTAGTGGCTGCTCGTGGATGCATATACATACACTAGGCACTAGATCAGATCAATCACTTACATTTTGCATAGGGATATGTGTGCATATTAATTTTGTATGGATGGAAATGGCTGAATCAACATATGGATGTTGCATTTTGATGAATGATTGTGCACATATATGGAGTTTATATGTTATACTAGGGTTATTTGCATACATTTTGGATACATGGCGCAGACATATATTGCATTAAGGAGGTCAACTGAGTCATTCAGTCGCCTTGTTTTTGCATTAGTATAAGGACATATACACATAAAACTTTTGCGTATGTTCATACAAGCATTAGAGATTCTTAAGGACAATGGATGCCTGTGGATGATGGATGAGTAGATGGTTGTGTAGTTGTTAGGATAGTAACATTCTTCTTAAATTAGAGATTTTGGGGACGAAATCCTTTAAGTAGGGGAGAATGTAATACCCCAAAATTTAATACACTATAAACATATTTTAAAGATAAAAAAATGAGAATTAATTAATAACAATATTCAGAATTAAGTGAAACTAGCATTACCATTGTGTTCATCTCGGAATTCTGGTTCAGATAAACCCAAAGGTTGCGTAAAACGGATAACATATGAAGAAGTTATGAACCTTAAAAGTTTACATACACATAAGGGGATATACAAATATATAATTCAAAATGTTCAGAATTTTCGAAATGAATTAAGCGGGAAAACGAGCGGGAAACCAGATCGTTGTGGGACGATCCACTTTGGCTTGGGTCGACCTATGGGTCAACCCAAGGTCTGTTTGGTCGGCCCACCTAGATCTGGGGATGGCTATGAATTGTGAATCTAGACTACTTTTTTACAAGATTCATTGCTGATTGAGCGCTACATGTACGGTATGGATTAAAATCCAAGAATCTAAAGGCTGAGGTTAACTCTGTGAATCTATAAATGAGTAGCTTCTCCCATTCCAACACACACCATTTCTTCATATCTTCTGCCTCTATGAATCTATTATATATATATATATATATATATATATATATATATATATATATATATATGAAATGAGGGAATGTTGTTGAAGCCTAGATCTAAGGAGACAACATTCAGGGCTTGCATGCATACAAAAACAAAAAGGAATTGGATTGGACTTTTCTATGACATATAGTTATATATATATAAGAAATTTAATCTCTTCTTCGCCAAGACTTACTGTAAGTTCCCTTTCATTTTCAGGTCTGATTTCTTAGACTATAACATGACAGTTAAATAAAATTGGGTTAGGATATACAGTGTTTATAAGATAAATGTTATACATGTTTTTCACTGTTAATCACCTATGTTGTTGTGATAAGTAAAACGTATGCCTTTACTGTTGGAAAATTAATAAGTTATATATATATCTATCTTCCTTTTCCCTGTTTCTATGTTTTAGTTTATTTCCAGTCTTTCCTATTGCAACATCCCAAAATTTAATACACAATAACTATACATTAAGATGATAATTTGGGTTTAACTTAATTAAATATTCAGAATTAAGTGAAACAGACATTACCGTTGCGTTGGTCTCGGAATTCTGGTTCAGGTAGATCCCAAGTTTGCGTAAAATGGATAACGTATAAAGAATTTATAAGCATTAGAAGTTTGTTTACATATAAGGAGCTTATATATAAATATAAGATTAAATATAATTCCAGAAAATCAAATGAACGAAGCAGGAGAAGAGCAGGAAATTGGCCAGTTGGGGGCCAACCCACGTCAGCCTAGGTCGACCCATAGGTCGACCTAAGGGGGGCTGGGTCGACCCATCCCAGATCTGGGCGGGTGCTGAGTGACAAACCTGGACTGTTTTGTGGCATTATTTGTGGCTGACTTAGCAATATGTGTACGGTTTGGATCTAAAACCTAAAATTTAAAGGCTGAGGTTGACACTGTGAATTTATAAATAGGTGGTTTCTCCCAATATCAATTCACACAAATTCTTCATATCCTCTTCTAGCTCTATGAAATTATTCTAAAAAATATAAACATATAATTGGGGAACGCTGCTAAGGATTGGATTAAATAGAGACAACATCAGGACTTGCATACATACAAGATTAAAGTGGACATTTTCTTTTGTGTTATATTCAAATTCTTCACCAAGTCCCACTGTGAGTTCTATGTGATTTTTAGATTTGACTATTTAAAAGGGTTTTAGACAGTAAATAAGATTGGATCTGATATAAACAGTGCCTAAAATAACCCCTATATATGTTTATACATGTTTTTCTATTCATATCCACAAGTTATATTATGAACTTTAATCTTCCTTATCCCTATTATGCCTTTCATTTATTTACAGTCTTTTCTATATGCCTTTATCAGTCTGAGATATGTTTTATCCCCTTTTCCTTTTTATTTTACGTGGAACCTAGTCTATTATGTTAAATGCGTATGAAGGACATAAATTGGAATAATTAGACAGTGACACATAAATGGGGAAAATTAGGCATATTACATATTAGAACCCTTGACTATAAGAAGTGGGATAATTACATGTTATTATTTTAAAGTTAGGATAATTACATGAACATGCGACATGACACTTAGTTGAATTAGACTTAATGTGATATTAAGTATGACATGTAAAGATTAAGTAGTACTAGATGTAAAAACAAAGTAACTTACTGTAAGTCTAGTTATACATCTGGGCAGGTGCTTGTTGGGAAAAAGGGTTGTACACTAATAACATTTAGATAAATGTAATTTTACAATCGGGCTTATTATTGGACTTAAACCTGCTAATTTTACACTTGTTAAATAATAAGCTAAAGAGGTCCCAAGTCTAGTTGTTGTATCAGGCCGTCGGGACTCTTAAATCCTATGTACACGGGGACACAAGCCTAGGGGTTGGCTTGTGTCAAGTTGCGTGGAACCCGTATCAATCATTACCCCTGTTGGTATCATGGTACAGACCCCGCACTAGGTAGGGGTAATAGCACGCTTTACTGAACTTGATTATAAGAGGTTCAAGGTTTAAGGGGGTGTACATAGCGCATTTCGGTGGAGTCATGAGCGTGCATGAGTCTGACTATGGGATACTAAGCCGCAAGCAACACCTACGGATATGGTTGTGTTCTATAAGTTGTTGGGTTAGGAACAGGTACACCCTACTACCACGGCTGACACAAAATATTTGGGTATTAGGGAGCCGTTCACATAGGTAGTAAATAGGGTCACACCTAATCATGTTAATACTAGTAAAATTGGTGCAGTTAGTTTGATTCTTGGGATATGAATGAGACATTTAATCTATCTTTATCTTGTTTGACATCTTGTTTACCTCTTGCGTATATACACGTTTTACTATACTATCTCTTCCACTATTATTATCTGTCTTGACACCTTTTCATATACATGCGCTAGAATTATTAGAACTCGCCATACTTTATGTCTGACCCTTTTTGTTTTCCTTCTCCTCCTTTCTTTCCACCCCCTCAGGTTCTCAGAGTGGGAGTGGTCAATGGTTGAGATCATGATTCTGCTTGGACTTAGATAACTCTTCTTTTGCAAGTATTTTTTTTTAGTTATTCATGCTTATTGTAAAAACACTTAAGGTATATCATTATGGTTTTTGTACTCTGATTATGAGACAGATTGCTTTTCATATTTGAGAAACATGATGTGTAACTTTGGGTTAAAATATTGTTTTTCTGATTAATAAAAAGTTCTAAGTTTTTCCGCTGCATTATTTATTTCTGTCTTATAATTTAGTTACTGTTTACCTATTGCGCTCCATGGAACTTAATGCATTCTCATAAGATTGACATTAACGGAAGGGAGGTATCACATTTGGTATCAGATCCTAAGGTTACAAGATCAGACGATTTTTTTTTTGAAAAATGTTTTTAAAATAAAGGATTTTCAAATAAAAAGTGATTTTGTGAAAAGCAAATTCCTCTCAAGTTATTTATAATATTCCTTCAATTCTCTTTCAAAATTCTTGTTTCATCCCTTTTCATCCTGCCTGGGCTCCTAAATTTCCAAAGGGCATTCCCATACCCACCTAGTTTCGTAGATACATAAAAGCTATGACACTTGTTGGAGTACAGGAGAATGTCCCTCCCTTAGCTGCAGTCGCGGTAGCGCCTCCTCCTCCCGTTATCAACTTTTCTAAGCTCTGCAAAGACTTCAGCGCAATGGGAGGAAAACCTTTCCATGGAACTGAAAGTTTTGTAGAAGCACAAAATTGGTTAAGAGAAATGGAGCATTTGTTCAACTTGTTAGAGCTCGATGATAGGAGGAGAGTCCAATTAGTAGCTTTTCAGCTAAAGAATGAAGCATCATACTGGTGGGAAATAGTTCAAGCCGGACCAGAGGTAGCTACTTGGAATAACTTTAAAGTTGTCTTTGAGGCAAGATTCTTATCGCAAACCGAAGAAGGAATGCAAATGGAGAAATTTCTAAACTTGAAATAAGGGACCATGATTGAAAAGGAGTATGTCAACGCTTTTAACCAACTAGCAAGGTTTGGACTAGAATTAGTAAATACTCCTCATAAAAAGGCCTTAAGATTTGCTAAGGGAATAAACCAGCCACTCCAAGAATTAGCATTAACACATGTACCAATGGTAGAAACCTTTGAAAAACTGGTAGACATGGCCTTAATGCATGAGGAGGGCAAAGAAGGAAACAAAGAAAAAAAGAAGAAAGAAAAGAAAGAGGAAGAGAAGCGCAAAGCAGAAAAATGGTGGAATAATAAGAACAATAAAGGGGGAAAGCCCGGTAAAGCTCAGATCAAGACAGAAGTGAAATGCAGGGGTTGTGGTGCTTTAGGACACTTTATGAAAGATTGCAGAAGAATATAGAACGCTTGCTTTTATCGTGGCTAAGTTGGACTTTCAAGGGACAGTGCCCTCAGAGACAAGGACAGAAGGCTGGAACGTCTAGAGGGCATTTTAACGCTTTAGAGGATGAAGGACCAGACCAGGGTAGGAGAGTCATAGTTGAAAGTTTGATTTCCGTTTTAGACTATCCAATTAGAACTATTTTTAATTTCGGTGCATCTCACTCATTCAAATCCAACTCCGTAGTAGAAAATATGCACCTAAGTACTAGTATTGTTTCTGATCCCGTTGTAGTCTCAAACTCCATAGGAGGAATGACTCATTTATCCATGATATGTAGCGGTCTGAGGATTTCCAATCTTGGCGTCGAATTTGAATTCGACACATATATTCTTAGTTTCATGGGTTACGGTGTAATTCTAGGCATGGAATGGATATCCATGTAAGGTGCCATCCTTGATTGCGAAAAGTGAGTGGTTAAACTTCTTACTTTCCATGGAAGAACTCCCGAAATTTCTTATCACCCATGGGGGTCGGTAATGCTTAGTTACCTAGAATCTCTTGATGCTCCCGTTGATGATCTTCGTGAAAAGTCGGTGTGTATACGACTTAAGGATCTTTTTATATGGATATTGCGGAATATAAATGTGGTACTAACTAGTTGATACTATAATAGTTATGCAAATAAATAGAGATTAATATGATATATCACAAATAATAAAATGTGGTAAAGTAAGTTAAAAAGACACCAAGAATTTTATACTGGTTCGGACTTCCTGCCCTACTTCCAGTCCCGAAGCTCCTCTTTGGAATTCACTAACAACGCCCTCTCTTAACCCGGACGAATAGGTTAGTACACCCGAGCCCCAACAAGGTTGCCTCTCGCCTGAGCAACTACACAGGTCTTCAATAATTACAAGAGTTTGTCTTCTCATTTGTGTTCTCAAATCAACACGGATAGCCAATATTTTAAGTACAACCTTCCTATAATATGATCCTCGAGTATATGCTTTAAATGCATAGATTTAAGGAAGTAAAATTTATTTGTTGAATCAAATATTAATATGATTCACGGATTCAACAAGTATTGAAATCGTAGATCTTTTAATTGCAAAGAATGTAAATGGAGAGATTAGAATGATGATCAGAAAAATCAGAAAAATTCGGAAAGATTAGGTTGTTATAAAACATGACAGAAGTTGTTTATATAATAATCTAAGAGTAGCAATCATTCATGAACAGTTTCCACAAAGAGATATGTCCATTTCCTTTGATTAATGAAGAGGAATCTCTTCATGAATGGAAGCAACTCTTTAGAAAACAAGTTCTGGGTCAAACCAGTCGACTGGTTAAAAATCATCAGTTGACGGGTAGAAATAATGTATTTATATAAAAAATTTAAAACTAGCCGTTATGTGCAAAAATTGCTCGACCAGTCGACTGGTGGATTTCCTAGCAGTCGACTGGTAGGCAATTTTATGCATAGTCTGGCTTTTTGAAGGTTTTAGATTATATATATATAACTTGATTAGCAAATTCATGTATACTTAAGGATAGATTTTAACATAATTCTAACACGACTTAATGTACATTTATATATATATATATATATAACTCATCTTTATGATTTGATTACCATAATAGCTTTATTCGTTGACATCGGTCAAAATCTCATTATTCAGCACTTCGACCAGTACCCATAGTTGGCAAATTTCCAGACGTGTTCGACAAGGTTAAAGGGTTACCTCCAAGGAAGGAGATAGACTTCTGAATATTCTTGGTGAAAAATGCGAAGCTAGTCGCATTGTTAGTGCGCCACATGGCTCCCAAGGAGAGGAGGGAGCTCAGCAAACAAGTGGATGAGTTGTTCGAAACAGGATTCATAAGGTTGGGTATTTCAGAATGAGGAGCTCTGGTCGTCTTCGCAACCAAGGCGGACGACTCTCTCTGTCTATGTGCAGACTACCGAGAATTGAAAAAACCCACCAAAAAGAATAGGCACCCGCTAGCAAGGATTGATGACTTGTTTGACCAACTAGTTGGCGCTTCAGTTTTCTCGCAGCTCGATCTAACCATGGGATTTCATCAGCTCTGAGTGGCGGATGATAGAATTGACAAGACAGCTTTCTAAAGTCCGAATGGTTTCTTCGAGTGGATGTTTATGCCTTTTGGGCTAACAAATGCACCCGCATACTTCGTGGGCTTGATGAGTCGGGTGTTTAGGGAGTGTCTGAGCAAGTTCATGGTGGTGTTCATAGATGACATTCTAATCTTCTCCATGAACGAAGAAGAACATGCCCAACACTTAGAGGAAGTTCTAAATACACTTAGAGCACATCGACTTAAAGAAAAAATTTCTAAGTGTCATTTCTGAAGGATGAGAGTGAGGTTCCTTGGGCATGTGGTCTCCAAGGGAGGGATAGCAGTGGATCCCGAAAGGCTCCAAAGAATGCAACGGAGGTGAAAATTTTTCTTAGATTGGCGGGTTATTGAAGAAAGTTTATTAAAGACTTTGCAAGGGTCTCAGCTCCGCTTACCCATCTGACAAAGAAGAACCTGACTTTTGCTTGGATCTTGGATGTTGAGGATGCTTTCCAAAGGTTAAAACGGGCTCTGACAACAGCCTCAATTCTGACTCTCCCAAACGGAAGCAAGATGTTCACAATTTATACAAAGCTTCTGAAACCAGATTAGGCGCCGTACTAATGTAAGAGGATAGGGTAGTTTTCTATTGAAGTAGGAAACTAAGGGTTCACAAGAAGAACTACCCCACCCATGACATGATAGCAACAAGAGTGTTTGCACTTAAGTCTTGGCGGCACTATTTACTTAGAGAAAGGTTTGAGCTATATACGTATCATAAGTTGCTCAAATACTTGTTCTCGCAGAAGGACCTTAACCTAAGGCAGCAAAAGTGGATTGAATTCCTTGCGTTTTACGACTTCGAGATAACTTATACCCCAGGCAAGGGTAATGTGGTGGCGGACGCATTGATTAGGCAGAGGATGACCTTAAGTCCATTATTTGTAGAAAGACAGAGCTTGGAGTTCATCTCAACCTTTAATTTTAAGCCATCTACGGATCTCACACATGGTTTGTTGGCATCATTGGAGGTGCGACCTGCTCTATTAGAGCGAATTGGATCTTTGCAGCAAGAGGACCAGTAGTTGAAGGACATCTTGGACATACTTGGTCAAAGAGAAACTTCTAGTTACCTTGCTAGATATACTGTGGACGAGAAATGGTGGCTAAGACGAGATGGAAGGCTGTGTGTCCCTAGAATTAGGGAATTGGTAAAGGTGGTGCTAGAGGAAACTCATCATTCTCGGATGACTATCCATCCGGGCGGTGACAAGATGTATAAAGACACGAAGCGTGTTTTCCATTGGACATCATGGAGAGAGATGTAGAAGAATTCGTGGCCCAATGTTTGGCTTGTCAACAAGTCAAGGCTGAAAAAAAGAAACCCAGTGGATACTTTAGCCTTGGATATACTGCAATAGAAGTGAGAGAGAATCTCCTTGGATTTCATTGATGGACTACCCAGATCAAGGAAGGGCAATACGAGAATTTGGGTGATAGTGGACAGGATTACAAAGAGCCCTCATTTCATCCCAGTCAAGTGCGAGAGGATGACTACTTGGCAAGCTTCAGTTAACCTAAAAGAAATCGTCCGACTACATGGGGTACCTTCAAGTATAGTAAGTGACCGTGACCCCATATTTACTAGTGAATTTTGGAGAAGCTTGTAAGAAGCTCTAGGTACACAGTTAAGACTTAGCACAACTTATCGCCCTCAGACGGATGGGCAAACTAAGAGGGTTAATAGAGTTCTCAACGATTTATTAAGACTGTGTATACTAGACTTCAGAGGGACTTGGGAGGAGCATCTCCCATTGGTGGAGTTCGCATATAATAATAGCTATTAGTCGAGCATATACATGGCACCCTTCGAAGCGCTATACGGACAACCGTGCAGGTCACCGAATTGTTGGTGGGAGTCTACTGACAGACTTCTACTAGGGCTTGACATGATAAGACAGACTTCGGAAAAGATAGACCTCATTCGAAGAAGGATGAAAGCAGCTCAAGATCGATAGAAATATTATGCCAATAAAAGGAGGACCAACTTGGAATTTGAAGTGGGAAATATGGTCTTCATCAAAGTCTCACCGTTAAGGAATGTAGCATGCTTTGGAACAGTAGGGAAGTTGGAACCGAGATTCGTAGCGCCATTCCCTATAGCAGAGAGGATATGTCAGATGCCCTATAGGGTTAAGCTACCAGATAGGTTTGCGGGCGTGCACCATGTATCCTACGTTTCCCATTTAAAGGAACGTCTCCATGATACAGAGAAGATAGTACAGCCGAGCACACTTGAAGTCGTGGAAGTTGAGAAGGAAGCCTCAGTAAAGAGAATTTCTACTCATATCCTTGGATCGGAAATCAAGAAGCTACGTAACAAGGAGATCAAATTAGTGAAAGTACAATGGGAAGAAGACCTCGAAGATGCAATGTGGTAACCGTAGATAGGATTCGTGCTCCTTACCCTTTTCTTTTTGAAAGTACATTCTTGACTTCTGTTTCAAAGCTTTTTTTACTTAGCATTTGCTTATATCATTAAAGTTTAGTATCCCATTGTTCGAACCTTTCGACCTTTAGGTAGAATTCAATGGTTGGAAACATGTGTTTGAAACATGTTATGGTTGATGGTTGCAAATGGATGCAAGTGTTTGCTAGTGGTTACTCGTGGACGCATATACACAGGCTAGGCACTAGATCAGCTCAATCACTTACATATTGCATATGAATGTGTGTGCATTTAAATTTTCTATGGATGGAAATGAATGGATCGTCATAGGGATGTTGCATTTGGAAGCACACATATAGAACTTATATGTATTATTAGGATTGTTGGCATACATATTGGGTACATGGCACAAACATATATTGCATTAAGGAGGTCAACTAAATCAGTTGACCACCTGATTTTTGCATTAGTGTAAGGACATATACACACACTTTTGCATATGATCATATAAGCATTGGAAATACTTAAGGGCAATGGACGCTTGTGGATGGTAGATGAGTAAATGGTTGTGGTTAGGATTATAATATTCTTCCTAACTTAGAGATTTCGAGGATGAAATCCTTTAAGTAGGGGGAATGTAACACCCTAAAATTTAATACACAATAACTATACATTAAGATGATAATTTGGGTATAACTTAATTAAGTAATCAAAATTAAGTGAAATCGACATTACCGTTGCGTTCGTCTATGAATTCTGGTTCAGATATACCCCAAGTTTGCATAAAAAGGATAGCGTATGAAGAAGTTATAAGCATTAGAAGTTTGTATACATATAAGGAGCTTATATGTAAATATAAGATTAAATATTATTCAAGAAAATCAAATGAACAAAGCGAGAGAAGAGCGAGAAACCGGCACGTTGTGGGCCGATCCACGCTCAGCCTGGGTCGACCTAAGGGGGGCTAGGTCGACTGTAACAACCCGAATTTTTCCGCCCTTCGAATCGACCGTAAGTCCCGATCTGACAGTAGGAAATACTCAGATTATTAACTTTGGGCGCATAACACATCAGAACAAACAACAGAAGACTTTTATAAACATTGTAATAATGTTACATCAGAGTACTAAATATCAGAGTACATCGAATATTATACAGTGAAAGATAAATTTACAATAAATGTAATACAATGCAGTGGAAGCATAAACTAATACAACGGAGACTACTAATGCTCTGTACAAAGCTTTAAGCTTCAATCCAGGATCCTACTGAATGAAATAATCTGCAAAACAAAGTACTCGACTGCCCATGTGGAAAATATAGGCACCCGAGTTTGCAAGGGAAAAACAAACTACGAGTCAGTCATGGGACCGTTATGAGAAACTTTACAATTATAATTAACTTATATTAAATAAGGCATATCACGGGACCACGCCGTATGACACGGAACGGGTTTTCTCCACTAGATTGCCAGTGCATAAACAACAACCAATAATAGACATATGGATCTACAATGCATTAAACAACATGCAATTCCTCAATATACCCATTTAGGCTTAATCCCCAAACTTAGATTTCAAAATCCAATTCACTTTACAAAAATTATTCCTTTGGACTTTATTCCCGAATTCTTGTTTCAAATCATTTGAAATACATATCTAGCTTTTATATCAATGTAGATTTCACTTGGGGATCTCAAACCAAAATCTTTGGAAATTTGAATTCCAAAACATTACAAAAAAATATGCAACCAAATATCGAGAGGTATTCAGCCCTCAGACAAGGCAAAGGGTACGCACCTTACCAACTCAATATATATATATATATGTATATGTATATATGTGCACCTCCTACTAAGGAGCAGGCTACACTGACGATGCACCATCCCACGCCCTCGGGGAAGACTTACACCGTGCTCTCACCCATACTTTTAGTCGTCCTGGTTTCCCAAATATTTAGCCACATACTAAATCATTTCATATCCCGAAGTAGGGAAAATCGTTTTACAACATAATAATCACAAGTACTTTCAATATATAGTACTTCACATAAGCAATTTACACATATGATCAGTCATCATTAATCACGTAACCTTTGAGCTCGTACGTGTCAAAGAAGGGCGTTAAGCAAGAGAATAAATTCTCCGCCACCAAACAAATATATCATCAATAGCAACTAATCGGTTATGTGATGAACTACAATGTCAAACACAAAATACATTTCGAAATTATTTTTACAACATTTGGTTTAGGCCTCGAAATCCTTTCTGTTTTATAAAATATTCCCTATCCAAAATCGAGAATATATTTCTTTTCATTTAAGAAAATATCATTTCAAAATCATTCATTAAATCTGAAATGAACTCAACAACATCGCTAAACATCCCATAGTCAAATCGTGAAGTGTTTCACAAGATATTAGCATATAAATATTTCTGCCCAACCCAATGCTAAATGTAAAACCATATCTTGCTCATAAACTAGTCGACCACAATCTAAGCAATCAATCAATCACAATCAATATAAAAAACCAAGTGTATTTGGTTTATATCACTTCTCATGTTTTGGTAAATTTAATTTCTATCTATTCATTCCAAATCTAATTAAAGATTTATTAAAACTCTACGTAGTTTTAATCTCTGAAATTCATTAGTTAATAATGTTTATTCAACTTTTAGGAAAATTAATACTACCTTTAATTGGGTTAAAGAAAAAATGTTATTTAAAACACAGTTCACGATAAACCCCAAAATCCATCTTCCATTCAATATGGATTCTTTACGGAAATTTGAACAATTCATAATCGATATAAATTTCCATATCCAACTAACACTATATGTGGAATAACAACAAGGCCTTTTAAATTCCATAAATAGTAGCGGTTTTCATTTACAGAAGCTCATCTCGATTATTGTTAAATCGAATTCCATTCAATTCCAATTAATTTATTAAATTGAAAATTTCTGTTAATTGCCGGAATCTGTGAATTAATGAAACTGACAAGTCACAAACGAAGTCGAAATGGGCCGAAACTCGGCCGGGAAAGAGCCTGGATGGACCTAAACGTTGACCGTGGTGTCCACCGGTCAATAGCAATTTTTAACCAATAGATGTCTGTCACCTCCAGGACAGACGTCTGTTGTCAGGAAAACTGTTTTCCCGAGATTTTGTACAGACATCTGCCCATTTTTGGTCAGACTTCTGACTGATCAATTATTATTTTTTCCTTAAACTTTGACAGACGTCTACCCCCCTTCTGGACAGACGTCTGAGCTGAGGTATGGGCATTTTTGCTTAGGGAATGAGGTGCAAACAGTTCTCAGACGAGCTCGAATCAATAGTGATGGCTTATAGCATTTTCTGAATGAAAATGAAGCCTCCTTAGCTCGCCAAAAACACTCAAGAAAACATACACACACATGCACACATTAATACAAGAGATTCATGACGATTTTGATCATAAGTTCAAAGGTGAACAAAATTCCAAACCAAAGCTATCAAATGCGATTCAAGATGGAACATGATGGTTTGGCAATACAAGAGCATGGGTTCACAAAATAACTTCAACTATAGAATATACAACTCGAATATCAAGTATCTTAAGATTTCCAATACTAGAAAAGCTAGGAAATCGACAACCCAAGCAATTTACTCAATGCATACACAACGTATACTCGATTCAAATCTACCATAGGCACACTATACAAGCTTAACGCTTGAGGGATTATTATTAGTTTGTAAATAATTCACCTATAGCGGAAAAGTCATATTTTTATTGCACTACTTAGCGTTTAACATCATGTTAAAATTGTATGATCAATCAATAAACATTTCATCAAGCCAAACTTAATCAACTACTAAATAGTTAATTTACACTAGCACTTTCAGTTTCAATTTCTCACATTAAACAATTATGATCGAAGTTCTCACCTATAATGGATAAAAACCATATTTTCAACATGCTAATCATGATTTAACATCATATTATACTTGTATGATCCATCAATAACATAAATCCAAACTATTATCTAACTATAATTAACTAGCTTGCCCTTTTATAGTTCTGGTTTCTCACCTATGCTTGCTAGAAGCAAGAAATCAGTCCTATGACAAGCTAGAACAACAACCTCTCTTCCAATATTTCATTCAAATCTCCAATCGTATGATTCTATTTCCTAAGAGTTAGGTCATAAGAAATCAAAGAGGAAACAAGATGGAGAAGATGAAGAGGAGCTTGCTTAGCCTTCTTCTTGGATTTGCACTTGATTTCAACAAGATTGAAGCTTAAAACCAAGAACCCTACCTTATGAATTTTAATTTCCCATTCCTTTCCCCATTTTCTAATTTATTTGAAGTGTTGAAGTAGATGGGAGGAAAGGGGGCAAATTTGGCACTTAAAGGAAGTGGGTTAAGTTGGCTAACCAACCCTTAACCAAGGTGCCAAAATTCCAAAGCTCGGAATATATCGAAGTTTATACTTTTCGAACTCCTAAACGACATTTTAGCCTCAACGGAAGTGGTTTCGAGTCCAAATTCGTGCATATGTAAAAAGTGATATTTTGATCCTACATCCAATGAAAGAGACCAAATTTCTCTAACTCCAAAGGTATCGATGCTTATAGTTTTCGAACACGCAAACGACATTTTGAACTCAATGGAAGTGGTTTCGAGTTCAAATTCATCCATATGCAAAATGTGAATTTTTGGACACATACGATGATTTAAAAATAAATTTTTTAAATCTTGTTGTATTTTCCTATAAAATCATATTAAAAATAAAATTTAATTTTTTTCCAACATCTAGGGATATGACACTCCCCTACTTAAAATCTTTTCGTCCCCGAAAAGGAATGAAGACATAAGTAAGTTTATTATTTAAAATATAATTCAAAATCAATTTTGAAAATCTATTTCTTATTACTAATACGCTCTCTCGAATACGTAATACTCTTAACTCATTCTAGGGCATATATAACGCCATCTCTAATGAGTTACTCATTCTAGGATACTACTGATCCTATCTCTAATGAATATTCTTATAGGATGTTACTAATCCTATCTCTGATGAGTATTTTATTATGTTCTAACAAATTGTACCCAAAAGAGATTTGAGTTAACCAAAGCTCTGATACCACTTTGTAACAATCTGAATTTCCCTGCACTTCAAATCGACCGTAAGTCCCGATCCGATGGTCGGAAATACTTATATTATTATCCATTGGGCGCACAACACATCAAAAATAACAACAGAAGACTTTTATAAACATCATAATAATGTTACATCAGAGTACCGAATATCAGAGTGTATCGAATATTATACAGTGGAAGATAAATTTACAACAAATGTAATACAATGCAGCGGAAACATAAACGAATATAGCGGAATACTATCAGTGCTCTGGACACAGCTTTAAGCTTCAATCCAGGATTAGGCTCAATGAAATAATCTGCAAAACAAACTACTCAACTGCCCATATGGAAATATGGTGTAACACCCCGTAATTTTAAAACATGACATAAGAGATAATTAAAGAATAATTAATCTTTAAAAGAAGAATTAAGGGAAACGGGTTGCGCCATTGCATTCGTCTTGGAATTCTACTTGAGATAGAGTCCGAGTTTGGGTAAAACGGATACAGTATGAAGAAGTTATGGAGGTTAGAAGATTTCAGTTTAAACCAGAATTAAAATAAAATATTCAAAACAGGCGAAGGAGGGAGGAGGAAACGCGGAACCGACCACATTTGGGGTGTCGACCCGAGACCCACTGGGTCGACACCTATGTCGAATCAGGCTCTTAAGGGTCGACACCGGGGTCGACATAGGTGTCGACCCCCCCAGGGGTCGACCCCATCAGCCAGATCTGGCCAGTGATGAATTTTGACAACCCTGTGCTGATGTGGCCTTCTCTGATTGGCCAATGACTGATTTCTGAGGTATTAGGGCATATGTGTCATGCTATGGTTGGCTAGATGACACATTTCTTTGGTTTGATGGCTCTGATTTCTCCTAGACTAATCTAAAGGCTAGAATTAATCCTAGACTTCTATATAATCAACTCAAACCCTAAACCTAAAACACATAAACACATTCTATGAAGCCTCCATGCTGTCTCTCTCTGAACTAGCGTAGCCTCCATCTTCTTAAAACAAGAATATCTTCTTCAACTAGAAATCAATTAGAAGAACATCAATAGTCTACATCAAAGGAATAGCTTAACAAATTCAGAAAGCAGATTCCAGAATACAAGAACTGTTCTTTTTCTGTAAGTTCAGTTATATTTCAGATTTAAATATATAAAAGTCATGACTTGAAATAAATAGAATCTACAACTGTGCCAAATTGTGATTCTGATTCATATTTATCCTTGCGACAAATCTGAAATTAACTATGCCTATGAGACTATTGTGATTTATACAAATGGGACCTATCATATTGTATATTAATTTGGTGATGCTTTTATGTTATGTTATGTTATGTACATGTTCATAAGCTAAGTCATGTTCATATATGTTTTTATGTTTAGATCTATATGCTTGCTTTTATGTTATGTTATGTACATGTTCATATATGCTTATATGTTTAGATCTACATGCTTACATGTTTAGATCCTAGTTAATACATATGTTTAGATCTACATGCTTACATGTTTAGATCCAAGTTAATACATATGTTTAAGATCAATGTAAATTCCTGATTATATGCTTAAGATCTATGTTAATTGGATCTAACTCAAGTACAAGTTCACATTAATATGATTGATTAAGTTTATATTGTTCATGAAAAATTCGTATTACACATGCTTAGTTAGATTCATATTATTTTGTGCTGTTGGAATGTTATGTGTTCCTTTCTTTTCCCTTTTGTTTATGAGTTACGCTAATTTGCGAGCCTAACGTTCTATGTAAATTATGCGAATGAATAACAGGGGAAACGTTGGGGTCAAACAATAAATTACATGCTAACTGCATACACTGGCTCATAGTCATGTAAATGATTAATAGCATGAAATGGTATAATTTGTATACCATTAATTATGAACATAATTTAAATAGTAAATGTGACATGACAACCCTTGTGGATAATTTACATATAAACTTGACATAAATGACGAATATGTATATTAAATAAAGGATGAACATGCCTAACCCGAGGTTAGATTGAGTTGTGGTGTAAAACTACCCGGAACCGCCCGGCACATCCAGTAACCGCAACAACACCTATCTAATGTGAGAGGTTAGTGCATCATGCCCAAGAAAAACCCGAGATTAGATTGAGTTATGGTGTAAAACTGCTCGGAACCGCCCGGCACATCCAGTAACCGCAACAACAGAGATCTAATGTGAGAGGTTGGTGCATTAATAAATCAATTAATGCTAATGAACAATACATGTTAAGAATGATAAGGTTAAGTTAACTAAGGCTACACTTAACCAGTACAACATGTTAATTAAACAAATGGGAGGGTTAAGTTAACTAAGGCAACACTTAGCAAGTACGACATGTTAATTAAACAAATGGTACGGTTAAGTTAACTAAGGCAACGCTTAACCAGTACAACATGTTAATTAAACAAATGGTAGGGTTAAGTTAACTAAGGCAACACTTAATCGATATAACATGATGTATGGTAGGGTTAAGTAACACAAGAAGGCAACACTTAACCAATATATAACATGATGTATGGTAGGGTTGAGTAGCACAAGATGGCAACACTTAACCAATATATAACATGATGTATGGTAGGGTTAAGTAACACAAGAAGGAAACACTTAACCAATATATATAACATGATGCATGATAGGGTTAAGTAACACAAGAGGGAAACACTTAACCAATAAAACATGATGAACGGGTGGGGTTAAGTTAATAGAAAACACTTAGTACAACATGATGTGTGAGTGGGTTAAGTTAACCTGAATGGATAACACTTAACCAATATTACATGAACGAAGCAGATAGGGTTAAGGCAAGCTTAACCAATAATACTTATTGACTTGATTAGTGGGAGGGTTAAGTACATCTCATGTAGGTGGGTAATATTAGTATATATAGGCCCACAAACATAAACGTTAAATAAACATGCTTGAATCGGTGGGAGGGTTGAGTACATCTCGTGTAGGTGGGTAATATTAGTATATATAGGCCCACAAACTTAACCAGTAGGAAACCCTAGTCACGGAGACCCATTTCAGCTGTAACCCCATACAGATGTATCATGGTACCCTGAGCTAGGCAGGGTGGGGTACGATTACTGGGCTGATTATAAGCGGTCAAAATAGCGGCAGGGGGTACGTCAGTGTAGATTCCGACGGCTTACGGGCGTGAACGTACTCCGGAGTGGGGAAAAGCAGGCACTGGGTACCAGTAGTTACACATTGTGCATCTTGAATCGTGTCGGGTTGCTATTATAAGGATTGATACACCTTATGGTGGGACCAGCACAGGGTATCTACACGCAAGAGAGGGCCGATTGACACAGACACATGGAACATTAATACAAGTAGGGAGCCGATCGATAGGGTAGTAAGGGCACATCTAACATCTTAATGGCAATTAGGCTGATTGAGGTTAGATCCTCCTACTAGATGTACATATGAAAGCTACCACAATAGCAGGGATTGGGATCACATTGTAATATTATCATTTTATACAGATTACTAGTTGGGACACTAGTTAGGCGGTGCTGAGATATAGAAATCATGATAACAAGGTAGCAGCGAAGCAGAGAAAGAGTAGAAGCACATTTAGTTTACCTTGCCTTATCTTGTCTTAAGTTATGTTGTTTTATTGTATTGTCCTATTTTCAGTTTATTCATGTCATGATCTTTTATCTTGTTTACATGCTGAAAAATCACTGGACTTACCAGACTTACGTCGGACCTATTTTCTTTCGTCTTCTTTTCTTCTTTCCCCCAGGTAGTCAGGGAGGGAATAGCTCAGCTTTGTTTGGACCATTTCTCTTTCCAAGCTCGGAGATTCTGTGATGTATGGCTTGGAACCTCTTATCTTTGGCTATGGCTGTGATTGCACTTTAATTTGGGGTCTTATGCTACTTTGCTATGTTTTATGCTTGGAGGTTTTTGAATCAAGACAGAAGTTTTATGTAATACTTTTAAGTATGATTGAGTTAATTGTTGTAAAAGCTTGACTGAACTACATTGCTTATAAAATGACTTTATTTTCCACTGCTTTATTTGTCTGTCTTGTAATTTATCTGCATCTCTTACCTATAACGCTTCACTGAAGTTAATGCATTCCCTTTGTGAGTGACATTAATGAACATGGGGTGTTACACTTGGTATCAGAGCAATGGTTTACCGGATCAGATAAAAGATTTGAAAAATTATTTTCAAAACGGATTTAAAAGAAGCATTTTTAAAAAGAATTTTTTTGTTTTAAAGGCAAATTCCCTAAAACCATGTGCCCTATCTTTTGATCCTCTGTTTGAATCCTTATTTCCTTTTTTCCTGAGTCTTCGGGGCTCTTGGCTTTCTGGGAGGTAACCTCATCACGGCATGGTTCCGTAGGCTTGATGAGACTACAACACCTGTCAAAGGGCGAAGAAGTGTCCAACTTCCATATATAGCCGCAGTAGTTTCACCTGCGGCTAATTTTCTTTCAAGCTTTATAGGGTTTTCCGTGCGATGGAGGCAACTTTCAAGAGACTTGTCAACAAGTTACACAAAGATGGCAAAGATGAGAATAAGGGAGTCTGGCTAAGGAACATAACCCAAGGATGAGAAACTCATGGATATGAACTTGGTTCACAAAGGAGGAAAGAATAGAAAAATCTAAGATAAGAGGAAGTGTCGTTATTATGGTATAACGGGTCATATAATTAAGGACAAGAGAAAGAACAAAGGACAGGATTTTCAGGGGGCAAGTGCATGCTCTGACCGCCAGCGTACCTAGGAGAGAGGTAGTAGAGTTTATGTTGAAAAAGTCTAGTTTTTCTTTTTGATCATCCTGTTAGTACCCTTTTTGATTATAGCGCTTCACATTCGTTTATATCTGCTTCCATAGTTGAGTCTCTGCACCCTAGAGCTTGTATAGTAGAGGGTCCCATTTTTGTCTCAAATCCAATTTGTGGTTCGGCTCATTTGTCTTTGGTTTGTAAGGATTTGAGAATAGCTATATTAAGTAATGAGTTTAGATGTAATGCTTATGTTTTTGGTTTCATGGGCTATGGGTTGATTCTAGGCATGGATTGGTTAGCTAATATTTGTGAAAGGAGGGTAGTTAGACTTTCGACTTGCCTCCGGAATACCCTCGAGATTTCGTGCGATCCTAAGGGATCAATTTTTCTTAGCTACCTAGAATCACTTGATGCATCTATCGACGATTTGTGATCCGTTGAAGTAGTCCATGAGTACGCAGATGTTTTTGATTAGGTTAGGGGTTTGTCCCCTAAAACGCGAGATAGACTTCCGCATATATCTAGTTGACAATGCAAAGCCAGTTGCATTACCCGTATGACACATGAATCCAAGGGAAAGGAAGGGCTCAGTAAACAAGTAAAAGAGTTACTTGAAAAAGGGTTCATAAGGCGAAGTATTTCTGAATAGGGTGCTCCAGTCGTTTTCGTTACAAAGGCGGATGGTTCACTTCGCTTGTGCATAGATGATATTTTGGTTTCCCCTAAGAATGAGGAAGAACATGCTTTGTATCTAAGGGAAGTCTCAGATACCCTCCAAGCGCATCAACTTAAGGCGAAGTTCTCCAAAAATGTCATTTTTGGAGAGAAGAAGTAAGGTTTCTAGGACATGTGGCGTCCAAAGGAGGGATAGCAGTAGATCCCGCAACAGTAGTTGCGGTGCAATACTGGAAGGTCCCGAGAAATACAACAGAAGTAAGAAGCTTTCTTGGACTAGCGGGCTAATATAGGAAGTTCATTAAGGACTTTACGAATGTATTAGCCCCACTTACAAGATGATGAAGAAGAATCTAACCTTTGCTTGGGATATTGGTTGTGATATTGCTTTCCAACAATCGAAGAGGGATCTTACAACGGCCCCAGTTTTGACTTTTACCTTACGGTAGTGAAAGGCTTACGGTATACACGGATGCATGCAGCACGGGACTAGGCGCCATTTTGATGTAAGGGTTAGGTCATAGTGGATGCCTTAAGAAGAAAAAGGTTGACTTCAAGTCCTTTTTATGTGAAAAGGAAAAGTTCAGAAT
The DNA here is from genome assembly GCA_030737875.1 of Allium sativum. Classification (NCBI taxonomy): domain Eukaryota; kingdom Viridiplantae; phylum Streptophyta; class Magnoliopsida; order Asparagales; family Amaryllidaceae; genus Allium; species Allium sativum. Next base: position 575,429,909 of record CM060921.1, on the reverse strand, counting down.
ATATATCAAACCCTGATTTTAAAACCCTCGGTTAAGTTAGTAGTCGGCATCGCTAGGAGTAAGACCTACTGTTTTGAATCAAATAGGGACTTCACAAAGAAAAGACTCTCAGATAGCTGACACAATGGATAGGTTAAGTAGAGAAGAGACATCTAATCACCTTAACAACTACACCTGGTAACATGGTTAGCATCTGTTTATTTTCAAGAGATAGTTCTTCCACATGGAATAACCTCTAGTGAATTTTGGAAGACCTTTTTAGCGTGACACAACAGAAGTTGTAGTGCCGAGTATATTAGAAGGGGAAGGGGTGGAATGAGAGATGACAGTGAAATGAGTTCCAACTCATATTTTGGAAACATAAATTAAGAAGCTACGCAATCGTGAAGTTAAGACAGTCAGAGCACAATGGGGTGAAGCTCAAGAAGATGCGACTTAGAAGGCTGAAGACTAGATACGCGCATCATACCCTTTTTGAGGGTATATCCTTGATTTCTCTTTTTCTGTAAAGTTTATTTGCTAGTCTTTATCTTTTAAGTATATCCTCTCGGTCCTATCCTCGATCCTTAGGTAGAAGCCAATGGATGTAAACATGTGTTTGAGACATGTTATATTTGGTGGATGCAAGTGGATGTAAGTGTTTGCTAGTGGTTTCTCGTGGATGCATATACACACACATTAGGCACTAGATCAGCTCCGTCACTTCCATATTGCATTCGCATGAGTGATTTTTTATATATGGATTGAAACTTGATGTTTTGTCATATGGATGTTGCATTTTTATGAATGATTTTGCACTCACGTAGAAGTTATAAAGTACGATTAGGAATAATTGCATACATGATGGACTCATGGCACTGACATAATTAGATTTAAGGAGGTCAACTGAATTAGTAGACCGCTTGATTTTGCATTTGGGTAAGGACATACACACACACTATGTATATGTTTATGAAAAACATTAGAGACCTTTTAAGGACAATGGATGCCTATGATTGAATGGTTGAGTAGATGAATGTTGGATGGTAGGATAAACATTCTTCTTGACTAGGAGATTTCGGGGACGAAATCGTTTAAGGAGGGGAGAATGTAACACCCCATAATTTTAAAACAGGACATAAGAGATAATTAAAGAATAATTAATCTTTAAAAGAAGAATTAAGGGAAACGGGTTGTGCCATTGCATTCTTCTTGGAATTCTACATGAGATAGAGTCCAAGTTTGCGTAAAACAGATACAGTATGAAGAAGCTATGGAGGTTAGAAGATTTCAGTTTAAACCAGAATTAAAATAAAATATTCAAAACAGCGAAGGCGGGAGGAGGAAACGCGGAACCGACCACGTTTGGGGTGTCGACCCGAGGCCCGCTGGGTCGACACCTATGTCGATTCAGGCTCTTTGGGGTTGACAAAGGTGTCGAACCACCTATAGGGGTCGACCCCATCAGTTCCAGATCTGGACAATGATGAATTTTGACAACCCTGTGCTGATGTGGCCTTCTTTGATTAGCCAATGACCGATTTCTGATGTATTAGGGCATATGTGTCATGCTATGGTTGGCTGGATGACACATCTCTTTGGTTTGATGGCGATGATTTCTCCTAGACTAATCTAAAGGCTAGAATTAATCCTAGACTTCTATATAGTCAACTCAAACCCTAAACCTAAAACACATAAACACATTCTATGAAGCCTCCATGTTGTCTCTCTCTGAACTAGCATAGCCTCCATCTTCTTAAAACTAGAATATCTTCTTCAACTAGAAATCAATTAGAAGAACATCAATAGTCTACATCAAAGGAGTAGCTTAACAAATTCAAAAATCAGATTCCAGAATACAAGAACTGTTCTTTTTCTGTAAGTTCAGTTACATTTCAGATTTAAATATATAAAAGTCATGACTTGAAATAAATCGAATCTAGAACTGTGCCAAATTGTGATTCTGATTCATGTCTATCCTTGCGACAAATTTGAAATTAACTATGCCTATGAGACTATTGTGATTTATAAAAATGGGACCTATCATATTGTATATTAATTTGGTGATGCCTGTATGTTATGTTATATAAATGTTCATAAGCTAAGTCATATTCATATATGATTATATGTTTAGATCTACATGCTTGCTTTTATGTTATGTTATGTTATGTACATGTTCATATATGCTTATATGTTTAGATCTACATGCTTACATGTTTAGATCCAAGTCAATACATATGTTTAGATCTACATGCTTATATGTTTAGATCCAAGTTAATACATATGTTTAAGATCTATGTAAATTCCTGTTCATATGCTTAAGATCTATGTTAATTGGATCTAACTCAAATACAAGTTCACATTAATATGATTAATTAAGTTTATATTGTTCATGAAAAATTCGTATTACACGTGCTTAGTTAGATTCATATTATTTTGTGATGTTGGAATGCTACATGTTCCTTTCTTTTCCCTTTTGTTTATGAGTTACGCTAATTTGCGAGCCTAACGTTCTATTAAATTATGCGAATGAATAACGAGGGAAACGTTGGGGTCAAACATTAAATTACATGCTAATGGCATAGATCGGCTCATAATCATTTAAATGATTAATAACATGAAATGGTATAATTTGTATACCATTAATTATGAACATAATTTAAATAGTAAATGTGACAACACAACACTTGTGGATAATTTACATATAAACTTGACATAAATGACGAATATGTAAATTAAATAAAGGATGAACATTCCTAACCCGAGGTTAGATTGAGTTGTGGTGTAAAACTGCCCGGAACCGCCCGGCACATCCAGTAACCGCAATAACACATATCTAATGTTAGAGGTTAGTGCATCATGCCCAAGAAAATTCCGAGGTTAGATTGAGTTGTGGTGTAAAACTGCCCGGAACCGCCTAGCACATCCAGTAACCGCAACAACACAGATATAATGTGAAAGGTTGGTGCATTAATAAATCAATTAATGCTAATGAACAAGACATGTTAAGAATGGTAGAGTTAAGTTAACTAATGCAACACTTAACCAGTACAACATGTTAATTAATCAAATGGGAGGGTTAAGTTAACTAAGGAAACACTTAACCAGTACAACATGTTAATTAAACAAATGGTAGGGTTAAAGTTAACTAAGGCAACACTTAACCAGTACAACCTGTTAATTAAACAAATTGTATGGTTAAGTTAACTAAGGCAACACTTAACCGATATAACATGATGTATGGTAGGGTTAAGTAACACAAGAATGCAACACTTAACCAATATATAACATAATGTATGGTAGGGTTAAGTAGCACAAGAAGGCAACACTTAGCCAATATATAACATGATGTATGGTAGAGTTAAGTGACACAAGAAGGCAACACTTAACCAATATATATAACATGACGTATGATAATGTTAAGTAACACAAGAGGGCAACACTTGACCAATATAACATGATGAACGAGTGGGGTTAAGTTAATAGAAAACACTTAACCAATACAACATGATGTGTGGGTGGGTTAAGTTTACATGAATGGATAACACTTAACCAATATTACATGAACGAAGCAGATAGGGTTAAGGCAAGCTTAACTAATAATACGTATTGACTTGATCAGTGAGAGGGTTCAGTACATCTCGTGTAGGTGGGTAATATTAGTATATATAGGCCCACAAACTTAACCGTTAAATAAACATGCTTGAATCGATGGGAGGGTTAAGTACATCTCGTGTAGGTAGGTAATATTAGTATATATAGGCCCACAAACTTAACCAGTAGGAAACCCTAGTAACGGGGACCCATTTCAGCAGTAACCCATATGGATATATCATGGTATGTTGAGCTAGGAAGGGTGGCGCACGATTATTAGGCTGATTATAAGAGGTCAAAATAGCGGCAGGGGGTACGTCAGTGTAGGTTCCGATAGTTTATGGGCGTGCACGTACTCCGGAGTAGGAAAAAGCAGGCACTGGGTACCAGTAGTTATACACTGTGCATCTTGAGTCGTGTCGGGTTGTGTAATAACCCGGAAAATCTGAACCAGTTTAAAATTTTTATTTTGGCAATTTTAGCGAATTTTGAATATTTAAAATAGATTATTTTAAATAATATCGACGAAAAATTTATTTTGGAATATAATTAGAACGTATATATTATATACGTCGTCGTTAGAATATAAATAATTATATATAATTATAATAGGAATTGAAAATGGCGCGGTAGTTCGATAATTCGATTTCAAAGTCGTTTTGAATGCACCGGGTGCAAAACAATCCGGATTTTAGTGAAACCAAAAACAATAGGATCTAATTGATGACATCTTTCCAACAAATCTGAAAAATCGAAATTTCATAGCGGGAATCAAAAGATATGTCCAGTTGAAAATTCTGAATAGTCGCTATAGAATTCAGGCCCTTAAAAATGGGAATTTTGCAAACGACCTCGGATTTCGACGAAACCACTTTTGTTGGGTCCGTGATGTCAAATTATTGCTAGGTTTCAAATTTCATAATTTTTCGATTCAATAGGTGAGCGTGGCAAAGGAAAACGCGTTTGACCAGTTTCAGTTGATTTTAATCGACTGGAAATTGGCCATTTTTCTAACGGTCTCAGAATTCGACGAAACTAGTTTTGTTAGGACCGTATCGTCAATACGAAGCTAGAAAATATTTTTCGAGAATTTTTAGAGTTAGTATGTGACCCCAGTAATTTGAAATGTACGTTTAAAATTCAATATAGTGATTTAAATGTAAATTTAATGGAAACTGATTGTAACAGCCGAATCAGCCTACGATACATATCCCATTGTGTTCGGAATGGGGGTAAAACGCTATAGACGACAGTCGATGGGCTCGATTTGGGGTTTGATAGAAAAAGTCAACCCTCTTTGGAAAATGAAATAATAAAATAAAATAAATTTACATAACCCCCCTCTCCCCACGATCACTTCAGTTGAACGAAAAAAAAGGGGGGGAAACTCAAATCGTCGATCTCTCCTGAACCCCGTCGCCCCCTCGTCTCCGCCACCCCCGTCGCCACCCGATCCGCCACCACCCTCCCCTACAGCCGACGCAGCCCTCCTCCCTCTCCCCTTCAACCCAAACCCTAAAACCCGTGCCCTAGCAGCCACGCCCCTCGTGAGAGCAGCCGCCGCCACCACAGTCGACGCCACCGACCGCCTGCGAGCTCCGGCACCACCTCAGCCCCTCCTTCTCCCTTTTCCGACCGAAAAACGTAAGTTTTGATGATTTTTAATGATAAAAATAGGATTTTTATTCGATGAGCATCATGATAGGGGTAGGATTTGTGCTTATACATATAAAGGTGAGTTTTTATAATTATTATTTAGTTATAAAATCTGATTATTTGTATATAGGAAAAAGTTTATTCTTATTAATATAAAGTTTATATTTTTAACTTAGGTAAAGATGTAGAGAAAAAATATATATATATATATATACATTTTTATATATATAATAGAGAGAGTAAAAATATGATTTTTATATAATAGATATAGTAAAAATATGATTTTTATATAATAGTGATAGTAAAAATATGATTTTTATATAATAGAGAATATAAAAATATTATCTTTATAGATGTAGCGAAATAAAAATATGATTTTTAATGAAGTAAAAATACGATTTTTAGATATAGAAATATAATTTTTATGTAGAAAGAAGCGTTGTAAAATATATATGAAGTGATTATAAAAATATGATTTTTAAATTGAAAGTGAATAAATAAAAATGTGATTTTTATTTTAAAGACATCAGTATATAAAATGTGATTTTTACATATGTAGTGAAAGCGGACAACGAAAGCGACAAAAGGCGAGAATGGCGAAGATTTCTCTAAATGAAGAGTCGTGGTATTGGATAGCTATTGGTGAGAATTTCTCACTCTTCAATCAATTTCTTTTTCTAGTTATATATATACTAGGATGCAGACGCTGCTTAGTAGCACCCGACACAATCGTCCACAGACCATGGACTTGTTTGTTTGATTGCAAAAATTGGTTAGATTATTTGATTGAAATTTGAGTTGTTAAGTGAAATGGAATGGATTGATTGATGTGTGAATGGCGTGGGCCTTCACTAGACCGGGGATAAGGCTAGGCCTCGTCCCGTTTCTAGTATCGTGCCGTTATGCCGCCGAAATTTTCTAAAATAAATTAGAAAAATAAAGATATCATTTTATTTAATAAATGAACTGAATAGAAATTCATATGTTGAAATAAAATGTTTTTATCGTTAAAAATATAATTTTTAACGTGAAGTGAATAAAATAAAATATTCATTTACAAACCGGACGGTTTGTTTATGTACACCTATTTGAATGACATTGATTGGGACGATAAATTTTACACATCGCCCAACGGCACAAATAAAATCTGTGTTTGATTGTTTGTAACCCCACACGGGTGTTGGGATGAAATTTGAAGTTCACTCATCCTGATTGATTAAATATGTCGATCGATTGATTGACAGGCTGTTATAAGCGTTAGATATCTATATTTGATGCTTATACAGTGTAGTGCACTTTGGTTGATGGTTGATTATTTTTCAATGCTATTATATACGTGTGATGTATGAAAAGTCCATATAATTAACATTATATGGTGATTGATTGGGCCTCATTCCAATTTAGAAAATAAAGAATATTAAAATATAAAGGTTCATGTGTTGACTGTACTCATCCGTTGAGATTAGTCATGTGTTGAACAAAATATTTTAATAATAAAATTTATATCTTTATCAATATAATATAAAGGTTCATGTGTTGACTGTACTCATCCGTTGAGATTAGTCATGTGTTGAACGAAATATTTTTATAATAAAATTTATATCTTTATCAATATAATATAAAGGTTCATGTGTTGACTGTACTCATTCGTTGAGATTAGTCATGTGTTGAACGAAATATTTGAAATAGAAATATTTGAAAACAAAATATTTGAAATAGAAATATTTGAAAAAGAAATATTTGAAACAGAACATTTGAAAATAGAAATATATGAAGCCGTGTTGATTAGATTGACGCCATTTAGACGTGAACGATATTTATATCGATTTTACTCATTTTAAAATGAATATTGAAAAGTGATTTCGAAATCGCATATTTTGAAATGAAATTTGAATTAAATTGAATAGGAAACGAATTCGAATTGAATATATAATGAAATTTGATTTCAATTGAATATAAAACGAATTTGATTTCAATTGAATATATAATGAATTTGAATCGAATAGAAAACCAATTTGAATTGAATCGAATAGAAAATCAATTGAATTTGAATAGAATAGATAACGAATTCGAATTGAATAGAATAGATAACGAATTCGAATTGAATTGAATAGATAACGAATTCGAATTGAATTGAATAGATAACGAATTCGAATTGAATTGAATATATAACGAATTCGAATTGAATAGAATAGATAACGAATTTGAATTGAATAGAATAGAAAACGAATTCGAATTGAATTGAATATAAAACCAATTCGAATTGAATTGAAAAAGAATTCGAATTGAATTGAAAACGAATTGAAATGAATTCAAATTGAATTGAAATTTGAATTGAATAGAAATGAATTTTAAAACGAATTTATAAGGAAAAATTCAATTTTGATTTGAAATTGAAATGGAAGTTGAAATTGTTTTGAAAACGAAATTAAAACGATTTATAAAATTCGTTTTAAATAGTAATCGACGAAATATATATTATATATATAATATAATGGCCTGAATAGAACGCGCCGCGCCGCGGCAGTTCGTGAATTTTGACCATTTATTTCAAACGGACATTACGGGAGATCCGACCGTCGGATTCTCCTAAAACCGGAACCGTTGGGTTCGTATCGAAAAGAGCTTTCTAACGAATATTTGAAATTTGAAATCTAACGGTTGGATTTGGAGATACGTCCAAATCAAATTCGAAAAAGGTCATTGTAAGTGCAGTTCGATGGCCATTGGTGGAAATCGACTGTACGGGCCTTGATAAAATTATTAAAAATATCAATAATTTGTGTAAAATCAGAAGAAATGATTTGGGAAAATTTGGGATGAAAAACTCCATATTTGAAAAGATAAAAATAGATTTTTATCGAAATGAACTAGTTTGAACTCAATTTAAAACCCGGGTTTTTATTTTTAAATAAATAAATTAGATTTAAAAAGGGGTTTTAAATAATCGGAATTCCTAATATATTTGATTTGAATTGAACTAGAATTGATATGTGGGTTTGTCGTGAACGGTGTTTAAAATGACATTAGTTCTTTAACCCAATAAAAGGAGTTTTAACGAATCTGCAATTAGATTGAAATGTGAATTTACAATCTAAATTATCAAATTTAGAAAATGAGCGAGAATGGAGTATCACCAGTTCTGCTCCAAAGCGATAGTTAAATCTTTAATTAGATTTGAACGTGAAATGGTAATTAATTTTACCGATAACACCATGGTGTTAGATATGGAGTATCACCAGTTTTGCTTCATGGGATGAATAGGTTGGGATTGGGAAAATAAATAAATAATTACTTCGGTGTGGTTCGCTAATCTCGACTAGTTCAGAAAACCATAATTTGGTTTGAAACGACATCAAAAGGACGATTAAAGGATAAATTTTGAAGAATTTATCTTGGATAAAATTAATGGGAACCTTTCCCTAAAATTGTGATTTTTGAATAAAAGAATATTCTGAATTGGAATGAGGCGTATGTTGTGTTTGTGTAACATTTGTTTTTAATATACGCGGGTTGTTCGAAAAGGCCGGGTTTATACCCATTCTGAATAACCGATTCGACGATATGTCGAAGATGAAGACGGTGGTTGAAGACCAGAAGTCTTCACATCGTTTGGATAATTACTGACGATCCTGATTGGGCTGTACACCCAAGAGGATGGAAATAGTTGGTGGTCGTCCAGACGTACTTGGAGATGGATGGATATGCGAGGAAAGTGCCTCCGGTTTCGTTCAGACCCAGGACAAACTTGTAAGTGGATTGTGTGTCTGACATTGGATTTTATTCTGTGTTGATTGATTTCTGTTAAATATATATCTGTTTGGCGGCGGAGAATTTATTCTCTTGCTTAACGCCCTTCTCTGAGACGTACGAGCTTAGAGGTTATATATCGATAGATATCAATCGCATGGCATGAATTGCCTGTGTGGCACGCTGAGTTGCATTGATCAAGGCTTCTGTTGAAAAGCAAAGTCTTGTGGTTGATGATCAAAGCATGGCCTACGTGGCAGCTTTGTGTATAACATGAATTCGCGAGCCTCACACCTCGGTATGAGTTAAAAACGGGATACAGACCGCTGGGAGTGCACGACGTTTCTTTCTAGCTTTGGTGGTGTCAGTGACTTACGAGCCCTGACATTTATATACTTTTCACCTTTGTGGTTGTTGGAATGAGGCACCTCGATATAGGTCTGTAAGGACCGGGAAACGTGTGTTCAGGAATTGCCAATCCTCTAACGTAAGTGAGGACCGGCCCAGCCGATTCCAGGGTTGCCCAGAGTGCGTAACCCTGAGACATTTGCTAGAGTGTCTCGAACGCGGAGAGGAGCTTGCCCCTTGCCTCGACTCATGACGGAAATCCAATTTCCAATACGTGTATTGCGGTTTTAATTGTAGAACTAGTATGGCGACATGATATATGGTACCCATGCCGTCTATGATTTATATTTATGATTGAAACTGTTTTGACACTATACACTTATTATAGTATCAAATGATTTGTTTTAAACGTATCAAGCATGTTTGGCTATTATAAGGGAAATCCCTATCCTTCGGCTTGCGTTGCATTGTGTGATGGGACCTGGGTCTTATAATAGCTACATTTTTCGAAAAAGCATTGCGTTGTTTATTCTATGCACTGGTATTCTTGGGAGGAAACCCGTTCCGTGTTATACGGCGTGGTCCCTTGAATTACTCTCTTTTAAAGTAAAGTTTTAAATAACTGTTTTAGTTCTCACACCAGTCACATGACTGACCTGGAGTTTATTGTTTTAACCTAAACTCTGGATGCCCTTATTTCCGCACGGGCAGCTAGTAGTTTTGGTTTTGCAGATTTATATTCACAGGATCCTGGTTTACAGCTGGAATGATATCCGGAAAGCTCTGTATCCGTATATCACCTTCAGTTGTGCTTTGTATTATTTTCCGCTGCTATGTAATTTATTGTAATCTCTGATATTTATCAAATGTAATTTATTCAGTTATACTCTGTATATTCTTGTATTCTGATGGAATTGTTGTAATAGCAATGAAATGTTCTTCCGTCTGCGTTCGGTTTTGTCCTGTTCTCAACGATAAGGGGTTTCGAACGATCTAGATCGGTTTAACGACTGATTCAGATCGAGCGAAATTCCCGGCTGTCACATTTGGTATCAGAGCTTTGGTTTACAGAGCTCGAGAACAAGACACATTAGAACCATACGAAAGGATTCATCAGATATTGGATTAGTAATATCCAATTAGATTGACCGTTAGAGATAGGATCAGTAGTATCCTAGAACGAGTGTGAAGAGTATATTTTTCAAATGAAAACAATTTTGTTTTGAAAATTTAAATCGTCTTATACGTATTTGAATATTTATTTACTTTGAATATGGACAATCCAGTATATAAAGGTTTTGCATATACGCGTCATGAACGTATATTCGAAGTTTTAATATACTGGATAGATATAGAATCACATTCTAGTCGCCCGAAGATGATTCTACTGATGACTATATAGCATCAGTAGTGTGTGTTCGAGTTTCGAAGGTGTGATTTTCTATATATTTCCATTAGACTGGTGTGAGAACCAAAACTTATATAATTAGAACACATTGTTGTGAATTGGCATCAAAAACATGATTTTTTGTATATGTATCAAAATTATGAATTTGAAACTCTAATCCACTAATTGATTGATGTTTGTGTTGTTTGATTATTGTTGCCTAATTGAATTTTTGAAACATTTATGCCTAATTGAATAAAATATTGGATTGTATTGAAAATTGGTCGCATTTGCTTGCATATACATATACTTACATTGAACAGGTCATAGCAAGGAGGCTAGAGCAGAGAATAAAATTTGTTTGCCCGACAAATAGGTACATGTTTACTATAATTTACTGTTTTGTTTGGGTGATGATGATTTTATGAGCCTATTGGCTAGCCGCTTGGCTTTTTCTTTTTCTTTTTGAGATCAGAAGGCCTATATGGCAATTTCGGGATTTTCCCGTGGCTCCCGGTGCAGGGGAGGTTATGGCGAAATTTTTCGAAAATTCCGGGTGTTAGCCAAATTTTTGAAATTTTTGAAAATTCTCAGAAACTGAAAAGTTGGAGAATGGAAGCCAGATCGAACGTAGAGTTGATTAATCAAACCACTTTCGACTTTATTCCTTTTCGGGGACGAAAAGTTTTAAGTGGGGGAGATTGTAATAACCCGGAAAATCTGAACCAGTTTAAATTTTTTATTTTGGCAATTTTAGCGAATTTTGAATATTTAAAATAGATTATTTTAAATAATATCGACGAAAAATTTATTTTCGAATATAATTAGAACGTATATATTATATACGTCGTCGTTAGAATATAAATAATTATATATAATTATAATAGGAATTGAAAATGGCGCGGTAGTTCGATAATTCGATTTCAAAGTCGTTTTGAATGTACCGGGTGCAAAACAATCCGGATTTTAGTGAAACCAAAAACAATAGGATCTAATTGATGATATCTTTCCAACAAATCCGAAAAATCGAAATTTCATAGAGGGAATCAAAAGATATGTCCAGTTGAAAATTCTGAATAGTCGCTATAGAATTCAGGCCCTTAAAAATGGGAATTTTGCAAACGACCTCGGATTTCGACGAAACCACTTTTGTTGGGTCCGTGATATCAAATTATTGCTACGTTTCAAATTTCATAATTTTTCGATTCAATAGGTGAGCGTGGCAAAGGAAAACGCGTTTGACCAGTTTCAATTGATTTTAATCGACTGGAAATTGGCCATTTTTCTAACGGTCTCAGAATTCGACGAAACTAGTTTTGTTAGGACAGTATCGTCAATACGAAGCTAGAAAATATTTTTCGAGAATTTTTAGAGTTAGTATGTGACCCCGGTAATTTGAAATGTACGTTTAAAATTCAATATAGTGATTTAAATGTAAATTTAATGGAAATTGATTGTTACAGCCGAATCAGCCTACGATACATATCCCATTGTGTTCGGAATGGGGGTAAAACGCTATAGACGACAGTCGATGGGCTCGATTTGGGGTTTGATAGAAAAAGTCAACCCTCTTTGGAAAATGAAATAATAAAATAAAATAAATTTACATAACCCCCCCTCTCCCCACGATCACTTCAGTTGAACGAAATAAAAAAAAAGGGGGAAAAACTCAAATCGTCGATCTCTCCTGAACCCCGTCGCCCCCTCGTCTCCGCCACCCCCGTCGCCACCCGATCCGCCACTACCCTCCCCTACAGCCGACGCAGCCCTCCTCCCTCTCCCCTTCAACCCAAACCCTAAAACCCATGCCCTAGCAGCCACGCCCCTCGTGAGAGCAGCCGCCGCCACCACAGTCGACGCCACCGACCGCCTGCGAGCTCCAGCACCACCTCAGCCCCTCCTTCTCCCTTTTCCGACCGAAAAACGTAAGTTTTGATGATTTTTAATGATAAAAATAGGATTTTTATTCGATGAGCATCATGATAGGGGTAGGATTTGTGCTTATACATATAAAGGTGAGTTTTTATAATTATTATTTAGTTATAAAATCTGATTATTTGTATATAGGAAAAAGTTTATTCTTATTAATAGAAAGTTTATATTTTTAACTTAGGTAAAGATGTAGAGAAAAAAATATATATATATATATATATACATTTTTATATATATAATAGAGATAGTAAAAATATGATTTTTATATAATAGAGAATATAAAAATATTATCTTTATAGATGTAGCGAAATAAAAATATGATTTTTAATGAAGTAAAAATACGATTTTTAGATATAGAAATATAATTTTTATGTAGAAAGAAGCGCTGTAAAATATATATGAAGTGATTATAAAAATATGATTTATAAATTGAAAGTGAATAAATAAAAATGTGATTTTTATTTTAAAGACATCAGTATATAAAATGTGATTTTTACATATGTAGTGAAAGCGGACAACGAAAGCGACAAAAGGCGAGAATGGCGAAGATTTCTCTAAATGAAGAGTCGTGGTATTGGATAGCTATTGGTGAGAATTTCTCACTCTTCAATCAATTTCTTTTTCTAGTTATATATATATACTAGGATGCAGACGGTGCTTAGTAGCACCCGACACAATCGTCCACAGACCATGGACTTGTTTGTTTGATTGCAAAAATTTGTTAGATTATTTGATTGAAATTTGAGTTGTTAAGTGAAATGGAATGGATTGATTGATGTGTGAATTGCGTGGGCCTTCACTAGACCGGGGATAAGGCTAGGCCTCGTCCCTTTTCTAGTATCGTGTCGTTATGCCGCCGAAATTTTCTAAAATAAATTAGAAAAATAAAGATATCATTTTATTTAATAAATGAACTGAATAGAAATTCATATGTTGAAATAAAATGTTTTTATCGTTAAAAATATAATTTTTAACGTGAAGTGAATAAAATAAAATATTCATTTACAAACCGGACGGTTTGTTTATGTACACCTATTTGAATGACATTGATTGGGACGATAAATTTTACACATCGCCCAACGGCACAAATAAAATCTGTGTTTGATTGTTTGTAACCCCACACGGGTGTTGGGATGAAATTTGAAGTTCACTCATCCTGATTGATTAAATATGTCGATCGATTGATTGACAGGCTGTTATAAGCGTTAGATATCTATATTTGATGCTTATACAGTGTAGTGCACTTTGGTTGATGGTTGACTATTTTTCAATGCTATTATATACGTGTGATGTATGAAAAGTTCATATAATTAACATTATATGGTGATTGATTGGGCATCATTCCAATTTAGAAAATAAAGAATATTAAAATATAAAGGTTCATGTGTTGACTGTACTCATCCGTTGAGATTAGTCATGTGTTGAACGAAATATTTTAATAATAAAATTTATATCTTTATCAATATAATATAAAGGTTCATGTGTTGACTGTACTCATCCGTTGAGATTAGTCATGTGTTGAACGAAATATTTTTATAATAAAATTTATATCTTTATCAATATAATATAAAGGTTCATGTGTTGAACGAAATATTTGAAATAGAAATATTTGAAAACGAAATATTTGAAATAGAAATATTTGAAACAGAACATTTGAAAATAGAAATATATGAAGCCGTGTTGATTAGATTGACGCCATTTAGACGTGAACGATATTTATATCGATTTTACTCATTTTAAAATGAATATTGAAAAGTGATTTCGAAATCGCATATTTTGAAATGAAATTTGAATTAAATTGAATAGGAAACGAATTCGAATTGAATATATAATGAAATTTGATTTCAATTGAATATAAAACGAATTTGATTTCAATTGAATATATAATGAATTTGAATCGAATAGAAAACCAATTTGAATTGAATCGAATAGAAAATCAATTGAATTTGAATAGAATAGATAACGAATTCGAATTGAATAGAATAGATAACGAATTCGAATTGAATAGAATAGATAACGAATTCGAATTGAATTGAATAGATAACGAGTTCGAATCGAATTGAATAGATAACGAATTCGAATTGAATTGAATAGATAACGAATTCGAATTGAATAGAATAGATAACGAATTCGAATTGAATTGAATAGATAACGAATTCGAATTGAATTGAATATAAAACCAATTCGAATTGAATTGAAAAAGAATTCGAATTGAATTGAAAACGAATTGAAATGAATTCAAATTGAATTGAAATTTGAATTGAATAGAAATGAATTTTAAAACGAATTTATAAGAAAAAATTCAATTTTGATTTCAAATTGAAATGGAAGTTGAAATTGTTTTGAAAACGAAATTAAAACGATTTATAAAATTCGTTTTAAATAGTAATCGACGAAATATATATTATATATATATTATATATAATATAATGGCCTGAATAGAACGCGCCGCGCCGCGGCAGTTCGTGAATTTCGACCATTTATTTCAAACGGACATTACGGGAGATCCGACCGTCGGATTCTCCTAAAACCGGAACCGTTGGGTTCGTATCGAAAAGAGCTTTCTAACGAATATTTGAAATTTGAAATCTAACGGTTGGATTTGGAGATACGTCCAAATCAAATTCGAAAAAGGTCGCTGTATGTGCAGTTCGATGGCCATTGGTGGAAATCGACTGTACGGGCCTTGATAAAATTATTAAAAATATCAATAATTTGTGTAAAATCAGAAGAAATGATTTGTGAAAATTTGGGATGAAAAACTCCATATTTGAAAAGATAAAAATAGATTTTTATCGAAATGAACTAGTTTGAACTCAATTTAAAACCCGGGTTTTTATTTTTAAATAAATAAATTAGATTTAAAAAGGGGTTTTAAATAATCGGAATTCCTAATATATTTGATTTGAATTGAACTAGAATTGATATGTGGGTTTGTCGTGAACGGTGTTTTAAATGACATTAGTTCTTTAACCCAATAAAAGGAGTTTTAACGAACCTGCAATTAGATTGAAATGTGAATTTACAATCTAAATTATCAAATTTAGAAAACGAGCGAGAATGGACTATCACCAGTTCTGCTCCAAAGCGATAGTTAAATCTTTAATTAGATTTGAACGTGAAATGGTAATTAATTTTACCGATAACACCATGGTGTTAGATATGGAGTATCACCAGTTTTGCTTCATGGGATGAATAGGTTGGGATTGGGAAATAAAATAAATAATTACTTCGGTGTGGTTCGCTAATCTCGACTAGTTCAGAAAACCATAATTTGGTTTGAAACGACATCAAAAGGATGATTAAAGGATAAATTTTAAAGAATTTATCTTGGATAAAATTAATGGGAACCTTTCCCTAAAATTGTGAATTTGTGAATAAAAGAATATTCTGAATTGGAATGAGGCGTATGTTGTGTTTGTGTAACATTTGTTTTTAATATACGCGGTTGTTCGGAAAGGCCGGGTTTATACCCATTCTGAATAACCGATTCGACGATATGTCGAAGATGAAGACGGTGGTTGAAGGCCGGAAGTCTTCACATCGTTTGGATAATTACTGACGATCCTGATTGGGCTGTACACCCAAGAGGATGGAAATAGTTGGTGGTCGTCCAAACGTACTTGGAGATGGATGGATATGCGAGGAAAGTGCCTCCGGTTTCGTTCAGACCTAGGACAAACTTGTAAATGGATTGTGTGTCTGACATTGGATTTTATTCTGTGTTGATTGATTTCTGTTAAATATATATCTGTTTGGCGGCGGAGAATTTATTCTCTTGCTTAACGCCCTTCTCTGAGACGTACGAGCTTAGAGGTTATATATCGATAGATATCAATCGCATGGCATAAATTGCCTGTGTGGCACGCTGAGTTGCATTGATCAAGGCTTCTGTTGAAAAGCAAAGTCTTGTGGTTGATGATCAAAGCACGGCCTACGTGGCAACTTTGTGTATAACGTGAATTCGCGAGCCTCACACCTCGGTATGAGTTAAAAACGGGATACGGACCGCTGGGAGAGCACGACGTTTCTTTCTAGCTTTGGTGGTGTCAGTGACTTACCAGCCCTGACATTTATATACTTTTCACCTTTGTGGTTGTTGGAATGAGGCGCCTCGATATAGGTCTGTAAGGACCGGGAAACGTGTGTTCAAGAATTGCCAATCCTCTAACGTAAGTGAGGACCGGCCCAGCCGATTCCAGGGTTGCCCAGAGTGCATAACCCTAAGACATTTGCTAGAGTGTCTCGAACGCGGAGAGGAGCTTGCCCCTTGCCTTGACTCATGACGGAAATCCAATTTCCAATACGTGTATTGCGGTTTTAATTGTAGAACTAGTATGGCGACATGATATATGGTACCCATGCCGTCTATGATTTATATTTGTGATTGAAACTATTTTGACACTATACACTTATTATAGTATCAAATGATTTGTTTTAAACGTATCAAGCATGTTTGGCTATTATAAGGGAAAACCCTATCCTCCGGCTTGCGTTGCATTGTGTGATGGGACCTGGGTCTTATAATAGCTGCATTTTTCGAAAAAGCATTGCGTTGTTTATTCTATGCACTGGTATTCTTGGGAGGAAACCCGTTCCGTGTTATACGGCGTGGTCCCTTGAATTACTCTCTTTTAAAGTAAAGTTTTAAATAACTGTTGTAGTTCTCACACCAGTCACATGACTGACCTGGAGTTTATTGTTTTAAACTAAACTCTGGGTGCCCTTATTTCCGCACGGGCAGCTAGTAGTTTTGGTTTTGCAGATTTATATTCATAGGATCCTGGTTTACAGCTGGAATGATATCCGGAAAGCTCTGTATCCGTATATCACCTTCAGTTGTGCTTTGTATTATTTTCCGCTGCTATGTAATTTATTGTAATCTCTGATATTTATCAAATGTAATTTATTCAGTTATACTCTGTATATTCTTGTATTCTGATCGAATTGTTGTAATAGCAATGAAATGTTCTTCCGTCTGCGTTCTGTTTTGTCCTGTTCTCAACGATCAGGCGTTTCGAACGATCTAGATCGGTTTAACGACTGATTCAGATCGAGCGAAATTCCCGTGTAAAAACCCGTAACTTCCCCGTAAAGGAAAGTGTCGGATAGTTCGAGAACAAGCCACAACAGAACGCATATAAAAGAACATTTCATTGTATATCACAACAATGCATCAGATAACAAGAATATACAGAGTAAAAATGAATATTACACAGAAATATCAGAGATTTAAATTACATTTAAATACATAGCAGCGGAAAATAATACAATACACAACTAGAAGAGATATACGGATACAAAGCTTTCCGGATATCGTTCCAGCTGTAAACCAGGATCCTGTGAATATAAATCTGCAAAACCAAAACTACTAGCTGCCCGTGTCAAAATAGGGGCACCCAGAGTTTAGGTTAAAACAATAAACTCCAGGTCAGTCATGGGACTGGTGTGAGAACTAAAACAGTTAATCTTTGTTTTAAATCATTAGGTAAATCAAGGGACCACGCCGTATAACACGGAACGGGTTTCCTCCCAAGAATACCAGTGCATAAAACAAACAGCGCAATGCTAAATAAAGAAAAATGAAGCTGTTATAAGACCCAGGTCCTATCACACAATGCAACGCAAGCCGGGGGATAGGGTTTTCCCTTATAACAGCCAAAGAATGCTTGATACGTTTGAAACAAATCATTTGATACTATAATAAGTGCATAGTGTATAAAACAACTTCAAATCATAAGTATCAATCATAGGCGGCATGAATGCCCCATCCCACTATGTCGCCATACTAGGCTCTACAAATAAAACCGCAAATGTCACGTATTTGGAAATTGGATTTCCGTCTATGAATCGAGGCAAAAGATAGTCCTCACCGACTTCGAGACTGTCTAGCCCGAGCCTCAGGGTCAGAGCGCATCGACCCTTGGATCCTCAGGGCCGGTCCACCGATGTGGATTAAACTTAAACCCTGAACATGCGTTTCCCCACCCTATGGGGTGTAAGTCTGGTCCGTCTGCCGACCAGAATGCATCGGCCGAAACCGATATAACCGAGGCGCCTCGCAACAGCAACAACCACATAAGTCAAACTCGTCAGGGCGTGTAAAACCACTGACGCCACTTCTAGCTAGAAAGAAACGCATGCCCTCCCTGACGTCCTCTCCCGTTTTTGGTTCACAACCGGGGTGCGAGGCTCGCAAATTCACGTTACACAAAGCTGTGCCACATAGGCTGTGCTTTGATCATCACCACAAGACTTTGCTTTTCAACAGAAGCCTCGATCAATTGCCACTTAGGCATGCCACACAGGCAATTCACTCCATGCGTTTGATCTCCATCAATATATAACCCCTGAGCTCGTACGTCTCAGAGAAGGGCGTTAAGCAAGAGAATAAATTCTCCGCCGCCAAACAGATATATATTTAATAGAGATCAATCACACGGACTAAAATCCAATGTCAGACACACAGTCCATTTACAAGTCCGTTCTGGGTCTGAACGAAACCGGAGGCACCTAGTACCTCGCATATCCATCGATCTCCAGGTACGTCTGGACGATCACTAACTGTTTCCATCTTCTTGGGTGTACAACCCAATCAAGATCATCAGTAAGCACCCAAACGACGTGAAGACTTCTGGTCTTCGACCACCGTCTTCATCTTCGACACCACGTCGAATCAGTTATTCAGAATGGGATAAACCCGGTCTTTCTGAATAACTCGCGTATATATTATAAAAGTGTTACACAAACACAACATACGCCTCATTCCAATTCAGAATATTCCTTTATTTAAATATTCCTATACTTTGGGAAAAGTTCCCATTAATTTTATCCAAGATAAATTCTTTAAATTTATTCTTTAATCACCTTTGAATATCAATTCAAACTAGTCGGGATTAGCGAACCACACCGAAGTAATCATTTATTTTATTTCCCAATCCCAACCTATTCATCCCATGAAGTAAAACTGGTAGTACTTCATATCTAACACCACAGTGTTATCGGTAACTCAATTACCATTTCACGTTCAAATCTAATTAAAGATTTAACTATCGCTTGGAGTAAAACTGGTGATACTCCATTCTCGATCTTTTCAATCTAATTAAAGATTCATTAAAACTCCACTTAGTTTTAATCTTTAACTGGGTTAAAGAATCAGTGTCATTTAAAACACGGTTCATGATAAACCCAAAATCACATTCCATTAATTATCGGGTTAAAGAACAAGTGTTATTTAAAACACTGTTCACGATAAACCCAAAAATCAATACCAATTCAATTCCAATTAAATATCGTTTAATTGGTACACTTCATTAAATCTAAATAAAAAGATTTAATCTTTTCACAACTAGGTTCAAGAACAGTGTTAGTGAAGACACCATTCGCAACAAACCCAAATCACATTTGATATTCAATACAAGGCTCTGAATAGAAAATATATCGGCTTATATTCAATATCAAATTCTACGACTAACAAATGTCGTACTGGAAATAACGATATAAATATATATCTTTCAAATTTCCATAACAACATCTGTATAATCACGAATTCCAACATCGAAATATTCCGAAGACAATTTCTATTCAAATCCACTCCAATGCAATCATTGGAAATTTTGGTTATTTTCAAAACCCTTTTCAAATTCAATTTATTTATTTAAAAATAAATAGAATTATAATTCTAGTTCAAAACTAGTTCATTTCGATAAAAATATATTTTTATCCTTTCAAATATGGAGTTTTTCATCCCAATCCTTCACAAATCATTTCTTATGATTTTACACAAATTATTACTATTTTTAATAATTTTATCAAGGCCCGTACAGTCGATTTCCATCAACGGTCATCGAACTGCACTTACAGCGACCTTTTTCAAATTTGATTTGGACATAATTCCAAATCCAACCGTTAGATTTCTAATTTCTAACATTCGTTAGAAAGCTCTTTTCGATACGAACCCAACGGTTCTAGTTTTAGGAGAATCCGACGGTCGGATCTCCCGTAATGTCCGTTTGAAATAAATGGTCGAAATTCACGAACTGCCACGGCGCGGCGCGTTCTATTCAGGCCATTATATTATATATATAATATATATAATATATACTTCGTCGATTTCTATTTGAAACGAATTATATAAATAGTTTTGAATCCGTTTCAAAAACATTTTCAACTTCCTTTTCAATTCAAATCACAATTGAATTCTTCTTTATAGATTCGTTTTAAAATTCATTTCTATTCAATTCAAATTTCAATTCAATTTGAATTCGTTTTCAATTCAATTCATTTCGAAATCGTTTTCGATTCACTTCATTTCGAAATCGTTTTCAATTGACTTTGAAATCGTTTTCAATTCACTTTGAATTCGTTTTCAATTCAATTCATTTCGAAATCGTTTTCAATTCACTTCATTTCGAAATCGTTTTCAATTCACTTTGAATTCGTTTTCAATTCAATTCATTTCGAAATCGTTTTCAATTCACTTCATTTCGAAATCGTTTTCAATTCACTTTGAATTCGTTTTCAATTCAATTCATTTCGAAATCGTTTTCAATTCACTTCATTTCGAAATCGTTTTCAATTCACTTTGAATTCGTTTTCAATTCAATTCATTTCGAAATCGTTTTCAATTCACTTCATTTCGAAATCGTTTTCAATTCACTTTGAATTCGTTTTCAATTCAATTCATTTCGAAACCGTTTCAATTCACTTCATTTCGAAATCGTTTTCAATTCACTTCATTTCGAAATCGTTTCAATTCACTTCATTTCGAAATCGTTTTCAATTCACTTCATTTCGAAATCGTTTTCGATTCACTTCATTTCGAAATCGTTTTCAATTCAATTCATTTCGAAATCGTTTTCAATTCAATTCATTTCGAAATCGTTTTCAATTCATTACAAAATCGTCGATTTCGAAATCACTTTTCAATATTCATTTTAAAATGAATAAAGTCGATATAAATATCGTTCACGTCAAAATGGCGTCAATCTAATCAACACGGCTTCATAAATTTCTATTTTCAAATTTTCTTTATTTTTCAAATTGGAATGAGGCCCAATCAATTACCATATAAAATTAATTATATGGATTTCCATACAACACATGTATATAATAGCATTGAAAAATAATCAACCATCAACCAAAGTGCACTACACTGTATAAGCATCAAATATAGATATTCAACGCTTATAACAGCCTGTCAATCAATCGATCGACATATTTAATCAATCAGGATGAGTGAAATTCATATTTCATCCCAACACCCGTGTGGGGTTTCAAACAATCAAACAAAGATTTTAGTTGTGCAGTTGGGCGATGTGTAAAATTTATCGTCCCAATCAATGTCATTCAAATAAGTGTACATAAACAAACCGTCTGGTTTGTAAATGAATATTTATTTATTCACATTCACGTTAAAAATTATATTTTTAACGATAAAACATTTTATTCCAACATATGAATTTCTATTCAATTCATTTATTCAATAAAAATGATATTTTTATTTTTCCTAACTTATTTTAGAAAATTTCGGCGGCATAACGGCACGATACTAGAAACGGGACGAGGCCTAGCCTTATCCCCGGTCTAGTGAAGGCCCACGCCATTCACACATCAATCAAATCACCAAACAACCAAATCTAAATCACATCATATAACTAATCTATGCAACCAAACAAACAAGTCCATGGTCTGTGGACGATTGTGTCGGGTGCCTACTAAGCACCGTCTGCATCCTAGTATATATATATAAATAGAAATGAAATTGAGAGGTGAGAAATTCTCACCGAAAGCTATCCACTCATCTTGATTCTTCTTTTATAGAAATCTTCTTCATTATCCCATCTTCGTCATCTTCGTTGCCCGTAGTCACTATATACACAAAAATCACATTTTTATATTTTGATTTCTTTAAAATAAAAATCACATTTTTATATTTTGATTTCTTTAAAATAAAAATCACATTTTTATTTATTCACTTTCAATTTAAAAGTCATATTTTTATAATCACTTCATATATTTAAAAATCGAATTTTTACTACTATGTTATATAGATAAAAATTATATTTTTATCATGCTATTTTCCATATCAAGATTTCGCCTTTCTAAAAACATAGACTTCGCCCTTTCAAATTTAAAGATTTCATCTTTATAAAAATCACATTTTTATTTTTCTACACATATAAAGATGATATTTTTAATATTCTTATCATGTAAAAATTATATTTTTAACTCTCTACCTAACCAAAAATCATATTTTTACATCTTCTACTTAATAAATATTATATTTTTAATACTTTAAAAATATAAAAATCATATTTTTAATATTTCTATATAGTAAAGGTTATGTTTTTAATACTTTAAAAAAATATAAAAATCATATTTTTACTACTTTAAAAACATAAAAGATTACATTTTTATAACTTTACCACATAAATAAAATTCAGTTTATATAATGAATAAATTTCAGTTTATATATTAAATAAAATTCAGTTTATATATTGAATAAATTTCAGTTTATATATTAAATAAAATTCAGTTTATATATTAAATAAAATTCAGTTAATAAAACAAATAAAATCAGAAAAACTTACAGGGGGGGGGGCTTCTCCGTTCGTCAGTGGCTGAGGGAGGGGGGGGGACTCGTGGCGGAGGCGCCGGAGGTGGGGGTTCAGAGGGCGGCGTCGGCGAATGGGAGGGGCGGGGGTTTTGCGGCTGTCGATTAGGGCAGGGGGGTCGGAGCTTCGAGGTGGCGGAGGAGGAGAAGGGGAGGGCGGCGAGCTGAGGGAGGGGGTCGCGGGGTCCATCGGGGAGGGGCGGCGGCGGCTTCCCTCCCCCCGTCGCTCCCTTTTTTTAATATTTTTTTCTTTTTTTTTTCCTTGGATCGAACGAATGGTAGAAGGGGGGGGGGGCAGAACGAGATAAAAGGGGGGAAAGAGTTTTATTTATTTTTTATTATTTTTATTATTTTTATTATTTTAAAAAGTTGACTTTTACAAACGAACTCGAAACGAGGCCCACCGCCTGTCGTCCATAGCGTTTTACCCCCATTCCGAACACAATGGGATATGTACCGCAAGTTGATTTGATCGTTTCGATCAGTTTCCTTTGAATTTACATTTAAATCACTATATTGAATTTTAAACGTACATTTCAAATTACCGGGGTCACATACTAACTCTAAAAATTCCAGGAAAATATTTTCTAGCTTCGTATTGACGATACGGTCCTAACAAAACTAGTTTCGTCGAATTCTGAGACTGTTAGAAAAATGGCCATTTTCCAGTCGATTAAAATCAACTGAAATGGTCAAAACACGTTTTCCTTTGCCACGCTCACATATTGATTCGAAAAATTATGAAATTTGAAACCTAGCAATAATTTAACACCACGGACCCAACAAAAGTGGTTTCGTCGAAATCCGAGGCCATTTGCAAAATGTCCATTTTTAAGGGCCTGAATTCCATAGCGACTATTCAGAATTTTCAACTGAACATATCTTTTGATTCCCGATATGAAATCTTGATTGGTCGGATTCGTTGGAAAGATATTACCAATTAGATCCTAATGTTTTTGGTTTCACTAAAATCCGGATTGTTTTGCACCCGGTACATTCAATTGAAGTTTGAAATCGAATTATCGAACTACCGCGCCATTTTCAATTCCTTTTATAATTATATATAAATATTTTATATTCTAACGACGACGTATATAAATATATACGTCGAATTCTATTCAAAATAAATTTCTCGTCGATATTATTTAAAATAATCTATTTTAAATGTTCAAAATTCACTAAAATTGCCGAAATAAAAATTTTAAACTGGCCCAGAATTTCCGGGTTATTACAATCTCCCCCACTTAAAGCTTTTCGTCCCCGAAAAGGAACAAAGTCGAAAGTGGTTTGATTAATCAACTCTACGCTCGATCTGGCTTCCATTCTCCAACTTTTCAGTTTCTGAGAATTTTCAAAATTTCAAAAATTTGGCTAACACCCTAAATTTTTGAAAAATTTCGCCATAACCTCCCCTGCACCGGGAGCATCGGGGAATTTCAAATAGCTTCCCCGGTCCTTCAGATCTCAAAAAGAAAAAGAAAAAGCCAAGCGGCTAGCCAATAGGCTCACAAAATCATCATCACCCAAACAAAACAGGAAATTATGTAGTAAACATGTACCTATTTGTCGGGCAAACAAATTTTATTCTTCGGCTCTAGCCTCCTTGCTATGACCTGTTCAATGTAAGTATATATATGCAAGCAAATGCGACCAATTTTCAATACAATTCAATATTTGATTCAATTAGGCATAATGGTTCAAAATTAGCAAACAACACAAACATCAATCAATTAGTTGATTAGAGTTTCAAATGCATAACTTTGATATATAGTCAAAAATCAGATTTTTGATGCCAAATCACAACAATAGGCCCTATCTAATTTTGGTCCTCACACCAGTCAATAGGAAATATATAGAAAGCCCACTTTCGTCACTCGAACATAAATTCTAATGATGGAGCTCCATCATCAAAATCATCTCCGGGCGATTAGAGTGTAATTCTATATCTATCCAGTATATTAAAATTTCGAATACACGCGGATCAGACGTATACGCAAAATCTATATATACTGGATTGTCCACATCAATATAAATAGATAATCAAATACGTATAATCGATTTAAATTTTCAAAACAAAATTTGTTTTCATTTTCAAAAATATACTCTTCACACTCGTTCTAGGATACTGCTGATCCCATCTCTAACGAGTCGTTCCATTGGATATTACTAATCCAATATCTGATGAATTCTTTCGTACGGTTCTAATGTGTCTTGTTCTCGAGCTCTGTAAACCAAAGCTCTGATACCACATGTAAAAACCCGTAACTTCCCCGTAAAGGAAAGTGTCGGATAGTTCGAGAACAAGCCACAACAGAACGCATATAAAAGAACATTTCATTGTATATCACAACAATGCATCAGATTACAAGAATATACAGAGTAAAAATGAATATTACACAGAAATATCAGAGATTTAAATTACATTTAAATACATAGCAGCGGAAAATAATACAATACACAACTAGAAGAGATATACAGATACAAAGCTTTCCGGATATCGTTCCAGCTGTAAACCAGGATCCTGTGAATATAAATCTGCAAAACCAAAACTACTAGCTGCCCGTGTCAAAATAGGGGCACCCAGAGTTTAGGTTAAAACAATAAACTCCAGGTCAGTCATGGGACTGGTGTGAGAACTAAAACAGTTAATCTTTGTTTTAAATCATTAGGTAAATCAAGGGACCACGCCGTATAACACGGAACGGGTTTCCTCCCAAGAATACCAGTGCATAAAACAAACAGTGCAATGCTAAATAAAGAAAAATGAAGCTGTTATAAGACCCAGGTCCTATCACACAATGCAACGCAAGCCGGGGGATAGGGTTTTCCCTTATAACAGCCATAGAATGCTTGATACGTTTGAAATAAATCATTTGATACTATAATAAGTGCATAGTGTATAAAACAACTTCAAATCATAAGTATCAATCATAGGCGGCATGAATGCCCCATCCCACTATGTCGCCATACTAGGCTCTACAAATAAAACCGCAAATGTCACGTATTTGGAAATTGGATTTCCGTCTATGAACCGAGGCAAAAGATAGTCCTCACCGACTTCGAGACTGTCTAGCCCGAGCCTCAGGGTCAGAGCGCATCGACCCTTGGATCCTCAGGGCCGGTCCACCGATGTGGATTAAACTTAAACCCTGAACATGCGTTTCCCCACCCTATGGGGTGTAAGTCTGGTCCGTCTGTCGACCAGAATGCATCGGCCGAAACCGATATAACCGAGGCGCCTCGCAACAGCAACAACCACATAAGTCAAACTCGTCAGGGCGTGTAAAACCACTGACGCCACTTCTAGCAAGAAAGAAACGCATGCCCTCCCTGACGTCCTCTCCCGTTTTTGGTTCACAACCGGGGTGCGAGGCTCGCGAATTCACGTTACACAAAGCTGTGCCACACAGGCTGTGCTTTGATCACCACCACAAGACTTTGCTTTTCAACAGAAGCCTCGATCAATTGCCACTTAGGCATGCCACACAGGCAATTCACTCCATGCGTTTGATCTCCATCAATATATACCCCCTGAGCTCGTACGTCTCAGAGAAGGGCGTTAAGCAAGAGAATAAATTCTCCGCCGCCAAACAGATATATATTTAATAGAGATCAATCACATGGACTTAAATCCAATGTCAGACACAAAGTCCATTTACAAGTCCGTTCTGGGTCTGAACGAAACCGGAGGCACCTAGTACCTCGCATATCCATCGATCTCCAGGTACGTCTGGACGATCACTAACTGTTTCCATCTTCTTGGGTGTACAGCCCAATCAAGATCATCAGTAAGCACCCAAACGACGTGAAGACTTCTGGTCTTCGACCACCGTCTTCATCTTCGACACCACGTCGAATCAGTTATTCAGAATGGGATAAACCCGGTCTTTCTGAATAACTCGCGTATATATTATAAAAGTGTTACACAAACACAACATACGCCTCATTCCAATTCAGAATATTCCTTTATTCAAATATTCCTATACTTTGGGAAAAGTTCCCATTAATTTTATCCAAGATAAATTCTTTAAATTTATTCTTTAATCACCTTTGAATATCAATTCAAACTAGTCGGGATTAGCGAACCACACCGAAGTAATCATTTATTTTATTTCCCAATCCCAACCTATTCATCCCATGAAGTAAAACTGGTAGTACTTCATATCTAACACCACAGTGTTATCGGTAACTCAATTACCATTTCACGTTCAAATCTAATTAAAGATTTAACTATCGCTTGGAGTAAAACTGGTGATACTCCATTCTCGATCTTTTCAATCTAATTAAAGATTCATTAAAACTCCACTTAGTTTTAATCTTTAACTGGGTTAAAGAATCAGTGTCATTTAAAACACGGTTCACGATAAACCCAAAAACACATTCCATTAATTATCGGGTTAAAGAACAAGTGTTATTTAAAACACTGTTCACGATAAACCCAAAAATCAATACCAATTCAATTCTAATTAAATATCGTTTAATTGGTACACTTCATTAAATCTAAATAAAAAGATTTAATCTTTTCACAACTAGGTTCAAGAACAGTGTTAGTGAAGACACCATTCGCGACAAACCCAAATCACATTTGATATTCAATACAAGGCTCTGAATAGAAAATATATCGGCTTATATTCAATATCAAATTCTACGACTAACAAATGTCGTACTGGAAATAACGATATAAATATATATCTTTCAAATTTCCATAACAACATCTGCATAATCACGAATTCCAACATCGAAATATTCCGAAGACAATTTCGATTCAAATCCACTCCAATGCAATCATTGGAAATTTTGGTTATTTTCAAAACCCTTTTCAAATTCAATTTATTTATTTAAAAATAAATAGAATTATAATTCTAGTTCAAAACTAGTTCATTTCGATAAAAATCTATTTTTATCCTTTCAAATATGGAGTTTTTCATCCCAATCCTTCACAAATCATTTCTTATGATTTCACACAAATTATTACTATTTTTAATAATTTTATCAAGGCCCGTACAGTCGATTTCCATCAACGGTCATCGAACTGCACTTACAGCGACCTTTTTCAAATTTGATTTGGACATAATTCCAAATCCAACCGTTAGATTTCTAATTTCTAACATTCGTTAGAAAGCTCTTTTCGATACGAACCCAACGGTTCCGGTTTTAGGAGAATCCGACGGTCGGATCTCCCGTAATGTCCGTTTGAAATAAATGGTCGAAATTCACGAACTGCCGCGGCGCGGCGCGTTCTATTCAGGCCATTATATTATATATATAATATATATAATATATACTTCGTCGATTTCTATTTGAAACGAATTATATAAATAGTTTTGAATCCGTTTCAAAAACATTTTCAACTTCCTTTTCAATTCAAATCACAATTGAATTCTTCTTTATAGATTCGTTTTAAAATTCATTTCTATTCAATTCAAATTTCAATTCAATTTGAATTCGTTTTCAATTCAATTCATTTCGAAATCGTTTTCGATTCACTTCATTTCGAAATCGTTTTCAATTCACTTTGAAATCGTTTTCAATTCACTTTGAATTCGTTTTCAATTCAATTCATTTCGAAATCGTTTTCAATTCACTTCATTTCGAAATCGTTTTCAATTCACTTTGAATTCGTTTTCAATTCAATTCATTTCGAAATCGTTTTCAATTCACTTCATTTCGAAATCGTTTTCAATTCACTTTGAATTCGTTTTCAATTCAATTCATTTCGAAATCGTTTTCAATTCACTTCATTTCGAAATCGTTTTCAATTCACTTTGAATTCGTTTTCAATTCAATTCATTTCGAAATCGTTTTCAATTCACTTCATTTCGAAATCGTTTTCAATTCACTTTGAATTCGTTTTCAATTCAATTCATTTCGAAACCGTTTCAATTCACTTCATTTCGAAATCGTTTTCAATTCACTTCATTTCGAAATCGTTTCAATTCACTTCATTTCGAAATCGTTTTCAATTCACTTCATTTCGAAATCGTTTTCGATTCACTTCATTTCGAAATCGTTTTCAATTCAATTCATTTCGAAATCGTTTTCAATTCAATTCATTTCGAAATCGTTTTCAATTCATTTCGAAATCGTCGATTTCGAAATCACTTTTCAATATTCATTTTAAAATGAATAAAGTCGATATAAATATCGTTCACGTCAAAATGGCGTCAATCTAATCAACACGGCTTCATAAATTTCTATTTTCAAATTTTCTTTATTTTTCAAATTGGAATGAGGCCCAATCAATTACCATATAAAATTAATTATATGGATTTCCATACAACACATGTATATAATAGCATTGAAAAATAATCAACCATCAACCAAAGTGCACTACACTGTATAAGCATCAAATATAGATATTCAACGCTTATAACAGCCTGTCAATCAATCGATCGACATATTTAATCAATCAGGATGAGTGAAATTCATATTTCATCCCAACACCCGTGTGGGGTTTCAAACAATCAAACAAAGATTTTAGTTGTGCAGTTGGGCGATGTGTAAAATTTATCGTCCCAATCAATGTCATTCAAATAAGTGTACATAAACAAACCGTCTGGTTTGTAAATGAATATTTATTTATTCACATTCACGTTAAAAATTATATTTTTAACGATAAAACATTTTATTCCAACATATGAATTTCTATTCAATTCATTTATTCAATAAAAATGATATTTTTATTTTTCCTAACTTATTTTAGAAAATTTCGGCGGCATAACGGCACGATACTAGAAACGGGACGAGGCCTAGCCTTATCCCCGGTCTAGTGAAGGCCCATGCCATTCACACATCAATCAAATCACCAAACAACCAAATCTAAATCACATCATATAACTAATCTATGCAACCAAACAAACAAGTCCATGGTCTGTGGACGATTGTGTCGGGTGCTACTAAGCACCGTCTGCATCCTAGTATATATATATAAATAGAAATGAAATTGAGAGGTGAGAAATTCTCACCGAAAGCTATCCACTCATCTTGATTCTTCTTTTATAGAAATCTTCTTCATTATCCCATCTTCGTCATCTTCGTTGCCCGTAGTCACTATATACACAAAAATCACATTTTTATATTTTGATTTCTTTAAAATAAAAATCACATTTTTATATTTTGATTTCTTTAAAATAAAAACCACATTTTTATTTATTCACTTTCAATTTAAAAGTCATATTTTTATAATCACTTCATATATTTAAAAATCGAATTTTTACTACTATGTTATATAGATAAAAATTATATTTTTATCATGCTATTTTCCATATCAAGATTTCGCCTTTCTAAAAACATAGACTTCGCCCTTTCAAATTTAAAGATTTCATCTTTATAAAAATCACATTTTTATTTTTCTACACATATAAAGATGATATTTTTAATATTCTTATCATGTAAAAATTATATTTTTAACTCTCTACCTAACCAAAAATCATATTTTTACATCTTCTACTTAATAAAGATTATATTTTTAATACTTTAAAAATATAAAAATCATATTTTTAATATTTCTATATAGTAAAGGTTATGTTTTTAATACTTTAAAAAAATATAAAAATCATATTTTTACTACTTTAAAAACATAAAAGATTACATTTTTATAACTTTACCACATAAATAAAATTCAGTTTATATAATGAATAAATTTCAGTTTATATATTAAATAAAATTCAGTTTATATATTGAATAAATTTCAGTTTATATATTAAATAAAATTCAGTTTATATATTAAATAAAATTCAGTTAATAAAATAAATAAAATCAGAAAAACTTACAGGGGGGGCTTCTCCGTTCGTCAGTGGCTGAGGGAGGGGGGGGACTCGTGGCGGAGGCGCCGGAGGTGGGGGTTCAGAGGGCGGCGTCGGCGAATGGGAGGGGCGGGGGTTTTGCGGCTGTCGATTAGGGCAGGGGGGGTCGGAGCTTCGAGGTGGCGGAGGAGGAGAAGGGGAGGGCGGCGAGCTGAGGTAGGGGGTCGCGGGGTCCATCGGGGAGGGGCGGCGGCGGCTTCCCTCCCCCCGTCCCTCCCGTTTTTTTTATATTTTTTTTCTTTTTTTTTCCTTGGATCGAACGAATGGTAGAAGGGGGGGGGCCAGAACGAGATAAAAGGGGGGAAAGAGTTTTATTTATTTTTTTATTATTTTTATTATTTTTATTATTTTAAAAAGTTGACTTTTACAAACGAACTCGAAACGAGGCCCACCGCCTGTCGTCCATAGCGTTTTACCCTCATTCCGAACACAATGGGATATGTACCGCAAGTTGATTTGATCGTTTCGATCAGTTTCCTTTGAATTTACATTTAAATCACTATATTGAATTTTAAACGTACATTTCAAATTACCGAGGTCACATACTAACTCTAAAAATTCCAGGAAAATATTTTCTAGCTTCGTATTGACGATACGGTCCTAACAAAACTAGTTTCGTCGAATTCTGAGACTGTTAGAAAAATGGCCATTTTCCAGTCGATTAAAATCAACTTAAATGGTCAAAACACGTTTTTCTTTGCCACGCTCACATATTGATTCGAAAAATTATGAAATTTGAAACCTAGCAATAATTTAACACCACGGACCCAACAAAAGTGGTTTCGTCGAAATCCGAGGCCATTTGCAAAATGTCCATTTTTAAGGGCCTGAATTCCATAGCGACTATTCAGAATTTTCAACTGAACATATCTTTTGATTCCCGATATGAAATCTTGATTGGTCGGATTCGTTGGAAAGATATTACCAATTAGATCCTAATGTTTTTGGTTTCACTAAAATCCGGATTGTTTTGCACCCGGTACATTCAATTGAAGTTTGAAATCGAATTATCGAACTACCGCGCCATTTTCAATTCCTTTTATAATTATATATAAATATTTTATATTCTAACGACGACGTATATAAATATATACGTCGAATTCTATTCAAAATAAATTTCTCGTCGATATTATTTAAAATAATCTATTTTAAATGTTCAAAATTCACTAAAATTGCCGAAATAAAAATTTTAAACTGGCCCAGAATTTCCGGGTTATTACACCGGCCGTCACAGGTTGCTATCATAAGGATTGATACACCTTATTGTGGGACCAGCACAGGATATGTACACGCAAGAGAGGGCCGATTGAAACAGACACATGGAACATTAATACAAGTAGGGAGCCGATCGATAGGGTAGTAAGGGTACATCTAACGTCTTTGTGGCAATTAGGCTGATTGAGGTAAGATCCTCCTACTAGATGTACACCTGAAAGCTACCACAATTGCGGGGATTGGGATCACGTTGTAATATTATCATTTTATACAGATTACCTTTTGGGACACTAGTTAGGCAGTGCAGAGATATAGAAATCAGGATAACAGGGTAGTAGCGAAGCAGAGAAAGAGTAGAAGTGCATTTAGTTTACCTTGCCTTATCTTGTCTTAAGTTATCTTGTTTTATGGTATTGTCCTATTTTCAGTTTTTTCATGTCATGATCCTTTATCTTGTTTACTTGCTGAAAAATCACTGGACTTACCAGACTTATGTCTGACCTGTTTTCTTTCGTCTTCTTTTCTTCCGTTCCCCCCCCCCCCCTCAGGTAGTTAGGGAGGGAATAGCTCAGCTTAGTTTGGACCGTTTCTCTTTCCAAGCTCGGAGATTCTGTGATGTACGGCTTGGAACCTCTTATCTTTGGCTATGGCTGTGATTGCACTTTAATTTGGGGACTTATGCTACTTTTCTATGTTTTATGCTTGGAAGTTTTTGAATCAAAACAAAAGTTTTATGTAATACTTTTAAGTATGATTGAGTCAATTGTTGTAGAAGCTTGACTGAACTACGTTGCTTATAAAATGACTTTATTTTCCACTGCTTTATTTGTCTATCTTGTAATTTATCTGCATCTCTTACCTATAATGCTTCACAGAAGTTAATGCACTACCTTTGTGAGTGACATTAATGAACGTGGGGTGTTACATATGGGGACCCGAGTTTGCAAGGGAAAAACAAGCTACGAGTCAGTCATGGGACTGGTAAGAGAAACTTTACAATTATAATTAACTTATATTAAATAAGGTATATCACGGGACCACGCCGTATGACGCGGAACGGGTTTCTCCACTAGATTTCCAGTGCATAAACAACAACAGATAATAGACATATGGATCTACAATGCATCAAACAACATGCAATCCTCAATCTACCCATTTAGGCTTAATCCCCAAACTTAGACTTCAAAATCCAATTCACTTTACAGAAATTATCCTTTGGACTTTATTCCCGAATTCTTGTTTCAAATCATTTGAAATACATATCTAGCTTTTATATCAAAGTAGATTTCGCTTCGGGATCTCAAAACAAAACCTTTGGAAATATGAATTCCACAACATTACAATGCATACAAAAATATATGCAACCAAATATCGAGATGTATTCAGCCCTCATACAAGGCAAAGGGTACGCACCTTACCAGCTCGATATATATATATATATATATATATGTATATATATATATATGTATGTATATATATATATATTTATATATATATGCACCTCACACTAAGGAGTAGGCTACACTGACGATGCACCATCCCACACCCTCAGGAAAGACTTACACCGCCCTTTCACCCATACTTTTAATCGTTCGGGTTTCCCGAATATTTAGCCACATACTAAATCATTTCATATCCCGAGGTAGGAAAAATCATTTCACAACATAATAATCACAAGTACTTTCAATATATAGTACTTCACATTTGCAATTCACACATATGATTAGTCACCATTAATTACATAACCTTTGAGCTCGTTCGTCTCAAAAAAGGGTGTTAAGCAAGAGAATAAATTCTCTGCCACCAAACAAATATATCATCAATAGCAACTAATCGGTTATGTAATGAACTACAATGTCAAACACATAATACATTTCTAAATCATTTTGACAACATCGGGTTTAGGCCTCGAAATCTTTTCTATTTTATAAAACATTTTTATAAAACATTCCCTGTCCAAAATCGGGAATATATTTCTTTTCACTTAAGAAAATATCATTTCAAAATCATTCATTAAATTTGAAATGAGCTCAGCAACATCGCTAAACATCTCATAGTCAAATCATGAAGTGTTTCACAAGATGTTGGCATATAAATATTTCTACCCAACCCAATGCTAAATGTAAAAGCATATCTTGCTCATAAACTGGTCGAGCACAATCCAAATAATCAATCAATCATAATCAATATCAAAAAACCAAGTGTATTTGGTTTATATCACTTCTCATGTTTTGGTAAATTTAATTACCATCTATTCATTCCAAATATACTTAAAGATTTATTAAAACTCTACTTAGTTTTAATCTCTGAAATTCATTACTTAATGATTATTCAACTTTTAGGAAAATTAATCCTGACTTTGATTCGGTTAAAGAACAAATGTTATTTAAAACATTTTTCACGATAAACCCCAAAATCATCTTCCATTTAATATGGAATCTTCACAGAAATTTGAACAATTCATAATCGATATAAATTTCCGTATCCAACTAACACTATATGTGGAATAACTGCAAGGCCTTTTAGATTCCATAAATAGTAACGGGTTTCATTCACAGAAGCTCATCTCGATTATTATTAAATCGAATTCCATTCAATTCCAATTTAGTTTATTAAATTGAAAATATTTGTTAATTGCTGAAATCTGTGAATTAGTGAAACTGACAAGTCACAAACAAAGTCGAAATAAGCCGAAACTCAGTCGGGAAAGAGCCTGGATGGACCTAAACTATTGACCACGGTCTCCGCCAGTCAACAACGGTTTTTAGCCAACAGACCCTGTCACCCCCCAAGACATACGTCTATTGTCAGGAAAACTGTTTTCCTAAGAGTTTGGACAGACGTCTGACCATTTTTGGTTAGATATCTGACCATTTTTGTTCTGACGCCTGACCTGATGCAATTATTATTTTTTGCTTAGACTTTGACAGACATCTATCCCACTCCCAGACAGACGTCTGAGCTGAAGTATGGCCATTTTTGCTTAGGGAATGAGGTGCAAATGGTTCTCGGACGAGCTCGAACCAGTGGTGACGGCTTATAGAATTTTCTAAATGAAAATGAAGCCTACTTAGCTTGCCAAAAACACTCAAGAGCACATACACACACATGCACACATTTATATAAGAGATTCACGATGATTTTGATCATATGTTCAAAGGTGAACTAAATTCCAAACCAAAGCTATCAAATGCGATTCAAGATGGAACACAATGGTTTGGCAATGCTAAAGGGAAGCTACAAGAGCATGGGTGCACACAATAACTTCACCTATAGCATATACAACTAGAATATCGAGTATACTAAGATTTCCAATACTAGAAAAGCAAGGAAATCGACAACCCAAGCAATTAACTCAATGCATACACAACATATACTCGATTCAAACGTACCATAGGCACACTATACAAGCATAACGCTTGAGGAATTATTATGAATTTGTAAATAACTCACCTATAGCGAAAAAGTCATATTTTTATTGCACTACTTAGCGTTTAACATCATGTTAAAATTATATGATCAATCAATAAACATTTCACCAACCCAAATTTAATCAACTACAAAATAGTTAATTTACATTAGCACTTTCGGTTTCAATTTCTCATATTAAACAACAATGGTTGAAGTTCTCACCTATAAAGGATAAAAATAATATTTTTAACATGCTAATCATGATTTAACATCATATTATACTTGTATGATCAATCAATAACATCAATCCAAACTATTTGCTAACTATAATCAACTAGCTAGACCTTTCATAGTTCCGGTTTCTCACCTTTGCTTGCTAGAAGAAAGAAATCAATCCTATGACAAGCTAGAACAACCTCTCTTCCAATATTGCATGTGAATCTCCAATTTAAGAACATATGATTCAATTTCCTAAGAATTAGGTCATATGAAATCAAAGAAATCAAAGAGGAAACAAAATGGAGAAGATGAAGAGGAGCTTGCTTACCCTTCTTCTTGGATTTGCATTTGATTTCAACAAGATTGAAGCTTGAAATCAAGAACCCTAGCTTAGGAATTTTAATTTCCCATTCCTTTCCCCATTTTCTAATTTCATTGAAGTGTTAGAGTGGATGGGAGAAAAGGGGGCTGATTTGGCACTTAAAGGAAGTGGGCTAAGTTGGCTAACCAAGCCCTAACCAAGGTGCCAAAATTCCAAAGCTCAGAATATATCAAAGTTTATACTTTTCGAACTCCTAAACAAAATTTTGGACTCATTGGCAGTGGTTTCGAGTCCAAATTTGTCCATATGTAAAAAGTGATATTTTGGTCCTACATCCAATGAAAAAGACTAAATTTCTCTAACTCCAAAGGTATCGATGCTTATAGTTTTCAAACACGCAAACGGCATTTTGAACTCAATGGAAGTGGTTTCAAGTTCAAATTCATCCGTATGCAAAATGTGAATTTTGGGACACATACGATGATTTAAAAATAGAACTTTTAAATCCTAATGTATTTTCCCATAAAATTATATTAAAAATAAAATTTAAATTTGTTCCAAAATCTCAGGGATGTGACATCAACCCATCCCAGATCTTGGCGGGTGTTGAGTGATGAACCCGGACTGTTCTGTGGCATTATCCGCGGCTGGCTCAGAAATTTGTGTAGGATCTAGAACCTAAAATTTAAAGGCTGAGTTTGACTCTGTGAATCTACAAACTGGTGGCTTCTCCCATTTCCAGTTCACACATATTCTTCATATCTTCTTCTACCTCTATGAAATTATTCTGAAAAATATAAACATATAATGGGGAAATGCTGATAAGGATTAGATTAAACAAATACAACATCAGTACTTGCATACATAAAAGATTAAAGTGGACATTTTCTTTAGTGGTATATTCATATACTTCACCAAGTTCCACCGTGAGTTCAATGTGATTTTTGGATTTGACAATTGAAAGAGGTTTTGGACAGTAAATAAGATTGGATCTGATATAAATAGTGCCTAAAATAATCACTATATATGTTCGTACATGTTTATCTATTTAGATCCACAAGTTATATTATGAACTTTAATATTCCTTATCCTTATTTTGCCTTTTTTTTTATTTACAGCCTTTTCTATATGCCTTTATCAGTCTGACATCTTTTCTCCTTTTTTCCTTTTTATTTTACGCGGAACCTAGGCTACTCAAGCCTTGGCTATTACATTAAATGTATATAAAGGACATAAATGGGAATAATTAGATAATGACACATAAATGGGAAAAAAATTAGGCATATTATATATTAGAACCCTTGACTATAAGAAGTGGGATAATTACATGTTATTCTTTTAAAGTTGGGTTAATTACATGAACTTACGACATGACACTTAGTTGAACTAGACTTAATGTGATATTAAGTATGACATGTAAAGAATGAGTAGTACCAGATGTGAAAACCAAGTAAATTATTGTAAGTCTAGTTATACATCTGGGTAGGTATTTGTTAGGGAAAAAGGGTTATACACTAATAACATTTAGATAAATGTAATGTTACAATCGGGATTATTATTGGACTTAAACCTGCTAAGTTACACTTGTTAAATAATAAGCTAAAGAGGTCCCAAGTCTAGTTGTTGTATCGGGTTGTTGGGACTCTTAAATCCTATGTACATGGGGACACAAGCCTAGGGGTTAGCTTGTGTCAAGTTGTGTGGAACCCATATTAGTCAGTACCCATGTTGATATCACGGTATGAACCCTGCACTAGGTAGGGGTAAGGGCACGCTTTACTGAACTTGATTATAAGAGGTTCAAGGTTTAGGAGGTGTACGGGGCGCGTTTTGGCGGAGTCATGAGCGTGCATGAGTCCAACTACGGGATACTAATCCACAAGTAACACCTACGGATATGGTTGTGTTCTATAAGTTGCTGGTTTAGGGACCGATACACCCTATTGTCGGGGCTGACATAGAATATTCGGGTATTAGGGAGCCTATCACATGGGTAGTAATTAGGGTAACACCTAATCATGTTAATACTAGTAAAGTTGGTGCAGTTAGTTTGATTCTTGGGATATGAATGGGAAACTTAATCTATCCTTATCTTGTTTGACATCTCGTTTACCTCTTGTATATATACATGTTTTACTATACTATCCCTTCAAAATTATTGATCTGTCTTGACACCTTTTCATATACATATGCTAGAAATTGCTAGAACTCGTCAGACTTTATGTCTTACCCTTTTTGTTTTCCTTCTCTCCCTTCCCTTTTCCCCCTCAGGTTCTTAGAGTGGGAGTGGTCAATAGTTGAGATTGTTATCCTGCTTGGACTTGGATAGCTCTTCTTTCGCAAGTATATTTCTTGAGTTATTCATGCTTATTGTAAAAACACTTGAGGGATATTTTTATGGTATTTGTACTCTGATTATGAAACATATTGCTTTTGATATTTGAGAAATATGATGATGTAACTTTGGGTTAAAATATTGTTTTTCTGATTAATAAAAAGTTCTATGTTTTTCCTCTGCATTATTTATATTTGTCTTGTACATTTAGTTACCGTTTACCTATTGCGCTTCAAAAAACTTAATGCATTCTCATAAGAGTGACATTAACGGATGGGGGGTGTCACACCTATATATGCCTATGTGATTTGATTCTATTCACCTTTCATTATTTTCCCTTTTTATTTACGCTAAGCCTAAGCTATATCCGATTAGAGTGTGTGTATAATTGGGGTAATAATGAATGACATAAAAAGAAGTGTTTAGGCATGTTCTTAAATTGGGGACTATTTAACTATAATTTGGGAAAGAGATAATATG
The DNA here is from genome assembly GCA_030737875.1 of Allium sativum. Classification (NCBI taxonomy): domain Eukaryota; kingdom Viridiplantae; phylum Streptophyta; class Magnoliopsida; order Asparagales; family Amaryllidaceae; genus Allium; species Allium sativum. Next base: position 575,390,861 of record CM060921.1, on the reverse strand, counting down.
CGCATGTTTAGACTTGTAGTAAATTGATAAAAAGGGGTAATGTGCATATACTTGTTGTAAATTAATAAAAATGGATAATACGCATAAACCTGTACATGTTATAATTTGGGAACGTAGTTTGATGAATAGTATGCATATGTATTGGACATGTTAGATTTTACTGAATACAGACATTAATTAAATGACATGCTAAAATATTGTAAGTACCAGATGTTCGTTGATTAACTGAAACACTATAGAAATTGTATACATCTGGGCAGGTGTTTTAAGGAAGGGTTGTACACATATAATGGAATATAGTATTACAACCAAGCTTAGTAGTAATCCTAAACCTGCCAGGTTAAACATGAGTATTAATAAGCTAAGAAGTCCCTCATTTTGCTGTTGTATCGGGTTTTGGGGACTCTTAAATCCAAGTTTTGGAGGCACAAGCTTAGTGGGTTTGGCTTGTGTCAATATGCTGTTTGGAACCCATATCAGTTAGTATCCCTATTGGTATTTTATTAGAGGGGGCCTCGCACTAGGTTGCCAAGGCATGCTTTACTGAATTGGATAGTAAGAGGTTCATATGGGGAATGTGGGTACAGGGGCGTTCCGGTGGAGTCATGAGCATGCATAAGTCCGATTAGGGAAACTAAGTCGTTGTAACACTAGTAAATAGGTATGTGTTATATATTTGCAGGTTCAGGAGTGATACACCCTACTGCTGGGGCTGACATACGGTATTTACATAGTAGGGAGCCGGTCACATAGGTAGTTATTATGGTACACCTAATCCTCCTGTTATGTAATTAGGGTATGCCTAATCCTATTGTTAATCCTAATGTTAATTCTGCTATTAATTTTACTGTTAATTATGCTGTTTATTATGTTGTTATGTAATTAGGTCAAACACCTAATCCTGTTATACTAGTATTGGTGCATACATAACTGTTTTAGGATATAAATGTGAAACATTACTCGATCATAGTTTATTCCTATTATTCTTGTCTATCCTGCTAGTTTAGTTTTACCTTATACGACACTATACCTTTCTCATCCAGTCTTATTTACATGTCTTAGAATTTCAATTTTATACATATTTGAAAATCACTATAACTCGCCAGACTTTATGTCTGACCCCTTTATTTTCGCTTCTTTCTTCCTTTCTCCCCAGGTCCTCAGAGTGGAAGCACTCAATAGTGACTAGGACTTTCTCTTATAGCTCGGACTTGGATTACCTGAGATGTACCGTTTTCAACTTGCTCTCTATTCTACTATGTCTTATGGTGAGGGATATGATTTTATATACTCTGATGTTTTGTGTTATGAGATAGATTTGATGTAATTGGTTTTGATGTAACGTGTTTGAGACTATGTTTTATTTTGAATAATGAAGTTGAAATTTTTCGCTGCTTATTTTATATCTGCCTTGTGAATTTCTATACTGTTTACTTGTGAACAATCCTATTATTGTTTCTTCTGATGATGCAAACACGTATGTGAGCAATAATGAGAATCTTTTTGTAAACTACGATCATGGAACTCAAGTTGAGGTTGTTGTTAGGGGTAATATCGTGGGTATTGGTAATGCACTGGTCAATGTTAAAGGTGGTATTAGTCTGGATGATCTCGAGGTTGATATTAGCGACAGTAATATGCAACCTGGAGGTGATAACGAGCAAGTGCATGTCATCAGTTCTAATGGCTTAAACCTAGAGGGTGAAAATGCTCTGGATCTGATGGTATTTGGCTATTGCTCTAGAACCAGGAGAAAGGGCAAGATACCATCAGAGCCAATGCATCTCATCCGCTCGAAGGTAGCGATTTTCCCCACCTTTCTTAATTCATTAACTAGTGACCAAATGCATGACATTGCTTATAGATCTGGCTTTATGTTAAATGATGTTGTTATTAATGATTTTAAAAACAAAGAGTTAGAGGGGTCTGATGAATCATCATGATAATTATTACTTGGAATGTTAGAGGACTAGGTACTTATGATTAATGTCATAGGGTCAAAAATTATCTTAAGTCTATCAAGCCTGACATTATGTTGTTGCAAGAAACTAAACTTGAAAATCCTATAGCTAATGTTTTTAGATGTTTGTGGTGGGGTGTCATTGATGAGTGGTATTTTATCCCAGTAGTGGGTAGTGCGGGAGGTATATTCACTGGTTGGAATATTAGTTGTTGGCTTTTAAAGAAAGAGATTAAGCAAAGTCACTGTCTTCATGTAGTGCTAGAATGTAGATTGTAGAATGTCTAATAGGTTGTATTTCTTCTCCAATGTCTATGGACCAAACACTAGAAGTGAGAGGAAGACCCTTTGGAAGGAAGCAATTGAGTTTCATAACCTTATATATGGTCCCTGGTCATAGGTGAAGACTTTAATGTTACTAGATTTGACTTTGAGAGGAGTAACAAGAGAACCAATTATGTAGGAGACATGGATGGCTTTAGTGAGTTTATGCGCGATTGTAAATTAATTGTTTTACCACTTTCGAATAGGAGATATACTTGGAGTGATGGTAGAACCCCTACTGTGGTTAAACTCGATAGATTTTTTATCAATTCTAATTTTGAGGATGTCCACCGCCTTACTTTTCAAAAATGGTTATCTTGAATTATATCAGATCACTGTCCTATTGTTTTAGACACGAGTGAGATGTTAAGAAGAAAGTCCTTTTTTAGATTTGAGAACATATGGTGCCTTGAAGGAAATTTTGATGCATGCTTTTAAAAAAAATGGTCTGATTTTGGGGATAGAGGGGATGGAGCAAGCAATATTTGTAGGAAGTTTAAGTTGCTGAGAAAGTTTTTATCAAAGTAGAATAGAGAAGTGTTTGGTAATATTAGAATCAAAAAAGAAAAAATTGAAAAAGAGACATTAGAGCTTAACATTCTAGAGAAGACGAGATGTTTAGATGAAGTAGAAAAGCCGTTGTTGAGAAGCAATGAGAAGGAGCTAATTAAAGTGATTGATCAGGAAGAGATTTTTGGAGGCAAAGATCAAGATCCCAATGGCTAAAATAGGGAATAGCAATGCCAGTTACTTTCATAAGGTTGCCAATGGTAGAAATATAACTAACATGATCAGTAGTATTTAGAAAGATGGAGAGGAGATCTGTGATCAGTAGAGGCTTAGTGATACCTTCGCTAATTTTTATAGAAGTATTTTTAGGGAGTGTAATTGATCATCGTATTTCGGTGGACTGGAAGTTGTTATATCCCTTTGAATCTAATTTAGATGATATTGATAAAGAGTTTTCTGAAGTGGAGATTGTGTCTGCACTTAATGAGATGCCTAGTGATAAGGCACCTGGCACGGATGGTTTTCCCAAAAAAATTCTTAAGAAATATTAGAGATCTGTGAAGAAAGACATTTTGCGACTATTTAAGGAATTTTTTAATGGGTCTTTGAGATTGGATACTTTGAGTTATGCCAATGTGGTGTTGACTCTGAAGAAAGAAGGGAATGTTTCTACAGCTGATTTTAGACCAATTAGCCTTCTAAATAGCACTTTTAAACTCATCACTAAAGTTTTAGCTAACAGACTAAAGTTGAAGATGGACAACTTAGTAGATAAATCCCAAACTACTTTCATTAAAGGAAGATTTTTTTTTTAGATGGTGATGTGTTGGTTTAGGAAATCATATCTCATTGTGATCGTTTGGATGTCCCATGTGCAATAACCAAGCTGGACTTTGCCAGCCTTTGATACTGTTAATTGGCGATTCATGATTGATGTTCTCAAAACGAGGGGGTTTCCTTGTAGATGTATCAATTGGATGGCTTAGATTTTGTCATCTACCAGATCGAACATTATTGCCAATGGTGTTGCTGGTAGCGCTATCTTCTCCAAAAGAGGTTTGAGACAGGGAGATCCTTTATCTGCTCTGCTGTTTGACTTAGCGGCTGGTGTTTTCTCTCAAATCCTCAAGGTGAGTTGTGGGAATGGTATCATCAAGTGCTTTGGTAGTGAACATATTGTTGGGGGGTGTCAATTCTTTACACTATGCTGATGATACTATTATTTTCAGTAGCCCTGAAAGTAAATATATTGCTGCTCTTTAGTTTTTATTTATATGCTTTTAAGAGTTTGTCAGGTTTAAAAATTAACTTTCACAAGAGCAGTTTGTACATTTTAGGGTGTAGTGCTGATTTGAACAGGAAATGTGCTGAGATTCTTAACTACAAGGCTGACAAGTTCTCTTTGAACTACTTGGGCATGTATATTCGACCCAAGAAGTTGATGAAGCAAGATTGGCAACCCTTTATTGACAAAGTTGATACTAGACTCACTAGATGGAAATGAAATTCTCTTTCAAGGGCTGGAAGATTGGTGTTGTTAAACTCAGTTGTAAAACCCCGTATTTCCTATGGATAAAGTAATGAATTAAAGAATACTTAATTTTAAAAGTAGGAATTAAGAGAAATGGGTTGCATTCCTCTCAGAATTCTGCTTGCGGTAAAGTCCGAGTTTGCGTAAATCGGACACCGTATGAAGAAGTTATAAGCCTTAGAAATTTGTATACGCCCAAGGAAGTATATATACATATAAAATAATTCCAGAAGTCAAAACAGGGTTTAAATTTCGAATTTGGGTCAAAGTAGGCTGAGCGGGAAATTTCCCGCTCAGAGGTGTCGACCCCCCCAGGGGGAGTCGACAAAGGTGTCGACCCCCCCTATAGGGGTATCGACATAGGTGTCGACCCCCTATAGAGGATTCGACCCTTTTTGGCCCAGATTTGGCTGATGACGTGTTTCGCTACGTGTCGCTTTCTGATTCGTTGTGTGATGTGGTGTTCTGCTCTGGACGATTCTGATGACTTCTAGACTGATATGAAGGCTCTAAGTCTCCCTATACACCTATAAAAAGACTCCTAAACCTTTTTTTTTCTCCACACAAATTCATAGGCGTTTATATGCTGCTAAAACCTGAAGTGCCTAGCCTCTACCTTAATCAATCAAATTAGAGTTTTCAAGTTAACAATCAAAGTCTACATCAAAGGAATAGTTAATCAAATTCAGAAATTTGATCCCCGAATTCAAGACCGTTTTGTAATTTGTGAGTTCAGGTTACTTTCAGAAATAAAATTTAATTGTGATTTTGACATTGCAATAAATCTGAATCTAAGATTATGCCTATTTCTATTGTCTTTCTATATCCATTGGATCTATCTCATTGATATTATTATGTCCATTCTTTGTCTCTTCTTTTCTTCTTCCCTTTTTGTTTTTATAGCCAGGCTACTGCGAGCCTGAGCCAAATCTCATAAGAGATGAATGTACGTTGGAAAAAATTAGACATAATATATGTTTTGGACATGGCCAGCGCTAAAATTGGAAAAAATATCAAATTATGTATAATTGGGCATAACTGATTTGTAATGGATTTGAGGACATAACACATACTGTATTTAAAACATAAAGTGTATCAAACCTATGACTTGAGATTTGAGGTATAAAGTATATTGGACATAGGACTTGGGGTTTGGGGCGTAAATTGAACTGTAAACATGTAAGGCATAGTACATGTTGTGGTTTAAGACCTAAAATTGGGGCATATTATATATATGATAGTCTATGACTTGGAAGAAGGAGATTATTGTGTATAATGATATATGGCTTAGGCATGGAAACCTATAGTAAGATAGGGATAACTGTTAAATGTGAACACGCCTAAATTGGGATTCTGGGTAATTGGCATGCACTGTAATTAAAGGCTATAATTTGGCATAGTTTATACTGTGAATCATGATTTGGGCTTTTTGGAGAATATTTTGCAATATGACTATTATTGCAAATTTGGGAAGATTGGGTGTAACCCATTTTGAGTTATAACTTGAATTTGAATTTGTGGGGCTTAACTGGCAATCAGCTTTGTTAGGGTATAACTTGAGAATTGGAACATGACTATTTTTGTGAGTTTAAGATGATTAGCATATAAAATCTAGACTTGGACATATATGGTAAATATGCTAAAAGATAAACATGCCTAACCCGAGGTTAGATTGAGTTGCGGTGTAAAACTTCTCGGAACCACCCGGCACATCCAGTAACTGCAATGACACCTATCTAATGTGAGAGGTTAGTGCATCATGCCCAAGAAAAACCTGAGGTTAGATTGAGTTGTGGTGTAAAACTGCCCGGAACCGCCCGACACATCCATTAACCGTAACAACATAGATCTAATGTGAGAGGTTGGTGCATTAATAAATCAATTAATGCTAATGAACAAGACATGTTAATAATGGTAGGGTTAAGTTAACTAAGGCAACACTTAACCGTTATAACATGTTAATTAGACAAGAAGATGGGGTTAAGCAAAATTTAGAACACTTAACCGTTATAACATGTTAATTAGACAAGAAGATGGGGTTACGCAAATTTAGAACACGTAACCGTAATAACATGTTAATTAGACAAGTGAGCAGGGTTAAGTTAACCAGTACAACATGATGAATGAGAAGGGTTAAGTTAATAAGAAACACTTAACCAATATGACATGATGAATGGGTAGGGTTAAGTTAAAACAAGAGAGCAACACTTAACCAATATAACAGGATGCGTGGAAGGGTTAAGTTAACACAAAAAGGCAACACTTAACCAATGTAACACGACAAGTGGGTGGGATAAGTTAACTTGAATTAATTGATGACACTTAACCAATACAGCATGATGAACGTGTGGGGTTAAGTTAACAAGAAACACTTGACCAATGTAAATTGATAAATGAATGGGGTTAAGTTAATGGGAAATACTTAACCAATATAACATGATGAATGAACGGGGTTAAGTTAATAGGAAGCACTTAACCAATCCAACATGATGAGTGAGAAGGGTTAATAAGAAACACTTAACCAACATGACATATTGTGTGGGAGGGTTAACTACATATCGAGTTGGTGGGTAATATTAGTAAATATAGGCCCACAAACTTAACCATTAAGTAAACATGTTTGAATCAGTGCGAGGGTTAAGTACATATCGGGTTGGTGGGTAATATTAGTAAATATAGGCCCACAAACTTAACCAGTAAGAAACCCTAGTAACGGGGACCCATTTCAGCAGTAACCCACATAGATGTATCAAGGTACCCTGAAACTAGGCAGGGTGGGGCACGATTACTGGGCTGATTATAAACGGTCAAAATAGCGGCAGAGGGTACGTCATTGTAGGTTCCGATGGATTACGGGCGTGCACGTACTACGGAGTGGGAAAAAGCAGGCACTGGGTACCAGTAGTTATACACTGTTCATCTTGAATCATGTCGGGTTGCTATCATAAGGATTCATACACCTTATGGTGGGACCAACACTGGGTATCTACATGCAAGAGAGGGCCAATTGACACAGACACATGGAAAATTAATACGAGTAAGGAGCCGATCGATAGGGTAGTAAGGGTACATCTAACATCTTCATGGCGATTAGGCTGATTGAGGTAAGATCCTCATACTAGATGTACACCTGAAGGCTACCATAATTGGCGGGGATTGGGATCACGTTATAATATTATCATTTTACACAGATTACTAGTTGGGACACTAGTTAGGGGGTGCAGAGATATAAAAATCAGAATAACGGGGTAGTAGTGAAGCAGAGAAAGAGTAGAAGCGCATTCGGTTTATCTTGCCTTATCGTATCTTATGCTAATCTTAGGTTATCTTCACAGTATTTTCTTATATTCAGTTTATTCATGTCATGTTACTATTACCTATTTACATACTGAAAGTCTGACCTAGTTTTGTTTCGCCTCTTTTCTTCCATTCCCCCTCCCCCCCCCCCCCCCCCCAAGGTAATCAGGGAAGGAATAACTCAGCTTAGTTTGGACCGTTTCTCTTTCCAAGCTCGAAGATAGTCGGCGTATTGCTTTGGACTCTCTTTTCCACTGCTGTGGCTGGCTCATGCTTTATTGGGGAATATCATTGTTATTTCTATGCTTCTTTTAAAGTTGGAAGTTTTTTTGAATCAAGACAGAAGTTCTATGTATACTTTTAAGTATGATTGAGACAATTGTTGTAAAAGCTTAACTAAACCACATTGTTTATAAAATGACTTTATTTTCCGCTGCTTTACTTGTCTGTCTTGTAATTTATCTGCATCTTTTACCTAAACGCTCCACCGAAGTTAAGGCATTCCCTTTGAGAGTGACCTTAACGGAGGTGGGGTGTTACATGTGGTATCAGAGATGAAGATTACCGGATCAGATGAAAGATTCGAAAAAATATTTTCAAAATGGTTTAAAAGAAGCATTTTCAAAAAAAAGTTTTGTTTTAAAGGCATATTCCCCAAAGCTATATGCACTATCTTTTGATCCTCTGTTTGAATCGTTGTTTCCTTCTTTCTTGAGTCTCCGGGGCTCCTGGATTTCTGGGAGGTAACCTCATCGCGGCATGATTCCGTAGGCTTGATGAGACTACGACATCTATCAAAGGGCGAAGAAATGCCCAACTTCGATATATACCCACAGTAGTTTCCCCTGTGGCTAATTTTCTTTCAAGCTTTACAGGGATTTCCGTGCGATGGAGGCTGCTTTCAAGAGACTTGTCAACAAGTTACACAAGGATGGCAAAGATGAGAAAGAGGGAGTTTGGCTAAGGAGCACAACCCAAGGATGAGAAACTCATGGATATGGACTTGGTCCACGAAGGAGGAAAGAATAGAAAAATCTAAGACAAGAGAAAGTGTCATTATTATGGTATAACGGGTCATATAATTAAGGACGAGGGCAAGAACTAAGAACAGGATTTTCAGGAGGGCAAGTGCATGCTCTCAAGTAAAGTTTCTGTTGAAAAAGTCTAGATTTTCTTTTTGATCATCCTGTTAGTACTCTTTTTGATTTTAGCGCTTCACATTCGTTTATATCTACTTCCATAGTTGAGTCTCTACACCAAAGTACTTGTATAGTAGAAGATCCCATTATCGTCTCAAATCCAATTGGTGGTTCGGCTCATTTATCTTGTAAGGATTTGAGAATATCTATATTAATTATTGAGTTTAAGTGAAATGCTTATGTTTTCAGGTTTCATGGGCTGTGGGATGATTCTAGGCATGGACTGAGCTAGTAATTGTGAAAGAAGGGTAGTTGGACTTTCGACTTGCCTCGGGAGTACCCTCGAGATTTCGTGCGATCCTAAGGAATCAGTTTGTCTTGGCTACTTAGAATCACTTGATGCATCTATCGATGGTTTTGCGATCCATTAGAGTAGTCCATGAGTATGCAGATGTTTTTGATCAGGTTAGGGGTTTGTCCCCTAAAACGCGAGATAGACTTCCGCATATATCTAGTTGACAATGCAAAGCCAGTTGCATTACCTGTACGACACATGAATCCAAGGGAAAGGAAGGGCTTAGTAAATAAGTAAAAGAAATACTTGAAAAGGGTTCAGAAGGTGAAGTATTTCTGAATGGGGTGCTCCAGTCGTTTTAATTACAAAGGCGGATGGTTCACTTCGCTTGTGCATAGATGATTTTGGAATGTTGAAGAACATGCTTTGCATCTAAGGGAAGTCTCAGATACCCTCCAAGCGCATCAGCTTAAGGCTAAGTTCTCCAAATATCGTTTTTGGATGAAAGAAGTGAGGTTCTTAGGACACATGGTCTCTAAGGAAGGGATAGCAGTGGATCCTGCAAAAGGTAGTGGCAATCCAAGGTTGGAAGGTTCCTAGAAAAGCAACAGAAGTAAGAAGTTTTCTAGGGTTGGCAGGTTGCTATAGGAGGTTCGTTAAGGACTTTGCGAAGATATCAGCCCAAGTCTTGACTTTGCTAGATGGGAGCAAACCGTTCATAGTATATACCGGTGCTTGCGGAACCGGGCTTGCAGCAGCTCTCAATACAAGAAGGAAAAGTGATATGAAAAAGGCAGTAGGTACGCAGTTATGTTAAGCACCGCTTGTCATCCTCTGACAGGAAGGGTGAATAGGATTTTGGAAAACCTTTTGAGGAAATGTTAGCATGACACAACAGAAGTGGTAGTGCCAAGTATACTAGAAGGAGAAGAGGTGGAATGAGAGGCGACAGTGAAATGAGTTCCAACTCATATTTTGGAAATAGAAATTAAGAAGCTACGCAAATCGTGAAGTTAAGATAGTTAGAGCAATATGGAGTGAAGCTCAAGAAGATGCGACTTAGAAGACTGAAGACTAGATACACGCATCATATCCTTTTTGAGGGTATATCCTTGATCTCTCTTTTTTTGTAAAATTTATTTGCTAGTCTTTATCTTTTAAGTATATCCTTTTGATCCTATCATCGATCCTTAGGTAGAAGCTAATGGATGTAAACATGTGTTTGAGACATGTTATGTTTGGTGGATGCAAGTGGATGTAAGTGTTTGCTAGTGGTTGCTCGTGGATGCATATATACACATTAGGAACTAGATCGGCTCCGTCACTTCCATATTGCATATGCATAAGTGAATTTTTATATGTATGAATTGAAACTTGATGTGTTATCATATGGATGTTGCATTTGTATGAATGATCATGCACTCATGTGGAGGTATGATTAGGAATGATTGCATACATAATGGACTCATGGCACTGACATAATTTGCATTAAGGAGGTCAACTGAATCAGTAGACCGCCTTATTTTGCATTAGATAAGGACATGTACACACACTATGCATATGATCATTAAAGCATTAGAAATCTTTTTTTAAGGACAATGGACGCCTGTAATTGAATGGTTGAGTAGATGGATGTTGGATGTTAGGATACATTCTCCTTGACTTGGAGATTTCGGGGACGAAATCCTTTAAAGGAGGGGAGAATGTAACACCCCATATTTCTCGTGGATATTAAAGTAACGAATAAAAGAATGCTTAATTTTAAAAGTAGGAATTCAGGGAAACAGGTTACACCATTGCGTTCGTCTCAGAATTCTGCTTGGGATAGAGTCTGAGTTTGCGTAAATCGGACACCGTATGAAGAAGTTATAAGCCTTAGAAGTTTGTATACGCCCAAGGAAGTATATATATATACACATATAAAATAATTCCAGAAGTCAAAACAGGGTTCAAAATTCGAATTTGGGTTAAAGCAGGCTGAGCGGGAAATTTCCCGCTCAGAGGTGTCGACCCTCCCCAAGGGGAGTCAACATAGGTGTCGACCCCCCTATAGGGGTGTCGACATAGGTGTCGACCCCTTTTGGCCCAGATCCGGCCGATGACGTGTTTCGCCTTGTGTTGCTTTCTGATTTGCTATGTGACGTGGTATTCTGCTATGGACGATTCCGATGACTTCTAGACTGATCTGAAGGCTCTAAATCTCCCTATACACCTAAATGATGAGGAAAACGAGTTTGTTTGGATGTTGGAGGGGAAGAAGTTGTTTGGTGTTGGTGGTTTGTATAAGATGATTAATTTTGCTGGTATAAGGTGCTTGGGTTTTGATCATATGTGGAGTTTTAAGCAAATACCTACAAAACTTAAGATACATATGTGGACCATTATGCATGGTAGACTAAACACGATTTGCAGACTGCGACGTAAGGGCATGAATGTTAGTGGTACAAAAGTTAAGATGCTTATTCTGGGAATGTGACTTTGCTTTCTACGTTTGGACTAAATGCTTAGCTTTCTTAGGCACTGATTTGAAGTGGGGGGAGTACATCAAGGACTAATTTAATTTATGGCAACACATTTATGCTTCAATGGCTGTTAATTCTAAAAGTCATCTATTTGTTTTGCTGAACTTTGCATATGTGTGGATCTTATGGCATGAGCGTAACTCCAGAAAATTCAAATGCAAGATGAGAACGCCTAAAAAATTTATCTACATCATTCTTAAATTTGTTTTCACTTTGTTAGGGAATGAAGATTGGCACTATGTGGATACAATTGATGCTCGTGTCCATGATAGGACAAGAGGAAGAGCTGATGCCTTTGTTTGATTGTTGCTGCATGCTTAATCTGCTCATTTTGGTTGTTAACTAGTTGATGATGCATTATGTACTTTGTTCATACAATATGTAAATATTTTATGTCTATTTGGTTGATCGTACTACGTTGTATGGATGTATGTTCTTATTTTATCTAAGTACCACGTTTTGTATATACATGGATGATGTAAGGAACCTATTGCTGAAATATATGAAGGCGTGAATCTGCTAATTCACTACCTTATGCATCAATTTTTTTTGTACTGTATACCTATTGCGCTTCACGAAACTTAATGCATTCTCTTACGAGTGACACCAACAGACATGGGGTGTCACAGAATCATTCTTAAATGATTTTAAAAATGTTTTATAAAATATATTCCAATTGAATCAAATGGATTTTTTTTGAAATAATAATATGGTTTGAATAGGACGTGTCGCGCAGCGATAGTTCACGAATTTCGATATTAAGCTTCAAACGAGCATAACTAATGTAATTTGAATCAGATTTTCCTTAAACAAAAAATGTTTGTTTTCTATTGATAGTAGATTTCAAATGAAAGAAAAAAATTGAATTTCAAGTTATGTTTAAAACTATTTTTTTTTGAAAAGGTCATTGTAAACATAGTTCGGTGACCGTAATTGGAAATTGATCGAAACAGCTTTATAAAAATTAATAAAAATATGAAAAAATTATGATAAATCATAGTAAATGATTTTAAAGTGATTTGGACAAGAAATACAAAGTTTTGAATCATATTTTGTTTTTATGATATGTAACATCCCGTATTTTTACGGTATATTAATTAATTAATTTAATTATTTAAATAGTGATTTAGACATTTAAATGGTTAATTAATTAAATAAAAATTAATATTTAATTAATATTTATAATATAATAAAATATTATAACTTCGAAATAGTCGGAAATAGTAGAATTCACAATATTTTGTGAATTGGATCATTTAAAATATTTAATTCAGTTTAGAATTGAATTATAATAATGAATATATTATTTAAACGAAATTTGAACGTGTAGTTTATATTATAGTTATAATCGAGCTCGAAATGGCATGGTAGTTAATAATTTGGTGATTCGAACTTTAAATGAATATACAAAATTCGTTTTAAGTCGGATTTCTGTGAAATAAGAGATGTTCGTAGCTGGCGAAGTATATTTTTCCAGTGGAAGAGAAAAATCGAGATTTCGTCATGTAGATTGTGAGTTGTGTCCAAATCAAATTTTCGAAAAGTCACTATGGAGTTCCTTTATAACTTATAACAATTTATTTATATTATAAATGGATTTTCAATATAAATTGAACACTGATTTAATCTGGGTTTTTTAAATATCGAGTTATAAATCTCGATATATTTACTTTGGAGTTGTATGATATTATATGTGAATATATACGATAATATTAATTTATTAATATTTAATTAAAATATATTAATATTTAATTGGTTTATTTATAGCCTTAGAAAATAGTCGTTTATACAAACGAACTTCATTTTCGACGAAACTAATTCTGTTGGGTCCGGAATATTAATTCGATTTCAATTTCCGTGATTTCTGGAGTCAGTATGTGGCCATGGGGAATTTTAATGTGAAAAACAGTCGATAATTTGACCTTTAAAAATACGTTGTGTGAGCAAACGAACTCGGAATTCGACAAAACAAGTTTCGTTGGGTTCGTAATGTCGAACTATAGGTATATGACCATTTTCGTTGGATATTGTATGTGCTAATAGGAATTTTTAAAGTGATAAATTGAGAAAATAATCGAATAAAAATTAATATAAAATAAGTGGCTTACTTTCTAAGCTATCTTATCCTTATATATATCCCTACCCTTTACAAACCCTTATTAACATCCTTTGATAGTCAACCCAAAATCAGGTCGTCACCTTTTCATTTTGTTATTCAGCAAAACCGGAAATGTCACGACTTTAATCAGCGATTAAAAATCCAAATCTTAATGGAAAAATCCAAACTCAAATTCGTTCAAACCGTTGAAGCGAGGGCTTCAATCTTATATGATCGTTTCCAGGTGCGACTACTGTTCTCTGCCCTCGAGTTCCCAAACAACGTGAGTAGGGTTTAACAAATCTAGAGATGGAAGCCTTATTGTGTAAATTTGTTGTTATATTCGGACTTGTTGGATAGATTAGCACCTTGCGACTAAATTTCACGAAGATTCCAGCAAGTTTAGTTCGAAACCTGGTCTTGGCGTGGCCGCAGGAATGTTGATGTCACGATTTAAGGAACAGACGTGGAGGTAGGGTAGTAGTGACGGCAAGGAGAAGGGCGGACTAAGGAGCTTTGCATTGGTGTTTCCAGTTGGATCTGTGAAGTAGAAGTGGAGTTGTGAGGGCAATGGTGGGTTAATTGAGAAGGTTGCGGGTTTCATTTGTTGGAGGAGAAGAAAGGCAAATGGATGACGTGGGTTTCGGTTTCTAAGGTGGAGGAGTTTTGTTATAGGAGGGGATGGAGTTTCAAAATGGAGATACTGGAGCAAAACAATTCGTGGAAGAAAGAATTGTGTGAGAACGGGTTTCAGAAGCGGCTTCAGCATTGAAGAGTTATTAGGCCAGAATTTCTGAAGATAAGCCCAATGTTTAAATAAAAAGAAAAGTGCACATGAAGAAAAGGTGGAGGAGTTCATTTTGGAATTTTCGAAAATTGTTATACAGTAGCAGGTTGGATTTATTTAGGAAACGGGTTGATCAACTAGGTTTGGGCAGAAGCAGAAATAAGTTGGTGGGCTGATTTAACGGTAAAGCCCAATTAAAGTTTTAAAAATCAAGCTTAATTTAAATTAGTATATAAACTTTAAAAATTTATATCTTTATCATATGTGATCAAAAAATCAACGAAACATGATCCGTTGGGATCGTATGGATGGTGGCTACACAATGGAACTGACTGGGAGTGCATTGGAGCTCGTTACAATTTATAGCAAAATAAATTGTCTCTCTGAATCAACCGACAGTTATCGTTATTTAACGATGACCATCCAATGTGAGTTAAACTCACTAACTCTATTTAAATTATATTTTTATAAATATAATCTAGTACTGATAATAATGATTAATTTCTGTATGATGATTGTTGGTTGAAGTTTACATATAACGATATACACATATCATTAATAAACCTTGATTCTATTTATCAGAATAGTACATGTTTAACTGAAATTGCTATGAATTATATTATGTAACATCTGTGGATGCAGGGAAACAGGTTGGAGGGATCCAAATGGATTCCTCAATATTTATAATACTGTTTTTTTCATATATTGTGATATATGATGTGATATATAATCTGTTGTTGATTATGTGTGTTTGGATGATATTGATCATGGTTATTTGGTATTTTAAGTACGATAAGAAATACTGGAATGTAAAAAGGGAATTTTCAAAGTGTATATTGAAAAAGAAAATATTTATATGAAATAAATATGTATTATAAAAGAAAATATTAATATGAAATAAATATGATATTATAAAAGGAAATATTTATATGAAATAAATATGATATTATAAAAGGAAATATTTATATGAAATAAATAAGATATTACAAAAAGAAAATATTTATATGAAATAAATATGATATTATAAAAGGAAATATTTATATGAAATAAATATGTTATTATAAAAGGGAATATTTATATGAAATAAATATGATATTATAAAAGGAAATATTTATACGAAATAAATAGGATATAAAAGGGAAATATTTATATGAAATAAATAGGATATTGAAAAGGAAATATTTGGAAAACAAATAGGATTATAAAGGAAATATTTGGAAAAACAAATAGAATTACATAAAGAAATATTATTCACATTTTATGTGAAAAAATTAGATGAAAGTAAATATTTTGCAAATAAAATATTATAAAGGAATTTGGGGTTTGAATTAGGAATTTAAATGGAATTACTGAAATTAGAAACTGACTGGAAGTTAGTTGAGTTGAATGGCTTTCTGGGTATCGATCTGATGTTGGTTTCGGCCTTCGGGGTTTATGCTTGGGAAGTTGTTCTCTTACTAGTTTACAGTTAGAGACTGATAGAGGTGGGAAGATATTGAAATGGAAATGTTTTCCAAAGTTAATAACGTATATTTTCTAATTTTAGAAAATAAAGAATTTATGAATATATAGAAACGATAAATGGGAAATTGGGAAATGAAATGATGATTGATTGGTAAGAATTCCATTTGGGAATACGACCGTTGTTTGAACACGTGTTTTCCTTTGATAGTTAAATCACTGACTATAAAAGATTTTGACCATTTCTGTTGTCAATACGGAGAGTCCGGGATCAAATATATTATCTGAAAACCACTCCGTATGACATTAGCATTGCGAATCAAATATGATGAAGATAATTGAAGACGAAGTTATGCAAGGGCTGTTTAGTAAATCCAAGGTAGAAATTGCCCAAGATGGATTTACAGAATAGTACCTTAGGTTTGTCCAGTCCAAGGACGACCTGTATGGAAGAATGCCTGACAAAGTATATTTAATAGACCACGTAAGTTGATCTCTTCAAACGTA
The DNA here is from genome assembly GCA_030737875.1 of Allium sativum. Classification (NCBI taxonomy): domain Eukaryota; kingdom Viridiplantae; phylum Streptophyta; class Magnoliopsida; order Asparagales; family Amaryllidaceae; genus Allium; species Allium sativum. The sequence continues at coordinate 575,374,430 of CM060921.1, read as the reverse complement.
TTTATGTTTGGTGGTGGAGGAATTCGTTTCTCTTAGCTTTATACCCATGATATTTTTGGAGAAATAAATTTATGATTTGGCGGGTATGACGATGTGGCATTCAAAGTAAATAAAGGTGTGATCTATACGTTATGGCCTCTAGCCTCACAACCGAGAAATGGTATAAAATCGGGTAGGTCGCATGGCTAAGTGGTTAGCTGCCAATTAGGGTGTGTTGTCACCTGATCTAGAGAAATTTCATTTACTTCTATAATCTATTTCGATGCTGTCCCTTTTGGGAAACGGTTGCTGATCCCAACCGTTGGTGGTAATACATTCGGTACACTCAAGCGAAATGAGTGACTGGTCATGTTTAGCCTGGGTTACAAGACGTTCTTGTTGAACCCGGTGTATTCCTCTTTAGAGATACTCTGTCGGAAGGTGGTCCCATACCTTGCCAGTTGGAATTCGTTACCCAAATAAGCGCCCGTGGTTTTATGATTATATATTATGTATGTGGAATGTGATATGAAAGCGTTCTGCAGGTGATTATTATATTATGGTTGATAGACATTATTATAATATCAAATGAGTTTGATATAAAGATTATCATTTCTTTCAAAAGGATTTTGAATGTTGGACCAAGTGTTTTGGATTCTCATAAGGGAAAAACCCGTTCCGTGTTATACGACGTGGTCTTATGAGATATCGTTTATTTTCTCAAGCTGTTTTAAATTGTTTACTCACACCAGTCCCATGACTGACCCGGAGTTTATTTTGTTTTGTTTTCCCTAAACACTTGGGCTTCCAATTTTGTACGGGCAGTCAAGCAATTAGGATTTTACAGATATACTAAGAGCTTGGAGCAAGAGACTTCAGGATTATATAGCTATTATTTATTTCCGATGTGATGTAAGTGTTATACTCAAATGACAGATTTGTTTTTTCAAGTTATGTTATATACTATATTTTATTCATTCCGCTGTAAGATTCGTGTTTTCTGATATTGTATATTCTTCTTCTTCTTCTATCCTAATTTTCTATCTTATATATCCTCACCCTCTAACTTCTTTCATTAACTATTCGGTATTTCTGATGCTTGGATAGTCGACTTTGAGTTTATGTCGATAACCAAGGTCGCAAATTCCCCGAGTCGTTACATGATAAATCATAAGAAATAATTTTAAAGTGATTTGGACAAGAAATACAAAGTTTTGAATCATATTTGGTTTTTTATGTTTTTTTAGCATAATTTACCAAATACGGTAAAAACGAACATCTGGAAATTTAAGTTGAATGACTAAAGTTTTCAAATCTTAATTTATTGGATTTGATTGGAATTATCGAGTATTTGGTGTTAATTCTATGGATAAAATTTATATTATTTATGTAATTTGGAAGATATTTATATCGTTATTCCACTTATAGTATTCGTTGATTTTGTGAAATGATATTGAATATAAGCCGATACAATTTATATTTAAACATTATATTTAATATCAATTGGATTTTGGGCTTGTTGTGAATGGTGTCTTAAATAACATCATTCGTTAACCCTACTAAGTTGAGTTATGATTGGATTTCAAAGAGGATATGTGATATTGAATTTTGTAGTTAAACTTATACAATTTAAGGAATTTAGAAGAATATATATATCGTTATTTCACTTATAGTATTCATTGATTTCGTGAATTAGTATTGAATATAAGCTGATATAATTTCTATTTAAATCTTATATTTGATATCAATTGGATTTTGGGTTCATTGTGAATGACGTTTTAAATAACGTTATTCTTTAACCCAACTATGACTAAGATATGATTTGGAATGGAAAGTAATGACAAATCTTTTAATTAAGATTTAATGAAGTTTTCCAAAGTTGAGTTTAAGAATAAATTTTCGCTAAGATTTGAATGAATATTTGTTAAAGATTAAAGGGAATGAGTTTTATAAATTTCTAATTTGGAATAAATAAATAAATGATTTATGAGGTTAACGAACGGTTTTAATAAAACAAATAAAGTGGAAAGAGACTTGATTGATCCTATGTTTCCATATAATTTTAAAATATGATTGTTATTTGAAAAGTCCGGTATCATATTATATCTGTATACCATTTTGAATAGTGATGCGACGAAATGGAGCAATCGAAGATGATGGTTGAAAACTGGAAATCTTCACATCGTAGGACTGTTTGATGATGTCTCTAATAGGTGACCACTTATTGCGAGGTTATATTATGACAACGGTCTGAACGTAGTTGAAGATTTTTCGAATTGCAAGGGCTTCTCTCTTTTATAGGATGAGGAATAAGGTGCCTTTGGTTTTGTTCAGACCCAGAACAGACTTGTATGGATGTGTATATGACATTGTATCTTGTAGTATATGATTGATTTTTGTTAAAAGTATTTCCGTTGGTGGCATAGAATTTATTCTCTTAGCTTAACACTCTTCTTTGAGACTTATGAGCTAAAAAGTGATATAGTTATCAATTATCGATTATATGTTATTGGATGACAATGTGGCATGCTAAGTGATGTGCAATGACCCAAATTTACAATCAATATAAAATTTGGTTTTAAATACATATAAAGGGATTTTAAAATGTTTAAATATAAAAATTAGTACCTAAAAGTTATTGAAAATGAATTTTAAATTTATTTTATATTATAAAAAATTTAAAATAAGTTTAATGGATTTAAAAATTAAAAATTAAAATAATATTTGGAAAATCGACAATTCAGTACTATTTTAAAAGCTTAAAATAAGACTTTTTTCAAACGATCTGGGAATTCAACGAAACCAGTTTCATTTGATCTGTATCTATGAAATAAAGAAGGATTTTAAATTTCATATCAATCAGAGTTAGTATGTGTTCGTGCGAGCAGAAAAAAATAAGCGTAGTGTAATAAATAAGACAATTAATTACCATGGATTAGCACCAATCCTAAGGCCATGGAAATTAGATAACACACCATTTGGTCACATGGCACCCTTCCACGTGTAATCCCCTCATCGCAAGCCTCTTCCTATATGTACATGAGTTCATGGGAGAATGATCACTTCATTTTTTATTTGTTTCCTTCTCACTTTCTCCTCTTCTCCCCATTACTCCATCTTCCCTCACCCCATACCGGCCAACCCTCCTCCCCTATATCCGTCGCACCTCCCCCTAGCAGCTTCCCCTTGTCATGGCTGGAGCCCTATCTTTCCTCCTAAAACCCCTTAAAGTTCTTTGATTTTTATACTCCCCATACCAAGCTTCCACCTTCACAAATCATCACCTCCCCTAGCCTCTACGTTACCCACGCCCAGCCTACTCCTTTCCACATCAGCCATGTGGCTCCCACCATGGCTATGAGCCATTTCATGGCAAAAAATCCAACCTTTTTCCCTTAAAAACCTTAAAGATCCAACTTGCCTACTCCTAAGCCCTAATATACGCATATATGTTGAGTTAGTAGTATAAAGGGGCTAGCTTTGGTTGTAAAGTGGAGTTCTAGGCTGTAAAGTTGTTAAATATCCTTCCTTTAAAGCTTGACGAAGTTGATTAGCTATGGTGAGCACTTATAGCTTACGTTTGAATTACTATGTTTACATACATGGTTACTGATGTTGTATGTTTAAATTGCAAAGGATTATATGCTTATTGGCATAATGTTGTATGTGGTTAATGTATGAATGTAAATTGTTAAAGTGGGTTAGTAATTTACATGGTAAATTAAGTGATTTGAAAGTTAAAACCCTAAACAAAAGGTTAGTTAAATTGGATGACAACCTGGTTGACATGTTGCATGTACATTAAGTGAAAATAAAATATTTGCAAGCTAATTTTTGGGTTGCTAAGTGATTAAGTAATTAATAATGAGGTTTGGATAATTAAAATATCAAAAATGATATATATTGAGTGAAAAAGTAGTTGAACCATTTTCTTGAATAATAAGTACATGGAAGGGGGGTGAATAGTAATATTTATTTATATTGGTGTGACTTTTGTCAATATAAACATGACATGGGTAGACAATTTTATATGTTGTATGTTTGTTTGTTTTGACATAGATTGGCTAGCGAATGGTAGCCAATCAATTATTAACGATAGTTAATACTTTGTTTGAAAAGTGGTTTGGAACAGTGTTCAAGTGTTGATGACCTTAACACTTAGGCTGACAATGTCATATTATGATGGTTGATGATTAATAAATGTTAATTGAATATTAATGAAATATTGAAACCATGTAAATTGGATAATATGGTGATAGATCGAGCCTTGTTTCCAAATTGGCAATTTATTGAATATTTTATTAATAAAATAATAGGCAAAAAATAAAAGTTCAAACTTGATATCCATTTTTTTTAAATAGAAATGAAATTAAAGTTAATGCGATAAACTTTTGCAAAAAAAGCAACTGATTTGGCAAAGTTACGGACACATTATGGCTTGTTAAAGTTTTGAAATTAAAAATAAATCGATTTCAATTTGAATAGTAAAATGAAGGTTGGTTTGCATACCAAACCAAGTCCGAATGTCTGTTTTATAATTCATTGTTCTTATATAATATTTAATTTGACTTCAGCAAAGTTTGATTTTCAAAAGATAAAATTTGAAAATTAATATTATTTTAATGATTTAAATAATATTATAATACCCAGAAAATGGAATATTTGAATATAAAGCCAAAAATGGGAAATATAAGTTTATAAAATTTATTATATATGTCATATATATATTTAATAAACTACTTTAGAGATGATTCGACTTTTTTTAAAATATAAGTCGAAGTCGGTCCGACTAAGACTAGTCATGCAGCGGTAGTTCGAGAATTCCGACCATTGTCTTCAAATTGACGTACCAGGAGATCCGACCGTCGGATTTTTCCAAAACAAAAAACATTTTGTTTGAAATGGGAAGAGTTTTCAAATTCAAAAGAAAGAGATTCTAATGGCTATATTTTGAAATAAGTCAATATCAATTTTCTAGAAAAATACGGATTTTGCAGTTTAAGTGCCGAAATCGAATTTTCCATACAAAGGTTAAATAAAAATAATAAAAAATAAGTAAAAAATTGTTGAAAATCATAATAAATGATTTAAAAGTAGTTTCGATCAAATATACAAAGTTTTAGAAAGATAAAAAGCTATTTTATCAGAATGAGTTGTTTAACAACTAAAGTAAAGAACCGAAAGAAGTACGCGGTGATTCCTAAGAGTACAGTCTAGTACCACCTAAGAGATCTAAATGAAAGTTTTTATGTTAGGCAAGGAGTGGGCAAACGGAAAGGAAATCATATTTTTGACTAAGAACAGACGAAGTTTTCTATAGATAAAAGGTCCAGTATTTAAAATAACATATTAGACTAAAAGGTCTAAATATAACCGTACATTTCCAATTAATGAATTAAATTGGGATTGAATAGGAATTTATGTGGGTATGGTTGAGATAAGTCTGTGTGAATGAATACTTGGACTATATAGAAATGTAAAAGGCTTTTCCACTATTCCGCTTATAGTGTTAGTCTGATATGGGAATTTATATCAATTATGAGTCAATAGTATTCCCGCAAGGATTTTATTTGGAATGAAAGTATAATTTTGGGTTATTGTGAGTAGTATCTTGAATAGCACATGTTCTTTAGTCTAGATAAATGAAGATAAAATAGAATCGGAACTTGATTATTAGGAGTTTAAGTGGGATAATTTTCCTAGTGATTGATCTGTTGTTGGTTTAGGACTTCGGGGTGGATACTTGGAAAATCCAATCCACTTAATGTATCAACATTCAAGAATAGATTTTATAAAGATAAGAATGGATAATCATCAAAGAATTATCATGAAGGTTAAAACTAAGCTATATTTTTAAATAAATCTTTGAACAAAGATTAGGAATCAAAAGAATGGAATATGATTTTTATAGTCAGTTGAAATGATTTCCGAGAAAAGGTTTAGATAAAAATTTAAGATTTACATGATAAGATTTAAATGAGTATTCTCAATATAGAGAAGGGTTTTTAGAAAAAAAAATATAATTTTGAAATGAAACGAGACTAATAATATCCCATACATCCATATTTGTTTTAAGATGTGCTAGTTATTAGGAAAGACCGAGTTTCGACCCATTACGAATAATTATATGATGAGACAAGAGAAAGATGATGGTTGTGATTAAAGACTGAAATTCTTTACATAAGATGGATTGTTTGTTGATGTCTGGGGCAGCCACCCATTATGAGATTAAAATAGCAACGATCTGACTGTACTTGAAGTGATTAAGATTGCAAGGGCTTTCACACCCAGAGGAGGTCATGGAATAAAGCGCCTTCGGTTTAAATGGATGGATGTCTGATATTGTGTTTTATAATATATTGGTTGATTTTTGCTAAACATATTTCTGCTGGTGGCGAGGAATTTATCCCTTTATCTTAACATCCTTCGACATACAAGCTCAAAGATTAAATGGTTAGTGATTATCAATTTATATATTGTGAATTAAAAATATGACATGCTATGTGCTGAGCCGATCAAAGCTTTTTGTTGAAAAGCAGATCTTTGTGGATGATGATCAAAGCATGCTGATATACGTAGCTTTGTGTTGAAACGTGGTTTTAGAAACTCACAAGCCGTGAATGGTAGAAACAAGATGATGGACAATAGAGATAATGACATACGTTTCCTTCTGGTTAAAAAGTGATGTTAGGGTATTGTAACAACTTGGGAAATCAGAACCAATTTAAAATTTTTATTTTGGGAATTCTAGTGGATTTTGAATATTGAAAATAAATTATTTTAAATAGTAACGACCAAAAATCTATTTGGATCGAAGTTATAGCGAATATATTTATTTTAATTATAAAACAAAGCCTGAAATGGCGCGGTAGTTTGAAATTTTGAATTCGAACTTTGACTGACTGTACAGGATGCAAAATAAAACGGATTTTAGTGAAACCAAAAATATTTAAATCTGTTTATGAATATCTTTCTAATGAGTCTAAAAATCGAAGTTTCATAGCAGGAATCAAAAGTTATGGCCAAATGAATTTTCAGAAAGGTCGCTATGGAATTAATATAGCCCTTGAAAATAGACATTTTGCAAACGACCTCCGTTTTCAATGAAACCAACTTTGTTGGATTCGGAATGTCAAATTATTGCTAGGTTTCAAATTCCATAATTTTTGGAGTTAATATGTGAGCGTGGCAAAGGAAAATGTGTCTAGTTAATTTCATTCAACTTGGATCGACCAAAAAATGGCCATTTTTCAAACGGTCTCCAAATTTGACGAAACTAGTTTTGTTTGGGACTGTATCGTCCAAACATAGCTAGATTTATTTTTTTTGGAACTTTGGGGATTATTATGTGGCCCCGACAAATTGAAATGTATGTTCAAATCCATATTTGAATGTTTTGTATTTTAATTTGAAGAAAAATTGACTGAAACAGTCGAATGGGCTTACGCAACATATTCCATTGTGTTCGGAATGGGGGTATTTAGCTAGGGACAATAGTCATTTGGTTTGAATTGGGTCGTTTAGAGAAATAGATATTTTTGGAATTTATATAAATATCGGCAAATCAGAAAATTTCATTCACTAATATAAAAAAATAAAAAAAACTTGATTTTCTCTCTCCCCGACATCGACGAACAACGAAAACGAGCTTCTTCCTTCTCTCCTCTTTTTCTTCCAATCCACTCAGTAAAATCAAATGCCACAATTGAGGTTTTTGTAGTACTCTCCGAGATCTTCAAATTAATACCTACCACGTCCACCCTCGTCGCTCCATCGTCGAGTTTCGAGCCTCCAAAGTAGCCGACTTCATCGCCGCTGACGCCACAGGCCACCAAAGTAGACCCCACCCCCTTGCGCGGAGGTGCGACTCCTTCCCCTTCGATGCTGCATAGCCCGGTCCTCACTTCGCTTCATGGATTTCGCGAAAAATCCAAACCTAGTTTGGAACCATTTGCTGAAAGGTACGACCTTTGTTTATTTTAACTGATTTCGACAAATAAAAGCATTGCAAACTTATAAAAATCATATCTTTTTGCTATATGGTCGAAATTCAGTGAAACAAGAGACAATGCACTCGTGTGGATGTCTTCTACATTCTAGAAGAGACCGGAGAATTTTTGGAGCTTCCTACAATTTTCGGAGGAGTGGAACCCAATGTGAGATTTCTAAATTCTAAACGATGTGGAATGGCGATGTATAAATTATATAATCGATGTATAAGTTATATAAGCATTGTATACCTCACGTATAAGTATTGTATAAGTTGTATGTGCGATGTATAAGTTATATATACGTTGTAAAATTCATACGTTCGTTGAATGGAATTGAAATGATATTGAAATGAAATCGAAATATATTTATATACGTTTATCTATATATATATATATATATACACTCCCTTTATCCACAGACCATGGACGATATATATTGGCTGTGATTATTTGGATTTTGGTTGACGTGAAAATTGGTTGATAAATGCGAATGGTTGATAATGATTGTTTGTGGTTGAAACAAAATAGGAATTGTTTATGGAAAAATCCATTTGGATATGAAAATGATCGAAATATTTAGATTATAATGATAATCCCCTTAGGGAACAATGCGAGGCATAAGGTAGTGCAAGGAGCTGTACTCGGGACGGTGTCGGTTTTAAACCCCCTGCCGTTATGCTGCCGATTTTTTTTGAAATATTCGTATGTTTGATTTATATTCATGTATTGAAATATATTGATGTGTTGGAAAAATATCCATGTTTGAAATAGATTGTTTTAACAATAAAAATCACATTTTTATAATATATATGAATCGCTAAAAATTATCCATGTCTGAATTAAATTGTTTTAACAATAAAAATCACATTTTTATAATATATATGAATCGCTAAAAATATCCATGTTGGAAATAAGTTGTTTAAACAATAAAAAAAATCACATTTTTATAATATATATGAAGTGTTAAAAATAGTCATGTGTTGAAATAAATACGTGTTGGGTAAAAATATTATTTTTATCAAATATATGAAATGAAAATGGTTTGGAAATCGTAGAATGGATTATATTTATATATATATAAATATAATTAAAATAAATTGAATAACGAAGCTGCAGTTCGTATTTTGAAATCATGATTTTAAATGATTATTGCGAGAGATCCGACCGTCGGATTTTCCCGAAACCAAAACCGTTGGGTTCGCTTTGAAAATATCTTTCCAATGATATCAAATTTGTAAAGATCCAACGGTTAGATTGTGTGAAATGTTTAATTAAAATCTGAATGAAAACAGCGCCAGAAGGAATTATATTTATATATATAAATATAATTAAAATAAATTGAATAACGACGCTGTAGTTCGTATTTTGAAATCGTAACTTTAAACGATTGTACCGGGATCTGACAGTTGAATTTTCCCAAAAATGGAACCATTGGATTCTCTTTGAAAAGATCTTTCCAATGATATAAAATTGTTAAAGATCCAATGGTTAGATTTTCAGATGTGTGTAAATCAAATCTGAAGAAAAACAGCGCCATGGTCGCATTATGGCCTGAAGCGTCGTTTGAATAAATGAGCTATTTTTAAATAAATAAAAATAGCGATAAATCGTTATAAAATATTATAAACGATATGGAATGGAAATAAACCCAATTTACTCGATTTATTGGATATTTGATGGTTGAATGTGTTTGACGTGAAAACTACATTAATGGACTGAATTATGGATGTCAAATAGATTAACCATGGAAATGAATTGATTTAAATTCTAAATATGCGTGACTTCTTTGAAAAGGCCGAGTTAAATCTCATTTAAAATAATTGATCGGCGATTAGAAGTCGAAGAAATGAAGACGGTACAAGAACGATGATCTACACATCGAATGGATGGATACTGATGCCTTTGATGGGAGTTGCTGCCATGAAGGGGTTACAGTGGTGGTTGTCCAGACGTACTTGTTGCTGCCCTGAATGGGTTACAGTGGTGGTTTTCCAGACGTACTTGTTGATCGTTTGGACGTGCGAGGGCCTCTCTCCTTTATTGGACATACGGGAGAGGAATAAGGTGCCTCCGGTTTCGTTCAGACCCAGAACGGACTTGTAAATGGACTGTTTGTCCGATATTGGATTTCATTCTGTGTGATTGATATACGTCAGTTGCATGGCGTGGATTGCCTGTGTGGCATGCTGAGATGCAGTGATCAAGGCTTTTGTTGAAAAGCAGAGCCTTGTGGTTGATGATCAAAGCAGGGATTTAAATAACTAGCTTTGTGTTGGCGTTGATTCGTGGGCCTCACCCTGAAGGGGTTACAGTGGTGGTTGTCCAGACGTATTTGTTGATCGTTCGAATGTGAGAGGGCCTCTCTCCTGTATTGGACATACGGGAGAGGAATAAGGTTCCTCCGGTTTCGTTCAGACCCAGAACGGACTTGTAAATGGACGGTGTCCGACATTGGATTTCATTCTGTGTGATTGATATATGTCAGTTGCATGGCGTGAATTGCCTATGTGGCATGCTGAGATGCAGTGATCAAGGCTTATGTTGAAAAGCAGAGCCTTGTGGTTGATGATCAAAGAAGGGCTTTAAATAGCTAGCTTTGTGTTTGGCGTTGATTCGCGGGCCTCACACCCCGGTATGAACCAGAAACGGGATAGGACTTCAGGGAGGACATGTGTTTCTTTCTAGCTAGGAGTGGTGTTTTGGGTTTTACACGCCCGGACATTTTACTTATGTGGATAATGGATAGCGAGGGGCCTCGGTTATATCAGTCGTTCCAAGGCCGACAGTTTGGTCGGGATATGACCAGTTTACACCCCATAGGGGGGAAACGCAGTGTTTAGGCATTTTAATCCACTCCGTGGGGACTGGCCCTGACGATCCAAGGGTCGATGCATTCTGATCCTAAGGCTCGGGCTAGAGATTCTCGAAGTGGTAAGGACGATCCCTTGCCTTGGTTCATGATGGAAGTCCAATTTCCAAATACGACATCGTGCGGTTTTGATTGTAAACCTATATATGGAGACATGATATATAGTACCCATGCCGTCTATGATTGATACTTATGATTGAAATTGTTTTTGAAACATATAAACACTAGTAATAATATCAAATGCTTTTGTTTTATTCGTATTAAGCATATTTTGGCCATTATAAGGTAAAACTCTATCCTCCGGTTTGCGTTGCATTGTGTGATGGGAACCGAGTCTTATAATGGCTTCATTTTTATAAAAAAACATTATGATGTTTAAATGATTTACTTGTTTTAAGCACTGGCAATCCAATGGAGTAAACCCGTTCCACGTTAGCAGCGTGGTCCTGTGATTGGCCTTATTGTAAAATAAGTTAAGTAGATTTCTCATACTAGTCCCATGACTTACTCGTAGTCTGTTTCACTTGCAAACTCGGGTGCCCCTATTTCTACATGGGCAGCCTTGTATTCAGGTTTTAGCAGGCTCTTTCTGGATAGCTATGGAGCTGAAGATGGATTCTATCACTTCTTTCTTTTTATGTTGTTCAGATCTTGTTGTACATATTATGTTTTGATTCCGCTGTAGACATTTTATGTAAAGCTGAACTATATTTTGTACTAAGTATGATCCTGTATACTGTGTGACTCTGATGATTATGTTTATCCATTGTATTCTGTTGTACATTATCTGGTGTATTTATATATTTCTGTTCTACTGTTATATGTTTGTGTTATATTCCAAATATTACCCTTTCCACCGTGGAACGGGGGTTTGGGGTCGTCCCAGGTATGGTGCCATGGAAAGTTTACTTACGTGGATGGTAGATCAAGGCACCTTAGATAATGGTCGGTCACGACTGGGGAAAGTTATGTTCATGTGAGATTCCAACCAGCTTGTTAATGCTAGCCGACTATGCCACTTCGATGGATCATCTGTTGAGTTTAAGGACATCCCGCTAGAGGTATTCCAAACGGTTAAGGAAGACCCTTTGCCTTGGTCATTGCTGGAATCCAATACGAGCTTTACATTTTCAAATGTAACCTAATAGCCAACATAATGAGATGGGGCATTATGTAAGCAAAGAATTATACATTTACTTTCGAAAATGATTTCCGCACTTTGACGTTAATAATAATATAAAAATTATTTGCTTTTCGAATACCAAGCATGTTTGGTTATTATAAGGTAACAATCTGTCCTCTAGCATGCGTTGCATTGTGTAATGAGACTTGAGACTTATAATAGCTTCATTTCACAAAAGCATGAATTTTGAAAATATGTTAATCATTGTATGATATGGGTTATGGTTTGTTATCTAGTTCTCAAGCTGGTTAATCTAAGTCTGACCCGAGTGTTTGTCGCATGGGTCAATCCAAGTGTGTTTCAGGTTTGAGCAGGTAGATGAGGAGTTTCCAGTTGATTCAGAAAAGATTGAGTTCCTCGACAAATGGTAGGGCGTATTCTACTATCCATACTTGGATGTTATGGACGGATGATGTAAGGATAGTGTTTATAACTATCTGTGGTATGTTTAACATAGATAATATAAATGTTTTCCTAAAAGTTTCCTCTATAAAGATATATATTGAATATTATATTTTATTCTGTTCCGTTGTGTTTATTCTAATAAAACCCACATGAATCGAGTTTGTGATATTTGATTGTGCGATACATGAACGCCGTGGATTTGTTAAGTATCGACTACCGAAGGTCAGAAATTTGGTAGCTGGACTTTTCGATAACGCTTACTTTTAGGACTGGACTTGTGTGGTTTACAATCGGTCCAGGAAGCGGGTGGATTTGGGTCGTCACATGATGTGCTAACGATGATCAAAGCATGGCTTAGTATAGCGTAGATTAGTGTAATGAGACTTTGAGAATCCTCACAGCCTGGTAAATGATCAAAACAGGAAAGATGCGGCGTGGTACGCTTATTGTCTCTTTCTAGATAGAAAGGTGTAGCATGGTATGGATCCCAGGTATTACCTTAGTGGCAACTTCTATTTTTTATGTGGTTGTTGATGTTGCGGGGCCCCTCAGTTTATAGGTCAGTAACAACCGAGAGATGATATACCCAGGGTTGATCCAGGTAAGACCTCCCCTTGTGTTGGCAGAGAATGGATCTAGTTTTCCAGAGTTCTCAGAGCATACCTCTAGAGATGTATCCATCAGTAAGGAAGTTCCTTATCCCGATCACTTGATGGAAATCCATTCTTCACTACGAGTTTGTACGATTTTAGTTGTAAACCTATATGGCAACATAGTGGTATGGGATATTCATGTCGTCTAAGATTGATACATTTATTTGTGAAAGAATTTTCATACTACGCACTAATAATAATAAAAAAGAATAACATGTTTGGCTATCATAAGGGAAAACCTCTCCTAATTTGTGTTTGCATAGTGTGTGTGATGAGAGACCTTATGATAGCTTCATTTTCCAACAACATTATGAGTTTTATGACTGGCATTCATAAGGGGAAAATCCGTTCCATGTTATACAATGTGATCTTATGATTTATTTAAACTTTAGAATAAAAGTGAATAGCTTTTTAGCTCACCAGTTCCATGACTAAGCTGGAGTTTATTGTTCTTTCCCTAAACTCTGGGTGCCCATATTTTTTTCACATGGGCAACTAGTAGTTTTTGGTTTGTAGATATTTTATAGAGCAGGCGCTGGATTTTAGCTGCAGCATTCGTATTCTTCTGATGTACTTAGATATTCTTCCATGGAGATTTTATGTTTTTCCGCAGTGTTTGTATTATTGCGTGGTACTCAGGTATTTGCCGTACTCTAATATATTCTGGTATCTGATGTAATATTGTAGTGATATTAATTAAAAACTCCTTTTGTTCCATTTTAATGTGTTATCACCCCAAGCAATGCATATTCCGATGTTTGAATCTCTGATGTTTGATGCTTGAGTTGTGTCGAACGCCGATTTTCGAAGATCGAAAATCCAGTCGTTACAGGTGATATCAAAGCTTTGGTTTATTCAAAGCTTTGGGGTATGACTCATTAGAACAAAAGGAAAGAACTCATCAGAGCTAGGATTAGTAATATCTTGGAAGCAAAACTCATTAGAGATAATGTTAGTAATACTCTGGAATGAGTTCAGAGTATTAATAGTACAAGAGAGCGTATTTGGAATATGAAATTGATTTGTTAAAATTGGTCTTGAAAGATTATATCTTGAACATAAAAGATTGTTTATGGTAATTATAAAGAATTGGTTTTGAAATTGAAATTATCAACGATTTTGGAAAGTCGATAAGTTCTAAAACCCATTAGGGTAAATAAATAAAAAATGTAAGTAATTACGAATACCTTATGAATTAAGTTTCATAGTTTTGACTAAAAGGTATTTGGTAAATAATTTAAAGGGATTATAAATAAATTTGCTTATGTCTTCATTCCTTTTGAGGATGAAAAGTTTTTACGGAGAGAAGTCTGTAACATCCCAAATTTTTTAGCCAAATTTAATTTAGTTCAAAAGATTTGAATTAATAATAATGATTTCAAAGATATGATAAGCTAAATTTGATATTAAGATTGGAGCTAGTTGGAATTTTGAGTTAAATTAAACCTATGTTTAATTTAATTTAAAACGATCGTTGCTGCAACGATCAACAATCAAGGTGAGAACTCCTTTGTTTAACTTGAATAGTTATTATAATCATGATATGATTATATATTGATTACTTGTGGTTGCTATGATTTTTTCCTGTTTGATGGATGTTAATTCAGTTATTATTACTGTTTTTATGTATGTATATGCGTTAATGACTATAACACTTATATTTTAACTGTTGTTTGATGGATGATGATTATTTTTGTGATTGTGTTGATGTTTATTTGACACAAAAATTTACACCATGTATTTAGGATTATTTGGAATTGATTGAGTCTCATTCCATTGGAACTTTTTTAACAAAGCCGACGAGGTTGAGTGAGCCCCTAACCACATTATTAATGTACCGGAGAAAGGAAGAAAAAAATACAACACATACAAGAAGACATAGAAACACAGTACACCAATCACAAGGAAATAAGACAACAACACTTATTTACAAACAACAAAAAATCATATAAGCAAAGGCAACATGCTAGGATCACAAGTGAAATTCGCTTGCTTCAAACCATTTCTTATTTCCAATCTCACTCCCATTCGAAGTTGCTCACCATTCTTTGTTTTAGCTGGGTTTGATATACGTATATTCCTCTCTTTCCACAAAGAAGATAAAAACTTCTTAAGCACATAACATAGAAGTCTCCCTTTTGTTGTCTTCCAACCAGTCCGATTTTCTAGTTTTCTCTATTCAACTTCATTGCCTTGGTTAGCATCACTCCTCCTTATATTCAACATAAGTTCATTCCACACAGGAAAGATTGCACTGCACTCAAAGAATAAGTGATTAATAGATTGATTTTGGACACTACATGTAACACATGCAAATATGACATGAAAATTATATTCCATTGGAAATTTTAATTGAATATTATATTCATTTAAGGGAAATAAGACGTGAAAACAAAATTTGGATTCTTATCTCAGAAATGATTTGGAAAAAAAGTTAAGATGATTTCAAACAACTATTGAAAATGTTGAAAAGAATTTGAAAGAGTTTTGAATCAAAAATGGCTTGTTCTATTTAAAATAGATTTTGATAGTAAATTCAGAAGTGAATTTGAGTTAAATATATAAGTAATGTTTTAACTCGAAATGATTGTTCCAATGATCGTACTTATTTTTATAACGGATTTCAGGAAAGTTTGGATTTCAAAAGATTTAATATTGAAAAATATTATTATTTTAATATTAAAATAATATAGAATATTCAATTTTGATTTATAATGAATTTGAAGTTGGAATCATTCTTAAAATATTTTATAAACATTTTATAAAATATATTCCAACTGAATCAGACGATTTTTATTTTAGGTAATAATATGGTTTGAATAGGACGTATCGCGTAAAGACAGTTCGCGGATTTTGACCATAAGCTTCAAACGAGCATAACTAAAGCAATTTAAATCGGATTTCCCCGAAACGAAAATAGTTTGTTTTCTATTGATAGTAGCTTTTAAATGAAGGACCAAATTTTGGATTTCAACTTATAGATTTCAAGTTATGTATAAAAGTAATTATTGAAAAGGTCGTTGTAAACACAGTTCGGTGACCATAATTGGAAAAAGATCGAAACAGCTTTATAAAAGTTATTAAAAATATGAAAAAATTATAATAAATCATAATAAATGATTTTAAAGTGATTTGGATAAGAAATATTAAGATTTGAACTATATTTTGGTTTCTTGTGTTTTTTAACGTAATTTACCAAATACGGTAAAAACTGACATTTTAGAAATTTAAGTTCAACGAACTAAAGTTTTCTAATCTTAATTTATTGGATTTGTTGAGAACTAATCATTGAGTATTTTGTGTTAATTTCGTAGATAAAACTTATACTATTTGAGGAATTTGGAAGATATTTATATTGCTATTCCACTTATAGTATTCGTTGATTTCGTGAATTGGTATTGAATATAAGCTGATACAATTTCTATTTATATCTTATATTTGATATCAATTTGATTTTGGGTTTGTTGTGAACGGTGTCTTTAATAACATCATTCTTTAACCCATCTACATTGAGTTATTACTGGAATTCAATAGGACATGTGATACTGAATTCCGTAGTTAAACTTATACTATTTGGGAATTTGGAAGATAATTGTATCATTATTCCACTTATATTATTCGTTGATTTCGTGAATTAGTATTGAATATAAGCTGATATAATTTATATTTAAATCTTATATTTGATGTCAATCGGACTTTGGATTTGTTGTGAATGATATCTTAAATAACGTTATTCTTTAACCAAACTATGACTAAGATATGATTTGGAATTGAAAGTAATGACAAATCTTTTAATTAATATTTAATGAAGATTTCCAAGTTGAGTTTAAGAATAAATCTTTGTTAAGATCTAAATGAATCTTTGTTAAAGATTAAAGGGAATGAGTTTTATAAATTCTAAGTTTGGAATTAATAAATAAAGGATTTATGAGGTTAATGAACTATTATAATAAACCAAATAAAGTGGAAAGAGACTTGATTAATCCTATGTTTCCATATGGTTTTTAAAATAACGATTATTATTCGGAAAGACCAGGATCAGATTTCTATCTGAATACCATTTCAAATAATGATGCGACGAAATAGAGCAATTGTAGATGATGGTTGAAGACTGGAAAATCTTCACATCGTAGGACTTCTTTTTGATGTCTCTAATAGGTGGCCACCTAGTATGAGGTTATATTATGACAGCGGTCCGAACGTACTTGAAGATTTTTCGAATTGCAAGGGCCTCTCTCCTTTGTTGGACGAGGAATAAGATGCCTTCAGTTTCGTTTAGACCCAAAACGGCCTTGTATGGATGTGTGTCTGACATTGTTTCTTTTAGTATGTGGTAGATTTTTGCTAAACATATTTCTATTGGTGGAAGAGAATTTATTCTCTTAGCTTAACACCCTTATTTGAACTCAAAGGTGATACGTTTAGCGATTATCGATTATATGTTATAGTTTGACGACATGGCATGCTAAGTGATGTGCTAGTGATGATCAAAGCATGGCTTTGTGTAGCATAGCTTTGTGAAATGAGACATCAACATGCCTCACACCTTATTAAATGATCAAAATAGGAAAGATGCGGCGAGGTATGGGTTATCGTCTCTTTCTAGATAGAAAGGTGTACCATGGTATGGAGCCCAGGTATTACCTTAGTGGCAAATTCTATTTTTTATGTGGTTATTGAAGTTGCTGGGGCCCCCAGTTTATAGGTCGGTAATGACCGAGAGATGATATACTCAGGGTCGATCCATGTAAGGAGATCCCGCCTTGTGTTGGCAGAGAATGGATCTAGTGTTACAGAGTTCTTGGGGCATCCCTCTAGAGAAGTGCCCATCAGTAAGGAAGTTTCTTAGCCCGATCATTTGATGGAAATCCATTCTCCACTACGAGTTTGTACGGCTTTAGTTGTAAACCTATAAGGCGACATGGTGGTATGAGACATTCACGGCATCTAATATTGATACATTTATTTGTGAGAGAATTTCCACGCTATTGACTAATAACAATAAAATACAATTTTACATATCAAGCATGTTTGACTGTCATAGGGGGAACCTCTCCTACTTTGCGTTTGCATAGCATGTCTGATGAGAGACCTTATGGTAGCTTCATTTTCCAAAAACATTTCAAGTTTTATGTCAAATATTCATAAGGGGAAAACCTATTCCGTGTTATACGACGTTGTCTTATGATTTACCTAAATTTTAGAATAAAAGTGAATAACTATTTTAACTCTTGCACCAGTCCCATGACTAACTTAGAGTTTATTGTTCTTTCCCTAAACTATGGGTGCTCAAATTTTTCCACATGGTCAGCTAGTAGTTTTTGGTTTGTAGATATTTTATAGAGTAGGTACTGGATTTTAGCTAGAGCTATTGGAGCATTCGTATTCTTCCGCTGTACTTATATATTCTTCAACTAGGAGTTTATGTTTTTCCTTGTTTTTGTATTATTCTGTTGTAATGGTCCGCAAATCTGTACTATTTGAGTTGACTAAAACAACACACATCCAACCAAGTTGCACATAAATACGAGTCATTACGGTTAAAGAAAATAGAAATAGATAGAAGGTAGAACAAAGAGGACATCGTAATCTCACTGTGGAATGAACAAAGTATTATAAAATATATCATAACTTTGAAATACAAATCTGTATTGTATGTACATACCATATCAGAGTACAACACATATACATCTAAGTGGAAATAACTCTAACTAATTGCCGGTGGAGCCTCCTGCTTCAAGCTCCTCCAAGTGTATATGTAAAAGCTTGAAACACTTGACTACCTATACAAATTTGGGCACCCAAGAGTTTAGGGTAAAACAAACAAAATAAACTCTGGATCAGTCATGGGACTGGTGTGAGTAAATTCAAACCATTTTGTTTAACTTTGAAAAACCTTTGAAAGAAAGGGTAATCGTAAGACCGATCCACACATAAATACGGATGGTTTTACCTTACGATAACTAAAACATTTTTGATATCAAAATCCATTGATATTATAATAATGTCTAATCAAATAAATAACCATCTAGCAGAACGCTTGCATCTCACTCTCCATATACATAGTATAAAATAAAAAACCGCAAGGCACTTATTGGAGATTGGATTCCAACTATGACAAGGCGTAGGACCACTTTTCGATCAATGTACTCTAGAGCGGATACACTGGGGTTCAACAAGAACATCTTGCAACTTGGCCACACATGACTGGTCACACATTTAGCTTGAGTGGATCGAATGTATTATCATTCACAGTTGTCGGTCGTCCAACTATAATCCGTAACATACAGAATCAAAAGAAGAACAAATGAATTTTCTCTAGATGGTGATAATACACCCTGCTTGGGTATGACCCAACTAGTCATGCTGCCTGCCCTTTTTTTTTCATTTCTTGGTTGATGAGGCTTGAGTCTACGTTTACCTTTTTAGAACATCTGGCCACCATTCACTTTGAATGTCATATTGTCAAACCCGCCAAATCATTAGTTGCTCTTCCCAATATTATGTGTATAGAAAATTATGAGAAATGAATTCCTCCACCACCAAAAGTAATACCTTGAAAAGATCATCTTATGTAATCTGTTAGGCATACTCTGTCAGACATTCGTCCATACAAGTTGTCCTGGGAATAGACAAACCGAAGGCACAATCCTGTAAACAAAATAGTCCTTGCATTTTACTTCCTCTTCAATTATCATCAGCATAATCTAATTCGCAATGCCTATGCCTGTACGGAGTGGATTTCAGATAATAAATCCAACTGGTCTCTCCGTATTGACAACAATGGTCAAAAACTTCGATAGTTGGTTATTTAACTATCCAAGAAAAACATCCATCCATCCAAATTTTCAACTGGAAATATTATTGACAAATCATCAAAAAATTACTAGCCCTTTTCTAATATTTCATTATCGTTACCCATATTCCTTCTAATATCTTTACCCTAGTGTTTCCATAACGCTTTAGCCTCTTACGATATTTGGAAAACGTTCCATATCCCATCTTCTTTTGTTCCTATACTTAGAAAATTTCTTCAATTTACGATTGGATTACAATTCCAATTATTTCTCCCTTTAATGACCATTCATTTTTATACTTAGGAAATATTTATTATTATATTTCCCATATTCCACTTACTTGGGTTAAAACGAATGTTGTGTAAAATATCGTTACAACAACCAAAATATTGCATTCAACTAAATCTTATTTAAACATTGATCTTCGAGATTGAATCTTTCTATTTATCGGTCAATAATGAAATCAATCAAGTTGGGGTATAACTACCTCTCAAGCCCTGACTGAATAACATTCTTAACTTCAAAACAGACAAGACCACCTATCTTGAATAATCGACATCATATAAAACCAACTACCATTTTTAAACGTGTGTACGTTTCTCTTCCTATTCTTACCAGATTTTAATTTATAGATTTCCTTTTTTGTTTATAACATTCTATTATAAGTTCATTTCCTTATCAAATTATATATATATATATATTGATTTCTATTTATCAAACTTCTTAAAAATATTCTAACTCCTTAAATTTCTAGAAAATTTCGCCAGAGTCTCCTTTGCACGACTCAATTGGTACAACTACAACTCATCTCTCTAGGCCTTTTCATTTCAAAAAGCCAATCGGCTTATCCAGTAGGCTCATAAAATCTCATATGAAATTTAAATATGTACCTCTTTGTCGGGCATTCACTTTATATTCTCCATTCCCTTTATTCCATACCTGTTATTATATATGTGTCCATTTCCCATACATTTCAATTAATCCAATCATATCTAACAAAATTCGCTAACCACTTCTTTAATTAGCTCTTTTTCCTAATGTACTTTTTCTGACGACCGCCCACAACCCCTGCACTAAACAAGAGGAATAATGTGTTGAAAGGTGTGTCAGGGAGCTCTAGACGATCATCATAGGTAAACAACAGCATCAGAACCTGTCGTAAATATCACAGCGTAAGGATATAATATAATAAAACATATACACATGTAATATTAGTGAAGTAGGAAACACTAAACTTTCATAACAACTAGAAAGTAATATCCATACACTTAGACAACAACAATAGTGTTTATACAAAGTTGCCTCACTACAACACTTAGAGAAGAACAACAAACAATGGGAATCCAAATACTATATAGTAGGTAAGGTAATACACCAGCCTCCTGCTCGCCTCCAAATTACAACATCGTCCTCACTAAGCTATCACCTGTCACCTGCCACCTAGTCTGCCCATCCACAGCCAGATGAATAGCCCAAGGTAATAAGAGGGAAACATAAAACCTTGAGTCACACAACAGTCTTAGTGAGCGGTAAAACAACTAACAAACATCATAAATAAAGTATATGAGAATGGATAGATAAACATACTAATCTACCCACTACACCAGAGAAGAACCCAAACTTGCCTTCTCCACATCCGACAGTGATAACCTTTACAACCTATTCAACCAAAAGAACAACAACTCGTCCATGGAATCCAAGATAACCATTCATTTAATAGCAATCACACAACTAGTTATATTTGACGTAAACCATCCTAATCGAACTCAACATCCCTCAAGCACAAGCCCTAGAGGCCTAAACCAATATCAGACAAGCACTCAAGAAACATCTCCTTCGATATTGGACAATCTACGTGAGACGATACAAATAAAACAACCAACCATCCATGACCGACTCTGGCTATCACATCCAATCCTACTTTGAGCCTATCGTTAATCGTATGACGACCAACCTTTGCCATATGTCAAAGACTAATGGTAACCCCAGTTCTAGCATAAACTCCATACGCCTTTCAACGATACATATGTTTGTCCAACCTTGACAACTAGGCCTTTCGACGATACCCAGGATACTCGGCCAGTAACCTTCCGGTCTTTTAGGTTCCCCTATTGTACCCCTACTTTGAGCCTGCTATAACTTACGACAACGATAACTCCTCGGCCTTCGCATCTCTATTCATCCAACCTTGATGACTTTTCATAACTCAAGCAACCTTATCGAGTAACCATTATCCACCATCTCCAACTCACAACCTTTGAGTTGCCCCATTTTTTTTAAAAAGCCCTTTTTGTTCAAATCAGTGTTGTACCCGAAAAATATAATTTTTCAGAAATGACCCTATGCGACCGACCCATCCTCTTGGAGCCGACTGACCCACCCATGCAACACAGACCGACCCATCCCCTTCTGGACCGACCGACCAGCCCGTGACCGACCCGATCCTCTACTGCATGACCGACCTGATCCCTTGCTACATGACCGATCCGATCTGTAACAACCCGGAGTTTCTGAACCAATTTTAAAAAATTTATTTTAGCTATTTTAATGGGTTTTGAATATTTAAAATGATTTATTTTAAATAATAACGACTAAAAATTTATTTAAATCGAAGTTAGAATGTATAAATTTAAAATTTAATTAAAACAAATGGCGCGGTAGTTTGAAAATTCGATTTCTAATTTCAAATGAGTGTACAAAATTCAAAATAATCGGATTTCAGTAAACCCGGAAATATTTGAATCTGTTTAATAATATCTCTCTAAGGAATGTGAAAAATTCAGATTTCATAATATAAATTGAAAGTTATGTGAGCGTGGTGAATGTAAACGTGTTTTGTCAATTTCAATTGAATTGGATCAACCAGAAAATGGCCATTTTTCAAACCGTCTCCAAATTCGACGAAATTAGTTTTGTTAGGACCATACCATCAAAAAAGCAAGATTTATTTTTTTTGTAATTTTTGGAGTCAGTATGTGGCCCCGGTAAATTAAAATGTACGTTTAAATTCAATATATATTGATTTATATTTTAATTCAAAGATAAAGTGATCAAAACAGTCGAATTGGCTTATGATACATATCCCATTGTGTTCAAAATGGGGATATTTAGCTAGGGGTAATAGTCATTAGGTTCAATTTGGAGTTCGTGACATTAAATAAATAATAATGGAATTAAATAATATTGTAAATTTATATAAATAGCCTTAAAATTAGAAACCCTAGCCCATATTAATTCTAAGCCGCTACCCATCGTTTTACAGTCAGAATTGTCTGAATCTGAAACGTAATTTCTCTCAATCCACTAAATATTTTTAGAAATTCATAGAGGGTAACTCGAAGAGCTCTCCAAAAGCTTCAAATCCATATAAGCTTAATCGATTTTCGTTGAGCATTTTTCTCGAACCGCTCCCTCAAAGTCTCGCTGTATCATGGCGATTTCCGCCTTCCACCATCGACCGAGTTCACTGAGAAGGAGTGCTTGGGGTAAGGCTTGCGTAGACGGAGAATGTGAAGTAGTCATATCATCTCCTAGGGCGTTGTGGTGTTCGCAAAAATCAAACCTACTTTTGAACAGTAAAGGTAGAACGATGGCCTGAGTTGGTTAAGGAAGAAGAAGGTTTATTATTCAGTTATTTACTTTATTAATTATTTAAAATGTCAATAACCTTTATAATAGCGTATCTTTCTCATATGAATTCCAAATCGCGTGAAACAGGATCCGTTGGGATCGTGGGGACAAGAGCTTCTCAACAAGACTAACTGGGTTAAATTTGGAGCTTGTTAGAATTTAGGGCAGATTTAAATCCAAACCATCCAATAAAGAATGATGGATTGGAAACCGACTATGAGAACTCTCTCTCACTCAAATTATTTTACAGTTATCATATCTTAGGTTGCAGATGGGGCTTAGTAGCTCCTGACACTATTTTTTGTACAAACCAAGGTTGATTGTTTGTTTGGATTGTGATTGGGATTGTGATTGATTGAAAATGTTGTATATATAAAATTATTTATATAAAATGTAAATAAAATTATCGTGGAGAAGAATTGAAATAAATATTCATTTAAAAATCGGATGGTTTGTTTATGTACACCTATTTAACTGATATTGATTGGGACGATAAATTTTACACATTGCCCAACTACACAAATAATAATCAGTATTTGTTGTTTGAAAACGCCACACGGGTGTTGGGATGATATTTGACACACACTAATCCCAATTGTTTAGTGGTATGTCAGTCGATGAGTTGACAGATTGTGTAAGCGTTATTTATTTATTTATTTTAATGCTTATACAGTTGTAAAATGCACTCAGGATGTTGTATGAATTTTTAATGATTGTTTATCATTATTGTTGTATACATGCGATGTATGAAATCAACATGACTGAAATTATATGATAATTGATTGAGTCCGATTCCAATTCAGAATTAACGAATATTTAAAAAAAAAAATCAGAGAATAATCAAAATGTGATTTTGATGTCCAATTTTGGATGGACACGGAAATATTGAAATGTGAAGCCGTGTTAAGTAGTTAAACACCATTTTAACACGAACGTGATTTTCTGTTGATTTTATTTATTTTATAATGAATATCGAAAAGTGATTTCAAAATCTAATATTTTGAAAATATTACCATTTTAATATTATAATGATATAGAATATCCAATTTTGATTTAAAATTGAAATAGAAGTGGGAATCGTTTTAAACCGGATTTATAAACGATTTATAAAATATGTTTTGAATAGAAATCGACGATATATTATATATATATATATATAATGGCTTGAATAGAATGCGCCGCGCAGCGACCGTTCGCGAATTTCGATCATTAACTTCAAATGGATGTAACGGGAGATCCGACCGTTGGATTCTCCAAAAACTGGAACTGTTAGGTTCGTACCGAAGAGAGTTTCCAATGAATATAAGAGATTTAAATTTGAACAGTTAGATATGGAATCATGTCCAAATCAATTTCAGAAAAGGTCGCTATGAATGCAGTTCGGTGGCCGTTATTGGAAACCGACTGTAAAGGCCTATGGATGAAAAATTCGAGTTTGTAAAGATAAAAATATATTCTTATCGAAATGAACTAGTTAATAACTAGAATGATAATCCAATTATTTTTAGAAATAAATAAACTGGACATTTAAAATTGTTTTAAAATATCCAGAATTTTCCAATGAATAAACTGGAGTGAACTTGGAATGGAATTAATCTTCGGAATATTTCAATATTGGATTCCGTGATAATACGAATATTGTTGAGGAATTTGAAAGATATATATCGTTATTCCCAATACAATATTTGTTGGTTTCATAATTTGATATTGAATATAAGCTAATATAATTTCTATTCAGAGCCTTGTATTTGATATCAAATTGGATTTTGGGTTTGTCATGAACGGTGTCTTGAATAACACTGTTCTTAAACCCAGTTGAGAAAAGAACAAATCTTTAAATCAAGATTTAGTGAAGTTTTCCAATTAATTAAAATTTAATTGGAATTGAATAAAAGAATTGGATTTCTGGGTTTATCGTGAACGTTGTTTTAAATAACTTTTGTTCTTTAATCCAATTAACAGTGAAGATATGATTGGGAGTTGATAATCTTTTAGTTAAGATTAATGGAATTTTCCAAAGAAAAGTTTTCTAGTTTAATATATTAAATTGGAATTGAATGGAATTCGATTCGGTAATAATTGAAATGAGTTTCTGTGAAGGAAGGCCGTTACTATATGTAGAATTTAAAAGGCTTTGTCGTTATTCCATTTATATTATTAGTCGGACATAGGAATTTATATCGATTATATATATTGATCAGTTTTCCATGAAGATTCCATATTTTATGCAAGATGATTTTAGGTTTATCGTGAACGGTGTCTTAAATGACATTGGTTCTTTAACCCAGTTAAAGACATGATTTATTTCCTAATTTGAATAATCATTGAACAATGATCTTTGAAGATTAAAACTAAGTGGAGTTTTAATGAACCTTTAATTAGATTGAAATGTTAATGTGGTAATTAAAATTATCAAATTCAAGTAGGTGATCGAAAATGGAGTACCACCAGTTTTACTCCAGGCGATAGGTAAATCTTTGATTAGATTTGAACGTGAAATGTTAATTAAATTTATCGATAGCACAGTGGTGTTAGATATGGAGTACTACCAGTTTTGCTCCATGGGATGAATAGGTTGGGATGGGATAATAAAATGAATGATTACTTCTCTAAGGCGTTAATCCCGACTAGTTTAATAAACCTAAATTTGGTTTAAACTGTGAAAAGATACTATGAAATCTTTTGAAATGATTTCCGAAGAAATCGATTAAACATTGTATTTAAAAGTGATAATCTTTGATAAGAATAATGAGAACCTTTCCAGAATAAAGAAATATGAATAAAAGAATATTCTGGATGGGAATGAGGCATATGATGTGTTGTTATAGCACTTGATTATAAGATATGCGAGTTATTCAGAAAGACTGGGTTTAACTCATTCTGAATAATTGATACGACGACTAACAGTCGAAGAGATTGAAGACAGTGCAAGACCGACGATCTTCACATCGAATGGATGGGTTGCTACTGATGCCCATGATTGGAGTAGCTACCTTGAAGAGGCTATAATGGTAGCCGTTCGGACATATTTGTTGATTGTTCGGATATGCGAGGGCCTCTCTCCTGTATTGGACATACGGGACGAGGAATAAGGTACGTTCGGTTTCGTTCAGACCTAGAACGCACTTACAAATGGATGGTGTATCTGACATTGTATTCCATTATGTTGTATTCGTTGATCTCTGCTAAATATATATCTGTTTAATGGCAGAGAAATTATTCTCTTGCTTAACACCCTTCTCTAAGATGTACGAGCTTA
This sequence comes from Allium sativum, assembly GCA_030737875.1. Lineage (NCBI taxonomy): Eukaryota > Viridiplantae > Streptophyta > Magnoliopsida > Asparagales > Amaryllidaceae > Allium > Allium sativum. Next base: position 575,347,664 of record CM060921.1, on the reverse strand, counting down.
GAGGTTATATATTGGTAGAAATCAATGCTGAGATTCAGTGATCCAAGCTTTTATTGAAAAGCAGTGCTTGGCGGATGATGATCAAAGCATAGCATTAATTAGCATAGCTTTGTGTAGCGTTAATTTGCGAGCCTCACACATCGGTATGATGGTGAACTGATGTTTAGATCAGTATACTTTCGAGATGAGGATAGATTGGTCGATCGAGATAGGCTGCATGTGGTCTCTCCACACCTGATAGGGATAGGGTACACCCCCCCCCCCGAATTCCCAGAAGGATAGAGTATATGACTTTTTCTCATGCACGGGACGTAAGCCGTTGAGATACTTGGTATCCTGGATATAGTACAGATGTGTATTACGACGTTTTCTCATGCATGGGACGTAAGTCGTTGAGTATTACACTACTTTATCGATCTTTCGGATCAGTAGCCATCATGATGGAAATCCAAACTTCTAATACGACACTTTTCGGTTTTAGTTGTAAACCTATATATAGCGACATAGTTGGATGGGGCTCTCGTGTCGTCTATGATTGATACATTTATATTTGAAGTTGATTTCTTCACTTATAGTAATAATAAAAGATCTATTTTTAAAACGTACCAAGCATATTTGGCTATTATAAGGTAAAACTCTATCCTCCGGCTTGTGTTGCATTGTGTGATGGAACCTGAGTCTTATAATAGCTTAATTTTTCTTTAATTAGCATTGCGCTATTTGTTTTGGGCATTGGTATTCTTGGGGGTAAGCCCATTCCGTATTATACAGCGTGGTCCCTTGATTTACCTTATTTCAAAGTAAAGTTTTAATAACTGTTTATTTCTCACACCAGTCCCATAACTGACTCATAGTTTATTGTTTCTACCTAAACTCTAGATGCCCATATTTTCCACATAAGCAGCTAGTAGTTTTGATTTTCGCAGAAAATTCTTTTCCCAGGATCATGGATTACAACTGGAGCTATATTCGGAAAGCTTTGTATCTGTGTACTTTATTCAGTTGTGTTAGTCATTGTCTTTATACATTTAAATTTCCTCTTCTCTATATTTTAAATCTCTGATATTTTTCTGTTGTATAAATATTCATACTCTGGTAGCTTGTACTCTGATGTAAATTGTTGTAATAGCAATGAAATGTTCTATTGTTTGTGTTTTGACGTGTCATGTTCTCAATTCAATCTGGGCTTTCCCGTAAGGGGATGTTTGGGTCGTCTCATGATCCCTTGTTGCATGACCGACAGACCATCTTTCGACTGACCGACCCGAACCACCCTGACCGACCGACCAACTGGTGACCGACCCATCACGATCGACTCGAACCACCCTGACCGACCGACCAGCTTGTACTGCACCTTCTACTACACCTGTACTATATGACCGACTAGTAGAAACCCGACTGACCCATCTACTATACAACCCCAATCCAAGTCCAATTTCGACCAAAATTCGCCAAACAACTATGTCGACAAAACTACTCATCCAATTCACTCAATTCAACCACAACCGTGATATGGAATCACATACAACTTGAATATGACGATTTTCATCAAAATTATGCAAACTTCACCAAAATCATGATAAATTAATGAACATATGAAATAAAATTATGGATCTAACTTGCATAAACATGCGAAATAGCATATAAATTACCAGTTTTAAGTTGCTAGATTGGATCCTATGATGATTCATATGAAGATAAACTTACCATGGTATAGATCTAGGAAAAAACACTTGAATTTGATGAAAAACAAGATCAAATACTCATATACTTGATTGAATCCTTGTAAGAGATGCATATCACTCACCAATTCTCTAAAGCAACTCAAAATGATTGAAGTATGATTACGGACAGCGAAGAATTTTCTCTTAAGTCTTAAATTCGATGATTTCTCCCTTGAAATGGCATAGATCTAGCTTCAAACAATGTAGATCTCTGATTCTCTAAGCTTCAATGGTGGAAAGGTGTAGAAGATGGAGGAATGGAGGACCACAAGCTCTTCCAAAATGAGAGAATGGAGAAAGTAAGCTAATCTTCATGCCTCCTGCCCCTTACTTATAGCCTCCACCAGCCCACTAATGGGCCTCCCTAAATCAGTCCATGATGGCTTTAATAACCCGAACAACCAACTAAACCTTAAAACAAGGATTCCTCCCAAACCGCTGAACCAAATCTTTAATGTGACCACTCTACGGAAAGGGAAACATCATTTCCATTCCAATGGTACAAGTCTCAACACCTGATTCAACCTGATTTAAAAGTTATGCACTGTACAAGACTGATAAGGGCAACATGGTCACAAACAAAACTGGTAAAAATTATGGACATGTCTCACATCCCTATAAACAACATATTAAAATATGAGAATGATCCAACCCTCAGGGAATAAAATAAAAATATTTTACAATTCTCCGATAGTAAAATGCAGGTTGTTACACTTTTGATTTGAACATATCATATTCGAATATATTTTTTTATCTTATACACAAGTAGAATTCTATTTCTAACTCAAGTTTCATGTTCGATTTCAATTTTGAATTCATAAATCTGGTTTACTTAACAACAGTTAAGTTCGATCCAAAAGTTCTTTAACTAATTACTTTTAATTAGTTAATTTCATTCAGTAACTAAATTTGATTTTGTTTCAAAAATCACTTCATTTATTCCACTTGAGTTCATATTTATTTTATAACTCAAATCTGGATTTTTCAATGGAAATTCGGATTTTATTTACTTAAAATCCTTTTAATTTATTAAATAAACGATTATGGTTTATAAATGTTATTAAAGTGATTTTTCTGAAATTTTATTTTGACATAACCCAAAATCTATAAGAAGAAATCCAGTTTTTTCTCTCCCATAAGAAAACTATCATTCAGTAAGTCCGGGCGTTTCTTGTTTCATCGAATTTCGACTTATATTGTGTTCTATAAACTCAATTGAAGTTTGAATCATCAAATTACGAACTACTGCACTGTGGCGAGTTCATTTTTAATTAAATTAAATTATATACATTAAACTTCATTATTGATAGATTTCAACTCTACTTCTTCACTATTTTAATATGAACTAACCTAATTTTCCAAAGCTAACTTAAAAGCTCCGATTTTCTACAATTAACTATTTTTCAATCAAAATTCATAACTCGATTAGGAACTTATTTTTAGAACCCACTTTACTACATTAAATTCCCATTTATCTTTGGAATAAATTATTTGATAAAATATGACAAAATCGAATTCCAATTATAAATCCATATGGATTTATTCCAATTCAATTTATATTCCGAACATCGAAATAAATTTCTTCGTTTCCCCTTTTTAAATGATTTCCAGTCCCTTTTTAAATCCATACTTCAATTTATATAATCAAATTATCCCATGATAATTATTCACTTCCATTTATAAACATCGTTTATAAATTACATTTCTTGTTTTAAATATTAAAACAAGTTTGTATTTTAAATTCTATTTGAAATCCAAATTCCACATCAAAAAATACAAACTTGTTTTAATATTTAAAATGGAATTTGAAATTTGGATTTTAAATATTTCTTGTTTTAATATTTTAAATATTAAATAATGTTTTTTAATATTTCTTTCCATTTGAAATTGAATTTCGCATGAGTTAGAAATATTAACTTGTTTTCAGTAATAAAAACAAGAAATTGAATTTATAAACGATGTTTTTAAATGGAAAGAAAAATTATCATTTGATATTTAAAATTTCATTTGAAATATTAAAACAAGAAATTTTAAAATCCAAATTTCATATAAATTCCATTTGAAATATTTTAAATATTAAATGATGTGTTTTCAGGAAGAAGACACATGATTTGGATTTTGAATCGATTTCGATTTTTAAAAGGTAGCAACCATTTTAATTTCTCAAGCTTTGAGCTTCGATTTTGGTTCAGGGGAAAACAATAAAGGAAAAGGGTAGAGACCATTTCTAAAGCCTTTGATTTTTGTTTTCATTTTTGAAAGGAGAAATCGGGTATTTATAAATGAAGTGGGAGACACGAAGTACTGCCATCATTAAATCTCGACATTTCTATGAAGGGAAGGAGGGAAACATTTGTAGAGAATTTAAGGTCTAGGGTGGTTTTAGGATTACAAAATACGGTTGCTGAAGGATATGAAGGTCGACGTAATTTATTTGATGATATTAGAATAGATTTTATTTAGATTCTGATATATATACATATATATAATGAACCAAAATATCTTGTAGTAATGAACATCAATCGGGGTACAATGACTGACATTTCAAGGGTTTAACCACTATTCTGAACACGTTGAAATAGGTTTCGAAGCCTAATTCGATCTCATGGAGGAGATATTAACTTAAATCAACAATTTAAATTAAATGATTTCCTAAGCATTTTCTAATTGTACAATCAATCGATAAATCCAACCGTTACAAAATTCAAAATCCGATAAAAATACACTATTATGGATCTGATATAATTGGTTTCATTGAATTCTGAGACTGTTTGAAAAAAATCACTGTTTTTAAGGCTTAATCTAAATCAATCACAAATATAAATCGATTTCAAACAATTAAATTTATCAATAATAAATAATTATTATCATTCTAATTTAAACAGAATTTATATTGATCGACTGAATCGTTGCGATTGAGTTTCAACTGTGAATTCAATTATTATCGTTTCGTATTAAGACAATTCAATATCTTTGAAATTAAATCGTATATCGATTATTGAATCGCTAAATTCCATATTGAAATTCATTTATATTTCAAATTAAACATTTTAAACTAATTTAGTGTTTAAAATTTGACGACTAAAAATCGGGACGTTACGTCCGTGGTACTTTGATATTTGCTGTACTCTGATATATTCTGGTACTCTAATGTACTATTGTAATGATATTAATGAAAATGTCCTTTTGTTCTGTTTTAATGTGTTATCACCCCAAGCGTTGCAGATTCCGGCGTTTGAATCTCCGACGTTTGACGCTTGAGTTGTGCCGAATGTTGATTTTCGTAGTTCGAAAATCCAGGTCGACATAAGTAAGTGCAAAGGCATGATGTATAAATGCCTATGCTGATAATAGTAGTACTTTTGTGCAACTCTGATAACTCCATACTAGGAGGTAACCTTGTGTATTATCTTATTGTGATTTTATATTTATCCTTTCTATTATGAGATTATGCTTTTTTTATTTTTATTATTACCTCATGACAACTCAACTTTCAAATACTTATGCAACGAAACATGAATTTTGTGGATGTATCAAGTGCGTTCTCAAGTGTCAGAAAGGTGGATCATTACGAAAAATATCTTAGAAAGTATTGAATATGAAGACATCATTGGTTATTTTGCTTCCAAAAAAGAAAATAATAATAATTAAATGGAATATTTTGTGCTTGTCATGGTATCAAAAATATTGGAAAATTAATACACTTATTTCCATGTTATTTACTTCAATTATCTATTAGCCTTTTTTTGGTATTTTTTATTTTATAGGTCTATTTACAAGTAAGAATTTTTTCCATGGAGTTGCTCATGCACAAAGCACTGTAAACCCTAGAACCAACTCTGATTATAATTTATATTGGACTTGTGATGAAGTGTGTCATCCAGACTAGATTTTTAGCTGTTTATCATAGCTCAATTGTTATTATATTATATCTTTAGTTGTTATAATAGCTTAATGAGCATGTATTACTAGTGTGAACCCATGCTACGCCTACGGGTATTTTTAAAAGCGCTATTTTTATTTAAATTGGTAGTAATACGTGGATGCTTGATATGTAAATATACCTTATTTTACTTTCATATTTAGCTAAAAATATATTTTATACACATTTTAGTAAATTTTGTACATGAAAAAAAGGGCAATATGCCTATTATGTATCATTTACTAGAGATAATTAAAGAAAGATATAAATATTGATACCTCAAGTTCACACAATATCATTAATTTCATTTTGCTTAAATATGATATATGTAGAATAAAATTTAAGTTTGTAGGAACTATAGTAGTCGATAATAGAGAAATTATTTCCTTCCATATATATTATTGTTTGTTGATAGAAATTTTGTTTTATGAGCATAGAGTGTTACACTTCATATTAAATCATGTGTAGCCATTGTAAATAGTAAATTTGAAATTTAATAGGTACATTTAACCATAGGAAAAAAGTAAATCAGTTTTTCTAAGATAGGCTAAAGATAACAAATGTAGCCTTCACGACTAATGAACAAACATAAACATTGATCAAAACATCCTGCGATATATACGCCACTTGCATTTTTGAGTATATAGTGATTTCTTCAAAATATCATCGGTCCAAGTTAAATTGTTCAGCTAATAAAAGATATGTGCTTGTTAGTTTAGTAAATTTAACGTTATAATAATACAATGAAGGGAAATTCAAGTAATAGTTCAATTCATCAATATGTATTGATAAAAAAGTAATCGAACAATATTTATGAATATATTTTATTCTAAGTATCAATTGTGGTCGTGGTAGGATGTTGATTGTAAAGTTGAAAAAAAAGCCTAAAAAAAGTAGAAAACCTAGCTAATCGTAAGTAGAAAACCAATTTTGTCAGTGAATACTATAAGGAATAAAAAGCTACAAAATATTTTGATATTTGCAATAGTTTTTGAAATGAAGAAAGATAATTTTAGTAGCAGCAAAAGGTTTTTTTTTTGAATATATATACATGTATATGTATGTATATATATATATATATATATATATATATATGAACGCTTTGTTAATTTTCAAAGAAAATTACACAGTAAGGTTAGCATTTTAACCTAAATTACAAATGGAACACACATAAAGTGAGTACAAAAAAAAAATCTGTACAAAATAAAGAAAAAAGGATCCATGATAAGATCGGAACTTCCCACTACAAGTGCCTCCTACACTTACAAACACATTCTCCACGTTCGTAGCATAGTACAACCTGTTAATCATACCTTGCCTTGCTCATGTAGAAATCTATATGTAAATCAGTCCTCAAATAGGTTGTAGTTTGGAGGACATCAATTAGCTTGAGAAAATGATAGAAAATCGTACATTTGTTTTTAGAACCAAGAAGTTGCATCTGTCAAGCTTTTGCACGGTGTTTATTAGTTCTTGGGATTGAACCAAGTCCGTAATGAAGACAAAAGAGGCGTTATGTTATATTTAGTATGATTTATAATTTACAATTGGCCGTTACGTTATATTTAGTATAATTTATAATTTACAATTAGCCGTTATGTTATATTTAGTATGATCTGTAATTTGCAATTAGTCGTTGCAATGCTTTCCTATATATACATGTCTTTGTTTCATTACTCCTTGTACAAGAAATATATTATTTCATCAATAAAATCTTCTGCTTCCTTAATATTCCTTTTGTTCTTCAATTTGTTTTCTTGTCCTTCAATTTGGTATCAGAGCAAATTACCGAAAGGCTTTCTACCAACCAAGAGTTGTTTTATTTTATCTGTCCCCTCGGTTTTGTTTTTATAATCATCGGAGATCTTACCGAAGGGACATCCAACTCTTGATTGTTTTGGATCATTGGTCTAAAAACTAGCCATGCCTAGATCAACAGGCTGCTAGTTTATTAAACCTCTCCTAATAGTAGGTATTTTTTTTGTAGCGGCTACAAATATTTGTCTTGACTTACCAAGCCAAAGGCGGCTACAAGATCTGATATTGCGTGCCAGGCATACATTATATACCTTATTATTGCTCTTCTTCTTTTTGCATTCTTTTTTTACATTGGCTGCAATTTCCTTCTTTTTCCATGCTCAATATTTTTTTTTGATCAACTATGGCCAACGGTAATGAAGCCACATCTGCAGCTATGCTAAACACAAGTGCTGATCCACCACCAAACACCCACAAACTAATATTGTAACAACCAACCAATTTAAATTTTTTGTTTCGGCAATTTTAATGAATTTTGAATATTCAAAATGATTTATTTTAAATAATAACAACTGGATTTTTTTTTGAATAGAATTGGAACGTATAAATTATTTAAATCGAAAATAGAATATAAATATTTATTTTAATTATAAAAGGAAATGAAAATGGCGTGGTAGTTTGAAAATTCAATTTCAAATTTCAATTGAATGTTCAAGATTCAATATAAACCGGATTTTGGTGAAACCAGAAATATTTGAATCTGTTTGAAATATATTTCCGAAAAATCTGAAAAATCCAGATTTCATAGCGGGAATAAAAAGTTTTGCCCAGTTGAAAATTCAGAATAGTCACTATGGAATTTTATATAAGATATAGCCCTTAAAAATAAGGATTTTGCAAACGACCTCCATTTTCAATGAAACCACTTTTGTTGGATCCGAAATATCAAATTATTGCTAGATTCCAATTTTCATAATTTTTGGAATCAATATGTGAGTGTGGCAGATTTAAACGTGTTTAGTCAATTCAGTTTGAATTTAATCGACTGGAAAATGTCCGTTTTTCAAACGGTCTCCAAATTCGACGAAATTAGTTTTGTTAAGACCGTATCCTCAAAACATAGCTAGATTTATTTTTTGGGAATTTTTGAAGTCAGTATGTGGCCCCGGTAAATTAAAATGTACGTTAAAATCAATTTGGACGTTAAATTAATTTATATTTGAATTTAAAGATAAACTGATCGAAATAGTCGAATTGGCTTACCGGACATATCTCATTGTGTCCGGAATAGGGATATTTTGTTATGGGTAACAATCGTCGGGTTCGATTTGGAGTTCAAATGAAAATCAACTTTTGTGGAGAATTTAAATAATTAAATATAAAATTATATAAAACTAAGTCAACTCCCTCCCTTCCTCGCTATTCATCACTCAGATCTAAAAAAAAAACCGCTCCTCTCTCCCCGTCGCTCCGCCCCCTCTTTCCACCACCGCACACCCCTCCCTAGCCACCGCGCATCCCCCTCCGACCCCCCTCCTCCTCCATGCCCCCCTTTCTCTCCTCCCTATTTCCTCCCCCAATTAGAAGCCTTAGCCCCTCTCAACCCGAAACTGCACCACTGCCGCCGCTATGGCCTACTGCTGTCGCCGCCACTGCAAGCCAAACCCCCTCCTCTGATTGTAAGGTCGTCATCCCTGCCCCAAATCCCCTTATGAGTTTTTATTTTAGTTTTTTATTTATTTAGATAGAAAAAAAATCTGTTTTTTAATGAAATATCTATGAATAGATATGTGGTTTTTATACGAAATATTTTTAAAGATAAAGATATGATTTTTCAAGATAAAAATAAGATTTTTATTATGAAGATAGCAAATAAAAATATGATTTTTATTATGAAAATAACGTATAAAAATGTGATTTTTATTTATATGAATAGCGTATAAAAATGTGATTTTTACATATGAAGTAGCTATGAAAAAAATGTGATTTTTACATATGAAGTAGCGAAAAAAATGTGATTTTTACATATGAAGTAGCTATGAAAAAATATAATCTTTTATGCACATGTAGCAGAATAAAAATATAATCTTTTGTGTACATGTAGCAAAATAAAAATATAATTTTTTATGTATATGTAGCAAAATAAAAATATAATCTTTTATGTAGTGTAGTGTAGTAAAAATATAGTCTTTTACATACATGTAGAGTTATAAAAATATGATCATTATATATATAGTAGTGAAATAAAAATATGATTTTTAAAAAATATATAGCGTAATTAAAAATATGATTTTTAATATAAATTTCGTGAAACAGATTGGATTGGAATCAGAATAGCGAATCTAAGCGATAACAAAGCACGGCGGAGTGGATCCCAAAGGTGAGAACTTCTCACTTTAATTTATTTTCTAGTTAAAAATATACACTAGGATGCAGATGGTGCTTAGTAGCACCTGACACCTTTGTTTGAAACCATGTTTGTTTGGTTGATTACATTATTTGGTTGAATTTGGTTGCTTGGGTGAAATGAATTGATTAGAATTGGTATGTACATGGCGCGAGCTATTAGTGGGTGAGGGATAAGGCTAGACCTTATCCCGGTTCTAGTATAGCGCCATTGTGCTGCCGAAATTTTCTAAAAATATTAGAAAAATAAAAATATCATTTTAGTTGTATATAAATGAACTGAATAAAATTTTCATGTGTTAAAATAAATAATTTATAGTTAAAAATATAATTTTTAACGTGTATATGAATAAAATAAATATTCATTTACAAATCAGACGATTTGTTTATGTACACACATTTTACTGATATTGATTGGGACGATATATTTTACACATCGCCCAACTGCACAAATAATAATCAGTGTTTGTTGTTCGAAAATCCCACACGGGTATTGGGACTATATTGGACATACACAAATCCCAATATTTAGTTGTATGTCAATCGATGGGTTGACAGACTGTTGTAAGCGCTAATTATTTATATTTAACAATTTGAAGTTAATGGTCGAAATTCGCGAACGGTCGCTGTGCGACGTGTTCTGTTCAGGCCATTAAATATATAATATTATATATATATATATATATATATTTCGTCGATTACCATTTAAATCGTATTTTATAAAATATTTATAAATTCATTTTAAATCGATTCCAACTTCATTTTCAATTTTAAATCAAAATTGAATATTATATATCTTTATCATATCAAAGTGATAATATTTCCAAAATATTAAATTTTGAAATTACTACATTTTTGACATTTATTATAAATTGAATAAAATCAATCGGTAAATCTGTTCAGGTTAAAAATGGTGTTTCTATACTTAGCCCGGCTTCATATTTTTATATTTTTATGTCCATCCAAAAATAGACATAAAAATCATTATTTTATTCTTCACTAAATATTATTTTAAAATACTCCTGATTTTAAAATATTCTTTATTTTAAAAGATTCTTTATTTTTGAATATTCTTTATTTAAAACATTCTGAATCGGAATGCGACTCAATCAATTACCATATAATTTCAGTTATATGGATTTCATACATAGCATGTATATAACAATAATGATAAATAATCATTAAACAATCCATTCACATCTAGAGTGAAATTTACAACTGTGTGAGCATTAAAATAAATAAATAACGCTCATCACAGACTATCAATCCATCGATTGACATATAACTAAATATTGGGACTAGTGTATGTCAAATATCATCCCAATACCCATGTGGGGCTTCCAGACAACAACATTTTACATAAATAAATCATTGGATAATAAATTTAACTAATTCTAATTCAGTTTGGATTATTTTCGATTTAACAAATTTTTTCTGTTTAAATTATAAATAAATATTTATAATTTAATTTCAACAAAACATATTTTTTTAGCAAGTAATTATTTTTATTCTTGTCTAACATGATAAAGTTAATATTTTGTCTAACGAAACATACATTTTAACATGTAATCCTTTTATTCTTGTCTAACATGGTAAAAGTGACATTTTTATTTCACAAAACATTATTCTAAATACATGACATTTTTACTAATCAAAACATTATTCTGACAAAATGACATATTTATTTTAACATAACATTATCTAACAAAATGACATATTTATTTTATCATAACAAATAAAAATGAATATTTATTTGTACAAAATTTTCTCTCTTTAACATGACAAATAAAGTGAACATTTACTTGTATACAAATTCCTATTTTTAACATGACAAATAAAAGAGTAATTTATTTGCATACATTTTCTATCCTTCTAATGACAAAATAAAAAGACAATTTTGTCTACACACATGTTTTCTAATTCTAGAGACATCATAAAAAGACAATTTTGTCTACATGTATGTTTTTAATTTTAATGACAAAATAAAAAGATAGTTTTTATATGACAATAATTCTATTTTAAACCTGACAAATAAAAAGGATACTTTTATTTGTATACAAATTCAATGTTTAACTTGAAAAATAAAAATGAATATTTTTATTTATTTACAATTATAATTCAAAAAAACAAATAAAAATGATATTTTTATTTTGTTGACATTTCTAATTCAACATAACCAATAAAAATGATACTTTTGTTTTGTCGACAATTCTATTTGAATAGAACATATAAAAATGATATTTCTATTTTGTTGACAATTCTATTTCAACAAAAATGAATAAAAATGATATTTTTATTTTTGTTGACAATTCTATTTCAACAAAATGAATAAAGGTGATATTTTTGTTCTAACACAAATCTATTTAACAAAAATGTTATTTTTGTTTTAACACAAATCTACTAAACAAAAATGTATTTTTTGTTTTAATACTTATCTATTTAACAAAAAAAATGAATATTTTGTTTTAACACTTATCTATTTAACAAAAATGAATATTTTATTTTAGCACTTATTTATTTAACAAAAACGAATATTTTGTTTTAACACTTTTCTGTTTAACAAAAATGAATATTTTGTTTTAATACTTTCCTATTTAACAAAAATGAATATATTTTTTTAACACTTTTCTATTTAACAAAAATGAATATTTTGTTTTTACGCTTTTCTGTCTAACAAAAATGAATATTTGTTTTAACACTTTTCTATTTAACAAAAATGAATATTTTTGTTTCAACTATTTTATTCAACAAAAATTGATAGTTTTGTTTCAAATATTTTGTTCAACACAACAATCATCAAACCAATAGATCTACATAACAACATCAATCCCATATCAAATCTAGTATGACAACCAATAGAATTTAACAGCGTATTGGTAGTAACACAATCATAATTAATTAATTTTAATTATAAATAATAATAATAGAATTCTCATAGTGTTTTTACTCCTTAAAAGTTGTAGATAGCTCCAAATCAGTTCCAGTTAGTTCTGAAATGTAGATCTTGAATTTACTGTCCCAACGCTTTCAATTTTGCTGAATTCAGATAATATATGAGAAAGATATTAACATTCCAAGCTTAACAATTTAAATGGATAATTAACATTATAATTAAATAATTATTTTAACCTAATTCAGATCTGGTTGTTAATTTCCTGTCCCAAGGCCAACGTTATTTCCCTCTTCCTCTCGTATTACTTCAATTGATCGAAGAAGAAAACACGCCACCATCCCTCGTCTACGCGCACCACCTCGTCCACCTGAGCCTCGATCGGAGAGCGCCACTTCGTTGTCGTCGCCCCGCTCTCCCATCGGTCGGAGTACTAGCGAGCTCGACCCCACCCTCACTGCAGGAAACACCATGGAATTTTGCTCGCTTGAGCACAAAATTCGAGCTCCAAGTGATAGCAAATCCAATCATGGCTGTTGGGATCATAGAACTCCCTTAGACGAACAAATTTGCTTTGTAATTTTTTGATTTCATTGATCCGATTGGGAGAGAATGAAGGAGGAAGATTAGAACATCACAACCATTAAGGATGAAGGTGGCGGCTGCATTAATAATAGCATTAGGGTTCTGCACGTTTTCCCAGGGTATTTATAGAGTATATTTTATATTATTTAATTATTTAATTATTTAATTCAGAAATAACTTGTTAAACCATCCGAACTCCAAACGAGACCCAATGACTGTCGCCCCTAGCTAAATTCCCTCGTTCCGTACACAATGAAATATTTTTTGTACTCGATTCGGCTGTTATGATATGTTTTTGTTTAAATTAAAATATAGAACATTTTAATATTAATTTGATCGTACATTTTAATTTACCGAGGCCACATACTAACTCAAAAAATTCCCAAAAAATTATTTCTAGTTATGTTTTGATGATACGGTCCTAACAAAAATAATTTCGTTGAATTTGGAGACCGTTTGAAAAATGGTCATTTTCTAGTCGATCTAATTTCACTGAAATTGACAAAACACATTTTCTTTTGCCGTGCTCACATATTAATTCCAAAAATTATGAAAATTGGAATCTAGCAATAATTTGACATTGCGGATCCAACCAAAGTGGTTTCGTCGAAAAAGGAGGTCGTTTGCAAAATGGCTATTTATATGGGTTATATATTATATTAAATTCCATAGCGACTATTCTGAACATTCAACTGGCCATAACTTTTTATTCCCGCTATGAAATTTCAATTTTTCAGATTCGTTGGAAAGATATTTTTAAACAGATTTAAATATTTTAAGTTTCACTAAAATCCGATTTATTTTGAATTCTGCACATTCAATTGAAATTTGAAATCGAATTTTCAAACTACCACGCCATTACAGGCTCGGTTTATAATAAAAATAAATATATTCGTTCTAACTTCGATTAAAATAAATTTTTAGTCATTATTATTTAAAATAAATTATTTTTAATATTCAAAATCCAAATTTACAGAATAAAAAATTTAAATTGGTTCCAAAATTCGGGTTGTTACAATAAGCATTTTGAAATCGATCTTCATTTTATGAGAGAAAGGACGCAAAATGGACAGCTAATTGTCTATCATATTCCTGCTTACTATCAGCGAGCTGACAGTCTAACAAATGCATTATCAATCAAGAATTTTGTGAGATTAAGAGAGGAGCTGAAAGTAGTTGATGGAGGCGAAAATGAAATAGGAAACCCTAGTTCGAACCGAGGGGGCATAATGAAGACAAAAGAGGCGTTATTTTATATTTAGTATGATTTATAATTTACAATTAGTCGTTATGTTATATTTAGTATGATTTATAATTTCCAATCAACCGTTATGTTATATTTAATATGAGTTGTAATTTGCAATTAGCCATTGCGATGCTTTCCTATATATACATGTCTTTGATTCATTACTCCTTGTACAAGAAATATATTATTTCATCAATAAAATCTTCTGCTTCCTCAATATTCTTCTTGTTCTTCAATTTGTTCTTCTTGTCCTTTAATTGTCTGCATAACTTCCATTAATGCCAGTTAATCCCATAACAAATTCTTGGAATTTCACATGCCTCGTTTTACTTCTAAGAGTAAAACAATTAAAAACAAAATGCATGAGAAATCGTGCATCAAATACTTTCATTCGTTTGACATTTTGAATGTAAAATGCTTTGAAGAATGTTCGACAATGAATAATCTATGAATTAGAATACTGTCGTGAAGTGTAATAAACCGCAACCGCACGACGTATACTTGTAGTACGCTAGCGAATACGAGTCGATCCACGGGGAAAGAATAATTTTAAATTCTATTCAATTAAATTAAACCGAACTTTAAAATGTGTTAACTAAAATTTAACAAAACTGACGACTAAGTTGAAAATGAAACTATTGGTCAAGAGCAATTTAGAGGTGGTTTCACTCTCTAGTTCACACAAATCAACATAACGAAGTTGTGATCTCTATTTGTTTGGTCATAAGCGAGATTAGTTATTGTTTTTATCATAAGCATAACATATTTATGCTATTAATTAGCGTAACATAAGTCATCAAACTATAGCACAAATCCAATTCACTATTCAGTTCTCATGAAAAAGACAAAAAGTTGAAAGCAACATCAATTTTAAGAATACTCTATTTACTATTAGTTAGTAATATAGAATATCAAATGTTGATTAACACTTCCACTTTTTGCCAAAATCATATATAGATGAAAAGACAAATTTTGTTGTGTTATTTGATCAAACATGATCTATCCGCTATTAATTAGTGGCATAGATCGTCAAAACCAAGCATGATTAATAAAATACACTAAACATCCATTCTTTAATAAGCACAAGTAGAGAGCATGAAAAATAAACTATGTTGAATCTATGTGATTAGAGAGTTTCATCACCCCTAAATTAAAGGAGTTTAGCTCCTCATTTCTGTGATTATTTCAACACCAATAGATTTCAACACTGAAGAACAACAAAAATAGAGAACTAAATAAAGGAAAATCTATTCTAATTGCATAAAATAATTCTACACTAATACACAAAGTAAATAACAAAAATTAAATGAAAACGAAATAAAATTGCATTAAACTGAGAATACATAAGAGAAATGGCTAAGAAGCCATGGGAAAAAAAAATAGAGGTTTTGATTTCAGCCTCCACTCTCAACTAAATAAAATCCAAGATCCTTTTTACATCAACATACAAGGGTTATCTATACATGTGAAAAACCATAATTTAACTTTAGCGTGCTACTAAGAGTGTCCTTAAGGAAGTGTGGTCACTAATTAATCATCACACTTTAATTACTCCATCATCGAATTTGCCTGAAGCTTTATCGTCCACTAATTTGTTCATTAGCTTTTAAGTGTAGTAAGTGGGGTCCTCCATGATTATGTATGAGAATTATTTCCTCTTCTTTCCTTTTATATGCATATAAATCTTTATGAATCTCTCTTCCAAATAAACCAAATGCCTACAAAAACAATGAAAAATGTCCAAGTACAAATTTTCAAAATAACTTAAGCACAAAAATGACCATTTTTCCTTTGTATGATGATGAATGTATGATATTTTGAAATCAATTGAATTATGGTTTAAACATGATAAAATACCCACATATGACATTTATTAGCACTAAACAATAATAAATATGTTAATATAAATGTGCTTTTTTACGTGCACATCAAGTACCCTCCACGCTTATCTTTTTATTCGTCCTCGAATAAACTAAAAAACTAAGCTAAATCCGTTTTCATAGGGAGCACGATTGCATTAAGCATATGCAACAAGCCTTTAAACCTCTGGATGTCCCCAGTAGGACGAGTGTTGTCTCGTGAGGGTTTTCCGCGGATACTACCCACAAAATCCAAAAGTTGAATGCAAAAAAATATATTTATAAAATGCAAGATTAGAAAATATTTACAAGGTGAATGCTAGCTTTTAAAGGACTATTTACAAATGGATAATTTATTTTTAAATATTACACAAATGAGTTAACAAATTTGGATAATCACTATGAAATTTGAGTCTGTTACTAATCAAAAATTCGAACAAAAGTCATGTCATCATCACAAACTCCTCCAGCTTGGCTAGTTGTTTTGGTAGAAACATAGTGAAAATATGAAATGAATTCCATAATCGATATCAACAATCGTAAAATGGCATCTCAACTTTCTTTTGGTTAACAAGTTAGGTCGAATAAGTGAAGAGTGTGCTTGGATGTTAAGCGTTAACTCTCTTTTTATTACAAAATATTTACATTATTATTATTTATAAATACCTAGGTATACCACCCCCACACTGCATTACGACTTATGTAAGGGTCGGTAATCCTTAGGTGTCCAACTCATAAAATGAGACCAAGGTATACCAATGCTGACTTTGTCAACAAGGTGTCGGAAAGGGTTGGCGGATTTGCACACCAACGCAAGATGTACTAGCAATTTTAGATACCCTTGGATTATTACTATAAATATACATTCTTTTTTTTACATAAGAGAGAGTCAAGCGAAGATATCTTAGCACAACTTCACTTAAAAGATCTAAAATGTTATTGTAAGTAGTCTAAATCAACCATTCATTTAATCGGATTACAATTTAGAAAACATTTCATACTCATCACCTACGAATTTCCCAATATACTAGTTACACCAAATTTGCCCATAATTCAAACTTTCCTTTCGTTATCTGCTAAGAGAAGTAAATCTCCAAACATTTTAATCGAACGACCAAAATTGTATGCAAACTTCATCATGTCTTATTTAAAAGTAAATAGAAATGCAATTTTTTTTGAATGAAAAAAAGGAAAATTCTTTGCAAAACCAAAATAAATGAGAAACTCCCCCCTCACTTGATTTGGGCTGTGTCCCCACAGTCAACCCAAATGGAAAGAAAATGGAAATTTTGAAAATATGACTTATTTTTACAAGAGAAAAGAAAAAAAATTATTTACAGTATATCAGAAAATATATTGACAAGAAGTAAATGAAACAGTCTTCTAATGACCGATTCATTTGTCTCTTCAACGATGAGAGACACAGCTTAAGCACAGAAAACCAAATCATAAAGGATGGTATGTTGCGTTTCGGATTTGGAAAAACAAATTTTGTTTTTTGAGTTGCTAATTTTAAAAAATTTAGCTTACAACTGATCCTAAAATCAAATTGAATATCTATAACAACTAAAGAGACGTCATTGAGCTGGGGTTCAGTAAAAGTTTTAAAAACAAAGTTTGATTTGTTCAGATGATGTATAAATTGAGAGATGTGGGCATCATTCTCACCCCTACACTTGTTTTGAGAAATATTGTTCAGTTTTGCTTTGACATATGAAATTTTGTTGACTAAAGGTTCATTCGTAAAGTTAAAGTTAAAACCAAACAAATGAATTTTCAGTAAATTTTGAAATTGTGTTTTCTCAAAAAAAAGTGTTATTTCAGAAAGAGTTCATATACTGCAAAAAATTTTCATTAAAAAACAAGTGATCATAATGAGATTCAGTTGAAATGATTAAGTCGCAAGGTGTTTCAACAGTTTTAAAAAATTCATCATTGTGTTCAAGATCACATTCAACAGTTTCTTTGTTTTCAACCTCAAAAATTTCAAAGTTTTCAAATATTTCATTTTCAGTTTTAGACCCAACAACATCATCGTCAATCAGTTTAAGAAGTTTTCACTCATCAAAGATCAAATTGAAGATTGACGTCTTCGTTTTCAAGAGAATTTAAATTCAAATCAATCACAGAGCTTTCAACAACTTCATTAATATTTTCATCATTTTCAAAAGTTGTTAGTTAAAGGTCATCGATTTTGGTAAAGGATGGATTATCATTCAAATCATCACACGTTTGGTTTTGATTATTTCGTTTTTCACGAAAATTCAAGTAGTCTTGAAACAAAAAATTCGTGTGATTATCGTGAATTTCGTTCATTTGCTCAGCAATATCAAAGTCATAGTTATTAACTTGAGAAGCTTCAATTTCATATTGTTGAGAACAAGAATCGTTAATCGCACCATCATTGAAATTATTCCCATTGCCAAAATCATTTGTAAAGTGATTCACATTTCCATTTTGATTTTGAAATTCATTTTGGAGTTCAAAATTGAATTGACAAGGGTTATAATCAAAATCATTTGAATTTGGAAGTGAATTCAAATTTTGATTATTTTGAAAACTTTGACTTGAATTGTTGCCCAAGTATGAATTACACTATTCACTTATTCTTTGATTTTGTTGTGTGCACATTTCAAGCAAAGATTCGACATTTGTTTCAAGATTTGAAGGTTGGTCGTGATTTTAAAAATTTTGTTGGGCAAAATTAGGATTATTTTGAAAATTTTGAAAAGTTGGTGATGTAAAATCCAAATTGTTCGTACAATAGTTGTTATTAAAATATCAATTTGAATTTGGTGTAAAATTATATGGATTACATTGATTTTCACAACTATCGTAAAATTTATGTGGATAAAGAAATTGGGACATTTTCAAGAAAGCTCTTTTTTATTTTTTTTATTTGGTATGAGAACAAGAAATATTCACAAATTGTTTTGTTATTTAGATTTTGTATTTTTTGTATTTTTCTTTTGTATTTTTTATATATGCATGAACCTAATGCAACTATATGTATGTTACCTACTTATTTACAAATTTTCTAAAATTATATAATGACAGTTAGATTAATTTCAATAAAAGATTTCTCAACCAGTTAACGGACATGAGTTATCGGTGCACCAGGAATCACCCTAGCATGCAGTCGAAGGTTTAAGTACCTTCAGAAGAACAACCGATATAATATTTACGAATCACTGTAATATTTATAAACAGTTATTACTCTACCGTAGTCTAGACACCGAGAAATAATTCGTTAGAAATAAGCCAATTTTTCAAAATATAATGATGTCCTTAGAAAATAAAAATAAAACAAGATGAATGCAAAACAGAAATTAAATGTGATATTAACAATGCAACTACGAATGAATTTTTATTTTATTTTTGGATTTTTTAATGCAAATGCAAGCAAACAACAATGCAAGGAAATAAAAATAGAGTTAGAACACGATACCTGAGCATGTAGAATTTATTAGCATTTTTTAGCGGTAATTTTTATTTATCAAGCAAGCAGCACGGTTCCAAGCAGTGAAAATTCAAGCAAGTCCCGTATCTTTAATTCTACAACCTGAGAAGATTTGAAAAAGACTCTTTCTGGCTTTTTTTAAGGAGTTTTAATTTTTTTTATGGGTGGAATCACACAACAAAGAAAGAGTAGATAAAACTAAACTAAGAAAATGAAGTGAAAACAAATTCACAAGCCCACTATTTTATAAATCAAGACAACGGCCCCAAATGCCGCAATCCAATCCCAACTAAAAGTTCCCTGAATTAGAAAATCACACACGTTTTCTCAGTTACTCGAAAAGAAATCCAAGCCGAATTATATATCAACACATACACCGTAAACCATCAATTCCCAACCTAAAGAATAAACCGCGGATTCTAATTTAAATTAAAAAAAAAATTGAAATCCGAATCCGAAGAAGGGGGTCACCATGGATTACTGGGGTTTTTGCGGGTCCTACTGATTGTAGTTCGTGAGTTTTGGGGATTGGGATTTGGGTTCAAGTTTGAGGAAGGTAGGATTTGTGATGACAGAAGGTGGCTAGCGTTGAAGGAGCGGAGGCGTTTTGAATTTGCGGTGTGGTAATGGGTAATTGCAGCGGTGGTAGCGGGTTTGGTGAAGGGTAAATGAGGTGTAGTTTGTTGATTGTTTTTGGGTGAACTAGTAGAGTACCTGCAGTTTTGTGAAGAGGTGGCTTCGGCTGATTGTTATTGGGTGGTACTAGTTGAATGGTATATGGAAGATCTGACGGGGGTAGAAAGATGGCGATGGTAAATGATTTTATAGAAGGATTGGATTGAAAGCAATGAGATAGGGGCTGGTGTTAATGATGGAAGTGCCTGTGTATGTAATGGTTTGGAGTAGATGGTGGATGTTAATTGTGTGGACTGTGATGAACGTGATGGTGAAGAGGAAGAGGATTTGAGGTGAAGACGGATAGAGGAAGGAGGATGTTGTAGTGATGGTGAATGAACAAGTAGGGAGACTTTGATCTAGTGATGTATGGATTTATAGGATGGAGCAGGTTTAGTAGGCAGAGAGAAAAATTGGAAACAAATGTAGAAAAGATTTGAAAGAGAACAAAGAAAAGAAAAGAAAGGAAAGGAATCGTAAAAAACTGAAAATAAGGAGGAAAAAATAGGAAAGAAATCAAAGGAAATAATGCAATTTTTTTGGGTAAGATTTGTAAAAGAAGGAAGAGTTTGTAGAATTATGGAAAGAAATAAATGGAGAGAAAGGGAATGAAAGAAATAAATGAGAGAAAGAAAAAGGGAAAGAAATTAGGAAATTGTAGTACAAACAGGAAAGAAATTGAACAAAAGGCAAGTGTTTATTTTTTTTCTTTTTTTTAAAAAAAAAATGCAAAATGCAAATACATGGAAGAAAATAGAGAGATGATTGCAATGAGAAATGAAATGCACAAATCAAAAAAAACATTTTTTTAGAAACAACAAACAAACAAAAATGGACAATCAAACTCGACAAAACACATGCAATTGCAATTGAAACTAGATCAAACACACAAATGCACACAATTTTTTTTAATGAACAAACTAGAAAATTAATTTGAAGAATAAAACTAAAATTAAATTCTTTCCCTGGCAACGGCGCCAAAAACTTGTTCGACAACGAACAATCTATGAATTAGAATACCATCGTGAAGTGTAATAAAACACAAGCGCACGGCGTATACTTGTAGTACGTTAGCAAATACGATCAATCCATAGGGAAAGAATAATTTTAAATTCTGTTCAATCAAATTAGACCAAACTTTAAAATGTGTTAACTAAAATTTAATAAAACTGACGACTAAGTTGAGAAAGAAACTATTGGTAAAGAGCAATTTAGAGGTGTTTTCACTCTCTGGTTAACACAAATCAACATAACGAAGTTATGATTTCTATTTGTTTGGTCATAAGCAAGATTAGTTATTGTTTTTATCATAAGTATGACATATTTTTGTTATTAATTATCATAACATAAGTCATCAAACTATAGCACAAATCTAATTCACTATTCAATTCCCATGAAAAAGACAACAAGTTGAAAGCAACATCAATTTTAAGAATACTCTATTTACTATTAGTTAGTAATATAGAATATCAAATGTTGATTAAAACTTCCTCTTTTTTCCAAAATCATATATAGATGAAAAGGAAAATTTTGTTGTGTCATTTGATCAAGCATGATCTATCCTCTATTAATTAGAGGCATAGATCATCAAAATCAAGCATGATTAACAAAATACACTAAACATCCATTTTTTAATAAGCACAAGTAGAGAGCATGAAAAATAAACTATGTTGAATCTATGTGATTAGAGAGTTTCATCACACCTAAATTAAAGGGGTTTAGGTCCTCATTTGTGTGATTATTTCAACACCAATAGATTTCAATGTTGAAGAGCAACAAAAATAGAGAACTAAATAAAGGAAAATCTATTCTAATTGCATAAAATAAATCTACACTTATACAAAAAGTAAATAACAAGAATTAAATGAAAATGAAATAAAATTGCATTAAACTGAGAATACATAAGAGAAATGGCTAAGAAGCCATGGAAGAAAAATAGAGGCTTTGATTTCAGCCTCCACTCTCAACTAAATAAAATCCAAGATCATTTTTACATAAACATACAGGGGTTATTTATACATGTGAAAAACCCTAATTCAACTTTAGCGTGCTACCAAGAATGCCCTTTAGGAAGTGTGACCACCAATTAATCATCACGCTTTAATTACTCCATCATCAAATTTTCCTGAAGCTTTATCATCCACTAATTTGTCCATTAGCTTTTAAGTGTAGTAAGTGGGGTCCTTCATGATTATGTATGAGAATTATTTCCTCTTTATTCCTTTTATATGTATATAAATCTTTATGAAGCTCACTTCCAAACACACCAAATGTCTACAAAATAATGAAAAATGTCCACGTACAAATTCTCAAAATAACTTAAGTAAAAAAATGACCATTTTTTCCTTTGTATGACGATGAATATATGATATTTTGAAATCAATTGAATTATGGTTTAAACATGATAAAATACCCACATATGACATTTATTAGCACTAAACAAGAATAAATATATGAACATAAATGTGCTTTTTTAGTGCACATCAAAGAGCATATTGCCTGAAACCGCAAATTGTTGGATTAATCGAAACCTCCAAAATTGAAGCAGACCCAGATATGAATAGTCGATTAATTTGAGATTTAAAAAAACTCCAGATCATAAAATATCATATTTACCTTTTTGAAAACTAAATCTAATTCAAACAATAAACCAAATTAAAGAGAATCGGTTGGAGGATGTCCGCTAATGGCTTGATTCTCAGTAAGAGGACTTCCATTTTCAGTTTAGAAGGTGAGCACGATCGAATTTGCGGATGTTTGGAGTTCGTAAATGAAGTCGAAGTACTCAGATTTGGGACAATGTCAATTTTTCATGGAGGAATCTTTGATTTATCTTCGGAACAGGAGATCCAGAGCGGTTATTGAAGAAAAGTCGTGGAAACCATGGATTGAAACCAGAAGTTTTCATTTCTCGATGCGTCTTGAATAGATCTTAGATCTGGCTTTCTGTTGTGGTGATGAAATGAAATTGTTGGTGGCTTTTCACCATAATGAAAGAACAATTGCGATAATTTGGGATTTTTTGATAGTTTGTGGCTTTGAAGCCTAATCGGCTTCAGTTTATAGTGGCTTAAAATGATATAGAATATCCTTGAATTTTGATGTGGCTTGAAACTAGACGGTTTCAATTTAAGGTGAATTGTCTTTTCCTCTCTCCATTGGAGAGGGATAAAGAAATCGCATATATATATATATATATATGTATGAAAAGTATGTTTAGACACAAAATTTTGACAAAATTGGTGACACAATTGATTTGCACCATTGGATTGCCCCTTGAATTCCTCCCTCCCGTATAATGACAAAAATATCCAACGGTCAAGGCTTTGTGTCTCTCTCTGTGCCTAATTTTGTGTCAAAGTTTCCAACCCTATATATATGTATGTACGTACGTATGTGTGTGTGTGTATATAACGGTCTGACCAAAAACTACTATAAATTAAGATATAAGAAAGAGTAGTTAATGAGAGAAAAAAATCAAGCAAAGAATAAGTGTAAGAAATATTTGTAGGTTGCTAGTATAAACTTTCTTTGGGGTTTTAAAGCTCATGAAATATTGTCAAAACATATATTACTACCAGATTTTCATTGTCGAGAAAGATAATAAGTTCAATAAGAAATTGAATAGATGAGTAGATAAAAATTTATACCATCCACTAAAACATAATATATTTGAAAATGCAATACATATTTTTTGTTACAATGTTTTGCAAAATTTAATTCAATATTGATTATAAGTCAAGTACCCTTCAAGCCTACTATCAAAGAGGGTGTATATATATGGAACCAATTATTCAGTATCATTCTTTAAAGGTAGGCGGTATATATGAATGTTTCACCAAGAGACTAATGTTTCTCATTTTTTACGGACCGTATAAAATTTGGCAATCAATATTTTAGTTGTAATAACTTACAATCGTAGTGGCATACCTTTCATTTACTTTGGTTCCTTTTAGAGAAAAATGACTGGTTTTTGGATACACAACGTGAAAAACAGATAAAACATATATATTATCAAATAGAATCGTTATGTTATTCATCCACGTCCACATCCCTTTATTGAAATGCTCACAACTGATGTTCGATTATCCATGATGGAGGTAGTTTATCGTATTTTAAGTTCCTTATCCATAATTTTTTCTTTTCAGATTATTGACCACAAAATTTTAGTCTAATTAGACATGAGAAAATTCCATGTTTTTTTCACCTCTTGCTTTCAAATAATTGGCTAGGTCGTAATAGCTCTGCAATGTTATAATCAGTTTGAGAAGGCTCCATATACACTTATTTGATCTGCTCAAAAACCTGAATACTTTCATGGAGTGCAAGTTTTGTCACCTCGTTCTTTAGGGTGATCTAAAATTGCATGAATTACACATATTTAAAAGTAATCAACTATCGCCATATCAGTCAAATCATGTATATGTTAACACACGATAAAACTATATATACAACTATTAAGAAGATTCATCAAGTATAGTTAATTTTGATTTAACTTTATTTTTACTTATTGAATAACTAAGATAAGCATACAAGAGAAGAACGAAGTGAAGGGTTTGTCAAATATAACATAGGTTAGAAATTATTTGTGGACATATAAAATAAATTGACCAAACTGACTAAAAAATATACAATTCTAAGTTGCCAAGATGTAGAAGTAAAATTATAATATTTTATATCATATCGGAAGGATTAATAATTAATTAAATAATGATTTAATAAAATATTGATTACTTCTTAAATAGTCACGTATAATGCTAAAATTTGAAAACCGAAATCTTGTTGTGAGTTTGCAATATATGAACTCATAAAGAGTTTTAATGTATAGTGTAAAGTTAGAAATCATGGTCCTACTTTTCTTAAGAAACCATTGCTTCATTTTTGCATCTGAGAAGTTTAGTTTAAAACTAGAAGTATGCACTTAAAGTGAAATCTTGTAGTGGAAATATATATACTTAAATTAGTTTGAAAGCGTTGTATATTTTTAATTTAAAAGATACAAAATTCCAAAATGTAAATACAAACATATTATAATTGGATGATGAAGGGAAATAAAATACATTATTTTCTGTGTATGGGAAACTTGTACAAATTTGTCATCAGCTCATTGACATTAGAAGAATAAAGATTAGTGGCTTATAGAGACATGAAACACTTTTTGTGTTTATCTTGTAAAAAAATTGAATAAAATTTTTCGATGTTAGCTAAAACAAAAGAATTTTGGCCTATGAATAATGAAAACATTATATATAGACTTATGATTAATAAACACGAACAACATTTTCATATTGCCAAAGGCAAGGTTTCAACATATTTAATTATATTAATTATGTAGGCCATAAGAGGAAAAAGAATGTTGAATTAAAATTTTGGAACGCTTTGTGAAAATGACAATGAAATAGGCATAAGATATTCAAAATTTGAGAATTCTTTGCAGAATAAGTCGTTGATACCTGCAAAACATATATCCACAAGTCAATTGAATTACTTTTGACATTGTGCTCAATTTTGTTAAAGCTAGCATTAATTGCACTCATTATTGCCATATTTGTAAAAATTTAACATGACTGATAATACGGAACCCATACATGTTAGCGATTGTGGCTAGTGATATAAAAAACCAAAAACATAAAATTAGAAGTCATTCTATAGTAAACCAACATGTTAATTAATGTGCAAAAACTGCATTCATATTTGACTTAGATACTTGTACAGTAAATTCGTAAAATGCAAAATAGGAATAGAATCAACCATGTAGATTATTTTTTCAAATGAAGAGAAGAATGGCATAGACTTTCTATCAAATCTCTAACCTTAAAATCCCTGCTCATTTACATTGAAATGTAATATCGAAAATAGAGGTATTCTAAAACAATTAATAGCAAAATATTTTTTAAATACGAATATGTGAAATTAAAAAATGAGTAAAAATAATAATACCAGCAATCACATTGTACCTAAATTGGTAAAACCAAACTTACTCAAGCATGGTGAGAATTAAATCTATAATTGTATTTCCAAAATAAATAAATCAAGTACTTATAGTAATTTTTTTAGTGAACCAATATGCAAAACACAAACTGAATCTGCAATAAAAGTGAATGTATCAGACCAGAATTAATAAAAATTCAAATTTAAATTTTTCAGAAAATATGCAATGAACTAATAAATCAAATTATTAATGTATGGTTTTTTCTAGAATAAGTACAGAAGACATGAAAAAATCATGGGAGAAAAATAAGGTTAAAAAATATGTAAAAGGAGAAAATGGAAAATAACATTGTATAACTATATGTTTAGGAATCAAAAAAGCACTGAGCCTTAAACGCTCCACATTTAGTGAAACAACAAAGTGTTAAAAAGAATATTAGTCAATGATATAGATAAACAATTTAGCAAACGAAAAATGAAAAGCATAACTGAAAACAGACGATAGGGAATCAACAAAACTACATAAAAGCGCAACGATGCAGTTCAAAAGTAGAACTCCTATGGATAACCAAAATAAGTAAAAAGAACATTAAAATGAATTTCAAAAATCTTGTGCACATATATAAATTATATATGATGGGTTCAAATTTACATGAATCATTACCAGATTTGCACACAGAGATGTAAAATTGCAAAAGAAAGAGGAGTACTGCATGTATAAGAAAGAGAATGTAACAACTCAGAATTTCTGAACCAATTTAAAAAATTTAATTTAGCTATTTTAATGGATTTTGAATATTTAAAATGATATCTTTTAAATAATAATGACTAAAAAATAATTTAAATCGAAGTTAGAACGTATAAATTTATTTTGATTATAAAACGAGCCTGAAATGACGCGGTAGTTTGAAAATTCGATTTTAAACTTCAATTGAATGTACAAAATTCAAAATAAATTGGATTTCAGTAAAACTAGAAAAGTTAGAATCCATTTAATTATATCTTTCTAACGAATGTAAGAATCTAAGATTTCACTTTATAAATTGTAAGTTGTGTCTAGTTTAAAAATATATTAATATATTAATATAATATATAGCCCTTAAAAATAGCCATTTTGCAAACGACCTCCTTTTTCGATGAAACCACTTTTGTTGGATCCGAAATGTCAAATTATTGTCAGGTTCAAATTTTCATAACTTTTGGAATTATTATATGAGCGTGGTGAATTTAAACGTGTTTGGTATATTCAGTTTAAATTTAATCAACTGGAAAATGGTCATTTTTCAAATGGTCTCCAAATTGGACAAAATTATTTTTATTAGGACCGTATCGTCAAAACATAGCTAGGTTTATTTTTCTGTAATTTTTGGAGTCAATATGTGTCCCTGGTATATATTGATTTATATTTTAATTTTGATGAAAACTGATCAGGACAGTCGAATTGGCTTACGAAACATACCCTATTGTGTCCGGAATGGGGGTATTTGGCTAGAGGTGACAGTCGTTGGAGTTCGGAAGTTTAAACTTCAAAAATTGGAAATAATTGAATTAAATATTAATTAATATATATTATATATACACCTTTCTCTTCAAAAACCCTAACTCATCGTCTACAGCCGCCGCCGTTCCAAATCAAGGGCCACAACGCTGCGATTTTAATCCCCCATTATGTCCAAACCCAATCTGATTTAGATCATCACAATAAAACGAAAATCATAGAGATTTTTGCGTTCTTTAAATCTATACTAGTTTAATCAAATATGGTTGAGTAAATCATGTGAATTCCTGTCTTGAAGTCGCCGGCTTCATCGAGTCTTCCAGCACCGGAGTCGCTACCGAGTTCGCCGGAACTCCGGGTGGTGGCGGCGCCCTCCATCGTCTTCGACGTGAAGTATTCAGATCGTGGTCAGGCATGTTGGATTGAGTGGGGCGGCAGTCAGATTTAATCGACGATGGGCTTTGTATTCGACTGAGTTTCGGGAAGATGGTAATTAAGGGGGATAAAGAGTAATTAAATTAAATTAATTATTTTTAATTATCCAAAATTGTAACTAATGTTTAAATTATCATATCTTTTCCATACAAGGTTGAAATCTGACGATTTCAATTGCGTTGGACTCATGAAAATGAACTCTACATTTCAGAACTGACCAGAACGAAAACAGAACAAATTGGAATTTGAGCTAAATTAAACTATTGTTTAATTTAGCGTAAAAAAAGAAATTCAGAAATAAAGACTGATGGAGTGGAACCCAATGTGAGAACTCTCTCACTAAAATTATTTTTGTAGTGTTATTTATTTTTGGAGTTCAACACACGAACTCCCACAAATAATTGGAATTGGAAGCGATGTATGGATATTAGCGACTTACGCATTTCATACTCCGTGGATGAACATTTGTGGGGCCGTAAATGTCATTTGGTTGTTGAGTATTTATTTATATGGATGATTTGGTGATTTGTGTTGTGATTGTAATGTTAAATATATTAAAAATAATGTTAATATTTATGTGGTAGTGAGATTAAATTATAAATATCTATTTATAATTTAAACAGTAAAAATTGGTTAATTAAAAACTAATTCAAACCGAATTAGAATTTGTTAACCAATGATTAATTTCAAATAGATTGTTGTTGTTAGAAAACCCCACATGGGTATTGGGATGATATTTGACGTACACTAATTCCAATATTTAGTTGTATGTCAATCGATTGGTTGACAGACTGTGATAAGCGTTATTTAATTATTTAATGCTTATACAGTTGTAAAGTGCACCCTGGATGTGAATTAACTGTTTGATGATTATTTATCATTATTGTTGAATACATGTGATGTATGAAATCCATATAACTGAAATTAAATGGTAATAGATTGAGTCGCCTTCCGATTCAATTTTTTTAAAATATATGAATATTAAAAAAAAAAATCAGTGAAGAATTAAAATATGATTTTGATGTCTGATTTTGGATGGACATTAAAATATTCAAATATATGAAGCCGAGTAAGTAGATATTCACCATTTCAACCCGAATGGGTTTATCGATCGATTTTATTCATTTTATAATGAATATTGAAAGGAATTGGATTTCAAAATATGATATTTTGAAAATATTATCATTTTAATATTATAATGATATGGAATGTTCAATTTTGATTAAAAAATGAAAATGAGGTTGAAATCGTTTTGAAATAAATTTATAAATGATTTTTAAAATACGATTTGAATGGAAATCGACAATATATATGTATATTATATGGCTTGGATTTCAAATTATGCCCAAATACATTTCAAAAAAGGTTGCTATGGATGCAGTTCGGTGGCCTAACGATATTAAAATTATTAAAAATATGAAAAAATTATGTAAATTCATACTAGGGGTCTTGGAAAGATTTTGGATGAAAAATTCCATATTCGAAAAGATAAAAATATATTTTTATCGAAATGAACTAGTTAATAACTAGAATAATAATCCAATTATTTTTAGAAATAAATAAATTGGATTCGAAAATGGTTTTAAAATAACCAGAGTTTTCCAACAAATAAATTGGAATGGATTTGGAATGGAAATAAACTTCGGAATATTTCGATATTGGATTACGTGATTATACGGATATTGTTGAGGAATTTGGAAGATACAAATATCGTTATTCCCAATACGATATTCGTTGGTTTCAGAATTTGATATTGAATATAAGCCGATATAATTTATATTCAGAGCCTTGTATTTCATATCAAATTGGGTTTGTTGTGAATGATGTCATCAATAACACTATTCTTAAACCCAGTTGAGAAAAGAATAATCGTTTAATCAAGATTTAGTGAAGTTTACCAATTAATTAATATTTAATTGGAATTGAATAAAAGAATTGGATTTTTGGGTTTATCGTGAATGGTGTTTTAAATAACATTCGTTCTTTAACCCAATTAACAGTGAAGAATATGATTTGGAATTTGTAATCTTTTAATTAAGATTAATGAAATTTTCCAAAGTAAAGATTTCCAAGTTAATATATTAAACTGGAATTGAATGGAATTCTATTTAGTAATAGTTGAGATGAGCTTCTGTAAAGGAAGACCGTTACTATATTTGGAATTTAAAAGGCTTTGCCGTTATTCCACTTATATTATTAGTCTGATATGGGAATTTAAATCGATCATGAACTGTTATGATTTCCGTGTAGATTCCATTTTGATAGAAGATGATTTTGGGTTTATCTTGAACTTTGTTTTTAAATAACATTAGTTCTTTAACCCAAGTAAAAATAGGATTTATTACCTAATTTGAATAATCATTAAATAATGATTTTTGGTGATTAAAACTAAGTGGAGTTTTAATGAATCTTTAACTAGATTGAAATGTTAATGTGGTAGTCAAATTTTCCAAATTTGAGAAATGTTCGAAATGGAGTACCGCTGGTTTTACTCCATGCGGCAGTTAAATCTTTAATTAGGATTGACTGTTGAATGGTAATTGAATTTACCAATAACACAGTGGGTGTTAGATATGGAGTACTACCGGTTTTGCTCCATGGGATAAATAGGTTAGGATTGGAAAAATAAAATAAATGATTACTTCGGTAAGGCTCAATAATCGCGACTAGTTTGATAAATCTTAATCTAGTTTAAAGTTGTAAAAAGACAAAACAAAATCTTTTGAAATGGTTTCCAAGTGAAGATTTAAACAAGAAGTTTAAATGAATTAAATCTTTGATAAGATTTATGGGAATAATTCACAATGTAAAGAATATTTGAATAAAACAATATTCTGGATTGGAATGAGGTGTATGATGTGTTTTATAGCACTTGATTATAAGATACGCGAGTTATTCGGAAAGGCCAGCTTTAACACATTCTGAATAATTGATTCGACGATAGTCGAAAGATATTGAAGGCGGTGGTTGAAGACCGGCGATCTTCACATCGAATGGATTACTACCAATGCCCTGGATTGGTTAGCTCCCAGGAAAGGGTTTAAAGCGGTAGTTGTCTGGACGTACTTGTTGATTGTACGGATATGCGAGGGCCTCTCTCTCCTATATTGACATATGGGACGAGGAATAAGGTGCCTCCGGTTTCGTTCAGACCCAGAACGGACTTGGAAATGGATGGTATGTCTGACGTTGTATTCCCTTATGCTGTATTCGTTGATCTCTGCTAAATATATATCTGTTTGGTGGTGGAGAATTTATTCTCTTGCTTAAGACCCTTCTCTGAGACGTACGAGCTTAGAGGTTATATATTGGTTGAGATCAATGATATGGTATGGATTGACAGTGTGATATGATGAGTTGCAGTGATCCAAGCTTTTGTTGAAAAGCAGAGCTTGGTGGATGATGATCAAAGCATAGCTTTAATTAGCGTAGCTTTGTGAAGCGTTAATTCGCGAGCCTCACACACCAATATGATGGTGAACTGATGGTTTGATCAATATAATTTAGAGATGAGGATAGACACCTTTAGGGTTGTCACGGATTCAGTCGACTGAGATGAGCTGAGTGTGGTTGCTGCATGCTCAAAGGGATAGGGCACACCCTCCAATTCCCAGGAGGGATAGAGAATACGGCGTTTTCTCATGCTTGGGACGTAAGCCGTTGTGATACTTGATTTCGCAAAAAGGCGGATGTGCATTACGGCGTTTTCTCATGCACGGGGCGTAAACTGTTGAGTATTGCACTATGCGATAGATCTTTTGAATCAGAAGCCATCAGTATGGAAATCCAACTTTCCAATATGACATTTTTCGGTTTTAGTTGTAAACCTATGTGTGGCGACATAATATATTGTACATATGCCGTCTATGATTGATACATTTATATTTAAAGTTGATTACTTCACTTATAGTAATAATAAAAGATAAATTTCGCGTACTAAGCATATTTGGCTATTATAAGGTAAAACTCTATCCTCCGTCTTGCATTGCATTGTGTGATGGGACCTGAGTCTTATAATAGCTTCAATTTTCTTTTATTTAGCATAGCGAGTTTTGTTTTATAGTATTCATGGGAGGAAACCCATGTCATGTCATATGGCGTGGTCCCTTGATTTACTTAACTTTTAAAAAAAATTAATAGCTGTTTTAGTTCTCACACCAATCCCATGACTGACACGGAGTTTATTATTTCTACCTAAACTCTGGGTGCTCATATTTTCAACACGGCAGCTAGTAGTTTAGTTTTGTAGATATTTCTTTACACAGGATCCGATGTAACATCCCACTTTTCAGTACAATTTAGGTCGACATTTAACTACCACAGTCAACCCAAATTACACAGAAAAGCAAAATGTTAAGAGAAAGAATCTAGAGGATGAGAGAGAAAGAAAGAAATATTAGAATAGAAGAAAGGAGAAGAACATCAGAATCTCACAGCGGAATGAAAAAAATATATAATATAACAACATATCTTTATACAAATGAAAACCTTGTATACATACCAATCATCAGTGTACACATGAATCAGATACAGCGGAATATCTTTAAATAACTAACGGTGAAGCCTCCTGCTTCCAGCTCCTGGAACTCCAAGCGAAAACTAACCTGTCAAATATGTTCGGTCTGACCCGAGCTCATTTTGAAGCAAAGCAAAAACACATGGGTCAGTCTGAAATACTTTCAGTGCTAAATTCACATCAACAATCGGTTTAACTTTAGAAATCCTTTTTGAAATAAAAGGATAATGGTAAGACCGGTCCACACATAAACACGGACGGTTTTTTACCTTACTATAACCTAAACCATTTTTGAAGAACAATATTTTTCTGATATTATAATAGTGTCTATCAACCACAAATAAATAGTAATTTAGTGGAACGCTTGCATCTCATGCTCCACATATATATTATACAATCAAAAAAACGTGGGTGCTTATTGGAAATTGGATTCCGACTATGACAAGGTATGAGACCACCTGCCGATAGTGTATCTCTAGAGACGAATACACTGGGTTCAACAAGAACGTCTTGCAACTCGGGCCACACATGACCGACCACTCATTTCGCTTGAGTGTATCGAATGTATATCACCGACAGTTGGGATCAACAACCGTCTCCCGAAAAGGGACAGCATCGAATATGGATTAAAGAAACAAATGGAATTTCTCTAGATAGGTGATTATACACCCCTAATGGGAGCGACCCACATAGCCATGCTGCTTGCCCGATTTTTTTGTCATCTCCCGGTTGTGAGGCTCGAGGTTATAATCGATTTTGTAGCGTTTGGCCACCATTCACTTTGAATGCCACATCGTCAAATCCGCTGGATATCACAAATTGATATCAACAAAAATACTCTAGTAGTTAAGCTAAGAGAAGTGCTTCTCTCCGCCACCAATTGTAATATGTTTGAAGAAATCAACGTACGTGATCCGTTAGGAAATACTTTGTCAGACATCCGTCCGTACAAGTCACCCAAGGACAGAATGAACCGAAGGCACTCCCTACCACGTCCAAGGACTCACCCTATAGATCAGTAGCGAGTAGTCCTTGCAAATCCGTCGATCTCAATCACGACAGAGCCACAATATATCCTTGGCTGCAGACCAAAGATTATAAGTAGTCCTTCTGTTTTGAGTATCCACGGTCTTCACTTGCTTCATCTTCATTCCATCGCAAGCTAACTACGTACCTAATGTTGAGTCGAAGTGGTTTTGGGTCTAGTTCCCATCCCGGTCTCTTCGAAACAACACATCAAAAAGGTCCAATAAAATATTTCGTTGATAGTTTGGTGTTTTAATTATCAACGTCAAACCAGTATAATCAAGTATATTGGCAGCTCAGGTTCTCATTTTTAAATCGTTCAGTAAAACTCTTTATCGAATCATTTAAAATCATCTCTTCGACTTAAAGTTGATTCCATTTAAATCGCTTACCAACTTATCTTTTATTTCGTCATTTGGAAATATATCTTGTTTATTTTCACTTCGTTTTGTTTTTCTTAAATTCTGAAAATATCGCTATATTCACACTATTACTATTTTCTAAAAACCAGTGTTATATAAATAGCCTATAGGTATAATTAAAACTATATGTCTCGATTCAGACTAAAGAACATTAATGTACATTGTTAATTTAAACCATTTTGTATTAAATTTCATTTTAAACCTTGCAATGAAATTGCAAATGTTCGACGAGAACAACATCTCCTTTTCAACTCCTTTACCGTTATGAACCAATACCATTCCTCGATAATAGTGAATTCAATCAAGTTGGGTATTTTATTTACCTCTCTGACCTTAATCGACAACGTTCTTATCTCAGAGTAGATAGAAGTTCGCAACTCAAAACCCATGCTCTTACACTATCGACCAAGTATTATTCCCTATATTTTATTTAAATTATGGTTTATGAACCATATCCATTTATTTGAACCATATTGATCGACCATCACTATTTTACTTAATATATTATTAAGTAAATCATTTACCCAAATATTTACCCTTTTATTCAAAATTCTTGTATAGTATTCTACTCATACTAACCCATTCGCCAACATCTTTTCCAAAATTCTTTTCATTTATCTAATCTAAACTTGGGATTTATAACCATAAATCTCTTTTCCCATTTTCTTTTATCCAAAACATTACTATCCTTTTGACCTTTCACAACTCCACTTTGATTACGCCACTTTACTTAATTCCATTCTTAAGTAATTATTTATTTTAAAACCTTGCCTTAGTCTAAAACTTCAAACCTCTTTCTTATAAGTTTGGATTTTGTTCACTAACACTTTATCCAAAACTCCCTCTAACATCGTTAAAAACTAATGGTCGGATTTTATAACTAAAATCCTTTAATTCACTTCATTACTTAAATCGATAAATATTTCCATTTTAATATAGTTTTATTTAAAAACTCGTTATTTAAATAACTAAATTAAAAATTAAATTTTGATTCAGTTAAAAATAAATTTTTAACTTTAAAAATACATCAATTCTCCTAACGGCGAATAAATATCTCAATACGATGGATTTTAGACCATCAGCTGTTAATTACTTAACCAATATTGCATATTGGTTTAAAACATGACAATTGTTGAATTTAGATTCAACAATCAATAATTATTCAATCATCCAAATCTAAACAGGATGTGATATAAATATGGGATAAACAAACAATATGAAATCCAACAATAATACACAATTTGTTTGAGGAGTCCGATTGGTTCCCTCCGACCTGTTCTTCCCTGCACAACAGTTTGTAAAATCGTTTATCACTAACAAATGAAATGAGAATCATGGTATAACGCAGACAAACAATCAACCAATAAATAAATAAAAATCATCCCTAGCATCCATAGCGTCCATTCAGCCAATTAATGATAAATATTAATGATAGGAATTTAACACATCACAGTATTTCAAAAGTGTGAGAATTAACTCACTAGTTTCGTTTCTGATGATGATGCATTGTTTTATATAGTTTCAAACTGGCGTTTAAAACTATATAAATTTCAGCTTCCTCTGAATCACTCCATTCCAGCTCTTGTACATGTCGGCACCGTCGATAAGAACTCACTTGGCACTTATTTCATCCAATTTTGATCATACACACATGAGTTATACTTATTATAAGTTTACTGATTTAAATTAAATAATGGATTTCTTAATTAAGTTTAATAAATAATTTATTATTTTGTTAATAAGAAATCAGGCCGATGCTTTAGTGTTCTTTGTCTCGTTCAAAACTCGTTCATCCCGTTCTTTGTCCATACCTGCTTCACGTAATATCCCATATAAATCAACAATTTTAAATAATTAATTAGCTTCTTTTAATCATTACTTAATCAGCTCTAATTAAATAACTTTGTTAATATGAAAATTAGTCGACCCTTACTGTTTTAGGTTCCTTTGTTCGTTTCAGCTATCCCACTGTCCAGGACCTAGCTGGAAATCATCCCCTACAGCACCCAAAATTAAGTTCAATGTTTTAATTAATAACACTCTTAATTAAAATGTTAAACCTGTTATCAATCTTAAATTAAATAAATTACCATTATCTTACCCACGTCATCAACTCAAAAACCGCATTTCCATCTTACCCAGAACAAACCCGATGCCAATTCCCCCATTTTAGCACCTCCACCAACCGACTCTAGGCCGCCGTATCTCCCCCACCAACTCACCTTTGACCCAGCTACCTTTTCCGATCGCCGCCACCATCACCGGTGGTCCACCGTCCATCCACGAACCCAAAAATACGAACTCAGATCCAGAAATTTCAACACCAAAATGCCTCCGTTCAACTCGACGTCCTTGCCACCTTCGGCCATCGGTCAACACCAGACCACCACCATAACCTCCGCCCTCCCTTCTGCTTCCACCTCGCGCAGACTCCGTCCCCTTAGGTGAACTACACCTCCTCCGTGACCTTGAAAACCGAAACCACTCCAGAAAATAAAACTCGAATAGCAACCCCCAAAAGAATCAATCACCGCCTCCACACCAGATCGCCGGACCTCAGGTCATAGGCACCACCAGTAGCGTCATCCTCTGGCGCTCCCCCTCTGATTGGTCCCACTTTCTCATACCCGTCGTGGGCCCCTATCCAGAAAAAACACGGAACCTCCCCAGTTCCGGTTATCCACAAAAATAGATCACCAGAGGTGATCGTTCACAACGACACCACCACCGAATGACTCGCCTACACCCTACCTTCCTTCATCTAAGCCGGCTCCACCCAGTTCATCCTCAGTTCACCAGAATCGAGCAAAAAAATCTGTCACCGTATGACATGTTTAAGCCTTCAAATACCCATCGTACCCAACAATTTATATACAAAACCGAAGTTTGGACTAGCAGCAATCCAAACATAGTATTCTTAGAATTTGTAGGCATTTGGTGTTTTTTTTTTTGAATTTAGAAGAGTGGAAATATTACTGAAAGAAATGGTTTGAAGAAATGGACGGAAAGAGGAGTGATTTTTGGTTGCTGAGAATGGTCACGGTGGACGTATATTTATAGGGTAAAAATATTATATTTTATTTAATTATTTTAATGTTTTTATTATTTTATTTCTGATTTGAATGACGATTTTCATATGATGCGACTGACGATATTTATTGATATGACTAACGATTTTTATTCGTACCTATCGCAATTCCCGAACACTGTTTATTGACTATCGTAATCACATACGAACCCCAATCGTAATGGAAATGGATAACATAATATAATTCGACGTTACGGTCCTAATGAATCTTGTTTCGAAGAATTCTGAGTCTATTTTCTCAAATGGCGCTTGTTTAAGCTCAGATGGTCATTTTTTATTCGCATTTTATTTTGCCACGCTCACAGAATAACTCTGTTTTGCATGTAACTTGAAATATAACAATAATTTGTTGTTATGGTCTCAATAAAATTTGTTTCGCTGAAAACAGAGATTGTTTGAATAAAGTCTCTTTTAAAAGGCCCAATTTGAATTAAAATAAACCAATTTTAAAGTAACTCAATATAATAATATAAAAATATTACCATTGGCCCTACCCGAGCAGAATCTCACATATTTTCAAAATAAAATAACCCAAGTTGAATTCTGAGCCAAAACAATATTAAATAAATTAAAAACCCTTTATTTCTATATAATAAATCGTTATATTATATAAACGAATTCCATAGCGACTATTTGAAAATTTGATTTGGCCATAAAACAAAATCTACATGATGAAAACTCGATTTTTCTGCTTCATTAGAAAGATATTATCAAACAGATTCGGATGTTTCTTGTTTCGAAGAAATCTGACTTAAATTGGGTCATGTACGACCAATTGAAGTTCAAAACGCTATATTACGAACTACCGCGCCGCTGCAGCTTGCTATATAATTAAAATTATAAACTAAACTTTTAACAGCGCTTAACAAACGAGATTGTAAATAAAGATTAAATCTAAACGTAACTAAATCTCCTTACATCACCAAATCATATAACAGTGTAAATTCAACTATTTTCGATTATTTCGAAATTAAATTATTATTTATATATTTAAACAAATAAATTATTCGAATTTTTTAATTCTAAAACATTTGAATTCAAATCGATTTTTAAAACAAAAATTAAATATTAAATTAAATGGTTAGAAAAACCTGGGTTGTTACATTCCTTCCCCCTTAAAATAATTTCGTCCTCGAAATTGCTAAGGTAAGAAGAACACTACAAACCCATTTTATTTCAAAAATCATTTTAATTAAAATCTTCACTTTCTAAATTTTTAATCAAAACTAATCTAAATAAATTTAAATCGAAAACAATTTCATTTCTTATTAACAAAAATTTCAATAAAACTCAAAAATTTTCTAACACCTTAAAATTTGGGAAATTTTTGGCAGAGTCTTCCCTGTACGGAGGACGTCTGCAATATTGCAGGTGCCACAAATATGTATATCTCGACCAACATGGTCGGAAAAAGAAAAAATCCAATCCAAAAACCCAAATCAAAAATTCATATTTCGCATAAGCGTACCTTTTTGCGAGCGTTATTACACGATAAGCGATAAATAATAAGCGAGCCTGCTCATTTACTATGCAGCTCCAATCAGACTGGATTCAATTAACTGCCGAATCTTCTTGAACATGTTTTAAAGATAAATTAGCTCTTCTGCACCTGTTCTCAACTCTAATGAACTTCATTAGTTTCAAAACAATACCAGCAAATTTCAAATATCCATACCATTCTGGTTTTACCCTAATAAATCAATTCTATTCAAGCCTAGTCTCAATCAAGTTCATCCCACATTAAATCCATATTTATGCAATCAATATCAACCATTTAATCCCAAATCATTATATTTGGAGATTTTTGTTTCTCAAGTCAAATTAAATGTTGACTTAAGTTTTATTTTTATTTCAATATTCCAGTTTAAATTTTTACATACGATTTATTCAACCCAACGTGAGTTAAATTTTCATATTTCACATTTCAAATTTGAAATGTGCTTCGATTTATCCAATCCAACCTCATAATCAAACACATTCAAACCAATCAATCCAGGCCATACAAGTTTCAACAACCAGTCAAAATTTAAGATAATTATTTCTTTTTATTAATACAAAATAAATTTGGGAAAAATATTTCATTTAACCCATTTTCAAAATAATTTAAAAATAATTTTATATTTAAATTACAAATACGTTCACTCATATATATATATATATATATATATATATATATA
This sequence comes from Allium sativum, assembly GCA_030737875.1. Classification (NCBI taxonomy): domain Eukaryota; kingdom Viridiplantae; phylum Streptophyta; class Magnoliopsida; order Asparagales; family Amaryllidaceae; genus Allium; species Allium sativum. The sequence continues at coordinate 575,308,046 of CM060921.1, read as the reverse complement.
TATATATATACACTCAAACCCAATCTAGGGTATCACTAACCCCATCTTTATCGAGTTATGCCACAGAGCCAAGGTTATCACTAAACCAGTAACTCTGATACCAAGTTGTAACATCCCACTTTTCAGTACAATTTAGGTCGACATTTAACTACCACAATCAACCCAAATTACAGAGAAAGGCAGAATGTTAAGAGAAAGAATCTAGAGGATGAGAGAGAAAGAAAGAAATATTAGAATAGAAGAAAGGAGAAGAACATCAGAATCTCACAGCGGAATGAACAAAATATATAATATAACAGCATATCTTTATACAAATGAAAACCTTGTATACATACCAATCATCAGAGTACACATGAATCAGATATAGCGGAATAAGTTTAAATAACTAACGGTGAAGCCTTCTGCTTCCAGCTCCTGGAACTCCAAGCGAAAACTAACCTGTCAAATATGTTCGGTCTGACCCGAGCACATTTTGAAGCAAAGCAAAAACACACAGGTCAGTCTGAAATACTTTCAGTGCTAAATTCACATCAACAATCGGTTTAACTTTAGAAATCCTTTTTGAAACAAAAGGATAATAGTAAGACCAGTCCACACATAAACACAGACGGTTTTTTACCTTACTATAACCCAAACCATTTTTGAAGAACAATATTTTTCTGATATTATAATAGTGTCTATCAACCACAAATAAATGGTAATCTAGTGGAACGCTTGCATCTCACGCTCCACATATATATTATACAATAAAAAAAACGTGGGTGCTTATTGGAAATTGGATTCCGACTATGACAAGGTATGAGACCACCTGCCGATAGTGTATCTCTAGAGGCGAATACACTGGGTTCAACAAGAACATCTTGCAACCTGGCCCACACATGACCGACCACTCATTTCGCTTGAGTGTATCGAATGTATGTCACCGACAGTTGGGATCAGCAACCGTCTCCCGAAAAGGTACAGCATCGAATATAGATTAAAGAAACAAATAGAATTTCTCTAGATAAGTGATTATACACCCTAATGGGAGCGAACCACATAGCCATGCTGCTTGCTTGATTTTTTTGTCATCTCCCTGTTGTGAGGCTTGAGGTTATAATCGACTTTTGTAGGGTCTGGCCACCATTCACTTTGAATGCCACATTGTCAAATCCGCTGGATATCACTAATTGACGGCCACAAAAATACTCTAGTAGCTAAGCTAAGAGAATTGTCCCTCTCCTCCACCAACTGTAGTACGTTTGAAGAAATCAACGTACATGTTCCCTTTGGAAATACTCTGTCAGACATCCGTCCATACAAGTCATCCAGGGACAGGATGAACCGAAGGCACTCTCCTACCGCATCCAAGGAATCACCCTATAGATCAGTAGCGAGTAGTTCTTGCAAATCCGTCAATCTTAATCACGACAGAACCACAGTATATCCTTGGCTGCAGACTAAAGATTATAAGTAGTCCTTCCATTTTGAATATCCACGGTCTTCACTTGCTTCATCTTCATTCCATCGCGAGCTAACTACGTACGTAACGTTGAGTCGAAGTGGTTTTGAGTCTAGTTCCCATCCCGGTCTCTTCGAAACAACACGTCAAAAAGGTCCAATAAAATATTTCGTTGATAGTTTGGTGTTTTAATTATCAACGTCAAACCAGTATAGTCAAGTATATTGGCAGCTCAGGTTCTCATTTTTAAACTGTTCAGTAAAACTCTTTATCGAATCATTTAAAATCAACTCTTTGACTTATAGTTGATTCCACTTAAATCGCTTACCAACTTATCTTTTATTTCGCCATTTGGAAATATATCTCATTTATTTTCACTTCGTTTTGTTTTTCTTGAATTCTGAAAATATCGCTATATTCACACTATTACTATTTTCTAAAAACCAGTGTTATATAAATAGTCTATAGGTATAATTAAAACTATATGTCTTGATTCAGACTAAACAAATTAATGTACATTGTTTAATTTAAACCCTTTTGTATTAAATTTCATTTCAAGCCTTGCAATTGAATTGCAAATGTTCAACGAGAATAACATCTCCTTTTCAACTCCTTTACCATTATGAACCAATACCATTCCTCGATAATAGTGAAGTCGGTCAAGTTGGGGTATTTTATTTACCTCTCAGACCTTAATCGACAATGTTCTTATCTAAGAGTAGTTAGAAGTTCGCAACTCAAAACCCATGCTCTTACACTATCGACCAAGTCTTATTCCCTATATTTTATTTAAATTATGGTTTATGTACCATATCCTTTTCTTTGAACCATTTTGATCGACCATCACTATTTTACTTATTATATTATTACGTAAATCATTTACCCAAATATTTTCCCTTTTCTTCAAAATTCTTGTATAGTATTCTACTCATACTAACCCATTCGCCAACATCTTTTCCAAATCTCTTTTCATTTATCTAACCTAAACTTGGGATTTATAACCATAAATCTCTTTTCCCATTTTCTTTTATCCAAAACATTACTATCCTTTTGACCTTTCACAACTCCACTTTGATTACGCCACTTTACTTAATTCCATTCTTAAAAATATTTATTTTAAAACCTTGCCTTAGTCTAAAACTTCAAACCTCTTTCTTATAAGTTTGGATTTTCTTCACTAACACTTTATCCAAAACTCCCTCTAACATCGTTAAAAACTAATGGTCAGATTTTATAACTAAAATCCTTTCATTCACTTCATTACTTAAATCGATAAATATTTCCATTTTAATATGGTTTTATTTAAAAACTCATTATTTACTAAATTAAAAATTAAATTTCGATTCAGTTAAAAAAAATTTAACTTTAAAATTACATCAATTCTCTTAACGGCGAATAAATATCTCAATACGATGGATTTTAGACCATCAGCTGTTAATTACTTAACCAATATTGCATATTGGTTTAAAACATGTCAATTGTTGAATTTAGATTCGACAATCGATAATTATTCAATCATCGAAATCTAAACAGGATGTGATATAAATTTGGGATAAACAAACAATATGAAATCAAACAATAGTACACAGTTTGTTTGAGGAATCCGATTGGATCCCTCCAACCTGTTCTTCCCTACACAACAGTTTGTAAAATCGTTTATCACTAACAAATGAAATGAGAATCATGGTATAACGCAGGCAAACAATCAACCAATAAATAAATAAAAATCATCCATAGCGTCCATTCAGCCAATTAATGATAAATATCAATGATAGGAATTTAACACATCACAGTATTTCAGAAATGTTATAATTAACTCATCAGTTTCGTTTCTGATGATGGTGCATTGTATTATATAGTTTCAAACTGGTGTTTAAAACTATATAAATTTCAGCTTCCTCTGAATCACTCCATTCCAGCTCTTATACATGTCGGCACCGTCGATAAGAACTCACTTGACACTCGTTTCATCCAATTCAGATCATACACACATGAGTTATACTTATTATAAGTTTACTGATTTAAATTAAATAATGGATTTCTTAATTAAGTTTAATAAATAATTTATTACTTTTGTTAATACGAAATCAGGCCGATGCTTTAGTGTTCTTTGTCTCGTTCAAAACTCGTTCATCTCGTTCTTTGTCCATACCTGCTTCACATAATATCCCATATAAATCAACAATTTTAAATAATTAATTAGCTTCTTTTAATCATTACTTAATCAGCTCTAATTAAATAACTTTGTTAATATGAAAATTAGTCGACCCCTTACTGTTTTAGGTTCCTTTGTTCGTTTCAGCTATCTCACTGTCTAGGACCTAGCTGGAAATCATCCCCTACAGCACCCAAAATTAGGTTCAATGTTTTAATTAATAACACTCTTAATTAAAATGTTAAGCCTGTTATCAATCTTTAATTAAATAAATTACCATTATCAGGGCAAACGTTGTACCATGATTATTATAACATGAAATGTTAGAGGCCTAGGAACTTTTGATAAGTGTCTTAGAGTCAAAAACTATCTAAAGTCTCATAATCCCGATATTGTGTTCTTGCAAGAAACTAAACTTGAAAATCCAGGGGATAATGTTTTTAAATGTTTGGGTTGGGGAGTCCTTGATTCCTGGTGTTTCGTCCCTGTTGTGGGGTGTGCTGGAGGTTTGTTTACTGGGTGGAACAGTAATCTTTGGTCTTTCAAACAAGAGATCAAACAAAGTCACTGTCTTCATGTTGCGCTGGAATGTAGAAAAAGTAAAGTGATATATTTCATATCCAACGTGTATGGCCCAAACACTAGAGTGGAAAGGAGAACTTTGTGGAGTGAAGGAATGGAGTTTTATAGTTTGTCGTATGGACATTGGGTGATTGGAGGTGATTTTAATGTTACTAGATTCGACTTCGAGAGAAACAACAACAGGAGCAACCATTTGGGTGATATGGAGGACTTTAGGATGTTTGTTCATGATGGTGCTCTGATTGATCTTCCCTTGAATAATTGAAGGTTCACTTGGAGTGATGGTAGAACTCTACCTACTCTAGTCAAATTGGATCGTTTTTTCATCAATACAGCTTTTGAAGATGTACATCCTCCCACTTTTCAGAAGGGCTTATCTTCGATTATTTCTGACCATTGTCCAATTATTTTGGACACAGGAGATTCGGTTAAAAGAAAAGTTTTCTTCAGATTTGAAAAGATGTGGTGCTTGGAGAATAATTTTGATGAGATGATTAAGAGCAAATGGTGCGGTTTTGGAGAAAGTGGGGATGCTGCTAGAAATATATGTAGGAAATTGAAGTTGTTACGTAGGTTCTTGATTAAATGGAACAAAGAAGTGTTTGGCGATATTAAGACGAAAAAGGCAATGTTTGAAAAAGAAATCTTGGACTTCAACATTCTAGAAGAGATGGGGGGCTTAAATGAGGAGGAAAAGTCTTTACTTTCAGAGAAAGAGAAAGAGCTCATGAAGGTGATTGATCAAGAGGAGATTTACTGGAGACAAAGATCTAGAACACAATGGCTCAAGGAAGGGGATAGAAATACAAGCTACTTTCATAGAATTGCCAACGGAAGATGGAGGACGAATTTGATACGCAGTATTTGGAGAAATGGGGAAGAAATTTGTGATCTAAGGGAGCTTAGTGATACTTTCACTGAGTTTTACAAAAGCATATTTGGGGATAGGATTGAAAACAGATGCACAGTGGACTGGAAGAAGCTCTATCCTTCTGATGTTAATCTTGATGACCTTGAATGCGCTTTTACTGAAGAAGAGATCTTGGCTGCTCTTGATGAAATGCCTGGCGATAAGGCACCTGGGCCTGATGGGTTTCCTAACTTCTTTCTCAAAAAATATTGGAACATGATGAAGAAGGATATTTTAAGGTTGTTTGACGAACTCTATGACGATAACATTAGGCTTGAGCTGCTCAGTTACGCAAATGTAGTCTTGATACCCAAGAAAGAAGGAAATGCCACTGCTGCAGATTTTTGTCCTATCAGTCTGTTGAATAGCAAGTTCAAGTTGATCACGAAGGTTTTGGCTAATAGGCTTAAAAAGAAGTTGGGTGATTTAATTGATCACTCTCAAACAACTTTTATTTGAGGCAGGTTTATTTTGGATGGTGCTGCTTTGGTTGGGGAAGTTATCTCATATTGTGATAGATATAATGTCCCATGTGCAATCATCAAATTGGATTTTGCTAAGCTTTTTGATACAGTCGATTGGAGATTTTTAATTGATGTTCTAAATGCAAGGGGCTTCCCAAGTAGGTGGATCAACTGGATTCTTATGATTTTGGCTTCAAGAAAATCCAATATTTGTGTGAATGGGATTGCAAGTAGTACCATTTATTCTATGAGAGGTTTAAGACAGGGAGACCCTCTGTCCCCCCTCCTATTTGACCTAGTGGCTGATGTTTTCTCTCGTATTCAGAAAGTTAGTGGTGCTAATAGGCGGATTCAAAGCTTTGGGGATGAGTATGTGGTGGGTGGTATCAATTCTTTACACTATGCTAATGACACTATCATTTTTAGTAAACCTGATTATAAATACATTGCTACCCTTAAATTTTTGTTGTATGCTTTTGAGAGTTTATCAGGTTTGAAAATCAATTTCCACAAGAGTAGTGTATACACTTTGGATTGCTGTAACACCCCACCTCCGCCAGGGTGTCTCTTGCAAGCACTCTGACTTTGGAGGGGCGTTTGAATCGGGTAAACATGCATAATGATGTATCAAGGCAGAACAAGAACATATGTATATATGTAAACAGAGTAAATAACATAGATAAAACAGCGGAAGATTTCAAACCATTTCAAAACAAGTCTGGTACAACATAATGTCAACTTTCCAAATAAACAAGTCTAGATAAAAACAACATCAACTGAAAAACTGAAATACATAAGTACTATCCCCAAAATAAGTGATAACCATAGCTAGCTTCATGTCAAACCGTACATGAGCTAAATCCCACAAGCAAGCGATCAGAAATCCAAGCTAAGCTCCAATATTCCCACCCTGAGAACCTTGGGGGGGGGGGGGGGGAAACGGAAGAAAAGAGGCGAAAGAAAACAGGTCAGTCAAAAAGACTGAGTAAGCCCTACTACAATCAATGTAAACTGATAAAGTTAACTGACATGAGAAGCAGGGATGAACATAAGGATAACAACATACTAGCATGATGATTAACTAACAAGGTAGATAAAGGTGTCATCGCATAATCAGGTTTAAGGTTTTTGCACCACAGGTGTACTAGCAAACTAACATGACTTGAATAAACAAGTATTGATCCCTTGGCCCAAGCTATGGCCCAATAACAAGAAATGACCCTAATACGAGGTCCAACCAAACGGTCTAATCGATCGGCTCCCTAAGCCTAACTCATCACGTGTTTGTGTCAATACGGCCCAAACATAATTGTAGTCGGACTGTGCTGGGTCTCCCGTCGGGTGTATCAAGCCCTAGGGTGTCAACCCCTGGACACCATAAACATAAGTGCACAGTCTCGATCTACTGGTACCCATGCTTGACTTCTCCAAATACGGACTACGTGCACGACCATAGTCCGTCCGGAACTACATCGGCGTACCACTCTGCCGTCGTTTTGGTCACTTATACCAGTCCAGTAATCGTGCCCCCACCCTAGCCTAGTCCCTAGGGTCTTAATGATACAAACTTGGGATTACTGCTGGAGTGGACCCCCATTGCTAGGATTTTCTAGTGGGTTAAGTACGGTTTAACCCTTTTACTAATCATGGATTAACTTGGTTAAGTGTAACGATGAGTTCACGACTTAACCCTGATTAATCTACCAAGCCCAAATAGGTTAAGTATTAAGTGGACCATGACTTAACCCTAATCATGAGGCATTAACTAATTTAATGTGCCTTAACCTCTCACATTAGACCTTGTTGTGGTTACTAGTTAAGCCGGGCGGGTCCGGGTAGCTTTACACCACAACTTGGTCTAACCTCGGGTTCAAGGTACAACATGACCAACTTCTCACATTGGGTCCTATTGTTTGTAGCAACTAGTTAAGCCGGTCGGTTCCGGGTAGTTTTACGCTACAATCTCAACCCAACCTCGAGTTGGTCACACTTATATTTTCTAAGTGTCATGTCCATTATGTTTCCAAAACATATTACAAGTTTTCAAGAATTTGGGTAGACCTAACTTAATAGGTAAATTCCCAATGGGTAGACCTAACTTAATAGGTAAATTCCCAATCTTATGTTTTCATGTCTTTTAAGTTTATCCAACCCCAAACGCAATCCCATCGCTTACATATCGCAATAGCGCATAAAGGATAGAAAGAGGGAACTTGGCATAATCATGACATAAAGGTGTTGAAGCCACAAGTTTAATATGGTGGCATATGAAATGTACATATGTTCATATACTTGCATATTACATTTTTAGGCCTCAAAAGCATGCATAAAACCAAACTTAGCATATAAGTGATACATGGTGATAAATGACATGTAGAAGTTGCCATAAGTTCGCATTTAGCCTCACATGCAAGTTATCATAAGGGATATGATAACTTACATTTTGCCAAAATGCAACCTTTAGCATAAAGCTTGAAGCTTTAAGCTCATAAACCCAAGATAAGCTTGCATAACGTTATAACATGAGCAAAATGATCAACCATAACATAACTTGCATATCATATGGCAAACTTGCATATCATAACATAGCAAACTTGCATAACATAACATGATAAACTTGCATATCATAACATGGCAAACTTGCATAACATAACATGATAAACTTGCATATCATAACATGGCAAACTTGCATAGCATAACATGGTAAACTTGCATATCATAACATGGTAAACTTGCATAGCATAACATGGTAAACTTGCATATCATAACATGGCATACTTGCATAACATAACATGATAAACTTGCATATCATAATGATCAAACACAACTTGCATCATTCATTAACTTTAGAGTTTAAATATGAAAGTAGAAAAGGGCTTACAATGCTTATGAAGACTCAAATGAGTATAAGCAAATATAAGATTGAGACAAAGCCCTTATGCAATTAAATAAACCCAAAATGCAAGCTCCAATAGAAAAACCCTTGAGCCAAAATGATCAAAACCCTTGCTTTATGATGTAAATATGGAAACTTGACTTGAATGCAAGCTAATGACACTCATACAAGCTTGAAAACACTTGTATGCATGGAAAATCTCTCATAGAAATAACTTAGAATTTTATGAAGAGAGTGGAGGCCATGAGAGGAATGATTTTGCCATAGTTTAGTTACTTGAATGAATAATGATGATTTAGGGTTAGGTTAGGGGCTTATTTATAGAGATTAGGATTAGTTTCGACCTTAGGATTAAACCCTAATTCCAATCTCAGCCTTTAAAACCGAATCTGGCCCCAAAACCTAAGCAAAACCCCAAAATGGTGCACCAGGCAAAACTGCCCGGCTTAACCAAGTCGACAGCCAAGTCGACTTGGGTCCAACCAAGTCGACTGCCAAGTCGATAGGCCTGTCGACTTGGTTGGCTTGGCAGGAAATTTCCCGCCTAGCCTTCCAGGCCCGAAATCCGAAATTTGAACTTGAAATTCAAATCTGTTTTGAACTTGAAATTTTCTGAAAACTTCATTGGGCCTTAATCGGGTCATACGGACTCCGATTTTCGAAAACATGGACTCTATTTCGCGTATTTTTCCGAGACAAACGCAATGGCATAGCCCGTTTCCCTTGATTCAGATTTATAAATTAAATTCTGCCTCGATTTACGTTATAATAGGTTATTGAAAATACGGGTTGTTACATTCTCCCCTCCTTAAAGGATTTCGTCCCCGAAATCTCTAAGTTAGGAAGATCATATCCTACCTTCCAACATCCATCTACTCAAAACATCATCCACGAGCAATCATTGTCCTTACAAGATTCTAAATGTTGTATGAACATATGCAAAGGTGTGTGTATATGTACTTATCTAATGCAAATATCATCAATGCAAATTATGTTAGTGAAATGAATCCATATGTATGCAATTCCTAACTTAATGTATAACATCTATATGTGTGCACATAACATACATCCATATGCAACATCCATGTGATAACACAAAAATTTTCATCCATGAATAAGCATAAACACTCATGCATATGCAATATGAGGAGTGTGTGAGCCGATCTAGTGCCTAACGTGTATAATGCATCCACGAGTAACCACTTGCAAACACTTGCAACCACTTGCAACCATCAAGCATAACATGTTTCAAACACATGTTTCATCCAAAGGGTTTCTACCTAAGGTTCTCATGACAAGATTAACATGATAAACTAGATAATCAAGACAAACATGGATAGCAAAAGATATGCTACAAAGAGATCGGGAAGATAAGCAGGATATACTCCTTTCGGATTACAAGAAATCCCTTCCTAACCCAACCCATATTCTATAAAAGCCCAAAAGGTTTAGTCAACCTAACGGACCCCTTCAAACCCTGACATGTATTACTAGCCAATAAGTCATACCTCCCGACAGAAATAGGACCGAGAATGGGACCGAGAGGATATACGTAAAAAGATAACATGCGAGTAAGTTCCACAGGAAAACAAGGATCAAGAATATACTCTTAAAAAGAGATATGATGCGCGTATCTAGCCTTCAATCTTCTAAGTCACATTTCCTTGAGCTTAACTCCACTATGCTTTGACCGTCTTTTACTTCATGATTTCTTGGCTTCTTAACTCTTATTTCCAAATATGAGTTGGAACCCATTTCATTGTCGCCTCTCGTCTTCCTCTTTCACTTACTCTTCTTCTATCATACTTGGCTTAAACATAACTGTGACCTCATGGTTTCCTCAAGCTCTCCAAAATTCACCAGTGAATCCTGGATCTCGTTTACTTACTATAAAGTATTCCACGCAGCAGAACTTTTCTTGAAAATACCAATCCACGTTTACCAATTGCTCTTACTAACGTAATTTTCTATAACTCATGCTTGAACGAAATGAACCATCTTCCTGTGAATGATAGGACGTCCTTAGATTCAGTCGTTTGCCCATGACTTCCCGTAGACTATCTTAAAACTGGCTAGTGAAGATTGAGTCACGGTTACTAACTATACTTGAGGGAACCTCGTGCAACCGCTTTATTTCTTGAAAGTAAACTGTCGCTAGCTATGATGCAGTCCTTTCGCTTTTTACCGGAGTGAAATGAGCACTCTTCGTGAGTCGACCTACTATGACCCACATGCTCGTATTCCCTTTTCTTGATCTAGGCAGTTCATCCACGAAATCCTTCGTGACGCTTTACTACTTCCATTGTGGGGACCTCCAATGGATGTAATAGCCCACCGGGCTTTTTATGACTCGGCCTTAATCTGTTGGCACAACATGCACCTTGGGACAAACTCGGCCACCTCCTCGAGTGATGTGCATCTTCAAGAGCCTTCTTTCTCTTATTGCGTCGTAGCCATCCCTTGTCATCTATAGTGAGGTGTCTTAACATCTCGCCTCGAATCAACTTGTCCATGATCTCGACTAACTGCGGGTCTTCTTTCTGCGAAGTCCCTACTTGATCCAGAAGGGTAGGTCTAAGCTCAAGGGACGCTAACTAACTAACTAAACTGAGAGAACTTCTTACTTTAATTGTCCTCGTCGGAGCTTTTCGGTTTTGAACCGCGACCACTTTAACAGGATCCACCACTAAGCCTTGTTTAGAAACTATGTGCCCAAGAAATCTAACTTCTTTTCTCCAAAATGACATTTGGAGGACTTGGCTTTCAACTGATGGGCTCTAAGCATATCCATCACCTCCTTGAGATGTCTAGCATGTTCTTCCTCGTTCTTTAAGAAAGTCAGGATATCGTCTACAAAGACTACCACAAACTCGTTCAGGAACTCCCTAGACACCCTACTCATCAAGTCCACGAAGTAGGCGGGTGCATTAGTCAAACCGAATGGCATGACCAGCCATTCTAAGAATCCATCTGGAGTTCTGAACGCAGTTTTGCCTATACTATCCTCAGCTACTCTGAGCTGATGGAATCCAGTAGCAAGATCAAGAGAAAACAGATGTTCCTACAAGCTGATCAAACAAATCATCGATCCTTGGTAATGGTTGTCTATTCTTCTTGTTTTACTCACGATAATTAACATACGGGCGAAGCGAACTGTCCACATTACTAGCGAATACTACTAGAGCACCCTCCTCGGAAATGCTTCATTATATGAAGTTCTTCTCAAGCAACTCCTTGACTTGCTTTCTTAACTTTCATCTTGCGGGGCCATGTGCCTAACCGGCCACGAAACTATCTTGGCATTATTAACCAGATAAATGCGGAAATATATCTCTCGTTTAGGGGTAACCCCCTTCACTTCACCCAAGATATCAGGATATTCTCGGACCACCCTCACCGATTGCAAACTATCGATAGACGAGTTGAGGGATTCAAGATAACACAACATGACGGGACCCATAGGGTTACAAGAAATTTTTAGGGTATTACCGAGGCGATTCATGAGCCTCACAACCCTATGCTCAAAAATCAAGGATGGCTCCAAAACTGGACAATCAATCCATGCCCAAAATCAACCCATACCCCATGAAACCGAGAATATAAGCATCACATGAGAACTCTATACTCAAGATAGAGATTTTCAAATCCACGTAGATAATAGACAAATGGGCGGAACCCCCAATTGGATTTGAAACACACACGGGATCATTAACTAGACTAGTACTTAGGTGCAAACTTTCAACTAAACCAGATGAAATAAACTATGCGATGCGCCAGAATCAAACAAAGTACAAACAGGAAAATCAGAAATGTAAACAAGACTTTTAACAGAAACACTACCTCGATCATAAGCTGGAAGAACGATGTTGAGGGGATGAACTCGCCCTTCAGACGGTCTTGCACACTGAGTCTGACCTTGCCCTTGCTTCTTCGGGCAACCTTTGATGAAATGTCCAGTCTCACCACAGAAAAAGCATTCACCATTCTTCCTTTTCCTCTTCTTACAATCCTTAATAAGATGAGTCGAACTTCCACAAGTAAAGCACTTCTTTTCCTTCTTATCTTTAGACTTCTCCTCCTTCTTTTTCATTTCCTTTTTGGGCCCCGTTTCCTTGTTTTGAGACTCATTCATCTTGACCTCCTTCTTGTCACTCCTATTCTCTTCATTGAGTAGGGCCATATTCACCAAACTCTCGAAAGTTGCCCCCAAGGGTATATGAGATATGGCCAAACCATGTAATGGCTCGTTTAATCCTAGAGCAAAGTATAGGGCCTTCTTATGAGCTGTGTTAACCAGGTCTAAACCGACCCGAGCCAGTTGATTAAACTTATCTATGTATTCCCTAATAGTCATGTCCCCTTGCTTCAGTAATAGGAACCTTAGTCCAAACTTTCCCCGAAAGTCATCCCAAGTCTCAATTGGCCTAGTAGCGGTGGTGACCACCCACCAACGTGCAGCTTCTTCCTTTAGCAACCACACTGCCAATAAAACCTTCCTACGGTCATCTATATCAAAGAAGGCAAAAAGATCTTCGGTTTCTTTCAACCAATTCCTTGCCTCTACATAAGTCTCGGTTCCAATGAAATTCTTGCCACCCATCGTCTTAAAGTTCTTACAAGTTTCCGCAAAATCCGCTTGTGGAGGCTGAGGGGGAGGAGAAATACCAGCTATGGGAGGAGGAGGAGGAGAAACATCAGCTATGGGAGGAGGAGGAGAAACATTAACCACCGGAGGAGGAGGAGGAGCATCTGCGGGGCAGGCTTCGGTCGCCCTAGCCTCCAAAAGTCTCCTATACCAAACAAGTACGTGTACTCCCTCCGGAATGGCAAAGTTATTGGCCATATTGAAAACGAAGAAAAAGATATATTCAGAATGGAGAAAAACGAAGGAATTTTTGCTAATGGCTTTTTGGGGAATAGCCTTTAAAATAAACTAGACTTTTCTTTGGAAAATACTTTATACTTGGTTTTGAAAATAGTTTTCCAAAAGTTTTCTAAAAACCTTTTTGTTCCTTCTCGTAAACCATATGCTCTGATACCAAATGTAACACCCCACCTCCGCCAGGGTGTCTCTTGCAAGCACTCTGACTTTGGAGGGGCGTTTGAATCGGGTAAACATGCATAATGATGTATCAAGGCAGAACAAGAACATATGTATATATGTAAACAGAGTAAATAACATAGATAAAACAGCGGAAGATATCAAACCATTTCAAAACAAGTCTGGTACAACATAATGTCAACTTTCCAAATAAACAAGTCTAGATAAAAACAACATCAACTGAAAAACTGAAATACATAAGTACTATCCCCAAAATAAGTGATAACCATAGCTAGTTTCATGTCAAACCGTACACGAGCTAAATCCCACAATCAAGCGATCAGAAATCCAAGCTAAGCTCCAATATTCCCACCCTGAGAACCTTGGGGGGGAAACGGAAGAAAAGAGGCAAAAGAAAACAGGTCAGTCAAAAAGACTGAGTAAGCCCTACTACAATCAATGTAAACTGATAAAGTTAACTGACATGAGAAGCAGGGATGAACATAAGGATAACAACATACTAGCATGATGATTAACTAACAAGGTAGATAAAGGTGTCATCGCATAATCAGGTTTAAGGTTTTTGCACCACAGGTGTACTAGCAAACTAACATGACTTGAATAAACAAGTATTGATCCCTTGGCCCAAGCTTTGGCCCAATAACATGAAATGACCCTAATACGAGGTCCAACCAAACGGTCTAATCGATCGGCTCCCTAAGCCTAACTCGTCACGTGTTGGTGTCAATACAGCCCAAACATAATTGTAGTCGGACTGTGCTGGGTCTCCCGTCGGGTGTATCAAGCCCTAGGGTGTCAACCCCTGGACACCATAAACATAAGTGCACAGTCTCGATCTACTGGTACCCATGCTTGACTTCTCCAAATACGGACTACGTGCACGACCATAGTCCGTCCGGAACTACATCGGCGTACCACTCTGCCGTCGTTTTGGTCACTTATACCAGTCCAGTAATCGTGCCCCCACCCTAGCCTAGTCCCTAGGGTCTTAATGATACAAACTTGGGATTACTGCTGGAGTGGACCCCCATTGCTAGGATTTTCTAGTGGGTTAAGTATGGTTTAACCCTTTTACTAATCATGGATTAACTTGGTTAAGTGTAACGATGAGTTCACGACTTAACCCTGATTAATCTACCAAGCCCAAATTGGTTAAGTATTAAGTGGACCATGACTTAACCCTAATCATGAGGCATTAACTAATTTAATGTGCCTTAACCTCTCACATTAGACCTTGTTGTGGTTACTAGTTAAGCCGGGTGGGTCCGGGTAGCTTTACACCACAACTTGGTCTAACCTCGGGTTCAAGGTACAACATGACCAACTTCTCACATTGGGTCCTATTGTTTGTAGCAACTAGTTAAGCCGGTCGGTTCCGGGTAGTTTTACGCTACAATCTCAACCCAACCTCGAGTTGGTCACACTTATATTTTCTAAGTGTCATGTCCATTATGTTTCCAAAACATATTACAAGTTTTCAAGAATTTGGGTAGACCTAACTTAATAGGTAAATTCCCAATGGGTAGACCTAACTTAATAGGTAAATTCCCAATCTTATGTTTTCATGTCTTTTAAGTTTACCCAACCCCAAACGCAATCCCATCACTTACATATCGCAATAGCGCATAAAGGATAGAAAGAGGGAACTTGGCATAATCATGACATAAAGGTGTTGTAGCCACAAGTTTAACATGGTGGCATATGAAATGTACATATGTTCATATACTTGCATATTACATTTTTAGGCCTCAAAAGCATGCATAAAACCAAACTTAGCATATAAGTGATACATGGTGATAAATGACATGTAGAAGTTGCCATAAGTTCGCATTTAGCCTCACATGCAAGTTATCATAAGGGATATGATAACTTACATGTTGCCAAAATGCAACCTTTAGCATAAAGCATGAAGCTTTAAGCTCATAAACCCAAGATAAGCTTGCATAACGTGATAACTTGAGCAAAATGATCAACCATAACATAACTTGCATATCATATGGCAAACTTGCATATCATATCATAGCAAACTTGCATAACATAACATGATAAACTTGCATATCATAACATGGCAAACTTGCATAACATAACATGATAAACTTGCATATCATAACATGGCAAACTTGCATAGCATAACATGGTAAACTTGCATATCATAACATGGTAAACTTGCATAGCATAACATGGTAAACTTGCATATCATAACATGGCATACTTGCATAACATAACATGATAAACTTGCATATCATAATGATCAAACACAACTTGCATCATTCATTAACTTCAGAGTTTAAATATTAAAGTAGAAAAGGGCTTACAATGCTTATGAAGACTCAAATGAGTATAAGCAAATATAAGATTGAGACAAAGCCCTTATGCAATCAAATAAACCCAAAATGCAAGCTCCAATAGAAAAAACCTTGAGCCAAAATGATCAAAACCCTTGCTTTATGATGTAAATATGGAAACTTGACTTGAATGCAAGCTAATGACACTCATACAAGCTTGAAAACACTTATATGCATGGAAAATCTCTCATAGAAATAACTTAGAATTTTATGAAGAGAGTGGAGACCATGAGAGGAATGATTTTGCCATAGTTTAGTTACTTGAATGAATAATGATGATTTAGGGTTAGGTTAGGGGCTTATTTATAGAGATTAGGATTAGTTTCAACCTTAGGATTAAACCCTAATTCCAATCTCAGCCCTTAAAACCGAATCTGGCCCCAAAACCTAACCAAAACCCCAAAATGGTGCACCAGGCAAAACTGCCCGGCTGAACCAAGTCGACAGCCAAGTCGACAGGGCTGTCGACTTGGGTCCAACCAAGTCGACTGCCAAGCCGACAGGCCTGTCGACTTGGTTGGCTTGGCGGGAAATTTCCCGCCTAGCCTTCTAGGCCCGAAATCCGAAATTTGAACTTGAAATTCAAATCTGTTTTGAACTTGAAATTTTCTGAAAACTTCATTGGGCCTTAATCAGGTCATACGGACTCCGATTTTCGAAAACTCGGACTCTATTTCGCGTATTTTTCCGAGACGAACGCAATGGCATAGCCCGTTTCCCTTGATTCAGATTTATAAATTAAATTCTACCTCGATTTACGTTATAACAGGTTATTGAAAATACGGGTTGTTACAATTGCAATGAGGAGTTGTCGAAGAACTGTGCTGTAATGCTCAACTGTAAGGCGGACAGCTTCCCTCTGAATTATTTGGGGATGTGCATTAGATCAAAAAAGCTATTCAATAAGGATTGGATACATCTTATTGAAAAAGTTGATTTAAGGCTGGCTAGATGGAAGGGCCGCTCTCTGTCTATAGCGGGCAGATTGGTGTTGGTTAATTCGGTTCTCTCCGCCTTGCCACTTTACTGGCTCTCATTTTTCAGATGTCCAGGATGGGTCATCGACAAAATTGACGCCATGCGAAGGAATTTCTTCTGGACGGGTGAGAAGGAGACTAAAAGATTGAGCTATCTTGTTTCATGGCACCAGATTTGCAAATCCAAAGATCAGGGAGGTTTAGGCGTACTTAATTTGAAAGACATGAACGTTGCACTTCTTTGCAAATGGCTTTGGATGATGTTAGGTGGAAAAAAGGCTCTATGGAAAGAATGGATTATAAATGCTTACTATGGGGGTAATTTTGATTGGAATAGAGACTGGTCAAACTGCTCTGTTTTTTGGCAAGGGGTTATGTGCTTTTCACATTGGGTTAAGATAGGAAATAAGGTGGTGGCGAGGAATGGGCTGAATATCTCATTTTAGTACGACTGTTGGCTGCTGCCTATACCTTTGAAAGACGAATTGAGAGAGCTCTTTGATATTGCATGTAACAAAAACAGCTCAGTGGGAGACATGTATAACTCAGCGGCCACAAACTTTAAGTGGAGTCTTTCTTTTTGTAGATTCGTTTTTGGAGCTGCTTTGCAACAACTATGTCAGTTATACTTGTGGCTAGAAAATGTCCAGTTAACGGATGATAAAGATGAATTTGTATGGATGGTAGAGGGGTGCAAGGACGCTTTTCGGGTTAGAAGTGTTTAAAAACTGATGAACTTTGCAGGAATAAGACGACTGGAGTTTGAGAGAATGTGGGAGATTAAGGAGGTGCCGCTAAAAGTCAAGATACATATGTGGATTGTGATACACGATAGATTGAATACTGCTTGCAGCTTGAGACGTAAGGGTTTTGTTGTCAATGGTGGCTGTGCTTTTTGTGATGAGGTGGAGGAAGACTACAAGCATGTGTTCTGGAAATGTGACTATGCTTTCTATGTGTGGACGAAGTGCCTTGTTTTCCTTAACTTAGATCTAAATTGGAGGGACTTAATCAAGGACCAACACGATTTTTGGTTAAATATTTTACCAAGTCTAGATAACACACATAAAAGGAGTCTTTTTATTTTATTAAACTTCGCCTACACTTGGCTTTTATGGCACGAGAGAAAGTTCAAATTCAAGATGAAATCGGCTGATAATACTATTTATGTCATTCTTAAGTATGTTCATCTGTGGGCAGGTATGGAGAAGGAGAAGTTCGTGGATACGATCGAATCACATGTTCATGACCGCAAATGCAGACGCACTGGTGGTTAAGCTATGTATGCCATACCTAGATGATGTATCCTAAGTATGTTATGTATTGTTTTGGCTTGTATTACCTGCTGTGTCAGGGTATGGTTGGCTTGTAAATGATGTAATTATTCTACTCTCTCTGTACTGAACTCTATGTTATAATATTTCTAGGCATGAATCATTAGATTCACTACCTTTTGCTATCAAAAAAATAAATAAATTACCATTATATGATCCACGTCATCAACTCAAAAACCACATTTCCATCTTACCCAGAACAAACCCGATGCCAATTCCCCCATTTCATTAATTTCAACACCTCCACCAACCGACTCCAGGCCGCCGTATCTCCCCCACCAACTCACCTCCGACCCAGCTACCTCTTCTGACTGCCGCCACCATCACCGGTGGTCCACCATCCATCCACAAACCCAAAAATATAAACTTAGATCCAGAAATTTCAACACCAAAATGCCTCCGTTCAACTTGACATCCTTTCCACCTCCGGCCACTGGTCAACACTAGACCGCCACCAAAACCTCCGCCCTCCCTTCTGCTTCCACCTCGCACAGACCCCCTCCCCTCAGGTGAATTACACCTCCTCCGTGAGATTGAAAACCCAAACCACTCCAGAAAATAAAACTCGAACAACAACCCCTAAAAGAATCAATCACCGCCTCCACACCAGATCGTCGGACCTCAGGTCATAGGCACCACCAGTAGCGTCATCCTCTAGCGCTCCCCCACCAATTGGTCCCACTTTCTCATACCCGCCGTGGGCCCCTATCCAGACAGAAACACGGAACCTCCCCAGTTCCGGTTATCCACAGAAATAGATCTCCAGAGGTGATCGTTGACAACGACACCACCACCGAATGACTCGCCTACCCCGACCTTCCTTCGCCTAGCCGACTCCACCCAGTTCATCCTCAGTTCACCAGAATCAAGCAAAAAAACCCTGTCACCGTATGAAATGTTTAAGCCCTCAAATACCCATCGTACCCAACAATTTATATACAAAACCAAAGTTTGGACTTGCAGCAATCCAAACATAGGATTCTTAGAATTTGTAGGCATTTGGTGTTTCTATTTTGTTTTTGAATTTAGAAGAGTGGAAATATTACTGAAAGAAATGGTTTGAAGAAATGGACAGAAAGAGGAGTGATTTTTGGTTGCTGAGACTGGTCACGGTGGATGTATATTTATAGGGTGAAAATATTATATTTTATTTAATTATTTTAATGTTTTTATTATTTTATTTCTGATTTGACTGACGATTTTTATCTGATGCGACTGACGATATTTATTGATATGACTAACGATTTTTATTCGTACCTATCGCAATTCCTGAACACTTTTTTTGACTATCGTGATCACATACGAACCCCAATCATAATGGAAATGGACGGCATAATATAATTCGATGTTACGGTCCTAATAAATCTTGTTTCGTCGAATTCTGAGTCCGTTTGCTCAAATGGCGCTTGTTTAAGCTCAAATGCTCGTTTTTTATTCGCTTTTTATTTTGCCACGCTCACAGAGTAACTCTGTTTTGTGTGTAACTTGAAATATAACAATAATTTGTTGTTACGGTCTCAATAAAATTTGTTTCGCTGAAAACAGAGATCGTTTGAATAAAGTCCCTTTTAAAAGGCCCAATTTGAATTAAAATAAACCAATTTTAAAGTACCTCAATATAATAATATGAAAATATTACCATTGGACCTACCCAAGCAGAATTTCCCATATTTTCAAAATAAAATAACCCAGGTTGAATTCTGAGCTAAAATGATATTAAATAAATTAAAAACCCTTTATTTCTATATAATAAATCGTTATATTATATAAACGAATTCCATAGCGACTATTTGAAAATTTGATTTGGCCATAAAACAAAATCTACACAATGAAAACTTGATTTTTCTGCTTCATTAGAAAGATATTATCAAACAGATTCGGACGTTTCTCGTTTCGAAGAAATCCGACTTAAATTGGGTCATGTACGACCAATTGAAGTTCAAAACGCTATATTACAAACTACCGCGCCACTGCAGCTTGCTATATAATTAAAATTATAAACTAAACTTTTAACAGCGCTTAACAAACGAGATTGTAAATAAAGATTAAATCTAAACGTAATTAAATCTCCTTACGTTACCAAATCATATAATGGTGTAAAGTCAACTAATTTCGATTATTTCAAAATTAAATTATTATTTATATATTTAAACAAATAAATTATTCTAATTTATTAATTCTAAACCATTTGAATTTAAATTGATTTTTAAAACAAAAATTAAATATTAAATTAAGTGGTTAGAAAAACCTGGGTCGTTACACTAGATTTATAGCTGGAGTTATATTCGGAAAGCTTTGTTTCCGTATATCTCTTTCAGTTGTGTCAGTTGTTATTTTCCGCTGCGCATTGTATTATATTTTCCGCTACTTCATAATTTATTAAATC
Organism: Allium sativum; assembly: GCA_030737875.1. Lineage (NCBI taxonomy): Eukaryota > Viridiplantae > Streptophyta > Magnoliopsida > Asparagales > Amaryllidaceae > Allium > Allium sativum. Next base: position 575,287,494 of record CM060921.1, on the reverse strand, counting down.
TCTGATATTTTCTGTTGTAAATTATTTATTCATACTCTGGTATATTCTTGTACTCTGATGTAATTGTTGTAATAGCAATGAAATGTTCTGTTGTTTGTGTCTGATACGTCGTGTTCTCAAAGCAATCCGGACTTTCCCGTAAGGGGGAGTCTGGGTCATTTCAGTTCGGTATCGGAGCTTTGGTTTACAAAGCTAGAGAACAAGACACATTAGAACCAAAAGAAAGAATTCATCAGAGATAGGATTAGTAACATCCTATAATAATGACTTGTTAGAGATACAGTTAGTAATACTCTAGAATGAGTTTAAAGAGTATTATTTATAAATGAATTTAATTTTGAAAATTATATCTTATTTTACGTATTTGAGTATTTTATTTTATACAGAATTTGGACTATCAAGTAAATGAAGATTTTGCATATACGCCTAGCTAGCGTATATATGAAGCCTCAAATATACTGATAGATATAGAATCACATTCTAGTCGCCCGGAGATGATTTTGGTGATTGATATATCATCACAAGTGTTTCTGTTCGAGTTTCGAAAGTGGGATATCTATATATTTCCAACTGACTGGTGTGAGAACCAAAACCTAGTTAGAACTTATTGTTTGTGATTTGATACGGAAAATATGATTTTGACTATATATAAAAGTTATATGTTTGAAAAGCTAATCAACTAATTGATTGTTGGTTGTGATGTGTGATTATTAGTTCAACTAATTAAAATATTGGAACAATAAAAGCAATAAGAGAGCAAAAGGTAAAATTAGCCAAATAGAATCAAATTTGAACTGAATTGAAACTTGATTTAAATTGCGTACATATATATGTATATATAATGAACAGGTCATAGCATGGAAGCTAAGAAGAGGAATACAATTGTATGCCCGACAAATAGGTACATATTTATTGTATTTCTTGGGTTTTGATGATTTTATGAGCCGGTTGGCTAGCCGCTTGGCTTTTTCTTTTTCATTTTGATTGATGAGGGCCCTATGAGGCAAGTTGCGGTTTTACCGATCAGTCCGCAGAAAGGAGGTTATGGCGAAATTTTTCGAAAATTTAGGGTGTTAGCCAAATTTTTGAAAAATTAGAAAATTCTTAGAAACTGAAAAGTTGAAGAAGGGAAGTTGAGTTAGTTAGTTAAACAATTTTCATCTTTGTTCCTTTTCGAGGACGAAAAGTTTTAAGTGTGGGAGATTGTAACAACCTGGAATTTCTAACCAACTTAAAAATTTTAATTTAGCTATTTTTATGGATTTTGAATATTTAAAATGATTTATTTAAATAATAACAACTAAAAATTTGTTTAAATCGAAGTTAGAATGTGTAAATTTATTTTAATTAAAAAACGAGCTTGAAATGGCATGGTAGTTTGAAAATTCGATTTTAAATTTCAATTGAATGTACATAATTTAAAATAAATCGGATTTCAGTAAACCGGAAACGTTAGAATCCATTTAATTATATCTTTCTAACGAATGTAAGAAATTGAGATGTCACTTTATAATTTGTAAGTTGTGTCCATTTTAAAATTTAAAATAGTTGTTATGGAATTTATATATATTTTAATATAATATAGCCCTTAAAAATAGCCATTTTGCAAACGACCTCTGTTTTCGATGAAACCACTTTTGTTGGATCCGGAATGTCAAATTATTGTCAGGTTCAAATTTTCATAGTTTTTGGAATTAATATGTGAGCGTGGTGAATTTAAACCTTTTTGGTATATTTAGTTTAAATTTAATCAACTTGAAAATGACCATTTTTCAAACGGTCTCCAAATTCAACAAAATTAGTTTTGTTAGGGCTCTATCATCAAAACATAGATAGATTTACTTTTCTGTAATTTTTGGAGCCATTATGTGGCCCCAGTAAATTAAAATGTACGTTTTAATTCAATATATATTGATTTATATTTTAATTTTGATGAAAACTAATTAAAACAGTCGAATTGGAATACAAAACATATCCCATTATGTCCGGAATGGGGGTATTTGGCTAGGGGTGATAGTCGTTGGTGTTTGTTTGGAGTTCGGAATTTTAAACTTCAAAAATTGGAAATAATTGAATTAAATTTTTATTAGTATATATTACATATACATCGTTCTCTTCCAAAACCCTAGATCATTGTTTACAGCCGCCACCGCTCCAAATCAAGGGCCACAACGCTGTGATTTTAATCCCCCATTATCTCTAAACCCAACCTGAATTAGATCAACACAATAAAACGAAAATCATAGAGATTTTTACGATCTTTAAATCTATACTAGTTTGATCAAATATGGTTGAGCAAATTGTGTAAATTCCTGTCTTGAAGTCCCCGACTTCGTCGAGTCTTCTAGTGTCGGAGGAGTAACCGATTTCGCCTGAACTTCGGGTGGTGGGGGCTCCCTCCATCGTCTTCGATGTGAAGTATTCAGATCGCGGTCAGGCGTGTTGGGTTGAGTGCGGCGGCGGTCAGATTTAATCGACGATGGATTTTGTATTCGACCGAGTTTTGGGAAGATGGTAATTAAAGGGGGTGAAGAGTAATTAAATTAATTATTTTTTATTGTCCAAAATTGTAATTAATGTTTAAATTATCATATCTTTTCCATATGAGGTCGAAATCCGACGGTTTCAATTGTGTTGGACTCATGAGACGAACTCTACATTTCAGAACTGGCCAGAACGAAAATGAAGAAAATTGGAATTTGAGCTAAATTAAACGGTTGTTTAATTAGTTTAAAAATAGAATTTTAGAAATAATGACTGACGGAGTGGAACCCAATGTGAGAACTCTCTCACTAAAATTATTTTTGTTGTGTTATTTATTTTTAGAGTTCGACACACGAACTCCTACAAATCATTGAAATTGGAAGCGATGTATGGGTATTAGTGACACACGCATTTCATACTCCATGGATTAACATTTATGGGGCCGTAAATGGCATATGGTTGTTGAGTATTTATTTATATGGATGATTTGGTGATTTGTGATGTGATTATAATGTTTAATATATTAAAAATAATGTTAATATTAATGTGGTAATGAAATTAAATTATAAATATCTATTTATAATTTAAACAGTAAAAATTGGTAAATTAGAAAAATAATTCAAACCGAATTAGAATTGGTTAAATTTATTAACCAATGATTAATTTCAAATAGATTGTTGTTGTTAGAAAACCCCACACGGGTATTGGGATGATATTTGACGTACACTAATCCCAATATTTAGTTATATGTTAATCGATTGGTTGACAGACTATGATAAGCATTATTTAATTATTTATTTATTTAATGCTTATACAATTGTAAAGTGCAATCTGGATGTGAATTGACTGTTCGATGATTATTTATCATTATTGTTGAATAGATGTGATGTATGAAATCCATATAATTGTAATTATATGGTAATTGATTGAGTAGCATTCTGATTCAGAATATTTTTAAATAACGAATATTTTAAAATAATATTCAGTGAAGAATTAAAATATGATTTTGATGTCCGATTTTGGATGGACACGAAAATATTGGAATATATGAAGCCAAGTAAGTAGATATTCGCCACTTTAACCCCAACGGGTTTATCAATCGATTTTATTCATTTTATAATGAATAAATAATGAAAATGGATTTCAAAATCTGATATTTGGAAATTATTATCATTTTAATATTATAATGATATGGAATGTTCAATTTTGACTAAAATTTTAAAATGAAGTTGAATCGTTTTGAAATAAATTTATAAACAATTTATAAAATACGATTTGAATGGAAATCGACGATATACATAATATATATATATATATATATATATAAATGGATTGATAGAACTCACTGTGCAGCGACCGTTCATGAATTTCGGCCATTGACTTCAAATTGATGTAACGGGAGATCCGACCATTCACGAATATTGACAATTGACTTCAAATTGATGTAACGGGAGATCCGACCATTGGATTCTCCTAAAACCAGAACCATTGGGTTCGTGTCGAAATGATCTTTCCAATGAATGTAATAGATTTAAATTTAAACGGTTGGATTTCAAATTATGTCCAAATCAATTTCAGAAAAGGTCGCTATGGATGCAGTTCGGTGGCCGTTATTGGAAACCGACTGAAATGACGATATTAAATTATTAAAAATATGAAAAATTTATGTAAATTCATAATAAGGGTTTTGGAAAGATTTTGGATGAAAAAGTCCATATTTGAAAAGATAAAAATATATTTTTATCAAAATGAACTAGTTAATAACTAGAATAATAAGCCAATTATTTTTAGAAATAAATAAATTGGATTTGAAAATGGTTTTAAAATAACCAGAATTTCAAAATGAATTTTTTAATGGATTTGGAATGGAAATTTTCTTCGAAATATTTCGATATTGGATTTCGTGATTATACGGATATTGTTGAGGAATTAGGAAGATACAGATATCGTTATTCCCAATACGATATCTGTTGGTTTCAGAATTTAATATTGAATATAAGCCGATATAATTTCTATAAGAGCCTTGTATTTGATATCAAATTGGATTTTGGGTTTTAGTGAATGGTGTCTTCAATAACACTGTTCTTAAATCCAGTTGAGAAAAGAATAATCTTTTAATCAAGATTTAGTGAAGTTTACTAATTAATTAATATTTAATTGGAATTGAATAACAGAATTGGATTTTTGGGTTTATCGTGAACGATGTTTTAAATAATGTTCGTTCTTTAACCCAATTAATAGTAAAGAATGTGATTAGGAATTTATAATCTTATAATTAAGATTAATGGAATTTTCCAAAGTAAATATTTCTAATTTAATATATTATTTGGAATTGAATGGAATTCGATTTGTAATAATCGAGATGAGCTTCTGTAAAGAAAGACCGTTACTATATATGGAATTTAAAAGGCTTTGCCATTATTCCATTTGTATTCTTAGTCTTATATGGAAATTTATATCGATTATGCACTGTTATGATTTCCGTGTAGATTCCATTTTGATGGAAGATGATTTTGGGTTTATCGTGAACTGTGTTTTAAATAACATTAGTTCTTTAAACCAAGTAAAGACAGGATTTATTTCCTAATTTGAATAACCATTAAATAATGATTTTTGGAGATTAAAACTAAGTGGAGTTTTAATGAATCTTTAACTAGATTGAAATGTTAATATGGTAATCAAATTTGACAAATTTTAGAAATGTTCGAAATGGAGTACCACCGGTTTTACTCCATCCGATAGTTAAATCTTTAATTAGAGTTGACCGTTGAATGGTAATTGAATTTACCAATAACACAGTGGGTGTTAAATATGGAGTACTGCCAGTTTTGCTCCATGGGATAAATAGTTTGGGATTGGAAAAATAAAATAAATGATTACTTCGGTAAGGCTCAACAATCGCGGCTAGTTTGATAAACCTTAATCTAGTTTAAAGTTGTGAAAAGATAATACAAAATCTTTTGAAATGGTTTCCAAGTGAAGATTTGAACAAGAGGTTTAAATGAATTAAATATTTGATAAGATTTATGGGAATAATTCCCTATGTAAAGAATATTTGAATAAAACAATATTCTGGATTGGAATGAGGCGTATGATGTGTTTTTATAGCGCTTGATTATAAGATATGTGAGTTATTCGGAAAGACCGGGTTTAACCCATTCTGAATAATTTATTCAACGATTAGAAGTCGAAGATATTGAAGGCGGTGGTTGAAGACCGGCGATCTTGTCATCGAATGGATTACCATTGATGCTCTGGATTGATTAGCTCCTGGGAAGGGGTTATAGTGGTAGTTGTCCGAACGTACTTGTTGATTGTACAGATGTGATGGCCCGCCCCGCACCAGCCGGCATTTCCTCCGAAAGTGCGCTATACACATGCCCGACTAGCACGGAATAGTCACCAAAGAAAGGAAAGAAGAGAATGAACTAATCAAAAACCTGTAGAATGTCTGACAGCGCCTGGAACAAAATATAATAATAATATACTTGACATAAAACAGGTGAGACAGTGCATAAGCTGATAACTAAAACCAACATCAACATCATCATCAGAGTAGTAGAAATCTAAATACAGCTTATTACAACTTTCCAAATTACTGTCTCTAAACAAAAAGAAAGAAAGGTGCACCACTAATGCTCAAAGTAGTGGCCGCAGCAACACAGGGAGAATATCTATATCTATATCATACGTGGAAGCCTCCTGCTCGTCTCCGGTACAGCTACTCGTGCATACCACCTAACCTGTCTCTAACATGCTCGTGAGAGCACCCAGAATAATAAGAAGAGACATAAAACTCTGGGTCATACAAACAGTCTGGTATGAGCAATAAGCAGCTAAACAAAACAATAACAGGTATACTAAACCATACCTGTACCTGGACCTTCAACCAAAGAGTTAGTACTACATACCGTACAATACTTTAAGGTGCCACTAATATATGGTGTAAAGAGTATGGGGGTGGGGGTGTGCATGTCATAATGATGGCAAACAAATCGAACATAGCAACCATCCTCACATCTCTCACTGAGTGCGTAAAGCATACGATGTCCACCACTGTCGATCACTACCAGACCCATCGAAGTAATGACGGAGTTCTACTTGTACAACTATTGCTACTACCAATCTTACCACATAGAGTCATGACCAAACCTTTACAAATGACCCCACTTCATTAGTCTATATCTCTTTAGTCGTACCTAGGCCACTGTGACCCTGAATCCGTTCACGTACTCCCTACACATAGTGATCCAAAGTTACAGACATCGACAACCCCTTTGCACACGTCCCGCAGCAAAGCCCAACTCATGAAGTCGACTCGTTGGTTCCCCTCTGGATCCTGAGTTGTACTTCCTATTTGGACTTCCTTTGCATCTCGGGTTTTGGTCGAATTGGAGTTAGTCTTCAAAAGAGTCTTCACGATGAGGTAAAATTATACGTCTGGTTCGGTTCGGTAGTCCCAACCCGGTTCGGTTCGGTGGTCCTGGCCCATGCCTTGATCAGTGCTCCATTCCTCCTCGGTTCGGTCCTCCAGCTCTTGTTCGGTTTGGATGCCCTATGCCTGGGTTCGATGGTTGCTTCCTGGTTCAGTTCGGTGGTTGCTTCCTGGTTCGGTTCGGTGGTTGCTCCCTCCTAGATGTCCCGATCCGATCCCTCTCCCCTTCATAAGCCCGATCCGGTCGCCCTTTGGTCTCTCCGATCTGATCCCCTCTTGATCTCCCCGATCCGATCCCCTACCCAACTCCAACTCAAGCAAATGGACTTCCTTCTCACCAAGCCCCTTATGCTAAGTTCCAATCCGAATCAAGTTCACTTACCCGGTTCTCCTATCCGATCCGAGCCCAATAATCCGATCTGATCTGGTCCTGCACATTTCCTGCAGCTTTCCAGCGACTGTTTTACGCCATACGACGGCGTTTTTGACCAATCTAACAGTTCTAATCAATCACAAAGCATACCATACAGTCATAGCAACATAGAGAATCAACCATAAACATCAAAACAACAACCATAACATGTAAATTGGATCAAACATAGCCAAAAATCCATATTTTCCCTTAATCATCTTTAGGCATAACTAATGATATGATTAGCAAAACTCAACCAAATTATCCAAACTTTCTAACAGAGGCTTAAAACATCATTTTGAATTTTATAAATATTTTTGCAGATTTTTAACATGTATAAATTTGCGAATTATCACTAATTACTCTTAATTAACCATAATTAGTGAGGAACTATGCAAATCACTCACCTTGGCCACAAATAAAATACCAAATCTGAAACGATTCTCTTTTTGGCGTTGTTCCCGATGCAACACAGTAGCTCTAACCTTGCTTTGGTGCTTTCTCTCCTTAATTTGATGTAGTTTAAGCCAAAACTTGATTAAGAAGTGATTAGAGGTATATTTAGATGTTGGAGGCCATTATTAGGTTGAAGAGAGGGTTTGTGGTGGCTGGAAAATGAGTAAAACCCGAAATCCTAACTTAGCAGCCCTTAAATAACTCTAATCCCGAAATTCCCCATTGGGCCTAGCTGTTAATCACCCGGTTAAGTCCAATTAAGCTGTTTTTCACTATCTGAAACTTGTTTCAGTCATATCTCCCAAACGGTAAGTCCGTTTGGCTAATGTGACCATTCTACAGAATTGTAAACCATCATCCGAAGCCAATGGAAGTGGTTTTAGGTCAAAATTCCTTTCTAGTCAAAAGTTATGGTCAAAACAAGATCAGCTAGGGGTAAAACGGTCATTTAAAAATCGGCAAAAATCATGAACATGGGAAATGACCCCAATAGTCGTCTCCCAAAGTTACATGACCATACGACTTCGTATGTGAAAGAAATAAATATTCTACGATCCTATGATGTGTAGAATGCGGGTCGTTACAACAGATATGCGAGGGCCTCTCTCCTATATTGGACATATGGGACGAGGAATAAGGTGCCTTCGGTTTCGTTAAACCCAAAATGGACTTGCAAACAGATGGTATGTCTGACGTTGTATTCCCTTATGCTGTATTAATTGATCTCTGCTAAATATATATCTGTTTGGTGGCAGAGAATTTATTCTCTTGCTTAACACCCTTCTCTGAGACGTACGAGCTTAGAGGTTATATATTGGTTGAGATCAATTATATGGTATGGATTGACAGTGTGACAAGTTGAGTTGTAGTGATCCAAGCTTTTGTTGAAAAGCAGAGCTTGGTGGATGATGATCAAAGCATAGCTTTAATTAGCATAGCTTTGTGTAGCGTTAATTCACGAGCCTCGCACACCAATATGATGGTGAACTGATGGTTTGATCAGTATTCTTTAGAGATGAGGATAGACAACTTTAGGGTTGTCACGGATTCAGTCAACCGAGATGAGCTGAGTGTGGTCGCCCCACACTCAGAGGGATAGGGCACAACCCTCGATTCCCAGGAGGGATAGAGTATACGGCGTTTTCTCATGCCTGCGACGTAAGCCGTTGTGATACTTGATTTCCCAAAAAGGCGAATGTGCATTACGACGTTTTCTCATTCACGGGACGTAAGCCGTTTAGTATTTCACTACGCGATAGATCATTCGAATCAGGAGCCATTAATATGGAAATCCAATTTTCCAGTATGACATTTTTCGGTTTTAGTTGTAAACCTACGTATGGCAACATAATATATGGTACCTATGCCATCTATGATTGATACATTTATATCTGAAGTTGATTTCTTCACTTATAGTAATAATAAAAGATAAATTTCGCGTAGCAATCATATTTGGCTATTATAAGGTAAAACTCTCTCCTCGGGCTTGCATTGCATTATGTGATGGGACCTGAGTCTTATAATAGCTTCATTTTTTTATTTAGCATGGCGATTTTTGTTTTATAATATTCATGGGAAGAAACCCGTGCCGTGTCATACAATGTGGTCCCTTGCTTTACTCAACCTTAAAATAAAGTTGATAACTATTTTAGTTCTCACACCAGTCCTATGACTAACTTGGGGTTTATTGTTTCTACCTAAACTCTGGGTGCCCATATTTTCCACACGGGCAGCTAGTAGTTTAGTTTTGCAGATATTTCTTTACACTGGGTCCTGGATTTACAGATGGTGCTATATTCAGAAAGCTTTGTATCTGTATATCTTTTTCAGTTGTGTCAGCTGTTATTTTCCGCTATGCATTGTATTATATTTTCCGCTGCTTTGTAATTTATTAAATCTCTGATATTTTCTGCTGTAAATTATTTATTCATACTCTGGTATATTCTTGTACTCTGATGTAATTGTTGTAATAGCAATGAAAGGTTCTATTGTTTATGTCTTATGCGTCGTGTTCTCAAAGCAATCCGAGCTTTCCCATAAGGGGGAGTCTGGCTCGTTTCAGAGAAGGAGGTTTACTATTTTATGAGGTGGTCTTAGTTATCCACTATTAATTTTTTTGACTAGGGTTTTTGAGAAAAGAGGATAATTGTACAGTTCTTATCTCAAAAATTAGATAACTAGAATGGAAGAAAAGTGAAGAGGGAAAAACTATATGGTTTTAATCTTAGAAATTATATGGGTGGATGTAACATTTTCATTAAATAACTATTAATGTAACGTTAAATTTGAAAAATTATTTCTTAGGAGAAAATAGAGAGAAACATATTCTCTTATATAGGTGATATAGAATGAAAAATGTTATTTTGTTCCTTAAGAGCACATTTTATGGTTAGGTGAAATTACACAAATGATTGCCTTGAATTATATCTATTTTTTATGTTGTAAGAACATATGAGGTAAAGGGATTAATTCTTTTTGTTGTTCGACATAAAAATACAATTCTTAATATGTGACATTAAGGCAAACAACCCATATAGAATAGACAGAAATTGTTTGAAAGCAAAAGGTGTTATTTAGAAAACGTACCGCTCCAGAACATAAATTTGAAGTCATTTTGTAGGAAACCATCATGTTAATTAATGTTTAAAAACTATATTCTTCTTTGACTAAGACATCTATATTGTAAATTCACAAAATGCAAAATAAGAATACGATTATTGATCGAATTAATTGTGTAGATTAATTTTCCAAATGCAAAAGAAGAATGACCTAGATTTTCAATCAAATCTCTTAAAATCCTTGTTTATTTACATTGAAATGTAGAATGAAATATCAAGAACAGAAGGTTTCTAAAACAGTTAATAGCAAAAAAAATCAGAAATAATAATGCGTGAGATTAAAAAAGATGAATAAAAATCATAATACCAACAATTGTTGGGGTAAGTTTGACAAAACACCCAAAAAACAAAGCGAACCTTTTTCACCCAATCACTTAGAGATGAATATGGTTGAAAAACAAAAAAATACATAAACAATATTGAAAATATGAACACAGGATATTCCACCTAACCATCCTCTTTATTGTACACCAAAATATTGTTTACAACCGATCTCAACTATCATTACAAACAAACACAACTTGAACCAATAACCTTATTGAGAAATAGGTAGAGAATATCTAATGGCTAAACAATTTGAGGAGAAAGACAATGAGGAACTATGACACAAACCCTAATGATTCTTTTTCACAACCGTCAAATTTTTCCACACTTAATGAAGATGTTAACTAGGCCTTTTATAGAATGAATTGCTTCATACCCAAGTTTTTGTGACACCCAAGTAAACTTGATACTCAAATTATCTTCATATATACCAAAAAATCTTTTGGATAAACATCAAATAATCCTTGCCTTCACTTTCAAATATCTCATAAATATAGCATCAAATCTATCCAAAAAAAAATGGATATAGATAATTTGTTGCCCACAATTATGATTTGTGTATCACAGATCTCAACACTCCACCTTGATACCAAATCACAACATCTCCTCCACTCAACACCAACCAACTTAGCACTCACTTTCAACCTACTTTTCTCAATTAACATCATTACAAACTTCCACCATCGTCCACTAATGGTGCACCTCCCTCATCCGTGCGCTACGCCAACAGCGATCTTCAAAAGCATTTGTAATACCACAAAGACTCCATCTCGTCTTTGTGGATTTCACAACTCGACATCCATCTTCCATTTGACATGATCTCTTCATCTTCGAGATCCCTCAAGCATCATCAACATCTATACCCTTGTCGATACCATGATCCTCCACTTTAGGACCACAAGCAGTGACCATATTAACCTCTCCACCTGGTTGCAGACTAGGTTCTTCATCCGTCACCCACCTTCCACTGTTGATAACCTCTCCACCTTGTAACAACCCAGATTATCAAAACCAATTTAAAATTTTTATTTTGGCTATTTTAATGAATTTTGAATATTTAAAATGATTTATTTTAAATAATAACAACTAAAAATTTATTTAAATTGAAGTTAGAATATAAAAATTTATTTTAATTATAAATAGAGTTTGAAATGGCGCGGTAGTTTGAAAATTCGATTTTAAATTTCAATTGAATGTATAAGATTCAAAATAAATCGGATTTCAGTAAAACCAAAAATATTTGAATCTGTTTAATTATATCTTTATAATGAATGTGAAAAATCCAGATTTCATAACGAGAATAAAAAGTTATGTCCAGTTTAAAATTTAAAATAGTCACTATGGAATATATTTATATTTTTATGTTTTAAATATATATAAAGCTCTTAAAAATAGCCATTTTGCGAACAACCTCTGTTTTCGGCGAAACCACTTATTTTGGATTCGGAATGTCAAATTATTGCTAGATTCCAAATTTCATAATTTTTGGAATTAATATGTGAGTGTGGCAAATTAAAACGTGCTTTGTCAATTTCAGTTGAATTGAATCGACCAGAAAATGAACATTTTTCAAACGGTCTCCAAATTCGACGAAATTAGTTTTGTTAGGACCGTATCATCAAAACATAGCTAGATTTATTTTTCTGGAATTTTTGGAGTCAGTATGTGGCCCTGATAAATTAAAATGCACATTCAAATTCAATATATATTTTCATTTATATTTTAATTTTTAGAAAAAATGATCGAAACAATCGAATTGGCTTATGAAACATATCCCATTATGTTCGGAATGGGGGTATTTAGCTAGGACCGACAGTCTTTGGGTTCGATTTGGAGTTCGAACGAAAAACAGCCAATTAGAATTAAATTATTATCAATATATATATATATATATATATATATATTTATATCCAAGTCAAATAAAGTCATACCACACATTTTTTTCACCTGCGGTCAACACGTTCTAGCGCCCCCTTCTTTGCGATCGACGATCAAAATCTCCCCTCTTTCTCCTCCAAAATCCACGCAATTCATTCATAAAATATGAAATTCCAATTACCAAAATAAAGAGAGCAAGTAGATTTATATAATCAATGGTTATGATTATGGTTAAGTTCATAAATCGAACGAAATTGGGGCTCAAAGTCGTGGGGGATGGCGGCCGGTTTCTTGGTCCCGATGGTGGCGAGTTGAACGGGAAAGTGGACGGAGGGAGAGCGGTTGGAGGCAAAGCTCATGAGGCCATCTGATCGGCGGCTAAACGAGTGTATGGGCGGCGGATTTGAGCCCTATGGCGGTGATGATAGGTTGAAAGAGAGGTCGTAGCCTGGAGATGGAAATTAACAGAGAACGATGGTGATAATATTAAAAAGGTAATCTTTTTATTTATTTTAATTTAAATAGCATAGTTATTTTCAGAAATTTTGAAAAATAAAAGTACCATTGTTTTGAAAATAAAAATACCATTGTCTTAAAAATAAAATACCATTGTTTTAAAAATAAAAATACCATTGTTTTAGAAAATGAAAATACCATGGTTTTAAAAATATAAATAGGATTGTTTTTTAAATATAAACATAGTATAAAAATGTGATATATATATAATAGTAAAAAAATGATTTTTATATAAATACCAAAGAATAAAAGTATGATTTTTATTTATATAACTTTGTTTTAAAATATATAAAAAGTATTTTTTTAAAAATGAGATTTTTATATAAAGAGCATTGTTTTAAAAATATGATTTTTACGTATATGGTTTTGAAATAAAAATGTGATTTTTATTACATAAATAGCTTTAAATGACATACGGTTTAAAAATATATATATAGCATTGTTTTTAAAAATATAAATGGGATGATTTTTAAAAGAAATAACGCAGTATAAAGATGTAATTTTTTTTTAACATAAACCGTGTGAAACAGATTACGATGGAACCGACTAGAAGCAAAACGGAATCCAAACCGTCCTTTAAAGAATGGCGGAGTGGAAACCAAAGGTGTGAACTCCTTCTCACTTAATTTATTTTACGATTAAAAATATTCTAGGATGCAGACGTGGCTTAGAAGCCCCCGACACTATTTATTGTACAAACCAGATTATGTGACTTGAATTATATGGAGTTCAACACTCGAATTCGCACAATCACATAATCAAAAGCGATATATGGATATTACTGACACTCGGATTTCATACTCTGCGAATAGCCACTTATGGCAACATAAATGGCATTTGGGGTAGTTGAGTATTTATTTATTTGGATGTTCTGCATGATTTGATTATGATTGTAAAATTAGTTGTGAGTTAATTGTGAATTGATTGGAATTGGTGTATGGCGCGAGCCAGTATTAGGCGAGGGATAAGGCTAGACCTTATTCCGGTTCCAGTATCACGTCGTTATGCTGTCGAAATTTTCTAAAAAGCGTTAGAAAATTTTAGTTAGTTAAAAATATTATTTTTAGCTTATAACGGTGATAAATAAAATAATATTTGGATAGTTAAAAATAAGTTTACACATCCATTTACAAGTCGGACGACTTGTTTATGCTTGCTTATTTTTGTGATATTGATTAGGACGATAGTTTTTACACATCGCCCAAGTGCTCGAATAATAATTATTGTTTGATGGTTGAAACCCCACATGGGTATTGGGATGATTTTTGACGTTCACTAATCCCAATTGTTTAATTGTATGTCAATCGATAGGTTGACAGACTGTTGTAAGCAATAATTATTTATATTTAATGCTTATACAGTTGTGTAGTGCACTCTGGATGATGGTTGACTGAGTATGATTATTGTTGTGTACATGTGTGTATGAAATCCATATAAATAACATTATATGGTAATTGACTGTGTCTGATTCCAAGTCAGAAAGAACGAATATTTTAAATTAATGAATATATTAAAATAATGAATAATGAATATTTTAAAATAATATTCAGTAAACGATTAAAATGTGAATTTGATGTCCGAATTTGGATGGACACGAAAATATGGGAATATATAAAGCCGTGTTGGTTAGATTTGCGTCATTTTGATGCGAACGATATTTATATCGATTTTATTCATTTTTATAATGAATATTGAAAAGGAAAATATTTCAAAATCTGATTTTTGAAAAGATTATCATTTAAATATTATAATGATAAAGAATATTCAATTTTGATTTAAAAATTGAAAATGAAGTTGGAATCATTTTAAAACTAATTTATAAACGATTTATAAAAGTGAATATTAGCCTCACATCCCTATTTCCGAACTTAATGCGGCTTACGTCTTTGCATTGTTTTATTTTTAGTCCCAGTCCCTGTTTTTAGTGTCGCCCGCCTTTATTCCAGGAACTTCCGCCTTTTTTATTCTTTTGCAAAGTTTGCGTGTTTTGCAGAAAAAAGGCGCTGTGATATTAAAAAAAATTCTAAATTCTGGAAACTTCTCCAGAAGTCCACGGAAAAAAGAAAAAAAGTTGCATACATATATGCAACTTTTGCCTATAGTTGCATACATGTATGCAACTATCTGTTTGCACATGCAAAATATACTTTATGCCTTCTTTCTTTGAATGTTACGTGTTTCCTTAAAAAAAATGCGCTGGTTATTTAAAAAAAATATCTAAATTCTGGAAACTTCTCCAGAAGTCCACGGAGGAAAAAAAAGTTGCATACATGTATGCAACTATCTATTTACACATGCAAAATATACATGCACACATGTTTTCTTTGTGGATTTTAAATAGTTGCATCAAAACATGCATTTAATTCACAAATCTACATAAATTTATGCATTTATGTTGTTTGTTTGACGGTTAATTGTAATAAATGCATACACTTATGCTATTATGTGAAATATGTGCATGGTTCGATGCATTTTACTGCATTTCGCTTTTTTTTTTTGTATTTTTTTATTTTAACATGTTTATTAATTGTTTTTCCACCTGATTTTTTTTCGTGTACATCTTTTATTTAAATATGAATTTACATATTATTATTTTTTACCTACTTTTAAAAAATAGGGACCTAATTTATATTAAGTTTATGACCTGATGTGAGCCTAATTTTAAAATTTAATAGGGACTTGTAAAAAACGCACCCTTTATAAAATACGTTTTAAATGGAAATCGATGAAATATATAATATATATATATATATTTAATGGCGTGAATAGAACGCGCCGCGCCGCACTGCAATCGTTCGCGAATTTCGACCATTGACTTCGAATTGACATTACGGGAGATTTAACCGTCGGATTCTCCTAAAACTGGAACCGTTGGGTTTGTATCGAAAAGTGCTTTCCAACGAATATAAGAGATTTGAAATCTAATGGTTGGATTTGGAATTATGTACAAATAAAATTTTAAAAAGGTTGTTATAAGTGCAGTTCGATGACCGTTTATGGAAATCGACTGAAAGGGCCTTAATAAAATTATTAAAAATATTAATAATTTGTGTAAAATCATAATAAATGATTTGGAAAGAATTAGGATGAAAATTTCCACGTTTGTAAAGATAAAAATATATTTTTATCAAAATGAACTAGTTATTAACTAGATTTGAAATCCAATAATTTTTAAATAAATAAATTGGATTTGTGAATGGTTTTAATATAACCAGAAATTTCCAATATAACAATTGGAGTGGATTTGAATCGAAATCATCTTCGGAATATTTCGATATTGGATTCCTGTTGAGACAAGGATTTTGATCGATGACAGCATATGTAACAACCCGAAAATCTGGGCCAGTTTAAAATTTTTATTTTGGCAATTTTAGCGAATTTTGAATATTTAAAATGGATTATTTTAAATAATATCGATGAGAAATTTATTTTGAATATAATTAGAATGTATATATTATATACGTCGTCGTTAGAATATAAATAATTATATATAATTATAAATAGAATTGAAAATGGCGCGGTAGTTCGGTAATTCGATTTCAAACTTCAATTGAATGTACCGGGTGCAAAACAATCCGGATTTTAGTGAAAGCAAAAATAATAGGATCTAATTGTGAATATCTTTCCAACGAATCCGAAAAATTGAAATTTCATAGAGGGAATCAAAAGATATGTCCAGTTGAAAATTCTGAATAGTCGCTATGGAATTCAGACCCTTAAAATGGGAATTTTGCAAACGACCTCGGATTTCGACGAAACCACTTTTGTTGGATCCACAGTGTCAAATTATTGCTAGGTTTCAAATTTCATAATTTTTTGAATCAATATGTGAGCGTGGCAAAGGAAAACGCGTTTGACCAGTTTCAGTTGATTTTAATCGACTGGAAAATGGCCATTTTTCCAACGGTCTCGGAATTCGACGAAACTAGTTTTGTTAGGACCGTATCGTCAATACGAAGCTAGAAAATATTTTTTGGGAATTTTTGAAGTTCGTATGTGACCCTAGTAAATTGAAATGCGCGTTCAAATTCAATATATAGAGTTATATGTTGATTTTAACGGAAACTGATTGTAACGACCGAATCAGCCTGCGATACCTATCCCATTGTGTTCGGAATGGGGGCAATTAGCTATGGACGACAGGCGGTGGGCCTCGTTTAGATGTCGTATGTAAAAGTCAACCTTTTTGAAATAAATTAATTAAATAATATATTATTATATAACTCCTAAACCCCCTATTCTCCTTCTCTCTCCTCAGAAATCGATTTATAAAAAAAACGCAAAGAAAAAAATAGAAGAAAGCGGGGAGGAGCGCCGCCGCTCCTCCAAGCAGCGCGCACTGCGCTGCCAGGTGCCCCCCCTTCCGTCCAGACCCCCCCCCCCCTCCGCGATTGGAAGCAGCCCCCCCTTCGTTTGCTGGCCTGCGACGTGAAGCCCCCTCCCCTGACGCCCTCCGATCTGGTTCAAGCAGCTCCAAGCGACAACGGGAAGAAGCCCTAGTTTTCGAGTGCGGTTCTGGTCACGGTCCAAGCCAAAACGACAGAGAGAGGTTCTAACCTTTTCTTTATTTTAAATAGCCTATAGTTTATAAAATCAGTTTTAAAAATATATATTTACTATATAAGAGCAGTTTTTGAAAATATAAACATACTTTGTTTTAAAATTAAAAATAACATTGGTTTTATAAAGTAAAAATAAAATCTTTATATTTGAAAAGGCGTGATCTTTATATTTGAAAAGGCAAAATCTTTATATTTGAAAAGGCAAAACCTTTATGTAGAGAATAGCGTGATAAAAATAGAATTTTTACCTATGTAACATCGATGTAAAAATAGAATTTTTATCTATATAGTAGCGTTGTAAAAATTCGATTTTTATATATTGAATAGCGTTGTAAATATTCGATTTTTATATATTGAATAGCATTGTAAAAATTCGATTTTTATATATTGAATAACATAGTAAAAATTCGATTTTTATATATTGAATAGCATAGTAAAAATTCGATTTTTTATATATTGAATAGCATAGTAAAAATTCGATTTTTATATATTGAATAACAAAGTAAAAATTCGATTTTTATATATTGAATAGCATAGTAAAAATTCGATTTTTTATATATTGAATAGCATAGTAAAAATTCGATTTTTATATATTGAATAGCATAGTAAAAATTCGATTTTTATATATTGAATAGCGAAGTAAAAATTCGATTTTTACATATGTAGAGAATACGGGCAACGAAGGTGACAAAAAGGCGAGAACAATGAAGATTTCTATCAATGAAGAGTCGTGGTATTGGAATAGCTACTGGTGAGAACTTCTCACTCTTCAATTTCTTTTTCTAGTTATATATATATACTAGGATGCAGACGGTGTTTAGTAGCACCCGACACAATCGTCCACAGACCATGGACTTGTTTGTTTGATTGCAAAAATTAGTTAGATTATTTGATTGAAATTTGATTGTTTGGTGAAATGGAATGGATTTGATTGATGTGTGAATGGCGTGGGCCTTCACTAGAGCGGGGATAAGGCTAGGCCTCGTCCCGTTTCTAGTATCGTGCCGTTATGCCGTCGAAATTTTCTAAAATAAGTTAGAAAAATAAGAATATCATTTTATTTAAAGAATGAACGGAATAGAAATTCATATGTTGAAATAAAATGTTTTATCGTTAAAAATATAATTTTTAACGTGAAAGTGAATAAACAAATATTCATAAACAAATCGGCCGATTTGTTTATATACACTGATTTAACTGATATTGATTGGATCGATAAATTTTACACATCGCCCAACTGCACAACTAAAATCTGTGTTTGATTGTTTGAAACCCCACACGGGTGTTGGGATGAAATTTGAAGTTCACTCATCCTGATTGATTAAATATGTCGATCAATTGATTGACAGGCTGTTATAAGCGTTAGATATCTATATTTGATGCTTATACAGGGTAGTGCACTTTGGTTGATGGTTGATTATTTTTCAATGCTATTATATACGTGTGATGTATGAAAATCCATATAATTAACATTATATGGTGATTGTTTGGGCCTCATTCCAATTTGAAAAATAAAGAATATTATAAAATAAAGGTTCATGTATTGACAGTACTCATCCGTTGAGATTAGTCATGTGTTGAACGAAATATTTTAAAAATAGAAATATTTGAAATAGAAATATTTGAAAAAGAAATATTTGAAATAGAATATTAGAAAATAGAAATACATGAAGCCGTGTTGATTAGATTGACGCCATTTTGACGTGAACGATATTTATATCGATTTTACTCATTTTAAAATGAATATTGAAAAGTGATTTCGTAATCGAATATTTTGAAATGAAATTTGAAATGAATATAAAACGATTTCGAAATGAATTGAATATAAAACGATTTCGAAATGAATTGAATATATAACGAATTCGAATTGAATTGAAAAGAAAAAGAATTGAATTCGAATTGAATATATAACGGATTTGATTTCAATTGAATATATAACGAATTCGAATTGAATTGAAAAGAAAACGAATTGAATTCGAATTGAATATATAACAGATTTGATTTCAATTGAATATATAACGAACTCGAATTGAATTGAAAAGAAAACGAATTGAATTCGAATTGGATATATAACGGATTTGATTTCAATTGAATATATAACGAATTTGAATTGAATAGAAAACGAAATGAATTTGATTTGAATGGGAAAACGAATTGAATATATAACAGATTTGATTTCAATTGAATATATAATGAATTCAAATTGAATTGAAAAGAAAACGAATTCGAATTGAATTGAATTGAAAAGAAAATGAATTCGAATCAAATTAAAATCGATTTGAATTGAAATCAAATAGAAATGAAAGTAAAAAGGATTTATAATAGAAAATTCAATTTTTGATTTGAATTTGAAATAAAGGTTGAAATTGTTTTTGAAACCAATTCAAAACGATTTATAAAATTCATTTTTAATAGAAATCGACGAAATATATATTATATATATATATAATATAATGGCCTGAATAGAACGCGCCGCGCCGCGGCAGTTCATGAATTTCGACCATTTATTTCAAACGGACATTACGGGAGATCCGACAGTCGGATTCTCCTAAACCGGGACCGTTGGGTTCGTATCGAAAAGAGCTTTCTAACGAATATTAGAAATTTGAAATCTAACTGTAGGATTTGGAGATACGACCAAATCAAATTGGAAAAAGGTCGTTGTAAGTGCAGTTCGATGGCCATTGATGGAAATCGACTGTACGGGCCTTGATAAAATTATTAAAAATAGTAATAATTTGTGTAAAGTCGTAAGAAATGATTTGGGAAAAAATTGGGATGAAAAACTCCATGTTTGAAAAGATAAAAATAGATTTTTATCGAAATGAACTAGTTTTGAACTGGAATTAAAACCTATTTATTTTTAAATAAATAAATTGGATTTGAAATGGGTTTTAAATAGAATTGATTTATGGGTTTATCGTGAAGGGTGTTTTAAATAACACTTACTCTTTAACCCGATAATAAATAGAATATGATTTGGGTTTATCGTGAACTGCGTTATAAATGACACTAGTTCTTTAACCCAGTAAAAGGAGTTTTAATGAATCTGCAATTAGATTGAAATGTGAATTGATAATCTAAATTATCAAATTTAGAAATTGGGCGAGAATGGAGTATCACCAGTTTTGCTCCAAAACGATAGTCAAACCTTTAATTAGATTTGAACGTGAAATGGTAATTAATTTTACCGATAACACCGTGGTGTTAGATGTGGAGTATTACCAGTTTTGCTTCATGGGATGAATAGGTTGGGATTGGGAAATAAAATAAATAATTACTTCGGTATGGTTCGCTAATCTCGACTAGTTTGGAAAACCATAATTTGGTTTGAAATGACATCCAAAGGAAGATTAAAGGATAAATTTTAAAGAATTTATCTTGGATAAAATTAATGGGAACCTTTCCCTAAGAATGTGATTTTGTGAATAAAAAGAATATTCTGAATTGGAATGAGGCGTATGTTATGTTTGTGTAACATCTGTTTTTAATATACGCGGGTTGTTCGGAAAGGCCGGGTTTATACCCATTCTGAATAACCGATTCGACGATAAGTCGAAGATGAAGACGGTGGTCGAAGACCGGAAGTCTTCACATCGTTTGGATAATTACTGACAATCCTGACTGGGCTGTACACCCAAGAGGATGGAAATAGTTGGTGGTTGTCCAGACGTACGTGGAGATGGATGGATATGCGAGGAAAGTGCCTCCAGTTTCGTTCAGACCCAGAACGAACTTGTAAATGGATTGTGTGTCTGACATTGGATTTTATTCTGTGTTGATTGATTTCTGTTAAATATATATCTGTTTGGCGGCGGAGAATTTATTCTCTTGCTTAACGCCCTTCTCTGAGACGTACGAGCTTAGAGGTTATATATCGATAGATATCAATCGCATAGCATGAATTTCCTGTGTGACATACTGAGTTGCATGGATCCAGGCTTTTGTTGAAAAGCAAAGTCTTGTGGTTGATGATCAAAGCACGGCCTACGTGGCAGCTTTGTGTATAACGTGAATTCGCGAGCCTCACACCTCGGTATGAGTTAAAAACGGGATACGGACTGCAGGGAGAGCACGACGTTTCTTTCTAGCTTTGGTGGTGTCAGTGACTTACCAGCCCTGACATTTATATACTTTTCACCTATGTGGTTGTTGGATGAGGCGCCTCGATTTTAGGTCTGTAAGGACCGGGAAACGTGTGTTCAGGAATTGCCAATCATCCAACGTAAGTGAGGACCGGCCCTGAAGATCCAGGGTTGCCCAGAGTGCGTAGCCCTGAGACATTTGCTAGAGTGTCTCGAAGCGGAGAGGAGCTTGCCCCTTGCCTCGACTCATGACGGAAATCCAATTTCCAATACGAGACATTTCGGCTTTATTTGTAGAGCCTAGTATGGCGACATAGTAGCATGGGATGTTATGCCATCTATGATTGATATTTATGATTTAAATTGTTTTGACACTATACACATATTATAGTATCAAATGATTTGATTTTAAACGTACCAAGCATGTTTGGCTGTTATAAGGTAAAACCCTATCCTCCGGCTTGCGTTGCATTGTGTGATGGGACCTGGGTCTTATAATAGCTTCATTTTTCGAAAAAGCATTGCGTTGTCTTTTCTATGCACTGATATTCTTGGGAGGAAACCCGTTCCGTGTTATACGGCGTGGTCCCTTGAATTACTCTCTTTTAAAGTCAAGTTTTAAATAACTGTTTTAGTTCTCACACTAGTCACATGACTGACCTGGAGTTTATTGTTTTAACCTAAACTCTGGGTGCCCTTATTTTCGACACGGGCAGCTAGTAGTTTTGGTTTTGTAGATTTATATTCACAGGATCCTGGTTTACAGCTGGAATGATATCCGGAAAGCTCTGTATCCGTATATCACCTTCAATTGTGTTTTGCATTATTTTCCGCTGCTATGTAATTTATTGTAATCTCTGATATTTATCGAATGTAATTTATTCATTATACTCTGTATATTCTTGTATCTGATGGAATTGTTGTAATAGCAATGAAATGTTCTTCCGTCTGCGTTCCAATTTGTCCTGTTCTCAAACGAACAGGGGTTTCGAACGGTCTAGATCGGTTTAACGACTGATTCAGATCGAGCGAAATTCCTTGTCGTCACAGCATATAAAGGTGCAATAAAGATCATAAGAAGTTTAGTTATATTTCAGGGGGTGCATATATACAGGGGGAGAGAACGATGGAGATTATAATATCAAGCTATATTGTCATCAATCTAAAAGGGGGAGAATGTTGAGTCAAAGGTTTCGTAGCGTATTTTGATTAATGACAAGAAGGAGCTTCATGATCGACAAAAAGAAGAATCAATGTTTTCGTAAGTTAGAAGTTGATTATTTAGAGTTATAAATGTTAAAATCTATCCTCAAATAATCATACTCTTCATCATTTTTGAATATATACATAAATACACATTTTCTGTGCAAGTTGACAAAACCTGTCTACCTACAAATTTTTTCCTGTCTACCTTTTTCAAGACAGAGACAAAACCTGTCTACCTACAAATTTTTTCCTGTCTACCTTTTTCAAGACAGAGACAAAACCTGTCTACCTGTTATTTTCAACCTGTCTACCTCTTTCGGGAAAAATGCACAGCAAATGTCCATTCATGAACATAACGTATATATATATATATATATTCAAATACCTGTTTACCTATCAATTTCGACCTGTCAACAGCATTTCAAACAGCAAGCAACCTTTCAAAAATCCATCTTCTTTCATCAAGAGTTGTATCCATTTCTCTTCAACAAAAATCATTACTTTTCATTGCAATTCTTCATCAATGATTACAACTCCTCATTCACTATAAATACATCTTGAATCATCATTCAAATCTCCAATTCTTGCTCTAATTTCTGATCTTACTTTCTAGATATTCTTTGCATTCAAAAAGCACTCAAATTCAATATATTATCGTTTGAATCTCCAAGCCTATTTAATACACTTGAGATTCAACACGATAATCCACTTCCAAATCTTCACAAACATCAAATCATATTTGAGGATAAGATTATAGGAAGGGTGTACTATAAAAGACAAATTCGTGTTGTAAAGAACACACATTGTCAAATAATTGTTGTTCGTCTGATTTGAAGTCCTCGGTGATATAAGAGGCAAGTGTCGAAGTCCTCAGTGTTGTTGAGGCATGAAATCCCGTTCGGCTGCTCGTGTACTGTGAACCTGTTCCTCCAGGTGAAGAGAGGGTGTTGGTTAGTGAAAAACCAAAGAGGAGCTTCGGGACTGGACGTAGGACGGGAAGTTTGAACCAGTATAAAAATCCCTAGTGTGATTTTTCTATTACTTCACTTACTTTTCTGTGATATTGCTTCTATGAGATGTTTTTATACTAAATATTTACCTGCATAACTACTGTAAATATACAAGGTTGTATATCACGTACTTTCTGCATATCCATATTACTGATCCTGCCTAAGTCGTACACACACACATTTTCAATTTGGTATCAGAGCACGGTCATCTTATAACCGTAACAAAGTTATTTGATATATTCTAGTAATATGGCAAATAACCGAAGTAGTAGCACTAACACCACTTACACAGAAGGTCAATCAACACAAAGACCTCCTTTTTTCAATGGTCTTAACTATAGCTATTGGGCAACACGTATGGCTTTTTACATGCAATCAACTAGCTATGATGCTTGGATTGCTACTCAGAAAGAAATAGTAAATCCAACAACTGAGTATACAGAATGGACGGCTGCTAAGAAAACTGCAGCAACTGTAAATGCAAAAGCAATAAATATGTTGTTTTGTGCATTAGATCAAAATGAATATAACCATGTTAGTATCTGTCCCACTGCATATCAAATTTGGCAAACGCTAAAAACTACTCATGAAGGTACTAACAAGGTTAAACAAGCAAAAATAGCTATGTTAAAAAGTCAATTTCAAAATGAAGCCGAATAAAACAATCAATGAGATGTATTCACGATTTCAAACTATTCATCATGCACTCATTGGTTTAGGACAAAAGTATTCAGATTTTGATGTTGTTTCAACAGTCCTACATTCTCTGACTAGTGAATGGGAGGGAAAAGTATTAGCGATTGAAGAAGCTAATGACCTTTCCACCATGAAGCCAGATGAATTGATAGGAAATCTAATGTCCTATGAAGCTAACTTACAGGCTAGAAAAGAACAAAAAGAAGAAAAGAAAAATGTAGCTTTTCATGCTGAAAAATATGAGGACAACTCAGATTCCGAAGATGAAGATCTAGCGTTCATTGCAAAAGGATTCAAGAAATTCTTAAAGCAACGAAAGGCTAGTCGATACAACAGAAAGATGTTCAGTTCAAAAAAACCATCATCTTCAAGTATAGAATGCTTCAATTGTCATAAAAAGGGGCATATGCAAAAAGATTGTCCTGAACAAAAGAAGAAGTCAGAAAATGAAAAATTCAAATACAAGAAAGACAAGTCAAAGAAACGAGCATTCTCAGTAACATGGGATGATTCAGACTCATCTTCATCTGATAGTGAAAGTGACTCAGACGATGAACAAGCGAATATATGTTTCATGGCAACAGAAGATGAGGTACAAATTCCTTCTTTTGAAGAAGTTCTTGATATTAATGCTGAATTAATATTTAAATTCAAAGATATGAAACGACAATGCAAACAAGCTCAAGCAGATTTAAGTAGAGCAAAATTTGAACGAGATATGTTAAAAGACGAGAAGAAAATATTAGAGGAGGAACTTGAAAAAGCTCAATAATCATCATCTAATATTGATTCTCAACTATCTCTTTTGAGTCAAGAAATTGAAACTCAAAAAGAGAAAAATGATGCTCTTACTATCGAAAATCATGTGCTTAAGGCAAAAGTCAAAATGTTAGACCTTGAAAAAGCTAGTTTACAAACAAAGTTAGACGACATTACTCAAAATGTTTCTAACTTTAACAAAGGTCGAGAAAATTTAACAAAAATTATTGAAAGTTCACAATCTGCTACGAATAAACAAGGTTTGGGATATAAGAAACAAGATATCAAGAAACATCTTGGCAACAAAAGAAAAAGGAAAAATAAAATAGTACAAGAAACTAAAGCTAAGAAAAATATTAGTTTATTGTATTCCAAACCAAAACCGATTGTGAAATTTCAAAAGAAGAATAACAAATCTATAAAAATATGGGTTCCTAAAACAAATAACAATTTGATTAGGAACAAGCACAATCAAATTTTTTTGAATTCTGTTCATCATAATCCAAATTATTTATATAAAGGGGATACCAAACCCGTATGGGTTTGGACTCCTAAGACCTAACTCTTAGGACCCCATAAAAAGGTGGGAACCATGGACTTATCATATTTTTTCAGGTCCCACTTAAGAACAGAGAAAAGTGGATTTTGGTGCCATATTCTCGTATTTTTTTATGGAGTGAAAGTGCTTGTAATAGTGTATATGTAACAAAATTAGTTCATACACTCAGAAGGAGATCATATACAGGGGAAGAAAATCACATGATTCAATATCTAATAACTGTTCTATAATTATTTGTATTCTCTACTACTCTCGATTACTATGCTTATTATGATATTTATTCTTTTTATTCGATGACAAAAGGGGAGAAATATTTTCTCTTATGATGATTCATATCATATACTATCATTAAAATTATGTGCTTAACATGGTAATAGTATATGTATGCTAACATTTGTTAATGCAGGAATCAAAAGGTAAGATTATTTATAGTATGAACTAACAAATGTTGCAGAAATTCAGGGGGAGCTTTATATTCGGATGGAGAAAATCCAAGGTGTTGTCATCAATCAAAAAGGGGGAGAATGTTGAGACAAGGATTTTGATCGATGACAACATATAAAGGTGCAATAAAGATCATAAGAAGTTTAGTTATATTTCAGGGGGAGCATATATACAGGGGGAGAGAATGATGGAGATTATAATATCAAGCTATATTGTCATCAATCAAAAAGGGGGAGAATGTTTAGTCAAAGGTTTCATAGCATATTTTGATTAATGACAAGAAGGAGCTTCATGATCGACAAAAAGAAGAATCAATGTTTTCGTAAGTTAGAAGTTGATTATTTAGAGTTATAAATGTTAAAATCTATCCTCAAATAATCATACTCTTCATCATTTTTGAATATATACATAAATACACATTTTCTGTGCAAGTTGACAAAACCTGTCTACCTACAAATTTTTCATGTCTACCTTTTTCAAGACAGAGACAAAACCTGTCTACCTACAAATTTTTTCCTGTCTACCTTTTTCAAGACAGAGACAAAATCTGTCTACCTGTTATTTTCAACCTGTCTACCTCTTTCGGGAAAAATGCACAGCAAATGTCCATTCACGAACATAACGTATATATATATATATATATATATATATATTCAAATACCTGTCTACCTATCAATTTCGACCTATCAACAGCTTTTCAAACAACAAGCAACCTTTCGAAAAGCCATCTTCTTTCATCAAGAGTTGTATCCATTTCTCTTCAACAAAAATCATTACTTTTCATTGCAATTCTTCATCAATGATTACAACTCCTCATTCACTATAAATACATCTTGAATCATCATTCAAATCACCAATTCTTGCTCTAATTTCTGATCTTACTTTCTAGATATTCTTTGCATTCAAAAAGCACTCAAATTCAATATATTATCGTTTGAATCTCCAAGCCTATTTAATACACTTGAGATTCAACACGATAATCCACTTCCAAATCTTCACAAACATCAAATCATATTTGAGGATAAGATTATAGGAAGGGTGTACTATAAAAGACAAATCCGTGTTGTAAAGAACACACATTGTCAAATAATTGTTGTTCGTCTGATTTGAAGTCCTCGGTGATATAAGAGGCAAGTGTTGAAGTCCTCAGTGTTGTTGAGGCGTGAAATCCCGTTCGGCTGCTTGGGTACTATTAACCTGTTCCTCCAGGTGAAGAGAGGGTGTTGGTTAGTGAAAAACTGAAGAGAAGCTTCGGGACTCGACGTAGGACGGGAAGTCTGAACCAGTATAAAAATCCCTGGTGTGATTTTTCTATTACGGCACTTACTTTTCTGTGATATTGCTTTTGTGAGATATTTTTATACTAAATATTTACCTGCATAACTATTGTAAATATACAAGTTAGTATATCACATACTTTCCGCATATCCATATTACTGATCCTGCCTAAGTCGTACACGCACACATTTTTAATTCCGTGATTATGCGGATATTGTTATGGGAATTTGGAAGATATATATATACACATACATATATATATATATATATATCGTTATTCCTAAAACGATATTAGTTGGTTTCAGAATTTGATATTTAATATAAGTCGATATAGTTTCTATTCAGAGCCTTGTATTTGGTATCAAATTGGATTTTGGGTTTGTCGTGAATGGTGTCTTTAATAACATTGTTCTTAAACCCAGTTGAGATAAGAATAAATATTTAAATTAAGATTTTGTGAAGTTTTCCAATTAATTAATATTTAATTGGAATTGTATAAAAGAAATGGATTTAGGGTTTGTCGTGAATGCTGTCTTAAATAACACTATTCTTAAACCCCTTCTCTGAGATGTACGAGCTCACAGGTTATATATCAATAGACATCAGTTGCATGGCGTGAATTGTCAGTGTGGCATGCTGAGATGAAAATGATCAAGGCTTCTGTTGAAAAGCAGAGTCTTGTGTTTGATGATCAAAGCACGACTTTAAATAGCATAGCTTTGTGTATAGTGTTGATTCGTAAGCCTCACACCTCGATATGAGCCAAAAAGGGGATCGTGACTACAGGGAGTGCACGACGTTTCCTTCTAGCTATGGGTGGTGTCATGGTATGGAGCCCAGACATTTATATATTTTTACCTATGTGGATGATGGATATGCGAGGCGCCTCGGATATATCGGTTACTACGTAGCCAATGGATAGGTCTGATAGGACCGGGAAACGTATGTTCAGGAATAATCAGTCCTCAAACGTAAGAGAGGACCGGCCCTGAAGATCAAGGGTTGCCCAGAGTGTGTAATCCTGAGGCATTTGCTAGAATGTATCGAAGCAGTGAGGGGCCATCCCTGGCCACGACTCATAGATGGAATTCAATTTCCAATACATGACATTTCAGTTTTCATTGTAGAGCCTAGCATGGCGACATAGTAGGATGGGGTGCCATGCCATCTATGATTGATACATTTATATTTGAAGTTGTTTTATACAATTTACACTTATAACAGTATCAAAATGACTTGTTTTAAACGTACCAAGCATGTTTGTCTATTAAGGAAAACTCTGTCCTCCGGCTTGCATTGTGTGATGGGACCTGAGTCTTATAATAGCTTCATTTTTCCAAAAAGCATTGCACTGTTTGTTATATGCACTAGTATTTGTAACACCCCGTGAATTCTATAATGTTAAGCTTCAAAAATTAAAGTATAATTAATTCTAAATGAAATAATTAAGGGAAATGGGTTACACCACTGCGTTCGTCTCGGAATTCTGCTTGAGATAGAGTCCGAGTTTGCATGAATCGGACTCCGTATGAAGGAGTTATGGCCTTCGGAAGTTTCAGAATAAAATTTAAATTCAAACAGCTCAGTTTAAAATTCAAAATCTGAAAAACAAGTTCAAACTGGGCTGGGCGGGAAAATTCCCGCACACAGACCAGGTCGACCATGGTGTCGACCTGGCCACCCCAGGTCGACCTGGGTGTCGACCTGCCAATCGACCTACCTGGTCGACCTGGCTAGCTAGGTTTGGCTCTGGCTCGAATTTCTGTGGCTCGGTGTGTCACTAGGGCTGACATGTCACCTCTTGATTGGCTCTTTGAACTTTGTATGGTCTAGATTCCTCCTGTCTTCATCTGACGGCTCAAAACAATTTGAAAATCTATAAATACACCCTAAGTCTCAACTGAAAATTCACACACAAAAAATAAGATGGGAGTCGTCATGCTGCCAGGGAGGAATTGAGCATAGCCGTCAAGAGAGAAAAGCCTAGAGACGAATCAAATTAAGAAGTAGATTAAAGTTTAATCAAATTAATCAACGCAACGTTAGTCTACCCAAAGGAGCGCATCTCAATTTCAGAATTCAGAATCCAGAATTCAAGATTCTGCATTCGTTGTAAGTATAGTGACCTTTCAGAATATGAATAAAAACTGTGATGTGATTCAATGTAAATGAAAATAGAATTGTGTTATTGTATGATATAAATTCTGTGTATTGTAATGATTCTGTTATGACTTGTGTATTGATATTTGTGGCCTAAATTGATTGATGCAAGCCTATGGAACAATTGTATATGAAAACAATGGCACTTGCAAGTTTGTGGCAAAAACTAGAATTTGGTCCCTTTATGTTTATGTCTATGGCATGGACTATATACATTCACTAAGTCTAAATTAAGGCTCATGTAAACATGTTCTAGATTTGAAACCTTTTATGCCTACATGACCCAAAACCTATGATATCATTCTTATGTTTATTTGCAAGTATAATTGGATCCATGTTAAGTATCGTTTGGGTTTCATAAACTATGCAAGTTCATGTTTATTTGCAAGTATAATTGGATCTGTGTTAAGTATCGTTTGGGTTTCATAAACTATGCAAGTTCATGTTGAAATAGGCTATGTGATTAGATGTTATAATTGGACATTTTGGTGAATATACAACATGCTAGTTTTGTGGTTGAAATTATACCAAGTTAAACATGTTTAAACACAAGTTTGTATTAGCCTAAACTATGCCATTTCATATGTCACCTACTTAGTTATACTTTGATTTGAATCCAAGTTCACATGACCCATGTTATATGTTAGTTGAATCGCTAAATTGCAAGTTCATGCACCACACACATTTATGCATTACATGTTCTTGACTTCCCCTTTTTCTCACGTTTATAAAGCTGGGCTGAATTGTGACAAGCCCAACACATGTTATAATGTTACGAACAAACGGGGGTAATAACGTTGGGTGTAAAACATGAAAAATATATGTTGGCATGGTTGGCACATGCCAACGACAATGACATTTAAGCGGTATGAATTGATATACCCAAGAATAAAAGATATGACATTTACATATATAATTGAGAAGTGATAAAATATGTAAATTTAGAAAACACGATATGCTTAACCCGAGGTTGGATTGAGTTGTGATGTAAACCCGCCCGGCTGTCCAGTAGTCACAACAATACCTATCCAATGTGGGTGGTTAAGCATTGAGCCCAATAATGACCCGAGGTTAGACTGAGCTACGGTGTAAACCTACCCGGAACCAACCGGCACAGCCAGTAACCGTAGCAATACCTTTCTAATGTGAGTGGTCAGGTGCTCTAAGAAGCTAAGGACAGATGGTAGGGTGAAGTCAACTATAAACACTTAACCAAATTCAACATGTTAACAAGAATTGATGGGTGGGGGTTAGGTAAATACAGACACTTAACCACTTAACATGTTTGACTAGAAAATCCTGGTAACGAGGGACCCGTTTCAGCAGTAACCCAAGTTAGGTGTCATGGTACCACGAAACTAGGCAGGGTGGGGCACGATTACTGGGCTGATTGTAAGCGGTCAAACGACGGAGGTGGGTGCACAGTGTAGGTCTAACGGGGTGCGGGCGTGCACACACTCCGGAGCAGACAAACAGGGCACTAGGGACACCAGTAGTATAACCTATACCTTCTAGAATTTGTGTCAGGGCCGCCACTATGGGTCTTGATACACCCCATGGTGGGACCATCATAGGTATCTACAATTCTTAGGGGTCGTATGACACATGTTAACGCGAGTAGGAGCCGATCTTTAAAAAATGGGGATCACTTCACCTCAGCATGGGGTGCCAGTTAGAATAAACTCAAGTAGGTGCAGAGATATATAGTGTGGGTGCGATAGTACATTCGATTCTAAACGTCACCTCCTTAGCTTGTGACAATTTCCTGTTTTCAGTTTATATCTATCATGCCCTTTTCTTATTCACATACTGAAGAGTTACTAGATTTACTCAGGCTTTATGTCTGGTTCTATTTTCTTTTCGTCTTCTTTTCTTTTGTCCCCCCCCCCCCAGGTCCACAGGGAGGAAACAACTCAGCTCAGTCAGATTCCTTACAAGCTCCAAGACCGTAGATGTATGATTTGGATCTCTTTTGCTCAGATTATGGCTTTGGATATCATTATGGGGATTTTTGTCACTTTATTTATGTTTTATGCTTCTTTAATAATCAAGACAGTAATGAGGTTGTAAAGTTGGAAGTATTTTGAGACAATTATGGAATGTTTTGTTTGAACACGTATTGATGAATTAAAAGTCTGTTTGGTTTCCGCTGTTTAAAATATGTGTATTTATATCTGTCTTGAGTTTATCTGTGGCTTTTACTTATAAACCTCCACCAAAATTAAGGCATTCCCTTTGTGAGTGACCTTAACGGAGGTGTGGTGTTTCAGTATCCTTGGGAGGAAACCTGTTCTGTGTTATACGGCGTGGTCCCTTGATTTACTTTTTTAAAAAGTAAAAATTTAATAACCATTTTTAGTTGTTACACCAGTCACATGACTGACCTGGAGTTTATTGTTTTAACCTAAACTCTAGGTGCCTCTATTTTCCACACGGGTAGCTAGTAGTTGGGTTTTTGCAGATATTAAATTCATAGGATCCTGGATTTACAACTGGATCTATATTCGGAACGCTCTGTATCCATGTATTTCTTTAAGCTGTGTTATGTATTATTTTTCCGTTGCTTTGTAATTTGAATCTCTGATATTTATCAAATGCATATAATTTATCTATACTCTGTTATATTCTTGTACTCTGCTGTAAATTGTTGTAATATCAATGAAATGTTCTTCTGTTTGTGTTTTGATTTGTCGTGTTCTCATCTCAATCCATGCTTTCCCAAAAGGGCAAGTTTGGGTCGTTTAAATTGGTATCAGAGTAAGGTTTCGATCCTTGGACCTATGGGTTACGGGCCCACCATGCTTCCGCTGCGCACTTTCTGGTGGAGATCTATGAAAAGAGACATTTCCATATATGTTACAGGTGTTCTACTTGCCAACAGGTCAAATTGATCAATTGAAACTTGTTGGATTATTGCAACCATTGGAGGTTCTAGATTGGAAGTGGGATCCAATTTCCATGGATTTCATAGATGGCCTGCTCAGAACCAAGAAAGTCAATGACAGTATATGGGTGATCGTAGATCACTTCACGAAGACCGCCCATTTTATTCCTATCAGATTAAACATAAATGCTCAGAGTCTGGCACAGATTTATTTCAAAGAAATCGTTAGACTGCATGGAGTGCCTAGCAGTATTGTTAGTGATAGAGATCCAATTTTCACTGGTAAACTCTGAGAAGCATTTCAAGAAGAGCTGGGAACAAAGTTAAATCTTAGCACCGCATATCATCCTCAAACAGATGGCCAAGCTGAGAGGGTGAATCATATATTAGAAGATTTATTGCGGGCTTGTATTATTGATTTTGGCGGATCGTGGGAAGATCACTTGCATTTGGCTGAGTTTTCATATAATAACAGCTATCAAGCTAACTTGAAAATGTCACATTCGAAGCATTGTATGGTAGATCATATAGATCTCCTGCATGTTGGGTAGAACCAGGCAATCGAGTAGCATTGGGTCCAGATATGATTCGGGAAGCTTCAGATAAAGTGGATTTCATTAAGAAACGACTACAAGCAGCTCAAAGCCGACAGAAGAGTTATGCAGATTCTAAAAGAACAGATTTAGCATTTTCTTTTGGAGATCATGTGTATTTGAGAGTTCCTCCGATGAGAGGAGTAGTCTGGTTCGGGATGACAGGGAAGTTGGCACCTAGATTTATTGGTCCATTTCCTATAATTGAAAGAATTGGAACTCTTGCTTACAGGGTTCAATTGCCTGACTGGTTTCCCGGAGTGCATGATGTATTTCACGTATCTCAACTTCGAAAGCATGTGCATGTTCCAGACTTGATTGTGGAGGAATCAACACAACAAGATTTAGATATTACTCCGAAATTAGTAGTAAGAAGAGAACCATTGAAAATTATTGGCAAAGAAACTAAGGTTCTGAGGAACAAGAAGGTTCACTTAGTCAAAGTGAATCGGAGCGGTGATCCTCGAGACTGTACATGGGAAACAGCAGATAGCATCAAACAGGCTTATCCCAAGTGCAGAGTGGACATCTCTGATTAGATCTAATACCAAACTGTGACGACCGAAACCTCTGTGCTACGGAAGCAAGGATAATCATTGGAATATAACACATAAACAGTAATAGCAGAACAGAGATATATCATTACACCAGATAATGTACATCAAAATACATTGGAAATAGTATAATCATCAGAGTTACACAGCATAACTGAAACACCCCACCTCCGTTAGGGTCACTCTCAAAGGGAATTCCCTAATTTTGGTGGAGGTTTATAAGTATAAGTCACATATATACAAGACAGATATAAGAACACATATTTTTGAACAGCGAAAAAACAACAACTTTTATTTCATTAAAAATACGTGTTACAACAACCATACCATAATTGTCTTACAATACTTCCAAAAACATAACATCTTCATAACTGTCTTGATTACATTATTTAAAGAAGCATAAAGAAAACATAAATAAACTGCAAAAGTCCCATAGTTGTTGTCCAAAGCCATAGTCCAAAACGAAAAGATCCAAGCAATACATTCTTTCTCTTCAAGCTGGATATAAAGGCTGGTCAAGCTGCGGTATTCCCTCCTTGTGGACCTGGGGGGGGGGGGAACGGAAGAAAAGAAGACGAAAGAAAAGTAGAGTCAGACATAAAGCCTGAGTAAGTCTAGGACTATTCAGTCTATAAATAAAGAACTGGGTATGATAAGTATAAACTAGAAATGGGAAAGCACCATAAACTTAGTTAAGTTGTCTAGGGTCGAATATACTATCGTACCCCGTATTAATCTCTGTACCCATATAAACTAGTTCCCAACAGGCACCCCATAATCAGGGTGAAGTGATCCATTTCATGATGATCGGCTCCTACTCGCATAGTTACATGTGTCTTACGGCCCCCGATGTTGTAGTTACCTATGCTGGTCCCACCATGGGGTGTATCAAGTCCCATGGTGGCGGCCCGACACAATCCTAGAATGCACAGGTATGCTACTGGTGCCCAGTGCCTTATTTTTCTGCGCCGGAGTGTGTGCACGCCCGCACCCCGTTAGAACCTACACTGCTGCACCACCGCCGTCGATTTGACCTCTTACAATCAGCCCAGTAATCGTGCCCCACCCTGCCTAGTTTCAGGGTATCATGATACCTTGTAGGATTACTGCGAAAAGGGTCCCCCGCTACTAGGTTTTCTATTTCTAGCCAACATGCTAAGTTGGTTAAGTGTTTTATAAATCTAACCCCCAAATCAGTCTGTTTAGTTTAGCATGTTCCATTTTGATTAAGTATTAATATAATTTACTTAATCCTATCAATCCTGACTCAGCCTTAATTGTCTTATTAAAGCCTTGACCTCTCACATTAGACAGGTATTGTTGTGGCTGCCTGTTGCCGGTTGGGTCCGGGCAGTCTTACGCCACAACTCAGTCTAACCTCGGGTCCTTATTGGGCTCCATGTTTAACCACCCACATTGGATAGGTATTGTTGTGACTACTGGACAGCCGGGAGGTTCCGGGCAGGTTTACATCACAACTCAATCCAACCTCGGGTTAAACACATCGTATTTTTCTACATTTACATATTTTGTCTCTTTTCTTTATTTTCTTATATGTAAATATTTGCGGCCCATTATTCAAAATCAATTTAAGCTAATGGTGTAAAGGTTTACACCAGTCATGGGCCCAACCCATTCTTGAATTTGGGCCCATCTACTTTTATATTTTCATTTATTAATTAATTTGGCCCAACGCTATTTCCCCCGTTTAATACGTTCGTTTATTATAATATATGTTGGGCTTAGCCTTTTAAGCCCAACTTAGCCACGTGAAAGAAGGGGAGGCTTAAAACGTGATTATATACACAAAAAGGGGAATGTGAACGCATGAACTTGCAACATAACGTTGGAACTACAAAATAGAAACTGGTGTACTTGCATTGTGGTAACATATACTTTGGTCATAAAGCATAAGTGACATGAATCAAACCATGTAAACTTGTAGTTAAGTTAAGAATCTAACTAAATTAGATATCATTATTGACACATAGTCTTAACTACAACATAAACCTATATTTTTACTTAGGCATAATGTCAAACATAAGCAAATCATGTTTATAAAGTTACTATATGTTTACAAAGGTGCTTACTTTTGTTACTAATACAAAAGTATAGTTCAACTAGGATTATTCCAACTTAATCATGATTTTTAATCTATTCACATAATCATGGCACAAATATACCCAAACATGAAATCATGGTTTTTGATCTATTCATGTAATCATGGCATAAATATTCCTAAACATGAAATCATGGTTTTTTACTTTATTCATGCAAACTTGCAATTGGAATGTAAATCTAACTTAGCTATATGTCACATATATTATCATATAATTCTTGTTAACAATATAGGCCTAACATGTTTTTCAATTAGGCATAATACCAAACATAGCCTAGTCATATGCATAAAATCAACATAAGTTCACAAAGAGGCTTACTTTTGTTTCTAATACAAAAGTATGGTTTTATACATAGATCATGATGCCAATTCCAACATAATTTCATATGAATCATAATACCCCAAATTTGATCCAATTACACAAAAAGTGATTTTGTACAAAAATATACATTATGTTGGCATAGTAGCAAAACCACATACTTGCATGAATCTAAATTAAACAACCACAAACATGTAGCTTCAACATGAATTACATACTTGCGAATATCCAATCATATACTTGCATGAATCTCAAATAAACTACCGCAAACATGTAGTTTTTATCATGAATTACATACTTGCGAATATCCAATCGTTATATCACAACATTCCAAATCGATTAGAATCATAGCAACGCACAAATATGAATTACTATCACCACAAATCAAGTGTAATTCTCATTTTACACAAATCAAACACAGTTATTTAATTCATACCGGAATAGTACTCTACTTACAATCGTGTGACGAATTCTTCAATTCAGGAATCTGAATTCTGGATTTGGAGATGCTATTCCTTTGATGTAGGCGTTGATTTGATTTGTTTAAGTTTAACTTGTAGTTGCTTTATGCTTTAGAGTTTGTCTCCTAATTGTCTCTCAAATTGGTGGCTACTCCTAGTCGTTCCTCAGCAGCATGATGGCCTCATTCTTATTTTTTGAATGAATAGATTAGGTAGAGTCTAGGGTCATTTTTATAGAGTTTATGAATTGATTCGGACCGTCGATGTAGCTTGGGTTAATCGTAGCCATTCATTCGAAAGAGAGACCAATCAGGAGCTGACACCTAGCCCTAGTGACAAGGCAAGGCTCAGAAAATCGACCAAACACAGACCTGGCCAGCCAGGATGGGCTGGGTTCGACCTGGCTCTGGGGCCAGGTCGACAGCCCAGTCGACACCCAGGTCGACAGCCCTGTCGACCTGGCTAGCCCAGGTCGACTGCCAAGTCGACCTGGGTGCCTTAGGCGGGAATTTTCCCGTCCTGGCCAATTGGGCCCGATTTTGAATTTTAAACTTGTTTTTCTGAGCTGTTTTTGTCTGTTTGAATTTTAACCTGAATTCTGAAACTTCCGGAGGCCATATCTTCTTCATACGGACTCCGTTTTTCGAAAACTCGGACTCTATTTCGCGTATTTTTCCGAGACGAACACAATGGCGTATCCCGTTTCCCTTAATTCTTTGATTTGAAATTAATTATGCTTTAATTTATGAATTTCACTGTTATAGAATACACGGGATGTTACATTCTCCCCCACTTAAAAGGATTTCGTCCCCGAAATCTTCAAGTTAGGAAGAATGTATATCCTAACATCCAAACATCCATCTACTCATCCATCAAACACGAGCATCCATTGTCCTTAAAAGACTTCTAAATCTTCATGATCATATGTGAAGTGTGTGTGTACATGTACTTATCTAATGCAAAATCAGGCGGTCTACTGATTCAGTTGACCTCCTTAATGCGAATTATGTAAGTGCCATGAATCCATTATGTATGCAAATTTTTCCTATTCATGATTCTACATGAGTGCACAATCATTCATACATATGCAACATCCATATGATAACACATTAAAGTTCAACCATATACGAATGCAATCATATATGCATATGCAACATGAAGTGACTGAGCCGATCTAAAACCTAGATTGTGTGTGTATATGCAACCACGAGCAATCACTTGCAACCATCATCCATAACATGTTTCAATTACATGTTTTCATCCAAAGAGTTTCTACCTAAAAGATAGGGTCGAGGAGAGAAATAGGATAAAACAAAGCATCTAGAATAAGTTAACGATGTACCACCAGAAGGTCCGGTCTGCTTCTCAGGGCAGTCTTTGCTGATGTGTCCAGTCTTCCCACAATGAAAACATTCACCTTGCTTTCTCTTCCTCTTTCTACAATCCTTGGCTATGTGCCCTTCCGTACCACAGTAATTGCATTTCCTTTTATCACGTGAGTTGTTGTTCTTGCCTCCTTTCTCGGGGTCTACCTTCTTATTCTTAGAATCGTTGGGCTTGACCTCTTTCTTCCCTTGAGAGTTTTATGCCTCTGTCTCCTTCTTGTCCTTATCTTCCTCGTTCAGCAATGCCATCTGCACCAACCTTTCGTACGTAGCTCCCATGGGTATATGGGTCATGGCCAAACTGTGTAATGGCTCATTCAACCCTTTGACAAAGCGGAGAGCCTTCTTGTGCGGGGTGTTGACTAGGTCCAGCCCAAACCTAGCCAGCTCATCGAATTGATTAACATACTCTTTGACTGTCATATTCCCTTGCTTAAGAAATAAGAATTTTTCCAACTGAAGACTCGTTTCAGCTTCTGAGAGAAATTTAGCCTCAAACCTTGCCCTAAAGTCCTCCCATGTCTCCACTGGTCTTTCTGCATTAGTGACTTCCCACCAGTAGAAAGCCTCGCCCTTTAGTAGCCATACTGCCAGTTGTACTTTCTGTCTATCTTCTACCTCAAAGATGATGAATAAGTCCTCGGTTTCTTTCAGCCAATTTCTAGCTGCCACGACGGACTCAGTTCCATGAAAATCCTTTCCTCCCATAGCTTTAAAATCTTTACATATCTTAGCAAACGTGTTTCCTCGTGGAAGAGGTGCTGCTGCAGCTGGATGATTTCCTGCAGCTGGGGGAGGAGGAACGGTAGGACCTGGCTGAGTGGCCCTTGCTTCTAAGAACCGTCTAAACCAACCAGGTATTGGTACACCCTCTGGCAAGTTAAGTTCTTCGGACATGCTGAAACAAAAAGGATAGATTCAAAACGAAGGATAAGAGATAGTACCTATGGCTTTGGGGGGGGGGGGGGGACTTTGCCTTTTAAAATAAAATAATATTTTATCTCTTTAAAAAAAATGCTTCTTTAAATTTCCTTTTTGAAAATAATTTTTCAAAACTTTTTATCTTATCTGGTAAACCTATGCTCTGATACCAAGTGAAACACCCCACCTCCGTTAGGGTCACTCTCAAAGGGAATGCCCTAATTTTGGTGGAGGTTTATAAGTATAAGTCACAGATATACAAGACAGATATAAGAACACATATTTTTGAACAGCGGAAAAACAACAACTTTTATTTCATTAAAAATACGTGTTACAACAACCATACCATAATTGTCTTACAATACTTCCAAAAACATAACATCTTCATAACTATCTTGATTACATTATTTAAAGAAGCATAAAGAAAACATAAATAAACTGCAAAAGTCCCATAGTTGCTGTCCAAAGCCATAGTCCAAAACGAAAAGATCCTAGCAATACATTCTTTCTCTTCAAGCTGGATATGAAGGATGGTCAAGCTGCGGTATTCCATCCCTGTGGACCTGGGGGGGGGAACGGATGAAAAGAAGACGAAAGAAAAGTAGAGTCAGACATAAAGCCTGAGTAAGTCTAGGACTATTCAGTCTATGAATAAAGAACTGAGTATGATAAGTATAAACTAGAAATGGGAAAGCACCATAAACTTAGTTAAGTTGTCTAGGGTCGAATATACTATCGTACCCCGTATTAATCTCTGTACCCATATAAACTAGTTCCCAACAGGCACCCCATAATCAGGGTGAAGTGATCCATTTCATGATGATCGGCTCCTACTCGCATAGTTACATGTGTCTTACGGCCGCCGATGTTGTAGTTACCTATGCTGGTCCCACCATGAGGTGTATCAAGTCCCATGGTGGCGGCCCGACACAATCCTAGAATGCACAGGTATGCTACTGGTGCCCAGTGCCTTATTTTTCTGCGCCGGAGTGTGTGCACGCCCGCACCCCGTTAGAACCTACACTGCTGCACCACCGCCGTCGATTTGACCTCTTACAATCAGCCCAGTAATCGTGCCCCACCCTGCCTAGTTTCAGGGTATCATGATACCTTGTAGGGTTACTGCGAAAAGGGTCCCCCGCTACTAGGTTTTCTATTTCTAGCCAACATGCTAAGTTGGTTAAGTGTTTTATAAACCTAACCCTCAAATCAGTCTGTTTAGTTTAGCATGTTCCATTTTGATTAAGTATTAATATAATTTACTTAATCCTATCAATCCTGACTCAGCCTTAATTGTCTTATTAAAGCCTTGACCTCTCACATTAGACAGGTATTGTTGTGGCTGCCTGTTGCCGGTTGGGTCCGGGCAGTCTTACGCCACAACTCAGTCTAACCTCGGGTCCTTATTGGGCTCCATGTTTAACCACCCACATTGGATAGGTATTGTTGTGACTACTGGACAGCCGGGCGGTTCCGGGCAAGTTTACATCACAACTCAATCCAACCTCGGGTTAAACACATCGTATTTTTCTACATTTACATATTTTGTCTCTTTTCTTTATTTTCTTATATGTAAATATTTGCGGCCCATTATTCAAAATCAATTTAAGCTAATGGTGTAAAGGTTTACACCAGTCATGGGCCCAACCCATTCTTGAATTTGGGCCCATCTACTTTTATATTTTCATTTATTAATTAATTTGGCCCAACGCTATTTCCCCCGTTTAATACGTTCGTTTATTATAATATATGTTGGGCTTAGCCTTTTAAGCCCAACTTATCCACGTGAAAGAAGGGGAGGCTTAAAACGTGATTATATACACAAAAAGGGGAATGTGAACGCATGAACTTGCAACATAACGTTGGAACTACAAAATAGAAACTGGTGTACTTGCATTGTGGTAACATATACTTTGGTCATAAAGCATAAGTGACATGAATCAAACCATGTAAACTTGTAGTTAAGTTAAGAATCTAACTAAATTAGATATCATTATTGACACATAGTCTTAACTACAACATAAACCTATATTTTTACTTAGGCATAATGTCAAACATAAGCAAATCATGTTTATAAAGTTACTATATGTTTACAAAGGTGCTTACTTTTGTTACTAATACAAAAGTATAGTTCAACTAGAATTATTCCAACTTAATCATGATTTTTAATCTATTCACATAATCATGGCACAAATATACCCAAACATGAAATCATGGTTTTTGATCTATTCATGTAATCATGGCATAAATATTCCTAAACATGAAATCATGGTTTTTACTTTATTCATGCAAACTTGCAATTGGAATGTAAATCTAACTTAGCTATATGTCACATATATTATCATATAATTCTTGTTAACAATATAGGCCTAACATGTTTTTCAATTAGGCATAATACCAAACATAGCCTAGTCATATTCATAAAATCAACATAAGTTCACAAAGAGGCTTACTTTTGTTTCTAATACAAAAGTATGGTTTTATACATAGATCATGATGCCAATTCCAACATAATTTCATATGAATCATAATACCCCAAATTTGATCCAATTACACAAAAAGTGATTTTGTACAAAAATATACATTATGTTGGCATAGTAGCAAAACCACATACTTGCATGAATCTAAATTAAACAACCACAAACATGTAGCTTCAACATGAATTACATACTTGCGAATATCCAATCGTATACTTGCATGAATCTCAAATAAACTACCGCAAACATGTAGTTTTTATCATGAATTACATACTTGCGAATATCCAATCGTTATATCACAACATTCCAAATCGATTAGAATCATAGCAACGCACAAATATGAATTACTATCACCACAAATCAAGTGTAATTCTCATTTTACACAAATCAAACACAGTTATTTAATTCATACCGGAATAGTACTCTACTTACAATCGTGTGACGAATTCTTCAATTCAGGAATCTGAATTCTGGATTTGGAGATGCTATTCCTTTGATGTAGGCGTTGATTTGATTTGTTTAAGTTTAACTTGTAGTTGCTTTATGCTTTAGAGTTTGTCTCCTAATTGTCTCTCAAATTGGTGGCTACTCCTAGTCGTTCCTCAGCAGCATGATGGCCTCATTCTTATTTTTTGAATGAATAGATTAGGTAGAGTCTAGGGTCATTTTTATAGAGTTTATGAATTGATTCGGACCGTCGATGTAGCTTGGGTTAATCGTAGCCATTCATTCGAAAGAGAGACCAATCAGGAGCTGACACCTAGCCCTAGTGACAAGGCAAGGCTCAGAAAATCGACCAAACACAGACCTGGCCAGCCAGGATGGGCTGGGTTCGACCTGGCTCTGGGGCCAGGTCGACAGCCCAGTCGACACCCATGTCGACAGCCCTGTCGACCTGGCTAGCCCAGGTCGACTGCCAAGTCGACCTGGGTGCCTTAGGCGGGAATTTTCCCGCCCTGGCCAATTGGGCCCGATTTTGAATTTTAAACTTGTTTTTCTGAGCTGTTTTCGTCTGTTTGAATTTTAACCTGAATTCTGAAACTTCCGGAGGCCATATCTTCTTCATACGGACTCCGTTTTTCGAAAACTCGGACTCTATTTCGCGTATTTTTCTGAGACGAACACAATGGCGTATCCCGTTTCCCTTAATTCTTTGATTTGAAATTAATTATGCTTTAATTTATGAATTTCACTGTTATAGAATACACGGGGTGTTACAATAACAGGATCATACTTAGTACAGAATACAGTTTCAGCATTATATAAAATGTCTGCAGCGGAATCAAACACAATATACATAATAAAGTCTGAACAACATAATAGAAATGATAGAATCCATCTTCAACTCCATAGCTATCCAGAATGAGCCTGCTAAAACTTGAATACAAGGCTCCCCATGTAGAAAATAGGGGAACCCGAGTTTGCAAAGTGAAACAAACTACGAGTCAGTGATGGGACTGGTATGAGAAATCTACCTCTAAAACTCCTTGCATCATCACACAACCACCCTTCTTTACTCTCAAAACTCCACCTCGAGTCTCATAATTGCAACCGCGGCGATCTAACCGACCGAGAGATATAAGGTTATGCAAACAAGTGGGTATGTGCCTCACACTGGTCATTTCTCTCATCACTTCATCATGCATCCGAAACCTAACAGCTCCAACTCAACAAATTGGTAGCTCCACTTCATTGTCTGTCTTTATCATGCCAACACTCTTCTCATGCGAAGAAAAACTTTTCACATCTCGATATATGTGAAAACCAACTCCTGAATCCATCTTCCAAGGCTCCACAACATTAAATAGGACATCACATGAAGAATCACATTCGGTACCTTCAGCAAAGCCTGCCTGTGCCTCATCACTGTTATTATCACCTTGCGCCTTCTTCATATCTCGTATATAGGAATAGAAATCATTGTGCTTGGGACCTTCCTTCTTGAAATGGAAACAAGTGATAGCACCTTTACACTTGACTCCCTTTTTAATCTAAACCGTATCTTCGAGTCCCTTGCTACCATCGCCTCACTTTGAACCGATT
Organism: Allium sativum; assembly: GCA_030737875.1. Classification (NCBI taxonomy): domain Eukaryota; kingdom Viridiplantae; phylum Streptophyta; class Magnoliopsida; order Asparagales; family Amaryllidaceae; genus Allium; species Allium sativum. Next base: position 575,243,856 of record CM060921.1, on the reverse strand, counting down.
TCAACTCCAACTCTTTTCTCCTTAGCTCCTCATTTAAAAGACTATTTTGAATCATGTCTAAAGAGATAGTTCCATCAGCATTATAATTACTCAATGAAACAACCAAAGTCTCTTAGCTTTTCGAAAGAGAACCCATCAATAAAAGAGCCTGCAACTCATCATCAAAATTGACCTTCATGTTTGTCAGTTGATTGATGACGTTCTGAAACTCGTACAAATGCTCTGCAATCGACTTTTCCTCATCCTACCTTAGCCGTATTAACGTTCATAGTTGAAAAGCCTTACTTGTAGCACTCTTCGACTCATATAGCGATACTAATTCGTCCCGCAACGCCTTCGCAGATTCACAACTAGCCACATGGTGAACACCAAATCATCCAAATATTGGCGAATCAACGCAATCGCCTTTTTGTCCATTTTTTTCGCTTTCCCTCATCCATATCCAAATATTGGCGAATCAACGCAACGCCTTCGCAGATTCACAACTAGCCACTTGGTGAAAACCAAAACGTCCTCCATCTTCGGCTTCCATATACCCTAAATTCTTCCTATTCAAAAAAGCCATCTTCGAAAACGTCATCATCTCCAACATCTTCAATCTTCAATTCAACAAACACTCCAAACTATGTGATGATCTGAGCCCCGATACCAACTGCTGGGGATGTAACAACCCGGAAATGCGAGCCAACTTAAAATTTTTATTTTGGCAATTTTAGCGAATTTTGAATATTTAAAATAGATTATTTTAAATAATATCGACGAGAAATTTATTTTGAATATAATTAGAACGTATATATTTATATAGATCGTCATTAGAATATAATATTTATTTTAAATTATAAAAGGAATTGAAAATGGCGCGGTAGTTCGATAATTCGATTTCAAAATTCAAATGAATGTACCGGATTCAAAATAAACCGGATTTTAGTGAAACCAAAAATATTTGAATCTAATTGAGAATATCTTTCCAACGAATCCGAAAAATCGTAATTTCATAGCGGGGATCAAAAGATATGTCCAGTTGAAAATTCAGAATAGTCGCTATGGAATTCAGGCCCTTAAAAATGGGAATTTTGCAAACGACCTCGGATTTCGACGAAACCACTTTTGTTGGATCCGTGATGTCAAATTATTGTTAGATTTAAATTTTCGTAAATTTTCGATTCAATATGTGAGCGTAGCAAGGGAAAACGCGTTTGACCAGTTTCAATTGATTTTAATCAATTGGAAAATGGCCATTTTTCAAACGATCTCAGAATTTGACGAAATTAGTTTTGTTAGGACCGTATAGGCAATACGAACTTAGAAATAATTTTTCTGGAATTTTTAGCGACTGTATGTGGCCCTGGTAAATTCAAATGTGCGTTTAAACTGAATATGTAAAGAGTTATATTTTAATTTGAATGGAAAGTTATCGTAACGGTCGAATTATCCTACATACATATTCCATTGTGTTCGGAATGGGGGTAATTAGCTGGGGACGATAGCCGTTGGGTCTCGTTTCGAGTTAGAATAAAAAGCCAACTTTTAATGAATATTAAATTAAATAAATAATTAAAAATATTATAAAACCCTCTCTCCACCCTTTATCTCTCTCCCCGTTAATCTGAAAAAAAATATATAAAAAAGGAGGGCTTGTGCCCTAGCAGTCGGTGCGCCTCCGAGGGAAGCCACCGCCCACCACCGATCGTCGGCGCTTCCCCTCCTCCACACTCGCCGTCCCTTCCTCTTCCCCCCCCCCCCAGCGTTGAGCACGAGCCCCAAACTCCAGCACCCGAGACCCCATCTCGAAATCACCACCGCTGGTCAGCCCAAGCCCCACCCCGCCTGTCGACAGCCCCCTGCAGCCGCTTCAGACCCCCCCTCTTGCCACGTGTTGTAAGTTCTTTTCTTTTTTATTTTCATTATTTTTATTTATATTAAAACTGATTTTTTTAATGGTTAAATAAAAATGATTTTTAATCGTTATAAAAACTGATTTGTAGAGGTAAAAGGTTTGATTTTTATTCTATAGGAATACTAAAAATATGATTTTTAGTTTAGGAAATTCAGGATTTTTATGAAAGAAAGATGGCATTTTTATATAAAGAAGTTGGAATTTTTATACAAAGGAAGTTTAGATTTTTATATGAACAGATTTGAAATCAAAATGTGATGTTTATATTGAAAGTGAACAAAGAAAAATATGATTTTTCATAATATAAAAATTCGATTTATATATATATGAAGTAGTGATAAAAATATAATTTTTATATGGTAGGAATGTTAAAAATATAATTTTTATACTAGTGGCATAATAAAAATATAATTTTTATAAAGAAGAAGTATTGAAAAGGCGAAATCTTTATATTTGAAAAAGAGAAATCTTTATATTTGAAAAGGAGAAATCTTTATATTGGAAAATGCGAAATCTTTATATTTGAAAAGGCGAAATCTTTATATAGGAAATAACGTGATAAAAAATATAATCTTTATTATATGAACACCGTTGTAAAAATATAATTTTTATCTATATAATAGCAATGTAAAAATAGATTTTTTTTATCCATATGGAGTGATTATAAAAATATGATTTTATATACATAGCAACAATATAAAAATGTGATTTTTATATATGTAGTGGCTACGGACAACGAAAGTGACAAATAGGCGAGAACGGCGAAGACTTCTACATTTCAAGTGTCGTGGAGTTGGGATAGCTTTGGTGAGAACTTCTCAATTTAAATTTCTTTTTCTAGTATATGTATATATATATATACTAGGATGCAGACGGTGCTTAGCAGCACCCGACACCCGTCATCCACAGACCATGGACGGCTTGTATGCTTGTTTGATGTGTTGTGAAATTTGTTTGTGATGTTGACGTGAAATCGATAATAAATTGTAGATGGTTGAAATAAAATAATTATCGTTAAAAATATAATTTTTAACATGAATATGAATATAGTGAATGTGAATAAATAAATATTTATAAACAAATTGGACGATTTGTTTATATACACTGATTTGACTAATATTGATTGGGACGATAAATTTTACACATCGCCCAACTGCAAAAATAATATTCAGTGTTTGTTGATTTGAAACCCCGCACGGGTGTTGGGATGATATTTGGCGTACACTTATCCCAATTATTTAATTATATGTCGATCGATTAGTCGACAGACTGTGTAAGCATTAATTATTTATAGTTGATGCTTATGCAGTTGTGTGGAGCACTTTGGATGATGGTTGATTGTTTATCGTTGCTATTACATACATGTGTTGGGTGGAATCCATATAATTAACGTTATATGGTAATTGATTGGGCCTCATTCCAATTGAGAAAATAATGAATATTATAAAAGAATATATTCATGTGTTGAATAGAATAAATGCTCATGTGTTGACAATGTTCATGTGTTGAAACTATTTATGTGTTGAGTAAAATACTTTAATAATAAAATTTACATCTTTATCATATTTAAATTAGAAGCTACTTCACGGTGGAGTCTGATTAAAAATCAAACGATAGATACCATAATTTTATAAAACATATTACATAATAAAAATAGTCATGTGTTGACAGTACTCATGTGTTGAGATTAGTCGGGTGTTGAAAGAAATATAGATTCATGTGTTGAATAGAATAAATATTCATTTGTTGAATAGAATAATGAATTTATTGAAATATATAAAGCCGTGTTGATTAGAGTTCGCCATTTTGACGTGAACGATATTTATGTCGATTATATTCGTTTTTAAAATGAATATAGAAAAGGTAGTGATTTCAAAATATAACGTTTTGAAAATATTATCATTTATATAGTAATGATATGAAATATTCAATTTTGATTTGAAATTGAATATAGAGTTGAAATTGTTTTAAAAACGAATTTAAAATGATTTATAAAATACTTTTTAAAAGGAAATCGACGAAATATATATATTATATATATAATGGCCTGAATAGAACGCGCTGCGCCGCGACAGTTCGTGAATTTCGACCATTGACTTCGAATTGAAGTTGCGGGAGATCCGACAACCGGATTCTCCTAAAACCGGATCCATTGGGTTCGTATCGAAAAGAGATTTCCAATGAATATTAGAAATTTGAAATCTAACAGCTGGATTTGGAATTATGTCCGAATCAAATTTGGAAAAGGTCGTTGTAAGTGCAGTTCGATGGCTGTTGATGGAAATCAACTGTACGGGCCTTAATAAAATTATTAAAAATATTAGTAATTTGTGTAAAATCATAATATGTGAATTGGAAAGAACTGGGATGAAAAATTCCACATTTGAAAGGATAAAAATATATTTTTGTCGAAATGAACTAGTTTTGAACTAGAATTAAAATCAATTTATTTTTGAAATAAATAAATTGAATTTGAAAGTGATTTTAAAAATAATCAATATTCCCAATACGTGAATTGGACTGGAGTTGAATCGAAATTATCTTCGGAATATTTCGATGTTGGATTTCGTGACTATACAGATATTGTTATGGGAATTTGAAAGATATATTTTATATCGTTATTTCTATTACGATATTTGTTGGTTTCAGGATTTGATATTGAATATAAGCCAGTATATTTTCTATTCAGAGCCTTGTATTTAATATCAAATGTGATTTGGGTTTGTCGTGAATGGTGTCTTCATTAACACTGTTCTTAAGCCCAATAGAGAAAAAGATTAAATCTTTCTATTTAGATTTAATGAAGTGTATCAATTAAATAATATTTAATTGGAATTGAATTTGAATTGGTTTTTGGGTTTATCGTGAGCGGTGTTTTGAACAACACTTGTTCTTTAACCCGATTAACAATAGAGTGTGATTTTGGGTTTATCGTGAATCGTGTTTTAGATGACATTGGTTCTTTAACCCAGTTAAAAACAGGTTATTGATTTTTGAGAAGATTAAAACTAAGTGGAGTTTTAATGAATCTTTAATTAGATTGAAATGTGAATTGATAATTTAAATTATCAAATCTGAAAGGTGATCGAGAATGGAGTACCACCAGTTTTGCTCCAAAGCGATAGTTAAATCTTTAATTAGATTTGAACGTGAAATGGTAATTAATTTTACCGATAACACCGTGGTGTTAGATATGGAGTATTACCAGTTTTGCTCCATGGGATTAATAGGTTGGGATTGGGAAATAAAATAAATAATTACTTCGGTGTGGTTCGCTAATCCCGACTAGATTGAAATGATATCCAAAGGAAGATTAAAGAATAAATTTAGAAGAATTTATCTTGGATAAAATTAATGGGAACTTATTCCCTAAAAATGTGATTTTGTGAATAAAAGAATATTCTTAATTGGAATGAGGCGTTTGTTGTGTTTGTGTAACATTTGTTTATCATATACGTGGGTTATTCAGAAAGACCGGGTTTATACCCATTCTGAATAACCGATTCGGCGATAAGTCGAAGATGAAGATGGTGGTTGAAGACTGGAAGTCTTCACATCGTTTGGGTGATTACTGATGATCTTGATTGGGCTATACACCCAAGATGAGGGAATCAGTTGGTGATCGTCCAGACGTACTTGGAGATGGATGGATATGCGAGGAAAGTGCCTCCGGTTTCGTTCAGACCCAGAACGAACTTGTAAATGGATTATGTGTCTGACATTGGATTTTATTCTGTGTTGATTGATCTCTATTAAATATACATCTATTTGGCGGCGGAGAATTTATTCTCTTGCTTAACGCCCTTCTCTGAGACGTACGAGCTCAGAGGTTGTATTTCGATGGACCTCAGTCGCATGGAGTGAATTGCCTGTGTGGCACGCCTAAGTGGCAGATGATCAGGGCTTCTGTTCAAAAGCAAAGTCTTGTGGTTGATGATCAAAGCACGGCCTGTGTGGCGCAGCTTTGTGTATAACGTGGATTCGCGAGCCTCACACCCCGGTAAGAATCAAAAACGGGAGACGGACCGCTGGGAGAGCACGACGTTTCTTTCTAGCTATGGTGGTGTCAGTGACTTACCAGCCCTGACATTTATATCTACTTTTCACCTGTGTGGTTGTTGGAATGCAAGGTGCCTCAGATATAGGTCTGTAAGGACTGGAAAACGTGTGTTCAGGAATTGCCAATCCTCAAAAGTAAGAGAGGACCGGCCCTGCGGATTCCAAGGATCAAAGTGGGGTCCTGGGACATTTGCTAGAGTGTCTCGAACAGAGAGGAGCTTGACCCTTGCCTCGGCTCATGATGGAAATCGAATTTCCAATACGTGATATCGCAGTTTTATTTGTAGAACTAGTATGGCGACATGATAGATGGTACCCATGCCGCCTAAGATTGAATTGCTTTGACACTATACACTTATAATAGTATCAAATGATTTGTTTGCAATGTACCAAGCATGTTTGGCTATTATAAGGAAAACCCTATCCTCCGGCTTGCGTTGCATTGTGTGATGGGACCTGGGTCTTATAATAGCTTCATTTGTCCAAAGAGCATTGCGCTGTTTTGTTATATGCACTAGTATTCTTGGGAGGAAACTCGTTCCGTGTTATACGGCGTGGTCCCTTGAATTACTCTTTTAAAGTAAAGTTTTAAATAACTATTTTAGTTCTCACACCAGTCACATGACTGACCTGGAGTTTATTGTTTTAACCTAAACTATGGATGCCCCTATTTTCTACACGGGCAGCTAGTAGTTTTGGTTTTGCGGATTTATATTCACACGAACCTAGTTTACAGCTGGAATGATATCCGGAAAGCTCTGTATCCGTATATCTCTTTCAGTTGTGTTTTGTATTATTTTCCGCTGCGATGTATTTAAATGTAATTTATTGTAATCTCTGGTATTTGTTGTATAACATTTATTTATACTCTGTATATTCTTGTATCTGATGGAATTGTTGTAATAACAATGAAATGTTCTTCCGTCTGCGTTCTATTTTGTCTTGTCCTCAACGCCATCCGTGCTTTCCTTTACGGGGAAGTTCGGGTCGTGTCAGTTTGGTATCAGAGCTTTGGTTTACAGAGCTCGAGAACAAGACACATTAGAACCATACGAAAGAATTCATCAGATATTGGATTAGTAATATCCAATTAGAATGACTCGTTAGAGATGGGATCAGTAGTATCCTAGAACGAGTGTGAAGAGTATATTTTTCAAATGAAAACAAATATTGTTTTGAAAATTTATAAAGTTTTATACGTATTTGAATATTTATTTATATTGATTTGCACAATCCAGTATATAAAGATTTTAAATATACGCGTCATGAACGTATATTCGAAGTTTTAATATACTGGATAGATATAGAATCACACTCTAGTTGCCCGGAGATGATGTTGATAATGACCATGGCATCATCAATATTTATGTTCGTGTTTCGAAGGTGTGATTTCTATATGATTCCATCAGACTGGTGTGAGAACCAAAATATAGCTAGAATACATTGTTGTGAATTGGCATCGAAAACATGATTTTTGACTATATATCAAAATTATCAATTTGAAACGTTAATTCACAAATTGATTGATGGTTGTGTTGTTTGTTTATTTGTTTGAAATTTTAAACCATTTAGCCTAATTGAACCGAATATTGAATTGTACTGAAATTGGTCGCATTTGCTTGCATATACATGTACTTACATTGAACAGGTCATAGCAAGGAGGCTAGAGAAGAAGAATAAAATTTGTTTGCCCGACAAATAGGTACATGTTTACCATAATTTACTGTTTTGTTTGGGTGATGATGATTTTATGAGCCGCTTGGCTTATTTTTTCCTTTTTGAGATCAGAGGGCCTGTATGGCAATTTCGGGATTTTCCCGCTGCTCCCGGTGCAGGGGAGGTTATGGCAAAAAAAATCGGAAATTTAGGGTGTTAGCCAAATTTTTGAAAAATTTGAAAAGTTCTTAGAAACTTAAAAGTTAAAGAACTTAAGAAGTAAAGAAAACAATGGAAGTTGAGTTGATTAGTAAAACAACTTTCGGCTTCGTTCCTTTTCGGGGACGAAAAGTTTTAAGTGGGGGAGATTGTAACAACCCGGAAATGCGATCCAGTTTAAAATTTTTATTTTGGCAATTTTAGCGAATTTTGAATATTTAAAATAGATTATTTTAAATAATATCGACGAGAAATTTATTTTGAATATAATTAGAACGTATATATTTATATAGATCGTCATTAGAATATAATATTTATTTCAAATTATAAAAGGAATTGAAAATGGCGCGGTAGTTCGATAATTCGATTTCAAAATTCAAATGAATGTACCGGATTCAAAATAAATCGGATTTTAGTGAAACCAGAAATATTTGAATCTAATTGAGAATATCTTTCCAACGAATCCGAAAAATCGAAATTTCATAGCGGGGGTCAAAAGATATGTCCAGTTGAAAATTCAGAATAGTCGCTATGGAATTCAGGCCCTTAAAAATGAGAATTTTGCAAATGACCTCGGATTTCGACGAAACCACTTTTTTGGATCCGTGATGTCAAATTATTGTTAGATTTCAATTTTCGTAATTTTTCGATTCAATATGTGAGCGTGGAAAGGGGAAACGCGTTTGACCAGTTTCAGTTGATTTTACTCGACTGGAAAATGGCCATTTTTCAAACGATCTCAGAATTTGATGAAATTAGTTTTGTTAGGACCGTATAGGAAGTACGAAGCTAGAAATAATTTTTTTGGAATTTTTAGAGACTGTATGTGGCCCCGGTAAATTGAAATGTGCATTTAAACTGAATATGTAAAGAGTTATATTTTAATTTGAACGGAAACTGATCGTAACGATCGAATTAGCCTGCGATACATATTCCGTTGTGTTTGGAATGGGGGTAATTAGCTAGGAACGACAGTCGTTGGGTCTCGTTTCGAGTTAGAATAAAAAGTCAACTTTTAGTGAATATTAAATTAAATAAATAATTAAAAATATTATAAAACCCTCTCTCCACCCTTTATCTCTCTCCCTGTTGATCAGAAAAAAATAGAAAAAAAGGAGGGCTCTTGCCCTAGCAGTCGGCGCGCCTCCGAGGGCAGCCACCGTCGATCGTCGGCGCTTCCCCTCCTCCACACTCGCCGTCCCTTCCTCTGACTTCCCCCCTCCAGCGTTGAGCGCGGGCCCCAAACTCCAGCACCTGAGACCCCATCTCGAAATCACCACCGCCAGTCAGCCCAAGCCCCACCCCGCCTGTCGACAGCCCCCTCCAGCTGCTTCAGACCCCCCCCTCTTGCCACGTGCTGTAAGTTCTTTTCTTTTTTATTTTCATTATTTTTATTTATATTAAAACTGATTTTTTTTAATGGTTAAATAAAACTGATTTTTAATCGTTATAAAAACTGATTTGTAGAGGTAAAAGATTTGATTTTTATTCTATAGGAATACTAAAAATATGATTTTTAGTTTAGGGAAGTCAGGATTTTTATGAAAGAAAGATGGCATTTTTATATAAAGAGGTTGGAATTTTTATACAAAGGAAGTTTAGATTTTTATATGAACAGATTTGAAATCAAAATGTGATGTTTATATTGAAAGTGAACAAAGAAAAATATGACTTTTCATAATATAAAAATTCGATTTTTATATATATGAAGTAGAGATAAAAATATAATTTTTATATGGTAAGAATGTTAAAAATATAATTTTTATACTAGTGGCATAATAAAAATATAATTTTTATAAAGAAGAAGTATTGAAAATGCGAAATCTTTATATTTGAAAAGGAGAAATCTTTATATTTGAAAAGGCGAAATCTTTATATTTGAAAAGGCGAAATATTTATATAGAAAATAGAGTGATAAAAAATATAATCTTTATTATATGAACACCGTTGTAAAAATAGAATTTTTATCTATATAATAGCGATGTAAAAATAGATTTTTTTTATCCATATAGAGTGATTATAAAAATATGATTTTTATATACATAGCAACAATATAAAAATGTGATTTTTATATATGTAGTGGCTACGGACAACGAAAGTGACAAATAGGCGAGAATGGCGAAGACTTCTACATTTGAAGTGTCGTGGAGTTGGGATAGCTTTGGTGAGAACTTCTCACTTTAAATTTCTTTTTCTAGTTATATATATATACTAGGATACAGACGGTGCTTAGCAGCACCCGACACCCGTCATCCACAGACCATGGAGGGCTTGTATGCTTGTCTGATGTGTTGTGAAATTTGTTTGTGATGTTGATGTGAAATCGATAATAAATTGTAGATGGTTGAAATAAATTAATTATCGTTAAAAATATAATTTTTAACATGAATATGAATATAGTGAATGTGAATAAATAAATATTTATAAACAAATCGGCCGATTTGTTTATATACACTGATTTGACTGATATTGATTGGGACGATAAATTTTACACATCGCCCAACTGCACAAATAATATTCAGTGTTTGTTGATTTGAAACCCCACACGGGTGTTGGGATGATATTTGGCATACACTTATCCCAATTATTTAATTATATGTCGATCGACTGGTCGACAGACTGTGTAAGCATTAATTATTTAAGTTGATGCTTATGCAATTGTGTGGTGCACTTTGGATGATGGTTGATTGTTTATCGTTGCTATTATATACATGTGTTGGGTGGAATCCATATAATTAACGTTATATGGTAATTGATTGGGCCTCATTCCAATTGGGAAAATAATGAATATTATAAAAGAATATATTCATGTGTTGAATAGAATAAATGCTCATGTGTTGACGATGTTCATGTGTTGAAACTATTTATGTGTTGAGTAAAATATTTTAATAATAAAATTTACATCTTTATCATATTTAAATTAGAAGCTACTTCACGGTGGAGTCTGATTAAAAATCAAACGATAGATACCATAATTTTATAAAATATATTACATAACAAAAATAGTCGTGTGTTGACAGTACTCATGTGTTGAGATTAGTCGGGTGTTGAAAGAAATATAGATTCATGTGTTGAATAGAATAAATATTCATTTGTTGAATAGAATAACGAATTTATTGAAATATATAAAGCCGTGTTGATTAGAGTTGCTCCATTTTGACGTGAACGATATTTATGTCGATTATATTCGTTTTTAAAATGAATATAGAAAAGGTAGTGATTTCAAAATATAACGTTTTGAAAATATTATCATTTATATAGTAATGATATGAAATATTCAATTTTGATCTGAAATTGAATATAGAGTTGAAATTGTTTTGAAAACGAATTTAAAACGATTTATAAAATACGTTTTAAAAGGAAATCGACGAAATATATAATATATATATATATATATATATTATATATATAATGGCCTGAATAGAACGCGCCGCGCCGCGGCAGTTCGTGAATTTCGACCATTGACTTCGAATTGACGTTGCGGGAGATCCGACCGTCGGATTCTCCTAAAACCGGAACCATTGGGTTCGTATCGAAAAGAGCTTTCCAATGATTATTAGAAATTTGAAATATAATGGTTGGATTTGGAATTATGTCCAAATCAAATTTGGAAAAGGTCGCTGTAAGTGCAGTTCGATGGCTGTTGATGGAAATCAACTGTACGGGCCTTGATAAAATTATTAAAAATATTAATAATTTGTGTAAAATCATAATATGTGAATTGGAAAGAACTGGGATGAAAAATTCCACATTTGAAAGGATAAAAATATATTTTTGTCGAAATGAACTAGTTTTGAACTAGAATTAAAATCAATTTATTTTTGAAATAAATAAATTGAATTTGAAAGTGATTTTAAAAATAATCAATATTCCCAATACGTGAATTGGACTGGAGTTGAATCGAAATTATCTTCGGAATATTTCGATGTTGGATTTCGTGACTATATAGATATTGTTATGGGAATTTGAAAGATATATTTTATATCGTTATTTCCAATACGATATTTGTTGGTTTCAGGATTTGATATTGAATATAAGCCGGTATATTTCCTATTCAGAGCCTTGTATTTAATATCGAATGTGATTTGGGTTTGTCGTGAATGGTGTCTTCATTAACATTGTTCTTAAGCCCAACAGAGAAAAAGATTAAATCTTTCTATATAGATTTAATGAAGTGTATCAATTAAATAATATTTAATTGGAATTGAGTTTGTATTGGTTTTTGGGTTTATCATGAGCGGTGTTTTGAACAACACCTGTTCTTTAACCCGGTTTACAATAGAGTGTGATTTTGGGTTTATCGTGAATCGTGTTTTAGATGACATTGGTTCTTTAACCCAGTTAAAGATAGGTTATTGATTTTTGAGAAGATTAAAACTAAGTGGAGTTTTAATGAATCTTTAATTAGATTGAAATGTGAATTGATAATTTAAATTATCAAATCTGAAAGGTGATCGAGAATGGAGTACCACCAGTTTTGCTCCAAAGCGATAGTTAAATCTTTAATTAGATTTGAACGTGAAATGGTAATTAATTTTACCGATAACACCGTGGTGTTAGATATGGAGTATTACCAGTTTTGCTCCATGGGATGAATAGGTTGGGATTGGGAAATAAAATAAATAATTACTTCGGTGTGGTTCGCTAATCCCGACTAGTTTGAAATGATATCCAAAGGAAGATTAAAGAATAAATTTAGAAGAATTTATCTTGGATAAAATTAATGGGAACTTATTCCCTAAAAATGTGATTTTGTGAATAATAGAATATTCTGAATTGGAATGAGGCGTTTGTGTAACATTTGTTTATCATATACGTGGGTTATTCAGAAAGGCCGGGTTTATACCCATTCTGAATAACCGATTCGGCGATAAGTCGAAGATGAAGACGGTGGTTGAAGACTGGAAGTCTTCAAATCGTTTGGGTGATTACTGATGATCTTGATTGGGCTATGCACCCAAGATGAGGGAACCAGTTGGTGATCGTCCAGACGTACTTGGAGATGGATGGATATGCGAGGAAAGTGCCTCCGGTTTCGTTCAGACCCAGAACGAACTTGTAAATGGATTATGTGTCTGACATTGGATTTTATTCTGTGTTGATTGATCTCTATTAAATATACATCTGTTTGGCGGTGGAGAATTTATTCTCTTGCTTAACGTCCTTCTCTGAGACGTACGAGCTCAGAGGTTGTATATCGATGGACATCAGTCGCATGGAGTGAATTGCCTGTGTGGCACGCCTAAGTGGCAGATGATCGGGGCTTCTGTTGAAAAGCAAAGTCTTGTGGTTGATGATCAAAGCACGGCCTGTGTGGCGCAGCTTTGTGTATAACGTGGATTCGCGAGCCTCACACCCCGGTATGAGTCAAAAACGGGAGACGGACCGCTGGGAGAGCACGACGTTTCTTTCTAGCTATGGTGGTGTCAGTGACCTACCAACCCTGACATTTATATCTACTTTTCACCTGTGTGGTTGTTGGAATGCGAGGCGCCTCGGATATAGGTCTGTAAGGACCGGAAAACGTGTGTTCAGGAATTGCCAATCCTCAAAAGTAAGAGAGGACCGGCCCTGCGGATTCCAAGGATCAAAGTGGGGTCCTGGGACATTTGCTAGAGTGTCTCGAATGGAGAGGAGCTTGCCCCTTGCCTCGATTCATGACAGAAATCCAATTTCCAATACGTGATATTGCGGTTTTAATTGTAGAACTAGTATGGCGACATGATAGATGGTACCCATGCCGCCTATGATTGATATTTGTGATTGAATCGCTTTGACACTATACACTTATAATAGTATCAAATGATTTGTTTGCAACGTACCAAGCATGTTTGGCTATTATAAGGGAAAACCCTATCCTCCGGCTTGCGTTGCATTGTGTGATGGGACCTGGGTCTTATAATAGCTTCATTTTTTCAAAGAGCATTGCGCTGTTTTGTTATATGCACTAGTATTCTTGGGAGGAAACCCGTTCCGTGTTATACGGCGTGGTCCTTTGAATTACTCTTTTAAAGTAAAGTTTTAAATAACTGTTTTAGTTCTCACACCAGTCACATGACTGACCTGGAGTTTATTGTTTTAACATAAACTCTGGGTGCCCCTATTTTCTACACGGGCAGCTAGTAGTTTTGGTTTTGCAGAATTATATTCACAGGAACCTGGTTTACAGCTGGAATGATATCCGGAAAGCTCTGTATCCGTATATCTCTTTCAGTTGTGTTTTGTATTATTTTCCGCTACGATGTATTTAAATGTAATTTATTTTAATCTCTGGTATTTGTTGTATAACATTTATTCATACTCTGTATATTCTTGTATCTGATGGAATTGTTGTAATAACAATGAAATGTTCTTCCGTCTGCGTTTTATTTTGTCTTGTCCTCAACGCTATCCGTGCTTTCCTTCACGGGGAAGTTTGGGTCATGTCAGGGGTTTTGTATGCAACAGAATTTTGACAAAACATCTGAAAAAAAGCGTTCCTTTTTCACCCAATCACTTGGAGATGAATGTGATACAAAAACAAACAACACAAGCAATATCGAAAATATGAACACACGATATTCCACCCAACCTTCTTCTTTATTGATTCACCAAAAAACTGTTTACAACCGATTTCAACTATCATTACAAACAAGCACAACTTGAACCAATAACCTTATTGAGAAATACGTATAGAATATCTAATGGCTAAACAATTTGGGGAGAATGACAATGAAGAACAATGGCACAAACCCAAATGATTCTTTTTTATAACCGTCAAATTTTTCCATACCTAATGAAGATGTTAGCTAGGCCTTTTATAGAATGAATTGCTTCATACCCAAGTTTTCTTGACACCTAAGTAAACTTACTAACCAAATTATCTTCATATATGTCAAAAAATCTTTTGGATAAGCATCAAATATTCATTGCATTCACTTTCAAATATTCCACAAACATAGCAACAAATCTCTCCACACAAAAAATGGATATAGATAATTTGTTGTCCATAATTGTGATTTGTGTATCACAAATCTCAACAACAATCACATTATACCTGAATTGGTAAATTAAAATTATTCAAGCCTGACGGGATTTAAATCTATAGTAGATTAAATTTCCAAAATAAGTAAATCAAATACTAAAAATATGTTTTTATAGAATTAATATGCAAAACATAAATTAAATTTATGATAAAAGTGAATGTATCATATTTGAATTAATAAAATTCAAATTACAAAATCAATATAGAAAATATGCAATGAATTTATAAACTAAATTAGAAATGTACGGCTTTTTTAAGAATCACTATGGAAGACATGAAAAAACCATGGGAGACAAATAAGATAAAAAATTGTAATAGGGGAAGATGAGATATAACATTATATAGTTATATGTTTAGGAATCAAAAAAGCATTGAGCCCTAAATGCTCCAAGTTTAGTGGAACAACAAAGCGTTAGAAAGCATATTAGCCAATGATATAGACAAATAATTCTGCAAAGGAAAAGCATAACTCAAAAGCAAATGATACAAAACTGATAAAATTACATAGAAGCACAAAAATATGTTCCAAAAAATAAAACTCCTATGGACAACCAAAATATGAAAAAAGAACATTAAAATGAATTTAAAAAATCATATATATATATATATATATATATATATATATATATATATGATGGATTCAAATTTACCTGAAGTTATCAAACATGGACACAAAGATGCAAAATTGCAAAAGAAATAGAAGTATTGTATGTATAGGAAAGAGAATGAGGTTTTCCATATGTGGTCCACCATTAATTTTGATCGGCTAGGGTTTTTGAGAAAAGAGGACGCTTCTTATCTAATTAGACAATGGGAATGGAAGTAAAGCGAACATGGAAAAGTTATACGATTTTAATTTAGAAATTATATACGTTAATGTAATGCTTTCATTAAATAACATTTATTAGTGTAACGTTAAATTTAAAATATTATTTCTAGTGAGAAAATAAAGTGCAAAGAGATAGATATTCTCTGCTATAGGTAATATAGAATGAAAAATAGTACTATTTTCCTTAAGATATATGTTATGGTTGGTGGAATTACACAAATAAACCCCCTCGAATTATACCTATTTTTTTATGTTGTAAGAACATACAAGGTAATGAATTTTGTCCTTTAGCATATAAATACAATTCTTAACATGACCTTAAGGCACACAATAACAAAACTCAAGTAGAGAAATTATTTAAAAGTAAAGGGTGTTATTTAAAAAGTATACCTCAAGATTATGAGAAAATAACATTTTATTCTCAAAATTATGAAAGCGCAACATACCTTTATTTTTATATTGTAAGGTAAAATAAGGTAATAGAACTAATTTTTTTGTCCTTTAGCATATAAATACGATCTTTAATATGCTATCTTAAGACAAACATCCACTTAAACAAAACTCGACGAGAGTTGAGAAATTATTTAAACGCAAATGGTGTTACTTAGAAAATGTACCTCAAAATTATTAGAAAATAATATTTTATTCTCAAAATTTTGAAAGTGTAGGAAATCAAGTGATATACATTGAATTTCTTATATAATAGAATTTTTGTGAAGATATATGATCGTATGGAACGATGTGTATTGATTATTTGTTTGTCAAGCCCAACCTATTTGGCTTTGCATCTGGTTCAAGCTGGGAAAAAAGAGAATGCAGCATGAGGTTGCTTAATTTTACAATGGGCTATAAGACGTAATTAAAGTTTGAATTTTGTATTTCGTATGTTTCATCTCATTTGCATCACAAATTATTACAGCATCATTAAAACAACATCAATACGTCTAAATTAGTGTGACGGCACGCGTCAATGACGACATTTTAGGGAGTTCACTATCTTCTGTAATGTCATAGCAATGCCTCTTTTTGCACCAGAAAGCAAATATGAAACATCACTATGTACATATAACAAGCTAATTTGTTGGGTTCACTGTTGAGCAGGCATGAAAACAATAAATAATGCTTCCTCCAAGACGCATATGACAGTGACAAAATAATTCATGACTACATTACATAGCAAAGAAAATTTTGTTGTTAACAAAACTGTAAATAATGCTTCCTCCAATACGCATATGGCAGTGACAAAATACTTCATGACAACATTACACAACAAAGAAAATTTTGTTGTTAACATTCACATTGCTTCAGTTAGTACTTGAAAGTATCCCATAACATAAAGAAAACAAACAAAAAGTTTCACATTGGGTTGGAATCATACAGGTCCTGTTTGTACTTAAAAACTCTTACTGCTACCTTATGTACTCGAGAAACATTTTGTCTTTCTTGTACATACGATTTTGGCAGATTACATTGTAAACTCCTATAAAAAGATTTCGAAAATTCGTGAAGAAACAACTGAAGAGATCCTCGGATTCTTCGCCTCCCGCAATGTCACATAGCTGGAAGCATCATCAACACAGTAAAGATAACTTCTTTCAGGAAAAGATTTGACGAAACACATTGTTTTACTGAAGGAAAAAAAGACTTACTGGTACAGAGTTTGCTAGTTCAGTAAAGTGGGAGCTAGAATTGTTGTTCAAAAATTACTCTGATACTAAACTGTTGGGGTTTTGTGTGCATCGAAAGTTTGACAAAACGCCAAGAAAAATAGGATCTTTATCACCCAATCACTTGAAGATGAATTTGATTGAAAATAACAACATAACAAATCATCGGAAATAATAGCAGTATACTAATATTCCACCCTACCACCCTCTTTATTGATTCACCAAAAACAAATTTTGTTTACACTCAATGGATTACAACCAAAAATAAACAAAATACAATGAATCAATAAACTTATTGAGATAGGCAAAGAATATCTAGATGACTACAAATATTGCTGGAGCAGATGAGCGATGAAGAACAACGATAAATTCGTGGACAATCTGGAGGCACCAACTGCGTCTTTCAGCAATAAATAGGAATAATTACCCTCAGTCTAAATTCCTGCATCTTTCTCTGCAGGGCGCAAGCCCATGGAGGCACACAACCTCACCAAATATTCTCACATGGTTTCTTGTTCTTCGTTAATTGTCACAATCTAACCAAGAAGGCTGCATATATATAGAAGAATAGAAAGCTTAGACAAATATCCAAGTTGCCCTTTCAAGATATCTCCAAAATATAACCATTAATTTCTTTCCTTCTATGATCAAATCAATCAATTAACTAATAAATCAATCAATTGGTCAATCAACCAATTATTCAATTAATTAATCAATCCAATCAATCATTTAATCGATTACATCCTCTTCATAAAATATTTGAATCAAAAAATTCAACACTCCACCTTGATTCAAATATCACATATCTCCAACAATCCACAAACAAGTCAACCTAGCTCTTTCAACAACACCTACTCTCAATTAAAACCAACCTCGATTTCAAGGCAATGAGATATACCCAGTCGATTTGAAAGGACTACGACCACACCTCAATTACAAACACAACCCACCGCCTGCAAAAGATGCATCTACCATCTGAGCTGCACCATGCAAAAACCAATGGTCTAAAAAGTGACTGCAATACCATAAGATCTCCATCATTTTGTGGATTTCAAAACACGACATTCGTCTTCCGTTTGACATGATCTCTTCATCTCCGGGATCCCTCGAGCATCATCAACATCTAGACCCTTATCGATACCATGATCCTCCATCTTAGGACCATAAGCAGTGAACATATTACCTCTCCACCTTGTTGTGGACTAGGTTCTTCAACTGTCACCCGCCTTCTTCTTCGTCTTCTTCCATCTTCCCTCATCCATATCAGAGGGCTTCTTCACATCTCCATCAATTGGACCATTGAGGCATGGAACATCCACCATTATAAGCTTCCAAATCCCCTCAATATCTACCATAAAAAATAGTCATCCACGAAAGCAACATCATCTCCGACATCTACAATCTTCAATCCAAAATCACTCCAAGCTATGCAAAGAACTGAGCTCTAAAACCAAATAGTTATGCAAAAATTGCTTTGATACCAAACTGTTGGGGTTTTATGCGCAGCAGAAGTTTAACAAAATGCAAAGAAAAATTGGATCTTTATCACTCAATCACTTGAAGATGAATTTGATCGAAAATAACAACATAACAAATCAGAAATAATAGCAGTACACTAATATTCCACCCAACCACCCTCTTTATTGATTCACCGAAAACAAATTTTGTTTACACTCAATGGATTACAACCAAAAATAAACAAAATACAATGAATCAATAACCTTATTGAGATAGGCAAAGAATATCTTGATGACTACAAATATTGTTGGAGCAGAAGAGCGATGAAGAATGACGACAAACCCTTTGACAATCTAGAGGCACCAACTGCGTCTTTCAGCAGTAAATAGGAATAGCTACCCTCAGCCCAAATTCCTACATCTTCCTCTCTAGGGAGCAATCCCATGGAGGCACACAACCTCACCAAATATTCTCACATGGTTTCTTGTTCTTTGTTAATTGTCACAATCTAACCAAGAAGGCTGCATATATGTGTGTGTATATATATAAGAATAGAAAGCCTAGGCAAATATCCATATTGCCCCTTCAAGATATCTCCAAAATATAAGCATTCATTTTTTTCCTTCTATGATCAAATCAATCAGTTAACCAATGAATCAATCAATCAATCAACCAATTAGTCAATTAATCAATCCAATCAATCAATCATTTAATTGATTACATCTTTTTCATAAAATATTTGAATCAAAAAATTCAACAAAAATTTGCCATCAACCTCAACAATGAACTCAATCGTGAATAAGCATAGGTTTTCTGTTTCTTAAAATGAGATATAATAGCAAGGTCTACCCTTCTGCTCCAATCCTCCTCGAATAATTTTGGTGCCACTTCATCTACTAGCCTTTCCAGCCTACTTCCTTCCCCTTCTTCTTTTATTATGTTGCTCACTGTTAAATTTGGTGATACAAAATCACAAATTGATTGGAACAAATTTGCAAAGAATGGAAAGTAAATATTTTTATAATGGGAATGCATTGATTGCATTTGATGAGATGGCAGAGAAATAAATGAAGGGATTAATTTCTTCCATCTATGCTAAAGAAACAGATTGATTTACTTCCTATGTTTGCACATTTGTTGTTATGGTAATTTGCCTCCATTATATTATTACCATATGTTGGTAATTTAATTGATGACTCACATAGATTTGCACTGGCTATATATTGAGGGGTAGACTTTAGTGTAAACCCATCCTGGCTTGGAGCCAGTGATCCCCAATGGTGTCTCTTCTTGTTAAACCTGATTGAGGTTTGGATATGTAAACTCTTATTTTGTAATCTCTTGTAATTCTCTCATGTGGAATAAAATCTATCTCTGTTAGACTAGACGTACACTATGATGATAGTGGAACCAGTATAAATATTGCGTCTCTTTGTTTCTCTGTTATAGTTATTTACTATTTTGTTGATGTAATAGAATAATTGCTATCAGATTGAATTGGTGTTCAATTGGCAAATCAAGATCCTGCTTATTGCGCTTCCGCATATGCACAAAAATCATAACACTCACTTGTGCTATGAATGCCATATTTTTACCCGACTCCCAGAAAATGGATGTCTTAATATCTCCCCTACGTTTGACCTACATAAAGTTTGTACGTTATCAGATTTCATAATGATCAGCAATAATTTGCCACCAACTGTTGATAAAAATGTTTCAGTGTCATCACATATATTGTCCGACTTTGACAATATAACCAAATTGATTAATATGGTCAAACTATACTATTTTTGAGATGATTGCCACGATCATTAAGACTTTTGAAAATAGCTCACTGACAAAACCAATCATCATGCATGTATGCAAATATTAGTAAAATGCTACTGTTTATAAATACTTGAACCTCAGTGTAATGGCGGGGATTTTCGACCCAGAAAATCAACATAAATACACTGTCAATTTCTCGAGCATCGAAAATACCGGGACATTAGTAGAAGAATTTATAGGGTGAGATAGAAAAGATAGAACTAATAGAATAGAAGAAGAAGAACACTGAACAGAATCAGAGTAAACACGAAAACTCACAGCAGAATGAATAAATTGTATTATAATATAACTTTGAAATACAATTTCTGAATCTGTACTTACATATCATATCATAGTATAACTCATATCATCACAGCGGAAATAATCTCTACATAACTAGTGGTGAGGTCTCTTTCTTCGAGCTCCTCCAAATGAATCTGTAAAAGCCTGAAACACTTGACTGCCCGTACAAATTTGGGCACCTAATAGTTTAGGTAAAACACAAACAAAATAAACTCTGGGTCAGTCATGGGACTGGTGTGAGTAAATTCCAACTATACTGTTTAACTTTGAAAAACCTTACTGTAAAATATCTTTGATATCAAATCCAGTGATATTATGATAATGTCTAAGCAAATAAATATCCAAGTAGCAGAACGCTTTCATCTCACATTCCACATATATATAGTATAAAATCATAAATCGCAGGGCGCTTATCGGAGAATGGATTTCAACAGACAAGGTATGGGAGCACCTTCTGAATAGCGTACTCTAGAGGGGATACACTCAGGGTTCAACAAGAACGTCTTGCAACCCGGCCACACATGACCGCTCACTCATTTAGCTTGAGTGTCGCGAATATATTGCCACCACGGTTGTAGGCCATCCAACCGTCAATCCGAAGATACAGAATCGAAAAGAAGTATAAATATGAATTTTCTCTAGATCGGTGACAATACACCCTGCTTGGGGATGACCCAACTAGCCATGCTGCCTAGCCCAACTTCTGTCATTCTCGGTTGTGAGGCTAGAGGCTACGTCTATCTTCAGAATATCTGATCACCATTCACTTTGAATGTCACATCGTCAAATCCGTAATCACACATTGATTACACAAATGCACACTGGGTGTAGAATAAAGAGAAGTTATCTTCTCCCCACTAACTTGGTATATTCGTAAAATCAATAGCATGACCGTTGGAAATACTCTGTCAGACACTCGTCCATACAAGTTGTCCTGGGACTGGACAAACAAAAACACACCATTCTATAACTGGACGATCCTTGCATTTAACTCCGTCTTCAATTATCTTCAGCATATCTAATTCGCAACGATTATGCCTATACGGAGTGTTTTTCGGGTAATTACCCAACCGGTCTCTCCGTATTGACAACGATGGTCAAAACACTTCGATAGTCGGTTATTTAACTATCGGAGTTAAAACAACATCCATTATAATGTATATCTAACATCACACAACCACAGACACTTTTATTTAACATTCGTTTTATTATTCGAGTTCCCATACCTTACCAGATATTCCTCAAATCCCATTTTAGCCTTTTTACACTTCTTGGAAAACATTTCCAGTTCTTATTTTCTCACGTTCCAGAAAATATACGTTATCAACGTTCGATCCATTTTTCACAATCTTTATTTCTATACTTGGATAAACTACCCTAATTATATTGGAAAATATTTCCAATTTCATTTTAACCTTTTAATCGGTCCCACGTTTACTTTTAAAACATTATTCATTTTGAAATGTGAATACCATCCCTTATTATAGAAATCTGAACACCTTGATCATATAACTCTTTATTCACATAATAATCTCCCTTATCTTGTTTACTGAAATCTCTTTCATACTTTTTCACTCCTATTCCACTTTATAAACTCTGTCTCTAAGTCAACTTCTTATCTAATCGATATCAAGTTTATAACTAAATACTGACTCCTATCCTATTAACATTTATTTGTTTAAACTAAATGTTAATTATTCTATCAGATTATAATCCCTAAAAATAGTTTACTTTTAATACATTCGACATCGTCGAATTCTAGTTATAAATCCTAACGGTTTAATTCTAATCACATTTCGAACATCGAAATGCTGTCATCAGTTTCTAATACGATTCCCCAATTCTTTTTCTAAACTCTTTCTTATATTTCTTTGAACAAACTTCTTTACTTATTACTCTAGAATAAGTGGATTTCAAACCAAACTGTTACATTTCCTAGGAAGGGCTGCTATATATAAAAGTCATGCTTAAGTCAAATCAACAGCAGTTAATTTGTCGCTATAGTTCTAAACTTGTCATACGCTGTAATATTCTCCTTATAACTAATTACAGTCACACTTACCTTATCAACAACGTTATTTTATTACTATAGTTCAACTTGTCATACGCTGTAATATTCTTTGTTATAACTAATCTTGACATAACAGTCACACTTATCTTATCAACAGCGTTATTTTATCGCTATAATTCTAAGACTGGCAATACGCTGCCGTATTCCTTTTATTCACATCTTGACATCTCTTTCCGTTACAACTGTTATCGTTCCTCGATAATAGTGAAGCCGTTCAAGTTGGGGTATTCTATTTACCTCTCAGACCTTGATCGACAAAGTTCTTATCTTAGAACAGATATACGTTCGTAACTCTAAACTCCTTATTACTTATAATATACATCAAATCGTATTTCCTTGTTTTATTTTGGAATATGGTTTTATAATACCATTTCTTTATTTTGAACTCGGTTGTTTTACGATTATTTATATTCCACATTAACTTTTCGCTTTCTCTATTCCACAGTTCTATTGATAACTTCTTAAATTAAAGGGTAATTAAATCTCATTTATTTCTAAACTGTTTTCATTAGATTAATTACAGGCCAATTAATCTAATAATCATTTTCCCAATAACAGTTGATTAAATCAACTTCATTTCATCAGTAAATTCGTTAACTGATCTTAATTACTTCTCATTAGATTAATATAATAAATCTAATAATATTTCTAAAATTGTTTATCTTAAATATAATTATCCAAATATTTAATCGTCGGATAATTTCTGCTTTATAAACTTATTTAAATATCAACAAATCGTTTTTTTTATTTATTTTATAAAAACGAACTCTAAAATACTGGTTTATAATAGAACTTCTATTATAAATTTAAATCTTCTTATTAATTATAAAAATAAAATTTTTATAATTAACCTCGTTGATTTGCCTGACGACCAATCAACTCCTTAACAAAACGAGGGTTTTACGGTCGACTGTTATCACTTTCTAAATTGATATCGTTTATTGATTTATCGAAACGGATGTTGAATTTTCTGTTCAACATCAATATTCACATGGGGTTTTAAATATAATTCGGGTTCATACAAAACAAACAGTACATATAATTATCAAGGAATCCGGTCAGATTCCTCTAACCGGTTTCCGCATCCACAGATGTCAGTCAACACAATTTACACTAACTCTATACTAGGGGGTATTCTAATCGATGGAATCAGTGTCCAACCGATGATGTGTACATATATAACGGTATATAATATTCAACCAAATTAATTGTAATCTACCTAATCGACCATCACACAGCATTCAAACAACATATAATTAAAATATTTTAAAATAGATCAGAGTTAGTGATTTTACTCACCTTGGCGCGTTAACCGTTAAATAACGATTTGCGTCAAACTGTTTTCCTGTTGCTATTCAGTAAAAGAACAGCGGTCCGTGCTATAGCCGAACACTGCAACCATGTCGCCAACATCACTTTTTCACTATTTTCCATAACTCTATCCAACTGCCAGGACATACTCCCTTTTTAAATCCTATCGACAGTTCTGTCTTCCTTGTAACTTCCAGTATTAGGGTGCGTTCGCAGCCAAAATTTCGCATGCTCATTTTTTTTTGGCGTCCGACGCGTCGGATGCGAGCACATTTTACCCCTTCCAGATTCCACGATTCTCGAACGTTGGAAAAGTAACCGTTGGCGTCCGACGCGTCGGACGCCAACGATTAATTTTCCAACGTACCAATTCGCTGCCTATAAAAACGAAACCCCCCTTCCTCCTCATTCCAACCGAAACCTCTCCCCTTTTACCCCTTTTTTCGAATTTTTTGAGCAATTTCGAGCTGCAAAAACGGTAAATTTTTTTATATTTGAGTTTATTTTTCAATTCTCTACCATATATATTTTTTTTGAATTTTTTTGTTTTTGTTTACGCAGATGGCTTCCACTTCCACCACTGCTACCTCGCAGCCTTTTGCGAACTGGACGGACGACCGGGAGTCCGCTTTCATAGATGTCTGCGTTGAGTTCATAGCGGAGCGCAATACAAGCGTCAGTGGGTTCTACGCAACAGTCGCAACAACAATGAACAACCGTTTTAATCTGGAGTTCACAGAAAACCAGATTAAAAACAAATGGGACAACATGAAGCGAGCTTTTCGTGATTGGGACATGCTGCTTAGAACACCTGGGGGTGTATGGAATGAGGAGTTCGATTATCTAGACGGTCCTAATGAATTTTGGAGTACCGGCGGTGGCAGACGATTCCGAAAATTTAGGAAGCACTCGCCGATGAAGTTTCGAGATCAGGACATTATGTTCGAGGGTTGTTTGCGAAAAGATACTTATTATCTCATCGTCGTTTATTGTAGATTTTCATGTATTTGTTTTAATTCCAGTACCGTTGTGTTTTTTATGTTTTATGAAAAAAGTGGTCGTGTTATGAAATATGTTGTCGGTATAGTTTGATGCAATTAGAATTTAATTAAATCAAAACCATTAATTTAACAATTAAATACACGCTCAAATACCACGCTCAAATACCCCGTTCGTCGCTAAAAACACAATTCCCCTTCGCTACAGTACCACGCTCAAATGGCACTCTCAAATGCTACGCTCACGTTCGTTAAGAACGCACCCTTATACTTTCCATTTAAATCACGTTCTTCCTCCTTTACACCATACGCTAGCTACAGGAATCGCCAACATGCGGATCCGACAGACTCCGCCATGCCGTTCACAAACAAACTCCGCCACCACCTCCCTTATGTTCGCAGGTCAGTCCACTCCTCACGAGTTGCTGCCAAGATCGGACTTAGAACTTCAAGTTTGTGGCCCTTCTCCCCGCATGTCGATCACTATTCCTTGTCCTCTGATTTCTGCTTACATACATTTTTGAACTGCCATGGCTGAGTTACCCTCTCCTCATTCAAACTGCATGCTTCCTACTTCGTATATCTTTCCAGTTCGCACGTCATCAGCCCACGCTCCAGAAATCCCCTCCAGCGACGGTCATCAGTACGAGCTGACCCCCTTTGCACTGCTTTTGTTCGAACACACTACTTATACCTGCTCTTTCATTCATTCAAAAAGCACACGTGTCCATCACGTTCTGACCATCAAAACAATACCAATCCATGTTAATGCCCACAACCACACTCCAGATATGCTCCAACTTCCGCCATATTCCCTCCAGCTCCTCACGTTGTTCTTCCATTCCACGTTTTCATGCTTCATCAACATCCGCACCTCCTGTACACCATCCGAGCCACATCATACCCCTTCACCAGTTTGTCTCCAGTCGACACCACCGTTCTCCACTTGCTTGTCTCCGGTAAAACCAATTCGAGATCGGTCCCCGTGCCTTCGATTGCTCCTGCTTCCTCCGACGTCAGGAGCCCGCTGCTTCGACCCATTTCGCATGAACACCCCCTTTATCCTACTGTATACGTTTGTGAACATAATGCGATTTTATATATATATATTTTTCCATTAAAATGGGTTTGCTACTGATTTTCAGGAGAAAGAAGAAAGTTCTGTATTTATAGATGGATGAAGCTTGATTGTTAAGCAATAGGTATTAGAATAGGGTTATGGCTAGCTTGCTTTGGAAATGAAAGTTGAAGTGAACCATACGGTAAATTAATGGCTTAGGGTATGGTTTAGACCTTAGGTCTTGCGTGTTTCTTTCCTGTCTATGTTATAGCTTAACAAGTAGGGTTTTGTTATCTTATTCTATTTCTTGATAGCTAAGAAAGACAAAACCATATAATATATACTCCCTCTGATTCACATTATAAGATGTTTTGTGAAGTTTGTTTTGTTTTAGAATATAGGACGTTTAAGCTTTTTTACCCATTTTACCCTTCACTCATAATAAATGACAGTCCAATTGCTGCTTAGTCCAACAGCCATAAATTGAGATTTTGGGTTGCTGCATGGAGAGTTGTATGGGGAATAGAAGGAGTAAATGAGGTTTGCATGAAAATAGGTGCCATAAATAGCTGCGCATGCAGAACATAATTAATTGAAGCATGGGCTAAATTGGCATTTGATTATTTTCTTAATCCGTGTGCAAATCTCTCAAACATCTTATAATGTGAACCAGAGGGAGTATAATTTAGTCATTTGTGAAGTATGGTATACACGAAAATATCTCAACGCTGAGCTAGAGTAGGTTCGCTATTTCTTCGGTGTGAAGTTATAGAGGAATGGTCTGCATTAATTTGAAAGTATGGTATGTCCTTATATTTAAAGCATTGTCTGCATTAGATGAGGGCATGTGTATGTTTTGTTTTTGTTATAAATTATGTTCATGCACGGACAGAAGTAAGAGTACATTCGTGCTCAACGAGGTGTCACGATCCCAAAAATATAATAATACCGGTAGATTGACTCATATTTTGAAATCCCGAAATACCGATACAGGGTGCGAAATACTCCAAATAAAAGTTGCTCATTTAATTAATTAAAAATTTCAGTAAAATTTTAAAAATTAAATTATCGCTGCGCCTCAAAAGAACCTTGTCCAAATTCAAATCCGATATCAAGTTATATTCAAATAACCGTTACGGTCGATATACGATTTCTACAGCGACTTTTTGAATATTTGATTTGAACATATCTTGCAATCTATACGCCGAAATCTTGGTTTTTCACTTCTGTTAGGAAGATACAGTTCAACAGATTGCAACGTTTCTTGTTTCGAAGAAATCCGATTCAAAACGAGTCTAGTACACTCAGTTGAAGTTCAGAACGTTAATTTACGAACTGCCGCGATATTACGGGCTCGATTATATTTAATATATATTTTTATACGTTTAACTTCGTTTTAATTAATATATAATTCCATTTATATTTCGAATTCAATATTTAAACTGATTTAAATATTCAAATACATACCGACGAAAATGCGGGACGTTTCACTCAGTATGAATTTTACTTACTTTTGCCTAGGGTATGATTAATCAACTTGTCAACCAGATCCTTAACTTCATGCAGATAATCTACCACTGAACCGTGAAGGTTAGCACCATAAATCCAACTACCATGTTTTCTTATTCTACAATCTCCAAATGGATGTTTTCCTCTTGTAGTACAATATAAAATTAAACATCCTAAGCTATACATGTCAAAAGACATGCTATGTCAATCTATTGAATGATACTTTAAAGCCTTACACCTGCATATTTTGCATATTGAAATAAAAATAAAATATAATATCTATAATATCTTCCTATACTGCAATGTACAGAAGGCCAACGTTAAATCAGATACTTATAATTACTTTTCGATATGCAAAAACAAGAGCTTTCAGTGAATTTTTACTCATTTTTTATAAACAATTATCATTATCGTTATCATTACTACCACTACCGCTACCCTTACAGCTGCCGTTGCCACTATCAAATTGTTGCATTTTGACATAGAGTGGTGTAATGTGTGTAATATTTGTGTTCACTTAAATGTACATCATATGAGTTTCATAGTTTCCTATTGCAAATTCAAGGGTTTCCTTCTTACAGATATGTACCTACAACATTAAGCAGATCAAGATGACAAAGAAGAATTTAAGATTTAAGACTTGGTCAATATACGAACTTAGCAGATGTGATACATTATAGAAAAAAATTTGGTCCTGCTGCTAAAAAGTTTGAAGATGGAAAGCAGTAACCAAACAGTGACATCTATGGTTGGAAGTTTTTAACTCTGTACATAAGTATAAGTTTTAGGGGTTACTTCTCAAGTTATTTATAGATAGTTTATTATTTATATGATTATTTTCTATATTTAAGAACAAGAGATTTCATTTATGATAAGAACAAAATGGATTTGCATCCAATTTTTTTATATACAAAGGTTTGATTTTCGTAGTCCATTTTTTCATGAGCCCCCATAGCTTTTGCAAAGAATTCAGGAATGTTGATTTTTCTGTACATCCCAAGCAAATAAAAAAGTGGTCGTTTTATAACTACGATTTTGTGCTTGTAGGACGAAATTAATGGCTTTTGTATGGTGAAGATCTGACATAATAAAATGAACGGTCATAGCCACAAAATTAAAGGGACGGAGAACTGATAGAATTTCATTTTAAAATGGGAAGATAGCTCGTCTGAATAAATTAACTGAACACGTTGTATGGATGAGCACTTGCTTTTATATTATAATTTTACTCTATTAAGGAACCTAATGCTTTATTTTTTTACTACCGCATTTGAATCATTGATTTAATATCATACTTTGACCTATGTTGTGGCGTTGATCACATTCCAATGTTTATGTGGATTTCCAAATTTCATTTTGTTTTATAAAGAAAACTGGAAAGCTAAAATGTTGTATAATGTCATCAAGTGTTATTTTTGGAAAATTTGAACACTTACATAAAATTTGTTGTATCTACACATACAAAAAGAAAATCAAATTATGATAATTAGTAATAAATGATGATAATAATCTTAATCATTTAGTGGTGACAAAGTAACATGTGTTGAGATATACGATAACAATATTAGTATATCTTTATGCTAAGAGTGATAATGCAAAAAATCAATGACTAATTTGTATTGTTTCATTTTTATTCATACAAATAACATTTATCAATAGGGAGTCGGACTACCAAAATAATACATTAATATCTAGAATTTTTGAAATTAACGGCTCGTTAAATAAGAAGTAACCATTTAACAGCTATAACCAACGTAACCACAAAATTTATATTAAAAAACATTATTAGTCGTGAGCTAGCTCAAATTTGTTACAAAAGATGTAGTCCTTTTTCGAATCAATGATATGTTTGAGCGCGTTGTTGGGAAAACCCACAAAGCATGCTAGACTGCTAGTACGATACCAAATCAATTCACACTTTTTTAGTTTTTTCCGTGGATTCTCAGTTATATGTAAATGGAGTTCATTCCTAAATAAGTCTGACTTTGTTTTGATTTTGGTACGCTTGAAATGCAAATTTAAATTGGATAGCCTTTACAATTATAATTTAATAAAATTAAGGAGGAATTTAAATTTATATTTTCCTGTTGCTGCAAAAGTGTTGGAGAATTTATTCTCCTTGCTAGATAATAAAATGAATTTGTACTTCAAAAAGTTCGACATCCATATTTTTGAGAGTAAATTTTACCATTGTTTTACTTACCAAGATATTTAATCATTGAATGTTAATAATCTCATTCTTTTGTGGTCTTTAGTAGAGCTACTTAGTCATATGATTACTTTTCTCTGGAACAGATAGGAAGATAAGTTTAGCTTTGACTCATTTGATATATATATATATATATATATATATATAATACATGATTATGTCATGGTTTCCATATATTTTGAAATGGAGTAATATATTGTAGTCCATGTATCATACTGTACTTGCTTTGTATCAATAGCAAGGGCTATATATAGTGTTCTATTCTATCTATAATATTATAAATCATACTTTCTAACGCTTCTTCCATAGAAATATTGCACTTTTAAGTTGATTTAATTTAAATGAATTATTTGAATATTTTATTTATCTTCATGTATATTTATAGCTTCCACTGTAATATTTTTCTTTGTTCTCTTGTACCTTTCGTTTTCATTGTTTACAATAGAGTTTCTATTTACATCCATTTTGGCTTTGGTGTGCTTAACAAGTATTGCTTCTATAAGTTACATCATCGGGTTAATTTATCTATAATCTATACGTGTACCAAAGAAAATTTCCAACTTTATTAATATAATACAATTGCATTAACACAAAAAATCTTGAATAAGATGTTTTAATTCCACTATCAACTTATTACTGATGTTAGTCTCCAGTGTGGAATAAAGAGGAGTGAGATAGATCACTACAACTGTACATACAAATTGCTTTCGAGTTACAGTTGTTGACATCAACCTAGCAAAAGATTAGTGAAAAATAATTACATCAATTTAAGTCCTAAACCATATCACAGTAAATGATAATTCACATTATACGCTAGCATCAAGTAGTTTTATACTTCAATAAGTACTTAGCATCTACGAGGAACTATTATAGGAGGTAAACTCTTTATAGTTGAAAAGAAATTTTCCTTATATATTGACAGGTTGATTAATTACATTTTAACGTAGATACGATGCAAGTTTTAAATTTCAAACTAGTAAAAATGCTAGTTTTAATATTTATTACATCTCTTTACATACAAAATTATTGCTTGATTACGCTATGCCAAAAAGAAAAATTATTGCTTGATTATTCTCTTTATCTAATTAATTATTTCCTAAACTAACTTAGTCTCATTTATGTTTTGTTAAATGGTTTATTTGTATGCACATAGAAAATGCAACATTTCATACACATTAGGTCATTTTGTAAGATTAAAATTTTCTTACAAACATTGTCTTATAACATTATTTTTGCGTAGTTGCCAAAACACTTGTATATAGTGCAGATTATAATTTGTGCATAGCAATTTAACTGTAATGGGACACCTTTCCTCACATCTACAGCTAGAAAATGGACTGATCATACTTTATGTTTATTCAAAAAGCTATATCGCAATGAAAGAAATCAAACAAATTAACCATGTTTATCAATAGAAATAATGTCATTATGGAAAACATTATAGCAATATATGGAATATTTTTTGTTTTATAAATTAGCATTCCTGGGGTAATATTGCATTCATTCTTCATGGTTCTCCAAGGTCAAATTGTTGTGTTTGATACTTAGTCACATGCAAGATCGATTTACGTATGGTACTTGGTTACATATGATATTTGAAATTATTATTATTAAGTGTGGTGAAGAGCTGGTTATTAAAATCTTAATTCGTTCCTATTTGTGACCACTTTTTTGGTCTTTCACAACAGTTTGAGATCATACAAATAGTCACTAACAATATTTTAAGATGAAACGGTTGGTGCCAAGTTTTATTTAACCAAACTGTCAATGCATTAAAAGCAGAGATATGATTTAAAGAGCACACCATCGGTATGTTTACCGATTCTATAAAAAGCTTGGAAAGTGTTTGGTTTATACTGTGTCTTATATTTTGAATTTTCAACATTAACTACAAAATGTAAGAAGAGTTGATGGACGATGGAAGAAATGAAAGAACATAGAGGGAATGGAGCGGACAACGGAGAGGATGAAGGAACGATGAAAGGATGAGTTGTCTCTCATTCTTCCATTAATTCTCGAAACACGTAAAAAAATAAAAAAAATCTTTTTGCTTGTTAACTTTCTTTTTTAGAACAGTCATTTTTCATCATATGCAAGCTTCGTTTGCACTTTTATACGAGCGAAATCTCAAAACTAAAAAGGATAAACCAAAAACTATCTTAAATTTTAAATAATTTGCATCAAGACAAATATGAATAGTTTTTAATTATGAACTATAATAGTATCTGTACTATATTACCAGTTACATGCGGGCGGATGGAAGATTCATCCTTGCAAAACTTGTTGATTCCCATATAAGATAACTTAGAGCAACTCCAACAGACGTACGGGTTGTAACATTACGACCCGTAAGATTCAGGAGGGATTAGGGAGATGATACCAACAGGGACGAGCCGATTTTATCGGCGTGCACCGATAAAATTGGCTCGCCACACGGTGAGCCGATTTAATCGGCTCGTCCCCTCCCATAGTTAATCATTATTAAAGTCCCCATTTTCCAACACTATAGACGATACAATCAACGATGATTTGGTGATAATCACACGGAAACAATGATCAAAATGATTCAAATAATATTTCGCATAACAATAAGCATACAGATACAACCGGTAATTAAAGATACAACAACTAATAATAGTACATGCCAACTAAAACATCAAAGCAAAGTACATGTTATACGTTCAATCTCAAGGGAGTCTCATTACGTTCAGTCGCAACTGTTCAATATCATTTTAGAGACGCCTAATCTCTCGTTCGAGTTCATTTGCATATACTATTCCTCTTGGGCACAACGGTTAGTTCGAGATCTTACTGTCATGATGTGAATGGTCACTGGTTCCACTTTGCTTTACGTGATGCGATTTCCAAAGCATTTGTCAGCACTAATGCTCAAGTGAATGAGAACGACCCTATTTTTTAACTCCTTTGCGTATCTAAATGTTTAATTTAAATGGGGACGACCCGAGTTGTTTGAGGGAGATAAGTTGTGAGTCAGTTGACAAAAATTTATAGCTGTGTAGTGCACAAATAAATAAAATAAATAATGATGGTACCAGTCACTGTTGCGAGTGTGTTTGCCCGACACTGTTTCGATTGACGTAATACTGGAGGAAATATTTTTTGAAGAGGTCCATAATAGTGGATGAGCACGACCCAATCCTTTAACTCCTTTATGTTTTGAAATTTTCTATTTAAACGGGGACGACCCGAGTTTTTAACTATTTTGCAGTAGTAAATATATATTATACCTTTTAACATGCGTACAAGCTACATTCAATATAGAAAAATACAAAGATACATGTATACAGTGGATGTTCGACATAACATACAACTACGACCAA
The DNA here is from genome assembly GCA_030737875.1 of Allium sativum. Classification (NCBI taxonomy): domain Eukaryota; kingdom Viridiplantae; phylum Streptophyta; class Magnoliopsida; order Asparagales; family Amaryllidaceae; genus Allium; species Allium sativum. Next base: position 575,210,439 of record CM060921.1, on the reverse strand, counting down.
TTGTCACATAACGTGGAAAACAATACAGGGAAATAAGACATAGTGTGATATAGCTAGACCCTAACTTCCGGACGTACGGTATAACCCATGCAACATTTCAGCCTTTGCTGCAACAATCACCCTTTCAAGGCGACCTACCTCTGCTTGCATCCCTAAAGCGTACGTGACACCACTCTCCGTAAGTGGTGGATCGATCCATGAGAAAAAATCACAACGTTCCACCCCTTGTCAGTTAAGTGCAGTAATGTCTGCTTTGCAACCATAAAAGCACCGACCTGTGTTGCTTTGGCTTTTAGAAATAACCACATTACATTCTACTCCGCAGTAGCAAAGTACTGAACGACCCGTCATGCTAGAGCTTGACCTATCTGGATTCTCCCGAGCAATTACTTCCCTTAACCTAGCATTGTGGATTTTTTGAAGAGGTCCAATATGTTGGACGGCAACGTTTGGTCACGTGGCACTGAAGAGCTCAGACTCCACTTCTCCAGCTACCACTTGATCATCCAATTGCGTTTCGGACACAAACTCAACTGGTTGCTTATTTCTTTCATATCAATTGTACATTTGGACCATGGTTTCATCATCGTATTCCCAAGCAGACATGTTGAACTACTTGAAAAGTGGTAGGGAGATAAAATAAATAATTTGACAGCCTAAGTCTTCAAGAGTGCTGAATTTAAAGGTAGAGGGCTAAGTGGTCGTAAAGGTTGACAAATCCCCCGATTTCGTGTTCTGCTTTATTAAAGCAGTGGACATGTCATGTTATTAAAGGTTGAAGTGTGTATTAACATCATTTGTTTTACGGCAGACCCAGAGCAACTCAACTGTTGAGGACATAGTGTAGTCATGTCATATGTCTCGATGCTACAACTCAACTAATAATGAAAGAGCTTTATCAACAATCACCCCTACTTGTTCAAATAGTTCATACTTCGTCTCCTAACCATAACTATTATTTTTGCTTTCTACATCAACCACGACATTAAGGTGAGAAACCACTAATCTTTTTGTTTATATGTGTTCAAGTACTTCTTTGTATTAGACAATACGTTTTTTTTCTTCTGTGTAGCTTAAATGGATGATCGGGAAATCAATGATGAACTAATGAATAAAATGTTTGATGAGTACAAACGGAACAAGGAGGAGGAGAAAGAGGGTGGATTCGTTCCAGATACACAAGTAGTTGAAGTTAATAAACCCGAAACATGTCCACAAAAAAACATAGCGAGGCAAATGGTTAACCATAATCGTCACAATCGAAGTAATGCTAGCTCCAGTGCTACTACAGCCAAATTCTCTCCTAAGGACTTACTTATACTCGTGAAATCCTATATCGAAGTTGATAAAAGAGATTTGCTACTGATGCAAAATGGAGGAGGTCTAACCCATGAAGAATTTTAGTCCATGATAACAAGATTACATAACAACCATCGTACCTGTACTACTACACGAACGTCTGTTGAAATTCATATGGCTCATCGGCGGTTCGTTGAAGCTTGTGAACAATACCATAAGATTATACAGATAGTTGAAGACGAAGACATATTTAAAACGACTAAGATAACTTTTGATTCTCGTTACGTTGTAGAGTACGACACTGATTTTGTTGACCAGGAGGCCTATAAACTACGTTATAGTTGGCCAACCCGATATGGTGCTGAATAGGCTAATGGTTTTGTTTACTTGTTGTTGAAATTTTGTTTATTTGATAATCCTATGGAAAAAATTGAAGTTCTTCTAATTTTTTACTTTAGTACACAGTAAAAACAATCAGACTAAGATACGAATAGCAAAATAAATAAAGCACACATTGCATTAATAAGAAAACCATTTCTACAATGGGAAATAAAACATTACTACATCAACATAATACAATCAACTACTAATACATATAGTGGTCAATGATCTACTTATAAATGCGGAAACCTTGACATTAGAATATGATGTTTCATCCCCATCCAAAATTCCATCTCCGGCGCAGACATTCCAGTCAGATCTTTGTCCATGATAGCATTCTCTTCTTGTTAGTTTTATATGCATCTTGCTCTTTCTTGTGCGCTAAGTCACCTGCAAGAATTTGTAGCTTCTTTTCTTCCAGATCAGCAAACCTTTTCATAACTTCTGTTCTTTCCTTAGCTTCTACAAGTCTTTATTCTGCTCTATGACTGTGTTCTTCGTGGCGTGCGTTCACTTTTCCTTCAAGCTCAACCGTTGTTTTGCCCCCTTCTTTTCGCAGCTTTGGCTCCCTTGGGTCTAAAATCCTCGTCAATCTTGGTGTTGAACTCATCAAGTAGGTTTTCCCCTTCACATTGAGAAATATTGGCGGTTGACCCGCTTGGACAAGAATAATACCTAGATTTTTAACTTTTTTCTTGCTGTTGCTAGCAGTTTGAACATCGCGGAGGCTCTTAGCAAGTCTTGAGTTCCACTTTGATTGACTAGTAAGCAGATCATAACAATGCATAAATTGATAATACTGTGGCCTTTTCGGGCCATTTTCTCTAGGAAAAAGCTTCTTGAACTCCTCATTTTCCAGTCTTTTCTAATTAAAAAAAGGAATATGTATCAAAAAAAAACAAGCTAACAACCCCTAACGTAAGTACAAATAAAAATATACCAGATTATCTTCCCCTCTCTTGCCGCTTGGATTCGCTATCTTTATTTTGTACACTTGTGACTCATAAAATTGGGTTTGACGGCTTATCTTGCCAAAATGGCCTTAAATCACTGATAACGTCCTTATGCATTCTGGATGCCTCTGAAAAACCCGTTCTTAACTTTTTTCCAAAACGTGACAGCTGTTTGGTCGTTTCCCACTGCCGAATCTTGCGAGAAATAATAATAGATGTTGCATAGATCAATGTTCTCTTTGTCTGTCCGCGGAATTTCTCCTTTCTTGCTTGACTAAGTTCTAAATAAATTTCTCATGTTTCCATGGGAAAACTGGCTTCGATCTATCGTCATATGTGAAAAATCTCCGAATGGTGATGACATTATATAGCAAGAGTTTGTTTAGAGTAAAGAGATAGAAAGGAACTGTGAATATGTTGTGATGTTCAATGGTGAAACGGAACCGATTTATAACTGAAAATATAGTCATTTGAAAAATTTTGTCTGTTTTATAACCGTTGTGAAATAGAACCCTAAGTGGAAATAGCCATTGGGAAAGAGCCGTTGGGAATATAGTTGTGGGAATGGCGAGCCGATTTTTTCGGCTCGTCATCTGACGAGCCGGTTTTATCGGCACACGCATATAGAATTGGCTCGCCAGATGACGAGCCAGAAAAATCGGCTCGCCGACTTAATTCATGATTCTGAATTGGCCCCGTAATATTTCCCCTGAATATTCAGGGGAATATGAACTGTTGGCTACCCAATTCATGATTCAGACCATGAATTGGGTAGCTGTTGGAGATGCTCTTAGGAATCATGGCTTCACCAACAATTTGAACCAATACACTACTTGGCATCGAATTACCATGCAGAATCCCATTCTTACGTAAATAATCCAAACCTTGCACGATATTCCTATATTACAAAGAAAATTGAAAAACACTCTTTTAGCATACACGTCTTAAAAGATGCATAAGTACTAACATAATAATTATTATTTACAATTTAACGTTTTTGCCATTTTCAAACGAATAGATTACTTTGGATTTCAAAAATCAATATCAGAAAATAAATTGATTTAATTTGGCTAGTAAATAATTTATCAGTACACAATTAAATGATTTAACTTGGTATCATGTGAAAAGAGATGGAAGTAAGTTCAGTAATTTAAACAATAACCAGTTAACAAATATCTCCAACCAAACATATAGACTACATATTTTGAATACCTAAAAATAGCAATGTGAAGCTAATGAACTTGATTGTATATTTATTTACGCCCAATAATTTTTCAAAATAACAAATTATAGGTTTTTATTCATTATCTCATAATCCACATCTACATATTTGCTTTTAGAAAATTGTAAGTGAAACAAAAATCTAATCAAATTATGATATGATACTTACTTGATCAATTCAATCATCAGTTGCATTGAAGTATACCCATCAAATTCCCACATATGGATTTTTTCCGTGATGTGTGAGAGAACGTCTAAATCTTTGCTCATGATATTAATATGATTTGAGAATTCATCTATTAAATCTATCAAGTTGCAATCACACAGCTCCAACACTACAAATGTGCAGAATCTATCTCTTACATAGCCATAGTACCGCACCACATTGGCATAGATTTGAATATAATAAAAGTTCTCTCTCAAACATTGAGATAATATGATGTGTATCTAACAAATGTTTCAGTGCTCTTTCATAACCATGGTAAATTCCTTTAAACACTGTTGTACCCAGATTACTTAACCCAATTAATGTCCAAGGCATTATAATCTATAATTATATCAGAGCTAGCTTCAACTTCAATGCGTAACATGTGATTTTCTCTAATGGGGTGTAAATATAAGTTTTGTTTTTGCGTCACAATCCTCCAAACTGCAAGGACAGCTAAGACTACCACAATACAAAACATTGACATGTGAATTTGGTAGTATATCATAATTTTCCCCGCTTCAATTTTTAGCAAGTCATCAATTTTCAGAACTAACTAACTTTACCAGAACTAAGGTGTCATCGACTTTAATTGTAAATAATATTCCCACTTCTATAAAGATAACAACCTAATTGTGACCAAGATGGTAAAGCTCCTCAAATTAGGTATTATATCAAACCATGTTAAGACATTCATCAAACCAGCCGTTAAAATATATGTCTACTGTAGGCTTGCTAAACTAAATTGTGTGAACAAAAAAACAAAAACAAAAACAAAACAAAAATTGTTTGTAACATGAATGCTTAAATCACTCTATTCTAGTTTACTTAATTCTCTCTTTCACCGTCCCATTAAAATTTTTCCACTTTTAGATTTTACTATCGCATTACTATTTGATGTTTAACTTTATTAATGCTTAAGTGACGTTAGCAAGCGTCTAGGTTAGGTTTAAATATTAACATCCTTAAAAGGTATAACGACATGTACTCTTAAAATTAAATTAAATGTGGAATTAATAATAAAAATTTCAAAAATTGTCAAGCATCTTGTCCAGAGTGGTTAGGATTCTTGGACATGGTGCAAGAGGTCATGGGTTTGATCCCCTCCCACTGGAGTCTAAACCACTTATCATGTGGTATGTTACATATTATCTACCAATTGTATATAAAACATCAATTTCAGAAAAGAATCCCCAAAAATTAAAATTTTATTGATTTAAAATGTATTTGGATTAATTTGAGTGTAGTATAACGACTAATAAATTTGTAATATATGGTCTTTGTTGAATTACTTAAATGAAACTAAAATCGATCATAATTTCAAATATTAATTTTGATTGAGATTTATTTGGCATTAGATATTAAATTTAAAGGTAATAGTCATGTAATTTGAAATTATCAAGTTAAGTCAAAATATTTGTTTTATGTTAAATAAATGATTGTTTTAATGGAATCAAAATTCATATTTTGAAGAAAATAAAATTTGAACGTCTTTCTTTAATTTTAACATGACTCAATAAAAAGAATGAAACCGAATTACGATCAAATAAGCATCGTTAAATTGCAGTTGTGAACGATAATTTAAAATTAAATTGGCATCAAAAATAAAATTTATACATGATTGTGTTATTGGAATTTTGGACAGCGTCATTGCGATTAAAAAAATTGAAAACCTATACTTTGATGTATTTGATGATGTATTTAGGTTTAGTAATGGAAATGGGCTTTCGGACCGTTGTAATGACTTTGGCCCAACAACTCAATCGTTATTTACGTATGTTTTATCTCTAAAAAACACTAGCAGCCTTAGGCTTTGTTTGTTTAAAACGTAGAATCTGAATTCTAATTGCTGAATTCTAAAGTCTGGTTGCTGAAATCTGATTGCTGAATTCTGAATAATCACATAATTGTTTGTTTAATTAAGCATTTATAACAAAATTAACATATTCAGCATTCAGAACAAGAAATAAGAAGGAAAAAATTCTGAATGATTATAGCTGAATGCTTAATTTATTTAGAACATTAACAAAAAAACAAACAACATACAAAGTTCTGATTAATTAATCAGAAGTCAGATTCAGAACAAACCGAGAAAAACAAACGCAGCCTTATTCTCAACGCAAACGTGATACTTTAACCCTAAATCCCGAAATTTCTTAATCATCTGTTAATGATGATTATCTAATCAATTTAAATTGAGCAATCTCCTAAAATATATCGATTTTATATCATCGGAAAGCTCTAGACGAATCGAATCAATGGTTGGTATGCGTTTTCCGATTTGAGGATTTGTTCATTTTGGAATCATGGTCAAAGTTAGAGATCGTGAAATCCTAAGCGTTGATTTAGGCATTTTCAATTTGGGCATCAATTGATGAAATTGAGATATGCGTATTAAAGAGATTGTCGAGTGCAACCAGTAGGTAGTGGTCGTTTAGCTTCAGGGCAGCTGAGGTGATCGAAAAAGTAATTTATGGTGTTCGAAACCCAAGTGTACGTGGGTGATGGCACAGGGAATTTTGGGTGATTGGAGGGAAGGCAAAGGGGTGCTGGAGGTGGAGCTCGTCGAGGCATGTGGATTGGTGGTGACGTAGCACCGTACGATGGCTGGAGACGCCTAAATTTGGTTGGTCAAATATTAGGGCTTGTTACGATTTTGGGTTCAGTAGGCTATGTAGCCACGTGAATGCGAGCAGGAAGAATGTGCTAGCGCCTGACATGTCATGAATTGATTGGTCCGCTTTGTTTTTGTTTATTTTAGTATAAATTTAAATCAATATCTTCTAAAGTGAATAACTTTTACATATGAGCTTCGAATGATGTGTAACTTTCTCCATTGGACTCGTATAGAAATTCCAAACAACATGAAACTGGTTTGGTTGCGATTGGAGGCGACTGAAAATTTCTTAGTTTGGATTTTTACCGGACTTAAAATCAAAGGTAGATATTCAAACCCACTCACGACAATGTACTAATTTTTTATTGCAATTTAAATTAAATTTATGATATGATTTATTTAACAGTCATTCGGTAATTTAAATTGACATTTGAATTTGATAAAACTACCGGTTGACACCCGATATGTGATAACTGACATTGATATGACATTTATTTTGGTTAACTATTTGGAATCTACATATACGTTTAAACTGAATTTCAGTGGATTAATTTGAAGTGACATTAAATTGACACTGATTTGAACTGACATTTATATATCATTGAAATTGAACTGCTAGTTAAATATGGACATTGATACATAATGACTGTTGTGATATATTACTTGTTTTGGATGATCATAGTATGTATATGATTATTGGTTGATGTGATTATTAATTGGATATTCTTCTAAATAGTTATTGATTATGATGTATCTATGTCATCTTATTGTGTACATTGTAATTGAATAAGCTATGATATTTGTCCATTGGCATTGAATGCCTGAAGCCGACATATGACTTTCTTTTGAGTTGAAATGGTATATACTAATGTAGCTAAAATTAAAATTAAATGATCAGTTGGCCATAAGGTAGAAAAATAAATTACAAACATAGAATTTGGTTAAATGGAATATTTTCAAATTTATAAATTTGAATTTGTTAAGAGAAATTGATAAATAGTTTAACTTAAATCTATTAGGTTTAAGTCATTAAAGTAGAAATTAAGATTTAATTTAAACATATTGAAATTGAATTATTTCAATTGTTGAATCCAGAAATGTGAAATTTAATTATGTTTTGCAACCAATTTACTAGCATATGTTTAAGTCAAAAATTTAGATTTACTGGATAAATTGAAGTTTATTTTGAATTTGAAAATTGTAATTTGATTTGATGATAAACTAAACTTCAAATGATTTGTTTCAAATTGAACTATGCGATTGAAATGGTTTATAGTGAGATTTTGATAGCTAGAATTTGATTCAATTGTCTTAAGAAGTAATAAACTATGTTACCCAAAATATTATATTAAAATTATTTTATATTTCTATTGAAACTATGTTATTGTATACTATTTATTTTCATCCTATCCGATAAATATCAATTTTGAATACAACCATTACATTTTAAATTTAACTATTATATATAAGCTACTTGGAATAAAAGCCTAGTTAAAAACAAGCTATTATAAGCCTAAACTGTGTTGAGTGTAAGGTTACATTTGAAATGGTAATTATGACATGGAAGTCTTAATTTTGAATTCGAATTAGATAATGAACTGCTTCATGATAGGAAATTATAAATTTGGAAAACTCGAATCCAATATTGAACTATTTTTGGTATATGATAATGTGAAATCTAAATTTGAACTGAATTGGTGTTTGACATGAAATATGTTGTTTTATCGTAATATAAAATGATTATGGTGTCTAAAATGATATGTTAAAAGGACCGAAGCTGGATATTGGCATACCGACTGTCAATATTAGAACCACTTTAATAACTACGTATGTAAAGGATGTTCCATAATGAAGAGCTTGAATTGGCGAACATTTGTTGGAATGAAGTAAGAGAACAATTATAGATAGCCTTGATACTTGATTCATAATTAAATTGACTAAAAATTTAGCCTATGCTGACCATTTAGGTTATCTACCTCTAATAGACACGTCTCTTTATCTTACTCACTTAACTTGTGATTCGACTGGTGCATCTTGATTGTTTTCTGGGTATTGTACTTGGTCGGCTATTATGAGCTACGACTAGTCAAAAAAGGTAAACTATTAGAATCCTATCTTGGCCATTGCCTCACATGCTATGTCATATTTCATCCCCAAAGGAGAAAACTACGATTTTGTTTTGTAATGCACCTATTGGGGACCCTATGATAGCCACCAGTTTACGGTGGTATTATGGTACCTGCATAGTCTATAATGCATATAAAAATGTGTTGACGGGGAATATAGTTGATTCTTTAATGCTATTTTCAATATTATACTTTACCGATAGACATTACATATATAGTGTATCCAACTATGTATATAGCTTAACGGATCCATAAGAGATGGAATATCGTAACATTCTTAAGTTATTGCTCTCACATTACACACTAATAGGAGATAGAAAATCCCGTAAGCATCTCTAACGCTATCACACTCGTATTTCCTTTGGTCTAATTTGACTTATATTAGAAATTTTAGTCCTGACTCGAGCATATTGTTTTCATTACACTCGGATCAGCCTTATGCAGTTAAAATACTTAGCGAGTTCAGTGCGATGGAAGTCCAGAAAGTCATAACGGGGATAAAATGGTAACATGGCAAGATATAGAGGACGACCCAAAAATTGCACATATAACTTGTTCTTAATGTTTTTACGAATATATAAACGATAAGTAAATGAAAAACTAACACTTAATATAATTATAGTTAGTACATTCTTAATTTTGAATAAAAACATATGCAAATATATGCAAATAAATGTAAACTATTATTTTATTTTATAAAATTTAATAGAATATTAAAGTATTTTTTTTCTAAAAATACATCTTAAAAATTCAATTAAAATATCTAATTACTTAATTTTATAATGTATAAATGCTACGTTTCAGTTCATTTCCTTCATCAAAGATATGACAAGAATAACGTAATATAACGAAAATAATATGATATATTGGAGCAACTGAACATAGTAGGGTTTAAAGAAGAAACACTATATCAAAGGCGAATATAGTGGGGATTTAAAGTGGAAAGGCTATATTAAATGCTGTTTTGGAAAAGTGTGGCGGTAGTAATCCTCTACGGAATATAACACGGTAATAGCGGGGAATTAACTACACAAGGTCAGACTGAGTTATTTTAGTTTAGCCGAAGTCATTATTTTGGAGTTGGTGATGAAGATTGGCAGCTCGTATGTGCTAGAACTATTACGCTACATCACTTGGTATGTCTGTTGATTGTTTAACTCCGACATTGTAATATATTATAAATAGTCTTATGATTTACTTATGTGATCATTATATTTTTTTGTCTTTCCATTCTGAGATTCTATGCCCTTTTTTCTCGTTTCTTTATTTCTACATTTAAATCGCATTAACAATTTTTTTAATGATTTTGGTTAGATATAGGTAGTTTATTATCGATATGAATCGTTTGAAATGGTGGATTGCTATATTTCGTATCAGTACTTTAAGTTGAGAGAGTATTAAAGTCTATTAGGATTAACTTATTAAGAGATAGGGTAATATAATGCCCTATATGAGTTTGAAAGTGTTTTATATATACATAAATATACGAGACCATGTATTTGTTTGTGTTTTTTTATTGTGATGATTTTTTCTACTTAGTGTTTATGAATTTTGGTCAGTATATAAGACACCATGGAATCGATAAGTATTTATAAATGCTCGAATAATGTGAACTAATATAGTATTGTTTTATGAAATGGGTAAATGAAATAATTTTGTCTAACATTATATTTTATATATAAAATAATGATTTCTATAATCAATATAGTAAGTAAAACATGATTGTTTATTAATTGATAGTAATATTCCACTATTATTAATTATTGTTGGATCGATTGTGCTTGACTATTTATGAGCATTAACATATGTGATTATAAAATGATGTTTGACCATTTATAAGTAATTTTCTTTACACATAATAAGCAAGTTATTTCGATTCCTTGTTTTAATCTTCATTGAATACATCCTTAAGCGAATAAACTTAACTTAGCAATCCATGTATACATTTATGTTTTGAATAAAAGCACTTGAAAGGTAAAATATAAGTATAAGTCATATTTGAACATAAGCGAAAAATGATTTAGCAATAAGAATGTTTAATAACAGAGTTAATATTACTTAGTTTTATTAACAATCGACCTTAAATGAAATAATTTGAATTAGTACTTATGGAATAAATTTCCGAAACTATGTTTTATAGCAATTAATAAATATGTTTTATAAAGGATTTTATGTTATGAGATGATGTTATGTCAAGAAACTTATATCAATATGATTTATAAAATGATATTTTATAAGTAAAGGAATTTTATTTCGAATAGAAGCAATATTCAAACCAAGGGTAATCACTTTGCTTATGTGAAATTCATATAATGAAGAGATATAAATAAAAAGGAAGCTTATCTAAGTTCAAGGAAAATATTTATCTTAGAATAGGATTTTATTATGTGTTTTATGATTTTCTAAGTTAACTGTTTTGTAACACCCCGCCTCCGCTAGGGTCACTCGCAAAGGAATGCACTAGCTTTAGAGGGGCATTATTGGTAAACATGCACAGAAATATCACAAGACAGAACATATAAAATAGCGGAAGTAAAATCGAACTTTCATAAACATGAATACATAAGGTCTAAAGCCTTTTACATCAGAGTACATCAAAACCTGTCTTGCAATAGTAAAGAAGCATAAAGACTTTTTCATAAATTATTCCCCAAATAAAAACAGTAAAGTAGCCATAGCCAGGAAAAGTCCAAGCCATCCATGATGACCTTCAAGCAGAAGAAGTCCGAACTATACAGCAGTGTTTCCTCCCTGTAACCTGGGGGGGGGGGGGGGGGGAAACGGAAGAAAAGAGGCGAAACAAAACGGGTCAGTCAAAAAGACTGAGTAAGCCCTATCTACTATTAGCATAAAAACTAGTAAAGTTAACTGACATGAGAAACTGAGATGAACATAAGCATGATAACAAGATAGGTAAGCTAAATCAAAATAACAGGATGAACTACTGAACTCAGATAAACTAAGATGTCATGATAAATTACGATGTCAAGACAAAACAAGGTATCACATCGTCAGGTTCCTATCAAGTATAATATTCCAAGATATCTATCACGTATAACTTCCCATGGTATCTATCCTGTATATCTGCTCTGCACCTACCGTACTAGTATCCCAACTGTATTACGTGTTATCCGTGAATGACCCTTACTCAGAAGTCGTGTAATGGTCCCTGTCAACCTAATATGCCGCATATATAGGTTACTCAACTCATATGTTTCTTTCCATGTATAAGTTCAGTTCTTTGCCGTAGGCTGTACGGGCTTTCCCATGTAAACGGTTTATCCTTGAAGTTGTTTTGGACTGCAACCCTTGATCTAGTTGTGTTTCCTTACCATGAACTATCGCGCGTCCACTTAGGTTTTATGCCACCTAGGACCGCTAGGGATTATTCTACCTAATGAACGTTTCGGTGTCTCGGTTTGGGTTTTGGCCACCTAGGACCACTAGGGATTACGCCACCCGTCAACCGCGCCCTTGATCCCACGTATGTATCGTGAATCGTTTTCCATGTCTAGATGCACATGTTCCCCAATGTGCCATCCGAGTTCCGTGCCAGGGCAAATCAAGAAATACGGAACTCGGTCGGGAGCTTTAAATCGTCTGCCGATGCAGATATCAAGGTTTGTTTTTGTACCCGTGGCTATGGTCCCACGTGACCCCTCCCTCAACTACTGAAAGGCAATCCAAGAAAAATCATGTATAAGAACCACTCCATGGCCCCACTATAGCCCACTTTCCTATGGGCCAACCTCACCCATGACTCGATAGCAAGCACATGGTATGTTGGGGGTTCCCTGCCTTTCCGCACGTACACGATTGACTAAAGATGGTAGGTAGTCGGCGATGCGCTATCCAGGGCAAAAACAAGAATCGTCGACTCCACGCTAATCCATCCCAGTCTTTAGGTTGCTCGCATAGCAACCAAGGCATACTCTTGGTCCTTCTAACGCAGACCTTAACCTCTCATGGGCCTAGTATAATTACCTGGCAGCCCACAGAGGGATCTCAAGAATATCCTCACGTCCCCCGAAGCTTCCACTTCGGCACCCAGTGCGCTGGAGCTTTTATCCAAGTCAGATAACTTGCTCCCCCTCGTATACTAAGCGATGACCTACCGTATCAGGTTACTCATCGTTTTGAGAATTAGTCCTATGTCCTTAGCTAAGAATTATTACTTAGTTACCCTTAACTAAGGTTTACCACTTAGCTTCCTTTCCCGTTATCCTTGATTAACCACGGTTTTCTACCTAGTTCTTCTAGCTAGGGTTTGTCTATTGGGTTAAGTGTTATCATTCAAGTCCATGACTTAACCCGCCCACGAATCACGTCAAAGATTGGCTAAGTATTTAAGTTCAAGACTTAGTCCCACAAGTTGGTTAAGCGTACCCAGAGGCTCATGACTTAACCTTATCAAGTCAAATTGGTCAAGTACTAGCTTACCTTAATCCTGTCGGATTATCTTGCTAGATCGATTAAGCATAGATTATCTTAATCCCATCAAATTATCGAGTCGGATTGGTTAAGTATAGGTTGGCTTAACCCCATCCTCTAATCGTACTATAATGGTTAAGTATATTCTAAAAAGGTCTTGTGACTTAACCTTATCAGGTCCGCGTATTAGATTGGTTAAGTGTAAGTTACTTAACCCCATCAAATCATCATGTATAATTGGTTAAGTATAAGTTGCTTAACCCCATTAAATTATCACGTTAAGTTGGTTAAGTATTGGTTACTTAACCTCATTGAATTACCGAGTTTAAATTGGTTAAGTGTTTAACTTAACCCCATCGAATTACCGTGTTTAGATTAGTTAAGTGTGGATTACTTAAACCCATCTAATTACCGTGTCGGATTAGTTAAGTGTAAATTACTTAACCCCATCCCCTAATCATCTTGTATGGTTAAGTGTCATTAAGAAAAATTACTTAACCTTGCCAAATTATCATGTTGGATTGATTAATTGTTGGTTAACTTAATCCCCGTCCACTAGTCGTATAAAAATGGTTAAGCGCCATTAGGCAAATCAAATCACTTAACCTACCCAACCTTGTCATGTTTTGTTAAGTATCATTAGCCTAACCAATTTACTTAACCCATTTACCCATGTCATATTTGGTTAAGAGTCATTAATCAAATTAACTTAACCCTATCATGTGGCATTAATTACTTAATGCACCCCAACCTCTCACATTAGACTTTGTTGTGGTTACTAGTTAAGCCGGTCGGTTCCGGGTAGCTTTACACCACAACTTGGTCTAACCTCGGGTTCAAGCACAACATGACCAACTTCTCACATTGGGTCCTATTGTTTGCAACTACTAGTTAGGCCGGTCGGTTCCGGGTAGTTTTACGTTGCAAACTCAACCCAATCTCGAGTTGGCCACTTTCATGTTTAGTCTAGTGTCATGTTCATAGTCAAGTTTTCAAGCAATTGGGTAGACCTAACTTAATAGGTAAATTCCCAATGGGTAGACCTAACTTAATAGGTAAATTCCCAAGCTTATGTTTTTATGCATACTTACATGTCAACTTCCATGTTATACTTCAAGTCATGTTTTCAAGTATAAACACATGTCATATTTAACGTTACATGTTGTCATGTTTATACCCATTTACCCAAGTCATATTCATGTCATTATGTTTCCCCATAATGTGACCCCAACGCTTTTTAAACTAGCATATACGTTCGCAACAACGTGATGGATTAAAAGAAAAGACTTGGCAAAGGAATGACAAAAATGGGTATTAAGCCACAAGTTAATCATGGTGGCAAATGAGGCACAAATGTGTTCATTAGCTTGCATGTTACATTCTTAAGCCTCAAAAACATGCATCAACCCAAACTTGGTACATAAGCGAATCATGGTGACAAAAGACATGGAATGATAGCTAGAAACTCGCATATATCATCATATAAGGATTATGACTTCATATGCAAGTTGACATAATGATTATGAAGATTCTCATGTTGCATAATGCAACATTTCAACATAAAGGTTGTGGCTTTTAGCTCATAAGATCAAGATAACGACTTCATAAACTTGCATAACATGATAGCATGCATCATTCTAATTAATCAAACCCAAACTTTCAACATGAACATTTAACTTCATAGTTAATATCTAAGAGTAGGGAAGGGCTTACATTGCTATGAAGGCCTAAATCGATTAAAACTAAAGCCTGTGATGAAGCCTATGCATGCCATCACCCAAAAAACCCAAAGATGGATGCTCCAAATCAACAAAAACACCATCTTTATGAACAAAGGTCAAAGCTTTTGCCTTGGAATCAACTTGAGAAGCTCTCATACTAACATAGGGACTCTCTAACACTCTCAAGATCATGAAACCTTTCATAGAAATGAAGTGGAGGCTAGGATAGTTGAGTGGAGGCCATGAGAGTAGAAATTTGGCCATAGTTTAGTTACATGAGTGAATAATGAGGGTTTAGGGGAGGGTTAGGGGCTTATTTATAGAAGATTAGGCTAGTTAGGACCCTTAGATTAACCCTAGGATAGATCCCAGCCCTCAAAAATCGTCACAAGCCTCCAAAACAAGACCAAGGGCCAAAACAGGTGCACCAGGCCAGCCAGGGTCAAGCCAGAAGGCTGTGCAGGTTTCTGGCTCGACACGGGCGCACTTCCCAAGTACGCCAGTGTATTTTTGTGCTGGCGCACTTCACAAGTGCGCCAGTGCATTCTGGCTTGTTTTCGGTTTTTCTGCCTAACTTCGTTCGTCCATATCTTCTTCATACGGACTCCGATTTACGAAATTTCGGACTCTATTTCGCGTATTTTTCCGAGACGAACGCAATGGCGCAAGCCGTTTATCCTGATTCAGATTTTATAATTTAATTCTGCCTTGATTCTTGTCTTAACATGTTGCTAAAAATTCGGGTTGTTACATCCTCCCCAACTTAAAGGATTTCGTCACTGAAATCTCCAAGTTAGGAGGAACATATCCTACCATCCATCATCCATCTACTCAAAACATCATCCACAAGCAACCATTGTCCTTAGATTATTTCTAATGCTGTATGAATATATGCAAAACGTGTGTGTATATGCACTTATCTAATGTAAATGATCAGGCCTGAGTGATCTAATGCAAAATATGTATAGTGCCATGAATCCAACATGTATGCAAATAGTCCTAGTCATATAGATACTATATGCGTGCACAATCATTCATTCATATGCAACAACCGCATGATAATACATTCGATTTCATCCATAAACAAGTATACATACTCGTGCATATGCAATATGAAATGTGACCGAGTCGAGCTAGTATCTAATGTGTATTCGCGCATCCACGAGCAACCACTTGCAACCACTTGCAACCATATCAATCATAACATGTTTCAAATACATGTTTACATCCATAGGGTTCTACCTAGGATTCCCTGAAACAGGGTCGAGAAGATAAACAAGACAAACTCCTTACGGGGTTTGTAACAGAAAATAGGACCGAGAGGATGTCCACAAAAGATAGCCTACAAGTAAGCTCTACCGAAAACAGGGATCAAGAATATACTCCCAAAAAGAGATATCATGCGTGTATCTAGTCTTTGACCATCAAAGTCGTATTTCCTTGGGCTTAATCCCATTGTGCCTTGACCGTCTTTGCGATTTCGTAGCTTCTTATTTCTTGTTTCCATAACATGAGCTGGAACTCATTCCTTCGTCGCCTCTCGTTCCACTTGCACTTATCCTTTTTCTAAAATACTTGACGCAAACATGACTGCGTACTCATGATCTCATACAAGCTTTCCAAAATTCACTAATGAATCTCGGACCTTGTACCATAAGGTATTCCACGTAGAAGAACTTTCTCTTGAAAGTAGGCAGATGTCAACCAGGTTATCAAGCGCACTTACTAGGGTGATTTCCATAACCCATGCATAAGTGAAATAAACCATCCATCTTATCGGCGAACACCACTCGATCGGGCTTCAAATTTCCAATAAAGGCATCACGGGATTCTAAGTAACTAATCATGACCGAACCCAAAAGGTTACACGAGACTCCGAGGGTATTACCAAGGCTAGTCAAGAGTCTAACTACCCTCCTATCAAAACCGAGAGTGGCACCCCTTACTGGATAACCACTTCATCCTTAGAATCCATCCATAGCTTATAAACATAAGCATTATTTCCAAGCTCAACACTTGACATAGACATTCTCAAATCCAAACAAGCCATGAATAAATGGACTGATTCTCCAATAGGACTTTGAGACAAAAATGGGATTCTCTATTACGTTAGTACTTAAGGTGCAGAGACTCAACTATCGAAGCAGACTTAAATGATACGATGATCAAAACAAAGTCCTAACGGGATGATAGAGAAGAAAAGCTAAACCTTTAACAAGATCGTTACCCTCCTTCCGAGGTACCCTAGAAATAAGAGCATACTATTACCCTCCCGATGATCTTGTCCTTGTCCCATAATACTTAACTATCCACCCCGTTTTACCATGCCAAAGGTACTCTCTCGTCATGGGTTTCATTGTTCATCTTTCTCCATCCTTTGAGGACTAAGCCATACCAACCAGTTGCTCATCCTTAAGCTCGTATCCTTTATCCTCTTTCTCACTATCCTTTCTTATAACGCGGCCACTGGTCTCTCGAGAACCACCTCCATCGCATGGAAAGCACTTTCGTAGATAGAAAAGACTAGTCGCAGTTAAAACCACTGTGACTACAGATGGAGGAAAGAAAGGAAAAGAGATTCAATTAAGGAAACAAGGATAGTGCTAATGGCCTTTGGGGAATAGCCTTTTTCTTTTAAAAGAAAATTTTCTTGAAAAATGCTTCTTTATAAACGATTTTCAAATAGTTTTCAGAAGGTCTTTAAAAACTTTTGCCCAGTCTGGTAACCTTCGGCTCTGATACCAAATGTAACACCCCGCCTCCGCTAGGGTCACTCGCAAAGGAATGCACTAGCTTTAGAGGGGCATTATTGGTAAACATGCACAGAAATATCACAAGACATAACATATAAAATAGCGAAAGTAAAATCAAACTTTCATAAACATGAATACATAAGGTCTAAAGCCTTTTACATCAGAGTACATCAAAACCTGTCTTGCAATAGTAAAGAAGCATAAAGACTTTTTCATAAATTATTCCCCAAATAAAAACAGTAAAGTAGCCATAGCCAGGAAAAGTCCAAGCCATCCATGATGACCTTCAAGCAGAAGAAGTCCGAACTAAACAGCAGTGTTTCCTCCCTGTAACCTGGGTGGGGGGGGGGGGGAACGGAAGAAAAGAGGCGAAACAAAACGGGTCAGTCAAAAAGACTGAGTAAGCCCTATCTACTATTAGCATAAAAACTAGTAAAGTTAACTGACATGAGAAACTGAGATGAACATAAGCATGATAACAAGATAGGTAAGCTAAATCAAAATAACAGGATGAACTACTGAACTCAGATAAACTAAGATGTCATGATAAATTACGATGTCAAGACAAAACAAGGTATCACATCGTCAGGTTCCTATCAAGTATAATATTCCAAGATATCTATCACGTATAACTTCCCATGGTATCTATCCTGTATATCTGCTCTGCACCTACCGTACTAGTATCCCAACTGTATTACGTGTTATCCGTGAATGACCCTTACTCAGAAGTCGTGTAATGGTCCCTGTCAACCTAATATGCCGCATATATAGGTTACTCAACTCATATGTTTCTTTCCATGTATAAGTTCAGTTCTTTGCCGTAGGCTGTACGGGCTTTCCCATGTAAACGGTTTATCCTTGAAGTTGTTTTGGACTGCAACCCTTGATCTAGTTGTGTTTCCTTACCATGAACTATCGCGCGTCCACTTAGGATTTATGCCACCTAGGACCGCTAGGGATTATGCTACCTAATGAACGTTTCCGTGTCTCGGTTTGGGTTTTGGCCACCTAGGACCACTAGGGATTACGCCACCCGTCAACCGCGCCCTTGATCCCACGTATGTATCGTGAATCGTTTTCCATGTCTAGATGCACATGTTCCCCAATGTGCCATCCGAGTTCCGTGCCAGGGCAAATCAAGAAATACGGAACTCGGTCGGGAGCTTTAAATCGTCTGCCGATGCAGATATCAAGGTCTGTTTTTGTACCCGTGGCTATGGTCCCACGTGACCCCTCCCTCAACTACTGAAAGGCAATCCAAGAAAAATCATGTATAAGAACCACTCCACGGCCCCACTATAGCCCACTTTCCTACGGGCCAACCTCACCCATGACTCGATAGCAAGCACATGGTCTGTTGGGGGTTCCCTGCCTTTCCGCACGTACACGATTGACTAAAGATGGTAGGTAGTCGGCGATGCGCTATCCAGGGCAAAAACAAGAATCGTCGACTCCACGCTAATCCATCCCAGTCTTTAGGTTGCTCGCATAGCAACCAAGGCATACTCTTGGTCCTTCTAACGCAGACCTTAACCTCTCATGGGCCTAGTATAATTACCTGGCAGCCCACAGAGGGATCCCAAGAATATCCTCACGTCCCCGAAGCTTCCACTTCGGCACCCAGTGCGCTGGAGATTTTATCCAAGTCAGATAACTTGCTCCCCCTCCTATACTAAGCGATGACCTACCGTATCAGGTTACTCATCGTTTTGAGAATTAGTTCTATGTCCTTAGCTAAGAATTATTACTTAGTTACCCTTAACTAAGGTTTACCACTTAGCTTCCTTTCCCGTTATCCTTGATTAACCACGGTTTTCTACCTAGTTCTTCTAGCTAGGGTTTGTCTATTGGGTTAAGTGTTATCATTCAAGTCCATGACTTAACCCGCCCACGAATCACGTCAAAGATTGGCTAAGTATTTAAGTTCAAGACTTAGTTCCACAAGTTGGTTAAGCGTACCCAGAGGCTCATGACTTAACCTTATCAAGTCAAATTGGTCAAGTACTAGCTTACCTTAATCCTGTCGGATTATCTTGCTAGATCGATTAAGCATAGATTATCTTAATCCCATCAAATTATCGAGTCGGATTGGTTAAGTATAGGTTGGCTTAACCCCATCCTCTAATCGTACTATAATGGTTAAGTATATTCTAAAAAGGTCTTGTGACTTAACCTTATCAGGTCCGCGTATTAGATTGGTTAAGTGTAAGTTACTTAACCCCATCAAATCATCATGTATAATTGGTTAAGTATAAGTTGCTTAACCCCATTAAATTATCACGTTAAGTTGGTTAAGTATTGGTTACTTAACCTCATTGAATTACCGAGTTTAAATTGGTTAAGTGTTTAACTTAACCCCATCGAATTACCGTGTTTAGATTAGTTAAGTGTGGATTACTTAAACCCATCTAATTACCGTGTCGGATTAGTTAAGTGTAAATTACTTAACCCCATCCCCTAATCATCTTGTATGGTTAAGTGTCATTAAGAAAACTTACTTAACCTTGCCAAATTATCATGTTGGATTGATTAAGTGTTGGTTAACTTAATCCCCGTCCACTAGTCGTATAAAAATGGTTAAGCGTCTTTAGGCAAATCAAATCACTTAACCTACCCAACCTTGTCATGTTTTGTTAAGTATCATTAGCCTAACCAATTTACTTAACCCATTTACCCATGTCATATTTGGTTAAGAGTTATTAATCAAATTAACTTAACCCTATCATGTGGCATTAATTACTTAATGCACCCCAACCTCTCACATTAGACTTTGTTGTGGTTACTAGTTAAGCCGGTCGGTTCCGGGTAGCTTTACACCACAACTTGGTCTAACCTCGGGTTCAAGCACAACATGACCAACTTCTCACATTGGGTCCTATTGTTTGCAACTACTAGTTAGGCCGGTCGGTTCCGGGTAGTTTTACGTTGCAAACTCAACCCAACCTCGAGTTGGCCACTTTCATGTTTAGTCTAGTGTCATGTTCATAGTCAAGTTTTCAAGCAATTGGGTAGACCTAACTTAATAGGTAAATTCCCAATGGGTAGACCTAACTTAATAGGTAAATTCCCAAGCTTATGTTTTTATGCATACTTACATGTCAACTTCCATGTTATACTTCAAGTCATGTTTTCAAGTATAAACACATGTCATATTTAACGTTACATGTTGTCATGTTTATACCCATTTACCCAAGTCATATTCATGTCATTATGTTTCCCCATAATGTGACCCCAACGCTTTTTAAACTAGCATATACGTTCGCAACAACGTGATGGATTAAAAGAAAAGACTTGGCAAAGGAATGACAAAAATGGGTATTAAGCCACAAGTTAATCATGGTGGCAAATGAGGCACAAATGTGTTCATTAGCTTGCATGTTACATTCTTAAGCCTCAAAAACATGCATCAACCCAAACTTGGTATATAAGCGAATCATGGTGACAAAAGACATGGAATGATGGCTAGAAACTCGCATATATCATCATATAAGGATTATGACTTCATATGCAAGTTGACATAATGATTATGAAGATTCTCATGTTGCATAATGCAACATTTCAACATAAAGGTTGTGGCTTTTAGCTCATAAGATCAAGATAATGACTTCATAAACTTGCATAACATGATAGCATGCATCATTCTAATTAATCAAACCCAAACTTTCAACATGAACATTTAACTTCATAGTTAATATCTAAGAGTAGGGAAGGGCTTACATTGCTATGAAGGCCTAAATCGATTAAAACTAAAGCTTGTGATGAAGCCTATGAATGCCATCACCCAAAAAACCCAAAGATGGATGCTCCAAATCAACAAAAACACCATCTTTATGAACAAAGGTCAAAGCTTTTGCCTTGGAATCAACTTGAGAAGCTCTCATACTAACATAGGGACTCTCTAACACTCTCAAGATCATGAAATCTTTCATAGAAATGAAGTGGAGGCTAGGATAGTTGAGTGGAGGCCATGAGAGTAGAAATTTGGCCATAGTTTAGTTACATGAGTGAATAATGAGGGTTTAGGGGGGGTTAGGGGCTTATTTATAGAGGATTAGGCTAGTTAGGACCCTTAGATTAACCCTAGGATAGATCCCAGCCCTCAAAAATCGTCACAAGCCTCCAAAACAAGACCAAGGGCCAAAACAGGTGCACCAGGCCAGCCAGGGTCAAGCCAGAAGGCTGTGCAGGTTTCTGGCTCGACACGGGCGCACTTCCCAAGTGCGCTAGTGTATTTTTGTGCTGGCGCACTTCACAAGTGCGCCAGTGCATTCTGGCTTGTTTTCGGTTTTTCTGCCTAACTTCGTTCGTCCATATCTTCTTCATACGGACTCCGATTTACGAAATTTCGGACTCTATTTCGCGTATTTTTCCGAGACGAACGCAATGGCGCAAGCCGTTTATCCTGATTCAGATTTTATAATTTAATTCTGCCTTGATTCTTGTCTTAACACGTTGCTAAAAATTCGGGTTGTTACATGTTTTCCCAAAAGTTTGAATTATAGAATATTTGTAAAGCCAATAATGACTTCAATGCATATGTATAATATTAATTGCATTTTTCATGGTTATAAAATTTCCTTTTGAATTATCAAGTTCATTCTAGAAATAATATATTGAAGTATTAATTTGAATCCTAAGGATAATATTTATGAAAATACAAAACTTCTGTTCCAGATAAGAGACAAGAGGTTTTGTCATAAAGATGACATATATATATATATATCACACACATTTCGATTATGAAAGTTAATAAATTTTAGAAATACGATCCATAAGTTTGGACTTAGAAACATGACCTATATAAATAAATTTCATAAGTTATTTAAGCAAACATAAATTTGATCGTAACTCTAGAATTTCTTATATAAATGGTTGCAAATATCTATGAATAGTGATTGGTTAAATATCGATAGTTAATAATAACATAAGGAAATATTGATTTGAATACTAAATAATGATGCTAAGTGAAATATACAGACTAAATTAAGATGTCTATTTGATCACGAATTTATAATGGCAACTTAAATATAGAGCATTGTTATTGGGACTCAATTTTGGTTAATAGGAGACAATTTTAAGGGGACTTCTAGTTATTTATTACTTGTTAAGTGGGGATGGGGTACAAAATAATAAAAATGAAAAGAGATCAAACTACCCTTCACTACATATCACGTGTTGGTAACCCAAATTTTTGAATTTTCCAAAAATCGATTGATAGAGAACTGCGTTGCTTTAAAAGCTAAATTAAATCAAATTCCTTCCCTAGCTTCTCCACCATGGTTCGAACGAAGGTGGTGAAGTGAAAGCAATCAGATACTAGTATAATGGCGCAAATTTTGGAAAGGCTAGGTTAATCGGATATTTTTTTTCCTTTTTTGAAGTCGATTATTTTGGTGAAGAAGAGGAAAACGATGGATTATTGCAGTGTATATTGGTGAAAAAAACATTGGGATTATAAGGTTATTATTGAAATTTCTATTTATTGTTTTAAGGGGAGGATAATTTATTTTGTACCCCTCATAAAATTCTTAAAATAAATTAGAATTGTTACCCTCCTTACCCAAAATTGGAGTCTCGTTAACGATCCCCTAAATATAATCCATGTAACTATGGATTTTGAAGCACGACATATATGAAAGAATTAGGGCAGTTGGTTATAATTTAATTAAACTTAAGTTTGATAATTTACTTGGAATGACCATAGCATTAATAGTACAAAATAGGAAATTTAATTACAATGGTAAAAGTATGATTACATTATCTTTAGTTGAGAATAATAATGGTTAAACACTAATTATATTGTAATTTGGAATACTAATAACTTTGACAAAAATTAACAATGAACGTTTAAACTTTGACAACTA
This sequence comes from Allium sativum, assembly GCA_030737875.1. NCBI lineage: Eukaryota > Viridiplantae > Streptophyta > Magnoliopsida > Asparagales > Amaryllidaceae > Allium > Allium sativum. The sequence continues at coordinate 575,186,868 of CM060921.1, read as the reverse complement.
ATAATTAAGTATATATTTGAATACGAATTGATGTTATTTTATTGAAAATAGATGAATTTAAATATTGATTTGAACATTAGCGTATATAAAAAACTTAAATAATATGCTTTATAATAAATATTAAATTGCAAATGTTAATTAAAAAAGAAAATTCAAAGTTTGAATGTTTGAATAAATTAAATGAATTAGAATATAACTTTAGTAAAATTCAAGTCTATATTAAGAAATCATGTGAAACTTATATTTTGGCAACATCACTTTATATGATTCCTCATATATTATGAATTAATTCCATTTTTGGTAAATGGTAGGAAGTCAAAATAGGAATGAATAAAGTTAGTGTTTATGATAGTAATTGTTTATATAAATAGTGATTTTATATTAAGCTTGTCATGTTTCCCCACTTTTAAAAGAATTTCGTTCCAGTTTGACAACTTAGAGATCCATCTTTCTAATTGAAAATAATTATTAAACTTATTTTCTTATGCTTGAAAATGTCTTATGGAAAAATTTAAAATTGTAATTTGAATGTAATTACCTTTTGCAAAGTAATAAAGTTTTACAAACAGAACTTTTGCAAATTATTAAGATTTTAAAGGTTACGAAAATTCATACAGATTAATGATGTACATAAATAAGTATAATTATGAAATTCATAATTTGAACATCTATAGTATAAAAGGGGGTGAGTTGAAAATAATTTTTGATGATGATTGCACCATCCTCGACGTTCATTTTCAGTTTTCGAAAATGAGAAATGTATAATATACTAGTTGAAACGTCAAGTTATAGGTTAATTATTGAAAAGGGATTTGAAAATATTAAAAAAAATTATTAATCATTTCCTGATTTAAAGTTAAACTAAATAAGTAATTTAAATGTTTACAAATTTATTATTTAGGAAACTGTACCAAATTGCTAGATTCATACTCCGTAACTTTATGAGGACTAGAAGTTTTAAGTGGGAGAGATTGTAACGACTTGTACTTTTGACCATTTAAAAATATCAGATTAAATGCAGAACTTAGAATAAATTTCCATAAATCAAAATTTTACTAATTTAAATTATATTTGGGTTAATTTGAGTCCAATATGAAAATTAACAAATTTCTAATATATAATCTTTGTTGAATTACTTAAATGAAATTAAAATCTATAGTAGTTTCAAATATCAAGTATGACTGAGATTTATTTGACGCGAAATTTTAAATTTAAAATTAATAATCATGTAATTTGAAATTAGGAAATTGATTCAAAAACACGCGTTTTGCATTAAAAATGAGTGGTTTAATGGAATAAAAAATACCATATTTTGAAAAATAAAATAAAATTTTGAACATTTTATTTTATTGTTAGTATAGCTCAATAAAAAGAATGAGATTTAATTTCAAGAAAATAAATTACAGTCATTAAATTGCAATCGTGAACGATAATTTAAAATTAAACTAGCGATTAAAAATGAAATTTATAAAGGATTGTGTATTTGGAATTTTAGAAAGTGTCATTACAGTTAAAAATATCAAAAACTTACTGTCGACCCTTATTTTTGCAAGATAGTCACATTTCGGATTCCCGGCTATCAAAGTGCTCAGGACTTGAGAATGGGATTAGAGAAGCTAGTATATGCTTGATTGAAGATTTGGATGTCTAAAAAACTTAGGTTTTACATGCATGGAATTCCGTTTCGACCCTCTCGATTCTGCATCTCCAATTCGAACAAGTGCGTGGTTCAACCATCGTCACTTTGCCTCATTTTCGGATTAGCGTGCCCAGCTCGGCTATGCCAGAACGAAAGCAGGCACATACCCATGACATATCCCGCTACCCTGGCTCCTCAACAAGGCCGGACCTGCAATTACCACTACCTCCACTATGCTTCCACATTGCATAATCGAACCAGATTTCTTCCCCATCTATAAATACTCCTCAAGGGCCTCATTTCGGGGGGATCTTCTTCTCTGGAAACCCAAAGGCTCTGCCATTTTGGGAATCAACTTCTTTCTCTTCAAATTTCTTATTTTAAACACAAATGTGGTTTGTAATCAAACGGTATAAACAACAGATTGCTAATATTGGATGTAGTCACATTGCGAACCACTGTAATTCTTATTGCTCTCTATTGTTCTCTACAATTTTGTGATTTCAGATTGTGATGTTTTCTGTAAGTTTCATTCATTCGGATGTTTAACTTGAGAGGACCAATTTTCAAGCTAACATTTTGGCATGCTAGGAAAAGGGTTGCACCCATTCACCATTTAAGAAGTTTAAGAAACAGGAAAGAAATGACAAAGAGGAAGAAGGATACTTTTCATGCTGGAAGGGAAGAAGAAGGCCAAAAGGACTCTTTTGTTGGAAATGCCTCTATCTTCTTGACGATGGAGGAATTAGATGAAGTCATGAATGGGATGCGAACCCACTTTTAAAAACAAGAAGTGACGATGTAAGAAATCCTAGAACAGTTGAAAGGGGCGAAAAATCAAGGGCAAGAAGCTGAAGTAGGACCAAGCGATGCAGCAGCACCACATAGCGGCTCGGGAGCACACCTACTTGAGAATCCACGGATCGACCATGACAAACCGGAAATCTTGTTCGGCTATGCTAAACCGGTTCGACTTGGTTATGGGCTTCTGACCTCCTGCGAAGTTCCTCGGGTACTAGGAACCTGCATAAATGTACATTGGATTCTGGAACCTATGAATGAAGGTCGCAACAAAGGAATCCTAGCCCAGGATAGGAATTTGCATAGATGGAGGGAAATTGCTATGTAATGACTCGAAAATTTCCATCTTTCGAATTAACTATAAGCCACACAAGTCTGATCCAAACGGAAAAAACCCTCGAGACAATAACTTTGGGCATACGACTCATCAGACAGAAACAAAAGACTTTTCATTAACATCATTAAAATGTTACATCAGAGTACAAGAATATCAGAGTACATTAATTAATACATTGCACAATGGAAATATAAATACATAACTCTTAACGGAAGACTTATAATGTTCTGAACACAGCTTTACCTTCAATCCAGAATCCTGCTTTATAAAATATCTGCAAATCCAAAACCATAAGTGAAACACCCCACCTCTGTTAAGGTCACTCACAAAGGGAATGCCTTAATTTTGGTGGAGGTTTATAAGTAAAAGCCACAGATAAACTCAAGACAGATATAAATGCACATATTTTAAACAGCGGAAACCAAACAGACTTTTATTTCATCAATATGTGTTCAAAACAAAACATTCCATAATTGTCTTAAAATACTTCCAACATTACAACCTCATTACTGTCTTGATTATTAAAGAAGCATAAAACATAAACAAAGTGACAAAAATCCCCATAGTGATATCCAAAGCCATAATCCGAGCAAAAGAGATCCAAATCATACATCTACTGTCTTGGAGCTTGTAAAGAGCCTGGTTGAGCTGAGCTGTTTCCTCCCTGTGGACCTGGTGGGGGGGGGTAAACGAAAGAAAAGAAGACGAAAAGAAAATAGAGTCAGACATAAAGCCTGAGTAAATCTAGTAACTCTTCAGTATGTGAATAAGAAAAGGGCATGATAGATATATACTGAAAATAGGAAAATGTCACAAACTAAGGAGGTGACGTTTAGAATCGAATGTACTATCGCACCCACACTATATCTTTGCACCTACTTGAGTTTATTCCAACTGGCACCCCATGTTGAGGGTGAAGTGATCCCCATGTTGGACTCGACACAATTCAGCCCAACTTTATAAACGTGAGAAAAAGGGGAAATCAAGAACATGTAATACATAAAGGTGTGTGGCGCATGAACTTGCAATTTAGCGATTCAACTAACATATAATATGGGTCATGTGAACTTGCATTCAAATCAAAGTATAACTAAGTAGGTGACATATGAAATGGCATAGTTTAGGCTAATACATACTTGTGTTTAAACATGTTTAACTTGGCATAATGTCAACCACAAAACTAGCATGTTGTATATTCACCAAAATGTCCAATTATAACATCTAATCACATAGCCTATTTCAACATGAACTTGCATAGTTTATGAAACCCAAACGATACTTAACATAGATCCAATTATACCTGCAAATAAACATGAACTTGCATAGTTTATGAAACCCAAACGATAGTTAGCATAGATCCAATTATACTTGTAAATAAACATGAAAGTGATATCATAGGTTTTGGGTCATGTAGGCATAAAAGGTTTCAAATCTAGAACATGTTTACATAAGCCTTAATTTAGACTTAGTGAATGTATATAATCCATGCCATATGCATAAACATAAAGGGATCAAATTCTAGTTTTTGCCACAAACTTACAAGTGCCATTGTTTTTCATATACAATTGTTCAATAGGCTTGCATCGATCAATTTATGCCACAAACATCAATACACAAGTCATGATAGAACCATTACAATACACAGAATTTATACAATAACACAATTCTATTCTCATTTACATCGAATCACAACACAGTTTTTATTCATATTCTGAAAGGTCACTATACTTACAACGAATGCAGAATCTTGAATTCTGGATTCTGAATTCTGAAATTGAGATGCGCTCCTTTGGGTAGACTAACGTTGCGTTGATTGATTTTGATTATACTTTAATCTTCTTCTTAATTCGATTCATCTCTAGGCTTTTCTCTTTTGACGACTATGCTCAATTCCTCCCTAGCAGCATGATGACTCCTTTCTTATTTTTTTGTGTGAATTTTCAGTTGAGACTTAGGATGTATTTATAGATTTTTAAATTGTTTTGAGCTATCAGATGAAGACAGGAGGAATCTAGACCATACAAAGTTCAAAGAGCCAATCAAGAGGTGACACGTCAGCCCTAGTGACACACAGAGCCACAGAAATTCGAGCCAGAGCCAGACCTAGCCAGCCAGGTCGACCAGGCAGGTCGACTGGCAGGTCGACACCCAGGTCGACACTATGGTCGACCTGGGGTGGCCAGGTCGACACTGTTGTCGACCTGGGGAGGCCAGGTCGACACCATGGTCGACCCTATGGTCAACCTAGTCTCTGGGTAGGAATTTTCCCGCCCAGCCCAGTTTGAACCTGAAATTCGAATTTTGAATTTTAAACTGAGCTATTTGAATTTAAATTTTATTCTGAAACTTTCGAAGGTCATAACTCCTTCACGCGGAGTCCGATTCACGCAAACTCGGACTCTATCTCAAGCAGAATTCCGAGACGAACGCAATGGCGTAACCTGTTTCCCTTAATTATTTCATTTAGAATTAATTACACTTTAATTTGTGAAGCTTAACATTATAGAATTCACGGGGTGTTACATTCTCCCCTCCCCCCTAAAAGGATTTCGTCCCCGAAATCTTCAAGTTAGGAAGAATGTATATCCTACCATCCAACAGTCCATCTACTCAACCAAAAAACACAGGCATCCACTATCCTTAAAAGACTTCTAATGCTTCGTGATCATATGCATAGTGTGTGTATATGTCCTTATCTAATGCAGAAATCAGGTGGTCTACTGGTTCAGTTGACCTCCTCAATGTGAATCATGTAAGTGTCATGAATCCATTATGTATGCAAAATTTTCCTACTCATAATTCTACATGAGTGCACAACTATTCATACAAATACGACGACCATATGACAGCATATCATGTTTCAACCATATACAAATGAGAATACATATATATACATATGCAATATGAAGTGACTGAGCCGATATATAACCTAGGGTGTGTGTATATGCATCCACGAGCAACCACTAGCAATCACTAGCAACCATTTGCAGCCATCATCCATAACATGTTTTCAAATACATGTTTACATCCATTTGTTTTCTACCTAAGGAGTTAGGAAAAGGACCGAGGAGATATACCTAAAAAGATAGATAAAGCATAACTTAAGGAAAAAGAGAGAGATCAAAGATGTACCCTCAAAAAGAAGAGGGTAGGCAGCGCATATTCTGTCCTCAGTTTCCCAAGTCGCGTCTTCCTCGGCGTCGCTCCACTGAACTTTAACGAGTTTGACTTCTCGATTGCGTAGCTTTTTCACTTCAGTTCCTAAGATGCGGGTTGGAACTCTCCTCACAGTTGCTTCACGTTCCACTTCGGCTTCTTCTAGAATGCTTGGTTCCACCACTTCCGCAGACTCATGCAAACACTTCCGGAGGTGAGAAACATTAAAGACGTTGTGAACTCCGGCCAGTCTCTCGGGTAGCTCTAATCTATAGGCCATCTTTCCAACCTTCTCGATGATAGGAAACGGTCCTACAAATCTTGGTGCTAGCTTTCCTGCGGATCCAAAGCGAACGACGTTCCTTAAAGAAGATACCTTAAGGAAAACCCTGTCCCCAACCTCAAACTCAAGATCGGTCCTTCTTTTGTCGGCGTAGGATCTCTGTCTGTCTTGGGCAGTCTTCATTCTCCTACGTATCAAGTCCACTTTCTCCGAAGTCTCTCGAATCATGTCTGGCCCAAGTATAAGCTTATATGTAGACTCCCACCAACAAGTTGGTGATTTGCACGGTCTTCCGAACAAGGCTTCGAAGGGTGCCATACCGATGGTAGCTTGGTAGCTGTTGTTGTAGGCAAATTCCACTAAAGGAAGAGGATCCTCCCAAGTCCCTCCAAAGTCAAGAACGCAAAGTCTCAAAAGATCCTCTAAAACTCTATTCACCCTTTCCGTCTGGCCATCAGTTTGGGGGTGATAGGTCGTGCTCAAACATAATTGTGTGCCTACAGCTTCTTGCAGACTCCGCCAAAACTCGCTTGTGAAGATAGGGTCTCGGTCACTAACAATGCTGGAGGGTATCCCATGGATTCGAACTATTTCCTTTAGATAAAGAGATGCTAGAGATGAGGCAGTCCTTCTACTCTTGATAGGTATGAAGTGGGCGCTCTTAGTAAGCCTATCCACTATTACCCAAATGCTAGTATTGCCTCTTCTCGACCTAGGTAGTCCATCAATGAAGTCCATTGAAATGCTATCCCACTTCCACTGTGGGACCTCTAAAGGATGAAGTAGTCCTCCAGGCTTCTTATGTTCCGCCTTGACCCGTTGGCAGGTCATGCACTTAGAAACAAAATCTGCCACGTCTTGCTTCATGCCATTCCAAAAGAAAGTCCTTTTTATATCCTTGTACATCTTATCACCGCCAGGGTGTATAGTCAGCTTGGAATGATGCGCTTCCTCGAGAACCTTCTTTGTCAACTCCTCTGCTTATGGGACGCATAACCTTCCATCTCGCCTCAGCCAACCCTTATTATCGATGGCGTGTCTACTGAGGTGACTAGAAGTCTCACCCCTAATAAGTTTATCAATCACATCAACAAGCTGAGGGTCTTCACGTTGTGCAGCCCCTATTGAGTCCAAGAGACTAGGGCGTACTTCGAGAGATGCTAGCAAACCTGGTACAAAATCTAAGGAGGGACTAAAGTTAAAACTGGCTATATACTCCAGGCTTTGCCTTTCCACAAAGAGCGGGCTTAAGATCAGTTTCTTTCGGCTCAACGCATCTGCTACTACGTTGCCTTTGCCGGGAGTATAGGAAATTTCAAAGTCATACGAGGCAAGAAACTCCATCCATCTTTGCTGCCTCAAGTTAAGATCCTTCTGCGAGAAGAGATATTTTAACGATTTATGGTCAGTGTATAATTCGAACTTCTCACCTAGGAGATAATGGCGCCAAGACTTAAGCGCAAAGACGATGGCGGCTAACTCAAGATCGTGGGTTGGGTAGTTCTTTTCATGAACTTTCAGTTGTCTTTCGCCATAAGCTACTACCCTTCCTTCTTGCATTAGAACAGCGCCTAGTCCCGTTCCACATGCATCCGTGTATACGGTGAACATTTTGCTTCCATCTGGCAAAGTCAGAACTGGGGCTGTTGTGAGAGCCCTTTTTAATCGTTGGAAAGCAAACTCGCAGTCCAAATCCCAAGTGAACGCCAGATTCTTCTTTGTTAGCCTTCTAAGTGGAGCTGAGATTTTCGCGAAATCCCTAATAAACTTTCGGTAAAAACCGGCTAGCCCAAGAAAGCTTCGAACTTCGGTTGCATTTCTTGGTGTCTTCCAATCTTGCACTGCCACCACTTTCGCGGGGTCCACGGCCAACCCTTCTTTGGACACTATATGCCCCAGAAATCTTACCTCCTTTCTCCAAAAGTGGCACTTGGAGAATTTGGCTTTTAGCTGATGTGCGCGGGGAGTATCCATGATTTCTTTCAGATGCTGAGCATGTTCTTCCTCATTCCTTGAGAAGATTAAGATATCATCTACGAAGACAACAACAAATTTGTTGAGGAATTCTCTGAACACCCTGCTCATTAGGTCTACGAAATAAGCGGGTGCGTTTGTCAAGCCGAAAGGCATGACAAGCCACTCGAAGAAACCGTCTGGGGTTCTGAACACTGTTTTATTAATGCTATCTTCAGCTACTCTTAGCTGATGGAACCCAGTTGCCAGATCAAGTTAGGAGAAGACCGTTGCACCTACAAGCTGATCAAACAAATCGTCGATTCGGGGAAGAGGGTGCCTATTTTTCTTGGTTAATTTGGTTAACTCCCTATAGTCGATGCAAAGGCGAAGCGAACCGTCCACTTTGGTTGTGAACACCACTGGAGCACCCCATTCCGAAATGCTCCTTCTAATGAATCCTTTTTTGAGAAGTTCTTTAACCTGCTTACTGATCTCCCTTCTCTCCTTTGGAGCCATGTGTCTGACAGGTAAAGCTACAGGCTTTGCATTATCCATAAGATATATGCGGAAGTCTATTTCCCACTTCGGAGGTAAGCCTTTCACCTCCTCAAAGACATCCGAATATTCCTGGACTACTCTAACTGATTGCAAATTTTCATCAGAAGCATCAAGCGACTCTAGATAACTAAGCATAACAGCATTCAAGGGATTACAAGAAATTTCTAGAGTGTTACCATGCCGAGTCAAGAGTCTAACTACCCTTTTCTCACAATCAAGAATGGTATTATTACTGGATAACCAGTCCATGCCTAAGATCAAACCATATCCCGAGAAGCCCAAAACAAAGGCATCACAACTAAACTCAATGCCGAGAATAGAGATTTTCAAACCCAAACATACCGTTGACAAGTAAGCAGAGCCCCCAATTGGATTTGAAACTACTAAGGGATCTTCTACCATACTAGTGTCTAGATGCAGAGATTCTACTAAGGCATATGAAATAAAAGAGTGTGATGCGCCAGAGTCAAAAAGTGTGCGAACTGAATGATCATAAAGATAGACTACACTTTCTACAGAAATATTACTACCTCGTTCCTGCTGAGGTGCCACTAGCGCTTGAACCTGACCCCCTGAAGTGGATCCGGCTTTCTGTCCCTGCCCTTTCTTCTTTGGGCAGTCCTTAGCTTGGTGCCCAGTCTCTCCACAATGGAAGCAACCACCCATCTTCGCCTTCCTTTTTCGGCAGTCTTTTGATATATGTTCCACAATGCCACAGAAATTGCACCTTCTCTTCTCACAGGGCTTATTGTTCTTCCCTCCTTTCTTGAAGTCTGTTTTCTTTGCTTGTAGACTCTCTTTCTTCTCTTCCACCTTAGTTTCTTTCTTGTCGTGGTCTTCCTCGTGTAGCAATGCCATGTCCACCAAGCTTTCATAAGTCGCTTCCGTGGATACATGGGTCATAGCAAGGCTGTGTAGAGGCTCATTCAAACCCTTGACGAAGCGAAGTGCCTTCTTGTGTTGGGTGTTTAATAAGTCTAGCCCAAATCTGGCCAACTGATTAAACTGATTAACATACTCCCTGATTGTCATACTTCCCTATTTCAGAGTTAGAAACTTTTCCATTTGCAGGCTTCTTTCGGCTTGGGAGAGGAATTTCATCTCAAACCTTGTCCTGAAGTCTTCCCATGTTTCCACCGCCCTCTGAGCATTGGTAATTTCCCACCAATAGGAAGCTTCGTCCTTAAGCAACCATACTGCTAGCTGTATCTTTTGCCTGTCATCAACTCCGAAGATGACAAACAGATCCTCAGTCTCCTTTAGCCAATTTCTTGCTCCTACAAAAGATTCTGTCCCATAAAAGTCTTTTTCGCCCATAGCCTTGAAGTCTCTACATGTTTTTGCGAAGGCATTTCCACGAGGAGGTGGAGGAGGAACCGCGACCATTGGAGGAGGGATGTCTCCTGGGCCCACGCCATTGGCCCTTGCTTCTAAGTACCTCCTAAACCAGCCGGGTATCGGCACTCCTTCTGGAAGGTTAAGGTCTCCAGACATGCTGAAACAGAAAGGAAAGATTCAAAACGAAGGATAGAGAGAGATAGTGCATATGGCTTTGGGGGATTTTGTCTTTTTACAAATATAACACTTTTTCTTGAAAAATGCTTCTTTAAACTTTCTTTTTGAAAACAATTTCAAAAACTTTTATCTTATCTGGTAAACCTATGCTCTGATACCAAGTAAACTCCCCACCTCTGTTAACGTCACTCACAAAGGGAATGCCTTAATTTTGGTGGAGGTTTATAAGTAAAAGCCACAGATAAACTCAAGACAGACATAAATGCACATATTTTAAACAGCGGAAACCAAACAAACTTTTATTTCATCAATACGTGTTCGAAACAAAACATTCCATAATTGTCTCAAAATACTTCCAAAATTACAACCTCATTACTGTCTTGATTATTAAAGAAGCATAAAACATAAATAAAGTGACAAAAATCCCCATAGTGGTATCCAAAACCATAATCCGAGCAAAAGAGATCCAAATCATACATCTACGGTCTTGGAGCTTGTAAAGAGCCTGACTGAGCTGAGCTGTTTCCTCCCTGTGGACCTAGGTGGGGGGGGGGGGGGGGGGGACGAAAGAAAAGAAGACGAAAAGAAAATAGAGTCAGACACAAAGCCTGAGTAAATCTAGTAACTCTTCAGTATGTGAATAAGAAAAGGGCATGATAGATATATACTGAAAATAGGAAAGTGCCACAAGCTAAGGAGGTGACGTTTAGAATCGAATGTACTATCGCACCCACACTATATCTCTGCACCTACTTGAGTTTATTCCAACTAGCACCCCATGTTCAGGGTGAAGTGATCCCCATTTTTATAAAGACCGGCTCCTACTCCCATTAACATGTGTCATACGGCCTCCAAGAATTGTAGATACCTATGTTGGTCCCACCATGGGGTGTATCAAGACCCATGGTCGGCCTCGACACAAATTCTATAAGGCATAGGTTATACTACTGGTGTCCCCAGTGCCCCGGTTGTCTGCTCCGAAGTGTGTGCACGCCCGCACCCCGTTAGACCTACACTGTGCACCCACCGCTGTCGTTTTGACCGCTTACAATCAGCCCAGTAATTGTGCCCCACCATGCCTAGTTTCAGGGTACCGTTGATACCTAACTTGGGTTACTGCTGGAACGGGTCCCTCATTACCAGGATTTTCTAGTCAAACATGTTAAGTGGTTAAGTGTCTGTATTTACCTAACCCACCCATCAATTTTTGTTAACATGTTGAATTTGGTTTAGTGTTATAGTTGACTTAACCCTGCCATCTATCCTTAGCCTCTTAAGAGCACCTGACCACTCACATTAGATAGGTATTGCTACGGTTACTGGATATTCCGGTCGGTTCCGGACAGGTTTACACCGTAGCTGTAACAACCCATATTTTTGAATAACATGTTATAACATAAATGGAGGCAGAATTAAACTGTAAAATCTGAATCAAGGGAAACGGGCTATGCCATTGCGTTCGTCTCGGAAAAATACGCGAAATAGAGTCCGACTTTTTGAAAATCGGAGTCCGTATGACCAAGATATGGCCTCGCGAAGTTTCACGAAAAATTCACAAATTAAAGTATACTTAATTAAGTGAAATGGGTTGCGCAGAGAAATATATATATATATTGATATATATATATATATATATAATTGAAAATTAAATAAATAAATATGCAAAAATGTTCAAAATAGCGAATTGGGAGAGGGGAATAACCGAACCGGCCGATTTTTGAGGTCGACCCAAGCCCGCTGAGTCGACTAGGGGTTAATCCAGGGTGTTTGGCTGTCAACCCGTGGGCCGATTCGCTCAAATGCAGATTTTGCATTTGAATGGTTCTCATGGTTCAGCTTTAATCTAAAGGCCCTAGATGGTTCCTACACTTGACTTCTTCCCCAAGACATGCTTTGATGGCTTGGATTGAATCTAGGGTTAATCCTATGGCTAATACTATCCTAAAGCTCTATAAAAAGACCCCTAAGCCTAGCCTATATCATCATTATTCATTCCTACAACTAAACTATGCCAAAATTGTTCCTCTCATGGCCTCCACTCTCATGCTAAAATTCCTAAGTTTATTTCTATGAGAGATTTTGAGTGCATACAAGTATTTTCAAGCTTGTATGAGTGTTCTTAGTTTGCATTCAAGTCAAGTTGCAACATTTCTATTTCAAAGCAAGAGTTTTTATTGATTTGGCTCAAGGATCTTCATTTGGAGCTTGCATATTTGGGTTTTTGGTGCTTGCATAAGGGCTTCGTCTCAATCTTTATAATAAATAATTATTTGTGTCTTCATAGCATTGTAAGCCCTTTTCTACTTTCTTTCTTGAACTCTAAAGTGAAATGAATGATGCAAGTTTGGGGTTGATCATTATGATATGCAAGTTTGGTTGATCATTATGATATGCAAGTTTGGTTGATCATTATGATATGCAAGTTTGGTTGATCATTATATGCAAGTTTGGTTGATCATTATATGCAAGTTTGGATGATCATTATGCAAGTTGGGTTAATCATTATGTATGACACATGTTGCTATGTTATGCAAGTTTGGGTTGATCATGTTATCATGTTATGCAAGTTAAACTTGATGTTGTGAGCATAAAGCTCCAAGCTTTATGTTGAAGGTTGCATTTTGGCAACATGGAAGTTATCATATCCCTTATGATAACTTGCATGTGAGGCTAAATGCGAACTTCTAGCAACTTCTACATGTCATTTATCACCATGTATCACTCATATGCTAAGTTTGGTTTTATGCATGCTTTTTAAGCCAAATGATGCAATATGCAAGTATATGAATATATGTACATTTCATATGCCACCATGATAAACTTGTGGCTTCAACACCTTTTTGTCATGATTATGCCAAGTTCCCTATTTTATCCTTTATGCGTTGTTGCGAGTATGTAAACGATGGGATTACGTTGGGGTTGGGTAAAATTATGACATGAACATGATTTTTATAACATGACGTGATATGTTAACTTGTAATTATGTTTTGGAAACATAATGAACATGACACTTAGAAAATATGAGTGTGGCCAACTCGAGGTTGGGTTGAGTTTGTAGCATAAATCTACCCGGACCCGCCCGGCTTAACTAGTGGCTACAAACAATAAGACCCAATGTGAGAAGTTGGTCATGTTGTGCTCGAACCCGAGGTTAGACCTAGTTGTGGTGTAAAGCTACCCGGACCCGCCCGGCTTAACTAGTAACCACAACAAAGTCTAATGTGAGAGGTTAAAGCGCATTAAGTTAATTAATGCCTCCTGATTAGGGTTAAGTCATGGTCCACTTAATACTTAACCAATTTGGTCTTGATGGATTAATCGAGGTTAAGTCAGGAGCCTTGGGTACTCTTAACCGATTTAATCCACGTTTGGATCGGGTTAACCACATTTAACCCGTTAAGAAACCCTAGTTGCGTGGTCCTTTTCAGCAATAACCTTCTAGATGTATCATAAGACCCTAGGACTAGGCTAGGGTGGGGCACGATTACTGGGCTGATTGTAAGAGACCAAAAGAGACGGCTGAATGATGCCCCGGTTGTTCAGGCGGACCATGGTCGTGCACATCAAGTCCGGAGTTGAACACGGGCACCGGTAGGTTTGGACTGTGCATCATGGTATGGTGTCTGAGGGTTACACCGTAGGGCCAGATACACCCTAGGGTGGACCCTGCACAGTCAACTACATTACATGATTAGGCCGTATGACACCGACACTTGACGAGTTAGGCTTATAGGGAGCCGATCGACTAGACCGTGTAGTTGGACCTTAATTTAGGTCACCTCATGATGGTGGGCCAAGCTTGGGCCAAGGGATCAATTCTTGTTTTTACTTGACATGTTAGAATGCTAGTACACCCGTGGTGCAAAACTTAACCTTAATTATGCGATGACACCTTTATCTATCTTGTTAGTTAATCATCATGCCAGTATGTTGTTATCCTTATGTTCATCTCAGCTTCTCATGCCAGTTAACTTTACTAGTTCATAGACAGATAGTAGTAGGGCTTACCAGTCTTTTTGACTGACCTGTTTTCTTTCGCCTCTTTTCTTCTGTTCCCCCCCTCAGGTTCTCAGGGTGGGAACATTGGAGCTTAGCTTGGATCTTTACAGCTTGCTTACTGGATTTTCTCATGTACGGTTTTGGACATTGAGCTAGCTATGGTTTATCACTTCATTTTGGGGATAGTACTTTATGTATTTCAGTTTTTCAGTTTATGCTTTTATCTAGACTTTATTGTTGGAAAATAATGACCAAGTACTTTGTTGTAACATGACTGTGGTTTTGAAATGCTAAGTTTTATCCGCTGCTTTACTACTCTGTTTTACTTATATGTTCTGTCTTGTGATATCTGCATGCATGTTTACCTTGTTTAACGCCCCTCCAAAGCTAATGTCCTTGCAAGAGTGGCATAGGCGGAGGTGGGGTGTTACATTTGGTATCAGAGCATAAGGTTTACAAGATTTGAGCAAAAGTGTTTTTGAAACTTACCTTTTGAAAAACTATTTTCAAAACCAATTAAGTATTTTCCAAGAAAAGTCTAGTTTATTTTAAAAGGCTATTCCCCAAAAGCCATAGCACTATCCTTCGTTTCTTCGTTCTAAATCTATCTTTTTCTTCGTTTTAGTATGGCCGATCGCTTTAACATCCCGGAAGGCGTACAAGTACCCGTCTGGTTCCGAAGATTTATGGAGGCAAGGGCGAATGAAGCCGGCCCCGCGAACATTCCTCCTTCTTCCCCCGTCGCTAACATCTCTCCTCCTCCTCCTCAGAATCCGCAAGTAGATTTCGCTAAGCTTTGCAAAGACTTTAAGGCGATGGGTTGCAAGAATTTTGTCGGAACGGAGACTTCTGTGGAGGCAAGAAACTGGTTAAAGGAAACTGAAGACCTCTTTGCTATATTTGAGGTGGAAGATCGTAGGAAAGTTCTGCTGGCGGTATGGCTATTAAAAGGGGAAGCTGCTTATTGGTGGGTAGTCACCACCACTACTAGACCCATTGAGACTTGGGATGACTTTAGGAGAAGGTTTGGACTAAAGTTTCTATCATCGACTGAAGAGAATCTTCAGATGGAGAGCTTCCTATCTCTAAAGCAAGGGGACATGACAGTTAGGGAATACGTGGATATGTTTAATCAACTTGCTCAGTTGGGCGAATGCTTTCATTGTGGAGAGACTGGACATTTCAGTAAGGATTGCCCCAAGAAGCAAGGACAAGGGCAAGGACAAACTCAGCAAGTAAGACCCTCTGGAGGGCAATTGCAGGCTCTCCTCGCTCTTCCAGCTTTTGATCGAGGTAGAGTTTTTATAGAAATTCATGTTTACATTTCTGATTTTCCTGTTCGCACCTTATTTGATTCTGGCGCATCGCATAGCTTTATCTCTTCTAATATTGTTGAAAGTTTGCACCTAAGTACTAGCTTAGTTGAGGATCCCGTTTGTGTTTCAAATCTAATTGGGGGTTCCGCCCATCTACCTGTGATTTGTGTGGATTTGAAAATCTCTATCTTGAGCATAGAATTCATGTGTAATGTTTAGGTTCTTGGGTTTATGGGATATGGGTTGATTTTGGAGGTGGATTGGTTGTCCAGTTATGGAGCCATTCTCGATTGTGAACCTAGGGTGGTGAGGATCATGACTCGCCTCGGTAATACCCTAGAAATTTCTTGTAACCCTAGAGGTCCCGTCATGTTATGTTATCTTGAATCTCTTGACTCGTCCATCGATTATCTGCGATCTGTAAGGGTGGTGCGAGACTATCCTGATGTCTTTAAAGAAGTTAAGGGGTTACCCCCTAAACGAGAGATAGATTTCCGCATTTATCTAGTCGATAATGCCAAGCCAGTGTCATTGCCCGTTAGGCACATGGCCCCTCGAGAAAGAAGGGAGCTCAGTAATCAAATCAAGGAATTGCTTGAGAAGAGTTTTATTAGACGAAGCATTTCTGAGTGGGGTGCTCCGGGGGTATTCGCTACTAAGGCGGATGGCTCGCTTCGCCTATGTGTTGATTATCGAGAGTTGAACAAGCTGACAAAGAAGAATAGGCACCAGTTACCGAGAATTGATGATCTCTTTGACCAGCTGGTAGGTGCTTCTGTTTTCTCTCAACTCGATCTAGCCACCGGATTCCATCAGCTTAGAGTAGCTGAGGATAGCATTGATAAAACTGCATTTAGGACTCCAGATGGATTCTTTGAATGGCTTGTCATGCCATTCGGATTGACTAATGCACCCGCCTACTTTGTAGACTTGATGAGTAGGGTGTTCAGGGAGTTCCTCAACAAGTTTGTTGTTGTCTTCGTGGATGATATTCTGATCTTCTCAAAGGATGAGGAAGAGCACGCTAGGCATCTCAAGGAAGTGATGGATACACTTAGAGCGCATCAGTTGAAAGCCAAGTTCTCCAAATGTCATTTCTGGAGAAGGGAAGTTCGGTTTCTTGGACATATAGTTTCCAAGCAAGGCATAGCGGTGGATCCCGTGGAAGTGGTTGTGGTTCAAGACTGGAAGACTCCTAGGAATGCAACCGAAGTAAGAAACTTTCTCGGTTTGGCGGGCTACTATAGGAAGTTCATCAGGGACTTCGCTAAGATCTCGGCCCCTCTTACTAAGTTGACGAAGAAGAACTTAGTCTTTGCATGGAACTTGGAGTGTGAGCTTTTTTTTCAAAGGCTCAAGAGAGCCCTCACCTCGGCTCCAGTTTGGCAACGTGGATTGGCACTGTTTTCAAGAGATAGTTTTCTGCGTGGGATACAGTATAATATGTAAACGAGATCCAAGATTCACTAACGAATCTTGGAAAGCTTGCACGAAACCATGAGCACACAGTTATGTTTAAGCCAAGTATTTTAGGAAAAGAATAAGTGGAAGTGGAACGAGAGGCAACGATGAAATGAGTTCTAACTCATATTTTGGGAACAAGAATTAAGAACTACGGAATTGCGAAGTTAAAAGACGGTCAGGGCACGATGGGATTAAGCACAGGAAAATGCGGCTTAGAAGATCGAAGACTAGATACGCGCATTTAATCTCTTTCTAAGAGTATATCCTTGATCCCTATTGTTCCGTAGAGCTTACTCGCATGCTATCTTTTAAGTATATCCTCTCGGTCCTATCCTCAATTTTAGATCTGTTACAAACCCCCTAAGGAGTATGACTAGCCTATTTGTGATATATGGTTGGGGTGAAGAAGTTCGTCACCAAACTATTTGGGCTTTATGGGATATGGGTAATAATTGATAGACTTACGAAGAGAACCCATTTTTCCAGTGAAAAGGAAGAGGACCGTATCATGGCTAGCATCTGTTTATCTTCGAGAGATAGTATGGTTGCATGGAGTTTCTTCTAGCATAGTTAGCGATCGTGACCCAATTTTCACTAGCCAGTTCTGGAATAGTTTGCAAGAAGCGATGGGTACGCGATTGAATTTGAGTACAGCCTATCACCCCTAGACGGATGGCCAAACCGAAAGGGTGAATAGAGTGCTAGAAGATCTCTTGAGGCTTTGTGTTCTCGACTTCAGTGGTACTTGGGAAGACCACCTTCCTCTTGTAGAGTTTGCTTATAATAATAGTTATCAAGCCAGCATAGGGATGGCACCATTTGAAGCTTTATATGGGAGGCCGTGTAGGTCACCATCTTGTTGGTGGGAGACAACAGATAGACTTATACTTGGGCCTGATATGATACGGGACACATCCGAGAAAGTTGAATTAGTGAGAAGAAAGATGAAAGCGGCCCAAGACAGACAGAAATCCTATGTTGACAGACGAAGGGCAGATTTGGAAATCGAAGTGGGAGACATGGTTTTCGTGAAGGTTTCTCCTTTACGTAATGTGGTTCGTTTTGGAGCAGTGGGGAAGCTGGCACCAAGGTTCGTAGAACCCTTCCCTATCATAGAGAGAATTGGGAAGATGGCCTATAAGGTGGAATTGCCCGAGAAGCTAGCCGGAGTGCATAATGTCTTTCATGTCTCGCATCTCCAAAAGTGCCTTCATGAGTCCGCCAAAGTGGTTGAAACAAGCATTCTTGAATATATTGAGGTAGAGAAAGAAGCAACCGTGAGAAAAGCTCCGATTCGTATCTTGGGAACGGAGATCAAGAAACTAAGGAATCGAGAAGTCAAATTGGTGAAAGTTCAGTGGGGTGAAGCCGACGAAGATGCAACTTGGGAAACCGAGGAGAAGATGCGTGGGCTTTATCCATTTCCTTTTGAGGGTACATTCTCGATCTCTTTTCCTAATAATCATATCTTTCTTTTTGCTATCCGTGTTTATCCTGTTTGTCTAATTATCTCGTTAATCATGTTATGAGGACCTTAGGTAGAAACCCTTTGGATGAAACATGTTAAGCTTGATGGTTGCAAGTGGTTGCAAGTGTTTGCACGTGGATACTCGTGGATGCATGATACACATTAGGCACTAAGATCGGCTCACACACTTTCATACCGCATATGCATGAGTGTTTATGCTTATTCATGGATGAAACTTGTTATGCTATCACGTGGATGTTGCATATGGATGAATGTTATGTGCACTCATGTAGAGACTATGAGTTATGTTAGGAATTTGCATACATATGGACTCATTTCACTAACATGCTTTGCATTAAGGAGGTTTACTGAATCAGTAACCGCCTGATTTTTGCATTAGATAAGTACATATACACACGGCTTTGCATATGACATACAGCATTTATAATCCTTTAAGGACAATGACTGCACGTGGATGATGTTTTGAGTAGATGGGTGATGGATGGTAAGATACGTTCTTCCTAACTTGGAGATTTCGGGGACGAAATCCTTTAAGGAGGGGAGAATGTAACAACCCGTATTTTTGAATAACATGTTATAACATAAATGGAGGCAGAATTAAACTGTAAAATCTGAATCAAGGGAAACGGGGTGTGCCATTGCGTTCGTCTCGGAAAAATACGCGAAATAGAGTCCGAGTTTTCGAAAATCGGAGTCCGTATGACCAAGATATGGCCTCGCGAAGTTTCACGAAAAATTCACAAATTAAAGTATACTTAATTAAGTGAAATGGGTTGCGCAGAGAAATATATATATTGATATATATATATATATATAATTGAAAATTAAATAAATAAATATGCAAAAATGTTCAAAACAGCGAATTGGGAGAGGGGAATAACCGAACCGGCCGATTTTTGAGGTCGACCCAAGCCCGCTGGGTAGACTAGGGGTTAATCCAGGGTGTTTGGCTGTCAACCCGTGGGCCGATTCGCTCAAATGCAGATTTTGCATTTGAATGGTTCTCATGGTTTAGCTTTAATCTAAAGGCCCTAGATGGTTCCTACACTTGACTTCTTCCCCAAGACATGCTTTGATGGCTTGGATTGAATCTAGGGTTAATCCTATGGCTAATACTATCCTAAAACTCTATAAAAAGACCCCTAAGCCTAGCCTATATCATCATTATTCATTCCTACAACTAAACTATGCCAAAATTGTTTCTCTCATGGCCTCCACTCTCATGCTAAAATTCCTAAGTTTATTTCTATGAGAGATTTTGAGTGCATACAAGTATTTTCAAGCTTGTATGAGTGTTCTTAGTTTGCATTCAAGTCAATTTGCAACATTTCTATTTCAAAGCAAGAGTTTTTATTGATTTGGCTCAAGGATCTTCATTTGGAGCTTGCATATTTGGGTTTTTGGTGCTTGCATAAGGGCTTCGTCTCAATCTTTATAATAAATAATTATTTGTGTCTTCATAGCATTGTAAGCCCTTTTCTACTTTCTTTCTTGAACTCTAAAGTGAAATGAATGATGCAAGTTTGGGGTTGATCATTATGATATGCAAGTTTGGTTGATCATTATGATATGCAAGTTTGGTTGATCATTATGATATGCAAGTTTGGTTGATCATTATATGCAAGTTTGGTTGATCATTATATGCAAGTTTGGTTGATCATTATATGCAAGTTTGGATGATCATTATGCAAGTTGGGTTAATCATTATGTATGACACATGTTGCTATGTTATGCAAGTTTGGGTTGATCATGTTATCATGTTATGCAAGTTAAACTTGATGTTGTGAGCATAAAGCTCCAAGCTTTATGTTGAAGGTTGCATTTTGGCAACATGGAAGTTATCATATCCCTTATGATAACTTGCATGTGAGGCTAAATGCGAACTTCTAGCAACTTCTACATGTCATTTATCACCATGTATCACTCATATGCTAAGTTTGGTTTTATGCATGCTTTTTAAGCCTAATGATGCAATATGCAAGTATATGAATATATGTACATTTCATATGCCACCATGATAAACTTGTGGCTTCAACACCTTTTTGTCATGATTATGCCAAGTTCCCTATTTTATCCTTTATGCGTTGTTGCGAGTATGTAAACGATGGGATTACGTTGGGGTTGGGTAAAATTATGACATGAACATGATTTTTATAACATGACGTGATATGTTAACTTGTAATTATGTTTTGGAAACATAATGAACATGACACTTAGAAAATATGAGTGTGGCCAACTCGAGGTTGGGTTGAGTTTGTAGCATAAATCTACCCGGACCCGCCCGGCTTAACTAGTGGCTACAAACAATAAGACCCAATGTGAGAAGTTGGTCATGTTGTGCTCGAACCCGAGGTTAGACCTAGTTGTGGTGTAAAGCTACCCGGACCCGCCCGGCTTAACTAGTAACCACAACAAAGTCTAATGTGAGAGGTTAAAGCGCATTAAGTTAATTAATGCCTCCTGATTAGGGTTAAGTCATGGTCCACTTAATACTTAACCAATTTGGTCTTGATGGATTAATCGAGGTTAAGTCAGGAGCCTTGGGTACTCTTAACCGATTTAATCCACGTTTGGATCGGGTTAACCACATTTAACCCGTTAAGAAACCCTAGTTGCGTGGTCCTTTTCAGCAGTAACCTTCTAGATGTATCATAAAACCCTAGGACTAGGCTAGGGTGGGGCACGATTACTGGGCTGATTGTAAGAGACCAAAAGAGACGGCTGAATGATGCCCCGGTTGTTCAGGCGGACCATGGTCGTGCACATCAAGTCCGGAGTTGAACACGGGCACCGGTAGGTTTGGACTGTGCATCATGGTATGGTGTCTGAGGGTTACACCGTAGGGCCAGATACACCCTAGGGTGGACCCTGCACAGTCAACTACATTACATGATTAGGCCGTATGACACCGACACTTGACGAGTTAGGCTTATAGGGAGCCGATCGACTAGACCGTGTAGTTGGACCTTAATTTAGGTCACCTCATGATGGTGGGCCAAGCTTGGGCCAAGGGATCAATTCTTGTTTTTACTTGACATGTTAGAATGCTAGTACACCCGTGGTGCAAAACTTAACCTTAATTATGCGATGACACCTTTATCTATCTTGTTAGTTAATCATCATGCCAGTATGTTGTTATCCTTATGTTCATCTCAGCTTCTCATGCCAGTTAACTTTACTAGTTCATAGACAGATAGTAGTAGGGCTTACCAGTCTTTTTGACTGACCTGTTTTCTTTCGCCTCTTTTCTTCTGTTCCCCCCCTCAGGTTCTCAGGGTGGGAACATTGGAGCTTAGCTTGGATCTTTACAGCTTGCTTACTGGATTTGCTCATGTACGGTTTTGGACATTGAGCTAGCTATGGTTTATCACTTCATTTTGGGGATAGTACTTTATGTATTTCAGTTTTTCAGTTTATGCTTTTATCTAGACTTTATTGTTGGAAAATAATGACCAAGTACTTTGTTGTAACATGACTGTGGTTTTGAAATGCTAAGTTTTATCCGCTGCTTTACTACTCTGTTTTACTTATATGTTCTGTCTTGTGATATCTGCATGCATGTTTACCTTGTTTAACGCCCCTCCAAAGCTAATGTCCTTGCAAGAGTGGCATAGGCGGAGGTGGGGTGTTACATTTGGTATCAGAGCATAAGGTTTACAAGATTTGAGCAAAAGTGTTTTTGAAACTTACCTTTTGAAAAACTATTTTCAAAACCAATTAAGTATTTTCCAAGAAAAGTCTAGTTTATTTTAAAAGGCTATTCCCCAAAAGCCATAGCACTATCCTTCGTTTCTTCGTTCTAAATCTATCTTTTTCTTCGTTTTAGTATGGCCGATCGCTTTAACATCCCGGAAGGCGTACAAGTACCCGTCTGGTTCCGAAGATTTATGGAGGCAAGGGCGAATGAAGCCGGCCCCGCGAACATTCCTCCTTCTTCCCCCGTCGCTAACATCTCTCCTCCTCCTCCTCAGAATCCGCAAGTAGATTTCGCTAAGCTTTGCAAAGACTTTAAGGCGATGGGTTGCAAGAATTTTGTCGGAACGGAGACTTCTGTGGAGGCAAGAAACTGGTTAAAGGAAACTGAAGACCTCTTTGCTATATTTGAGGTGGAAGATCGTAGGAAAGTTCTGCTGGCGGTATGGCTATTAAAAGGGGAAGCTGCTTATTGGTGGGTAGTCACCACCACTACTAGACCCACTGAGACTTGGGATGACTTTAGGAGAAGGTTTGGACTAAAGTTTCTATCATCGACTGAAGAGAATCTTCAGATGGAGAGCTTCCTATCTCTAAAGCAAGGGGACATGACAGTTAGGGAATACGTGGATATGTTTAATCAACTTGCTCAGTTGGGCGAATGCTTTCATTGTGGAGAGACTGGACATTTCAGTAAGGATTGCCCCAAGAAGCAAGGACAAGGGCAAGGACAAACTCAGCAAGTAAGACCCTCTGGAGGGCAATTGCAGGCTCTCCTCGCTCTTCCAGCTTTTGATCGAGGTAGAGTTTTTATAGAAATTCATGTTTACATTTCTGATTTTCCTGTTCGCACCTTATTTGATTCTGGCGCATCGCATAGCTTTATCTCTTCTGATATTGTTGAAAGTTTGCACCTAAATACTAGCTTAGTTGAGGATCCCGTTTGTGTTTCAAATCTAATTGGGGGTTCCGCCCATCTACCTGTGATTTGTGTGGATTTGAAAATCTCTATCTTGAGCATAGAATTCATGTGTAATGTTTAGGTTCTCGGGTTTATGGGATACGGGTTGATTTTGGAGGTGGATTGG
Organism: Allium sativum; assembly: GCA_030737875.1. Taxonomy (NCBI): domain Eukaryota; kingdom Viridiplantae; phylum Streptophyta; class Magnoliopsida; order Asparagales; family Amaryllidaceae; genus Allium; species Allium sativum. The sequence goes on along the minus strand of CM060921.1, from coordinate 575,163,574 downwards.
TTGTCCAGTTATGGAGCCATTCTCGATTGTGAACCTAAGGTGGTGAGGATCATGACTCGCCTCGGTAATACCCTAGAAATTTCTTGTAACCCTAGAGGTCCCGTCATGTTATGTTATCTTGAATCTCTTGACTCGTCCATCGATTATCTGCGATCTGTAAGGGTGGTGCGAGACTATCCTGATGTCTTTAAAGAAGTTAAGGGGTTACCCCCTAAACGAGAGATAGATTTCCGCATTTATCTAGTCGATAATGCCAAGCCAGTGTCATTGCCCGTTAGGCACATGGCCCCTCGAGAAAGAAGGGAGCTCAGTAATCAAATCAAGGAATTGCTTGAGAAGAGTTTTATTAGACGAAGCATTTCTGAGTGGGGTGCTCCGGGGGTATTCGCTACTAAGGCGGATGGCTCGCTTCGCCTATGTGTTGATTATCGAGAGTTGAACAAGCTGACAAAGAAGAATAGGCACCAGTTACCGAGAATTGATGATCTCTTTGACCAGCTGGTAGGTGCTTCTGTTTTCTCTCAACTCGATCTAGCCACCGGATTCCATCAGCTTAGAGTAGCTGAGGATAGCATTGATAAAACTGCATTTAGGACTCCAGATGGATTCTTTGAATGGCTTGTCATGCCATTCGGATTGACTAATGCACCCGCCTACTTTGTAGACTTGATGAGTAGGGTGTTCAGGGAGTTCCTCAACAAGTTTGTTGTTGTCTTCGTGGATGATATTCTGATCTTCTCAAAGGATGAGGAAGAGCACGCTAGGCATCTCAAGGAAGTGATGGATACACTTAGAGCGCATCAGTTGAAAGCCAAGTTCTCCAAATGTCATTTCTGGAGAAGGGAAGTTCGGTTTCTTGGACATATAGTTTCCAAGCAAGGCATAGCGGTGGATCCCGTGGAAGTGGTTGTGGTTCAAGACTGGAAGACTCCTAGGAATGCAACCGAAGTAAGAAGCTTTCTCGGTTTGGCGGGCTACTATAGGAAGTTCATCAGGGACTTCGCTAAGATCTCGGCCCCTCTTACTAAGTTGACGAAGAAGAACTTAGTCTTTGCATGGAACTTGGAGTGTGAGCTTTTTTTTCAAAGGCTCAAGAGAGCCCTCACCTCGGCTCCAGTTTGGCAACGTGGATTGGCACTGTTTTCAAGAGATAGTTTTCTGCGTGGGATACAGTATAATATGTAAACGAGATCCAAGATTCACTAACGAATCTTGGAAAGCTTGCACGAAACCATGAGCACACAGTTATGTTTAAGCCAAGTATTTTAGGAAAAGAATAAGTGGAAGTGGAACGAGAGGCAACGGTGAAATGAGTTCTAACTCATATTTTGGGAACAAGAATTAAGAACTACGGAATTGCGAAGTTAAAAGACGGTCAGGGCACGATGGGATTAAGCACAAGAAAATGCGGCTTAGAAGATCGAAGACTAGATACGCGCATTTAATCTCTTTCTAAGAGTATATCCTTGATCCCTATTGTTCCGTAGAGCTTACTCGCATGCTATCTTTTAAGTATATCCTCTCGGTCCTATCCTCAATTTTAGATCTGTTACAAACCCCCTAAGGAGTATGACTAGCCTATTTGTGATATATGGTTGGGGTGAAGAAGTTCGTCACCAAACTATTTGGGCTTTATGGGATATGGGTAATAATTGATAGACTTACGAAGAGAACCCATTTTTCCGGTGAAAAGCAAGAGGACCGTATCATGGCTAGCATCTGTTTATCTTCGAGAGATAGTATGGTTACATGGAGTTTCTTCTAGCATAGTTAGCGATCGTGACCCAATTTTCACTAGCCAGTTTTGGAATAGTTTGCAAGAAGCGATGGGTACGCGATTGAATTTGAGTACAGCCTATCACCCCCAGACGGATGGCCAAACCGAAAGGGTGAATAGAGTGCTAGAAGATCTCTTGAGGCTTTGTGTTCTCGACTTCAGTGGTACTTGGGAAGACCACCTTCCTCTTGTAGAGTTTGCTTATAATAATAGTTATCAAGCCAGCATAGGGATGGCACCATTTGAAGCTTTATATGGGAGGCCGTGTAGGTCACCATCTTGTTGGTGGGAGACAACATATAGACTTATACTTGGGCCTGATATGATACGGGACACATTCGAGAAAGTTGAATTAGTGAGAAGAAAGATGAAAGCGGCCCAAGACAGACAGAAATCCTATGTTGACAGACGAAGGGCAGATTTGGAAATCGAAGTGGGAGACATGGTTTTCGTGAAGGTTTCTCCTTTACGTAATGTGGTTCGTTTTGGAGCAGTGGGGAAGCTGGCACCAAGGTTCGTAGAACCCTTCCCTATCATAGAGAGAATTGGGAAGATGGCCTATAAGGTGGAATTGCCCGAGAAGCTAGCCGGAGTGCATAATGTCTTTCATGTCTCGCATCTCCGAAAGTGCCTTCATGAGTCCGCCAAAGTGGTTGAACCAAGCATTCTTGAAGATATTGAGGTAGAGAAAGAAGCAACCGTGAGAAAAGCTCCGATTCGTATCTTGGGAACGGAGATCAAGAAACTAAGGAATCGAGAAGTCAAATTGGTGAAAGTTCAGTGGGGTGAAGCCGACGAAGATGCAACTTGGGAAACCGAGGAGAAGATGCGTGGGCTTTATCCATTTCCTTTTGAGGGTACATTCTCGATCTCTTTTCCTAATAATCATATCTTTCTTTTTGCTATCCGTGTTTATCCTGTTTGTCTAATTATCTCGTTAATCATGTTATGAGGACCTTAGGTAGAAACCCTTTGGATGAAACATGTTATGCTTGATGGTTGCAAGTGGTTGCAAGTGTTTGCACGTGGATACTCGTGGATGCATGATACACATTAGGCACTAAGATCGGCTCACACACTTTCATACCGCATATGCATGAGTGTTTATGCTTATTCATGGATGAAACTTGTTATGCTATCACGTGGATGTTGCATATGGATGAATGTTATGTGCACTCATGTAGAGACTATGAGTTATGTTAGGAATTTGCATACATATGGACTCATTTCACTAATATGCTTTGCATTAAGGAGGTTTACTGAATCAGTAACCGCCTGATTTTTGCATTAGATAAGTACATATACACACGCCTTTGCATATGATCATACAACATTTAGAATCCTTTAAGGACAATGACTGCACGTGGATGATGTTTTGAGTAGATGGGTGATGGATGGTAAGATACGTTCTTCCTAACTTGGAGATTTCGGGGACGAAATCCTTTAAGGAGGGGAGAATGTAACAACCCGTATTTTTGAATAACATGTTATAACATAAATGGAGGCAGAATTAAACTGTAAAATCTGAATCAAGGGAAACGGGCTGTGCCATTGCGTTCGTCTCGGAAAAATACGCGAAATAGAGTCCGAGTTTTCGAAAATCGGAGTCCGTATGACCAAGATATGGCCTCGCGAAGTTTCACGAAAAATTCACAAATTAAAGTATACTTAATTAAGTGAAATGGGTTGCGCAGAGAAATATATATATATTGATATATATATATATATAATTGAAAATTAAATAAATAAATATGCAAAAATGTTCAAAACAGCGAATTGGGAGAGGGGAATAACCGAACCGGCCGATTTTTGAGGTCGACCCAAGCCCGCTGGGTCGACTAGGGGTTAATCCAGGGTGTTTGGCTGTCAACCCGTGGGCCGATTCGCTCAAATGCAGATTTTGCATTTGAATGGTTCTCATGGTTCAGCTTTAATCTAAAGGCCCTAGATGGTTCCTACACTTGACTTCTTCCCCAAGACATGCTTTGATGGCTTGGATTGAATCTAGGGTTAATCCTATGGCTAATACTATCCTAAAACTCTATAAAAAGACCCCTAAGCCTAGCCTATATCATCATTATTCATTCCTACAACTAAACTATGCCAAAATTGTTCCTCTCATGGCCTCCACTCTCATGCTAAAATTCCTAAGTTTATTTCTATGAGAGATTTTGAGTGCATACAAGTATTTTCAAGCTTGTATGAGTGTTCTTAGTTTGCATTCAAGTCAAGTTGCAACATTTCTATTTCAAAGCAAGAGTTTTTATTGATTTGGCTCAAGGATCTTCATTTGGAGCTTGCATATTTGGGTTTTTGGTGCTTGCATAAGGGCTTCGTCTCAATCTTTATAATAAATAATTATTTGTGTCTTCATAGCATTGTAAGCCCTTTTCTACTTTCTTTCTTGAACTCTAAAGTGAAATGAATGATGCAAGTTTGGGGTTGATCATTATGATATGCAAGTTTGGTTGATCATTATGATATGCAAGTTTGGTTGATCATTATATGCAAGTTTGGTTGATCATTATATGCAAGTTTGGATGATCATTATGCAAGTTGGGTTAATCATTATGTATGACACATGTTGCTATGTTATGCAAGTTTGGGTTGATCATGTTATCATGTTATGCAAGTTAAACTTGATGTTGTGAGCATAAAGCTCCAAGCTTTATGTTGAAGGTTGCATTTTGGCAACATGGAAGTTATCATATCCCTTATGATAACTTGCATGTGAGGCTAAATGCGAACTTCTAGCAACTTCTACATGTCATTTATCACCATGTATCACTCATATGCTAAGTTTGGTTTTATGCATGCTTTTTAAGCCTAATGATGCAATATGCAAGTATATGAATATATGTACATTTCATATGCCACCATGATAAACTTGTGGCTTCAACACCTTTTTGTCATGATTATGCCAAGTTCCCTATTTTATCCTTTATGCGTTGTTGCGAGTATGTAAACGATGGGATTACGTTGGGGTTGGGTAAAATTATGACATGAACATGATTTTTATAACATGACGTGATATGTTAACTTGTAATTATGTTTTGGAAACATAATGAACATGACACTTAGAAAATATGAGTGTGGCCAATTCGAGGTTGGGTTGAGTTTGTAGCATAAATCTACCCGGACCCGCCCGGCTTAACTAGTGGCTACAAACAATAAGACCCAATGTGAGAAGTTGGTCATGTTGTGCTCGAACCCGAGGTTAGACCTAGTTGTGGTGTAAAGCTACCCGGACCCGCCCGGCTTAACTAGTAACCACAACAAAGTCTAATGTGAGAGGTTAAAGCGCATTAAGTTAATTAATGCCTCCTGATTAGGGTTAAGTCATGGTCCACTTAATACTTAACCAATTTGGTCTTGATGGATTAATCGAGGTTAAGTCAGGAGCCTTGGGTACTCTTAACCGATTTAATCCACGTTTGGATCGGGTTAACCACATTTAACCCGTTAAGAAACCCTAGTTGCGTGGTCCTTTTCAGCAGTAACCTTCTAGATGTATCATAAGACCCTAGGACTAGGCTAGGGTGGGGCACGATTACTGGGCTGATTGTAAGAGACCAAAAGAGACGGCTGAATGATGCCCCGGTTGTTCAGGCGGACCATGGTCGTGCACATCAAGTCCGGAGTTGAACACGGGCACCGGTAGGTTTGGACTGTGCATCATGGTATGGTGTCTGAGGGTTACACCGTAGGGCCAGATACACCCTAGGGTGGACCCTGCACAGTCAACTACATTACATGATTAGGCCGTATGACACCGACACTTGACGAGTTAGGCTTATAGGGAGCCGATCGACTAGACCGTGTAGTTGGACCTTAATTTAGGTCACCTCATGATGGTGGGCCAAGCTTGGGCCAAGGGATCAATTCTTGTTTTTACTTGACATGTTAGAATGCTAGTACACCCGTGGTGCAAAACTTAACCTTAATTATGCGATGACACCTTTATCTATCTTGTTAGTTAATCATCATGCCAGTATGTTGTTATCCTTATGTTCATCTCAGCTTCTCATGCCAGTTAACTTTACTAGTTCATAGACAGATAGTAGTAGGGCTTACCAGTCTTTTTGACTGACCTGTTTTCTTTCGCCTCTTTTCTTCTGTTCCCCCCCTCAGGTTCTCAGGGTGGGAACATTGGAGCTTAGCTTGGATCTTTACAGCTTGCTTACTGGATTTGCTCATGTACGGTTTTGGACATTGAGCTAGCTATGGTTTATCACTTCATTTTGGGGATAGTACTTTATGTATTTCAGTTTTTCAGTTTATGCTTTTATCTAGACTTTATTGTTGGAAAATAATGACCAAGTACTTTGTTGTAACATGACTGTGGTTTTGAAATGCTAAGTTTTATCCGCTGCTTTACTACTCTGTTTTACTTATATGTTCTGTCTTGTGATATCTGCATGCATGTTTACCTTGTTTAACACCCCTCCAAAGCTAATGTCCTTGCAAGAGTGGCATAGGCGGAGGTGGGGTGTTACATTTGGTATCAGAGCATAAGGTTTACAAGATTTGAGCAAAAGTGTTTTTGAAACTTACCTTTTGAAAAACTATTTTCAAAACCAATTAAGTATTTTCCAAGAAAAGTCTAGTTTATTTTAAAAGGCTATTCCCCAAAAGCCATAGCACTATCCTTCGTTTCTTCGTTCTAAATCTATCTTTTTCTTCGTTTTAGTATGGCCGATCGCTTTAACATCCCGGAAGGCGTACAAGTACCCGTCTGGTTCCGAAGATTTATGGAGGCAAGGGCGAATGAAGCCGGCCCCGCGAACATTCCTCCTTCTTCCCCCGTCGCTAACATCTCTCCTCCTCCTCCTCAGAATCCGCAAGTAGATTTCGCTAAGCTTTGCAAAGACTTTAAGGCGATGGGTTGCAAGAATTTTGTCGGAACGGAGACTTCTGTGGAGGCAAGATACTGGTTAAAGGAAACTGAAGACCTCTTTGCTATATTTGAGGTGGAAGATCGTAGGAAAGTTCTGCTGGCGGTATGGCTATTAAAAGGGGAAGCTGCTTATTGGTGGGTAGTCACCACCACTACTAGACCCATTGAGACTTGGGATGACTTTAGGAGAAGGTTTGGACTAAAGTTTCTATCATCGACTGAAGAGAATCTTCAGATGGAGAGCTTCCTATCTCTAAAGCAAGGGGACATGACAGTTAGGGAATACGTGGATATGTTTAATCAACTTGCTCAGTTGGGCGAATGCTTTCATTGTGGAGAGACTGGACATTTCAGTAAGGATTGCCCCAAGAAGCAAGGACAAGGGCAAGGACAAACTCAGCAAGTAAGACCCTCTGGAGGGCAATTGCAGGCTCTCCTCGCTCTTCCAGCTTTTGATCGAGGTAGAGTTTTTATAGAAATTCATGTTTACATTTCTGATTTTCCTGTTCGCACCTTATTTGATTCTGGCGCATCGCATAGCTTTATCTCTTCTGATATTGTTGAAAGTTTGCACCTAAGTACTAGCTTAGTTGAGGATCCCGTTTGTGTTTCAAATCTAATTGGGGGTTCCGCCCATCTACCTGTGATTTGTGTGGATTTGAAAATCTCTATCTTGAGCATAGAATTCATGTGTAATGTTTAGGTTCTCGGGTTTATGGGATACGGGTTGATTTTGGAGGTGGATTGGTTGTCCAGTTATGGAGCCATTCTCGATTGTGAACCTAGGGTGGTGAGGATCATGACTCGCCTCGGTAATACCCTTGAAATTTCTTGTAACCCTAGAGGTCCCGTCATGTTATGTTATCTTGAATCTCTTGACTCGTCCATCGATTATCTGCGATCTGTAAGGGTGGTGCGAGACTATCCTGATGTCTTTAAAGAAGTTAAGGGGTTACCCCCTAAACGAGAGATAGATTTCCGCATTTATCTAGTCGATAATGCCAAGCCAGTGTCATTGCCCGTTAGGCACATGGCCCCTCGAGAAAGAAGGGAGCTCAGTAATCAAATCAAGGAATTGCTTGAGAAGAGTTTTATTAGACGAAGCATTTCTGAGTGGGGTGCTCCGGGGGTATTCGCTACTAAGGCGGATGGCTCGCTTCGCCTATGTGTTGATTATCGAGAGTTGAACAAGCTGACAAAGAAGAATAGGCACCAGTTGCCGAGAATTGATGATCTCTTTGACCAGCTGGTAGGTGCTTCTGTTTTCTCTCAACTCGATCTAGCCACCGGATTCCATCAGCTTAGAGTAGCTGAGGATAGCATTGATAAAACTGCATTTAGGACTCCAGATGGATTCTTTGAATGGCTTGTCATGCCATTCGGATTGACTAATGCACCCGCCTACTTTGTAGACTTGATGAGTAGGGTGTTTAGGGAGTTCCTCAACAAGTTTGTTGTTGTCTTCGTGGATGATATTCTGATCTTCTCAAAGGATGAGGAAGAGCACGCTAGGCATCTCAAGGAAGTGATGGATACACTTAGAGCGCATCACTTGAAAGCCAAGTTCTCCAAATGTCATTTCTGGAGAAGGGAAGTTCGGTTTCTTGGACATATAGTTTCCAAGCAAGGCATAGCGGTGGATCCCGTGGAAGTGGTTGTGGTTCAAGACTGGAAGACTCCTAGGAATGCAACCGAAGTAAGAAGCTTTCTCGGTTTGGCGGGCTACTATAGGAAGTTCATCAGGGACTTCGCTAAGATCTCGGCCCCTCTTACTAAGTTGACGAAGAAGAACTTAGTCTTTGCATGGAACTTGGAGTGTGAGCTTTTTTTTCAAAGGCTCAAGAGAGCCCTCACCTCGGCTCCAGTTTGGCAACGTGGATTGGCACTGTTTTCAAGAGATAGTTTTCTGCGTGGGATACAGTATAATATGTAAACGAGATCCAAGATTCACTAACGAATCTTGGAAAGCTTGCACGAAACCATGAGCACACAGTTATGTTTAAGCCAATTATTTTAGGAAAAGAATAAGTGGAAGTGGAACGAGAGGCAACGGTGAAATGAGTTCTAACTCATATTTTGGGAACAAGAATTAAGAACTACGGAATTGCGAAGTTAAAAGACGGTCAGGGCACGATGGGATTAAGCACAAGAAAATGCGGCTTAGAAGATCGAAGACTAGATACGCGCATTTAATCTCTTTCTAAGAGTATATCCTTGATCCCTATTGTTCCGTAGAGCTTACTCGCATGCTATCTTTTAAGTATATCCTCTCGGTCCTATCCTCAATTTTAGATCTGTTACAAACCCCCTAAGGAGTATGACTAGCCTATTTGTGATATATGGTTGGGGTGAAGAAGTTCTTCACCAAACTATTTGGGCTTTATGGGATATGGGTAATAATTGATAGACTTACGAAGAGAACCCATTTTTCCGGTGAAAAGCAAGAGGACCGTATCATGGCTAGCATCTGTTTATCTTCGAGAGATAGTATGGTTGCATGGAGTTTCTTCTAGCATAGTTAGCGATCGTGACCCAATTTTCACTAGCCAGTTCTGGAATAGTTTGCAAGAAGCGATGGGTACACGATTGAATTTGAGTACAGCCTATCACCCCCAGACGGATGGCCAAACCGAAAGGGTGAATAGAGTGCTAGAAGATCTCTTGAGGCTTTGTGTTCTCGACTTCAGTGGTACTTGGGAAGACCACCTTCCTCTTGTAGAGTTTGCTTATAATAATAGTTATCAAGCCAGCATAGGGATGGCACCATTTGAAGCTTTATATGGGAGGCCGTGTAGGTCACCATCTTGTTGGTGGGAGACAACATATAGACTTATACTTGGGCCTGATATGATACGGGACACATTCGAGAAAGTTGAATTAGTGAGAAGAAAGATGAAAGCGGCCCAAGACAGACAGAAATCCTATGTTGACAGACGAAGGGCAGATTTGGAAATCGAAGTGGGAGACATGGTTTTCGTGAAGGTTTCTCCTTTACGTAATGTGGTTCGTTTTGGAGCAGTGGGGAAGCTGGCACCAAGGTTCGTAGAACCCTTCCCTATCATAGAGAGAATTGGGAAGATGGCCTATAAGGTGGAATTGCCCGAGAAGCTAGCCGGAGTGCATAATATCTTTCATGTCTCGCATCTCCGAAAGTGCCTTCATGAGTCCGCCAAAGTGGTTGAACTAAGCATTCTTGAAGATATTGAGGTAGAGAAAGAAGCAACCGTGAGAAAAGCTCCGATTCGTATCTTGGGAACGGAGATCAAGAAACTAAGGAATCGAGAAGTCAAATTGGTGAAAGTTCAGTGGGGTGAAGCCGACGAAGATGCAACTTGGGAAACCGAGGAGAAGATGCGTGGGCTTTATCCATTTCCTTTTGAGGGTACATTCTCGATCTCTTTTCCTAATAATCATATCTTTCTTTTTGCTATCCGTGTTTATCCTGTTTGTCTAATTATCTCGTTAATCATGTTATGAGGACCTTAGGTAGAAACCCTTTGGATGAAACATGTTATGCTTGATGGTTGCAAGTGGTTGCAAGTGTTTGCACGTGGATACTCGTGGATGCATGATACACATTAGGCACTAAGATCGGCTCACACACTTTCATACCGCATATGCATGAGTGTTTATGCTTATTCATGGATGAAACTTGTTATGCTATCACGTGGATGTTGCATATGGATGAATGTTATGTGCACTCATGTAGAGACTATGAGTTATGTTAGGAATTTGCATACATATGGACTCATTTCACTAATATGCTTTGCATTAAGGAGGTTTACTGAATCAGTAACCGCCTGATTTTTGCATTAGATAAGTACATATACACACGCCTTTGCATATGATCATACAACATTTAGAATCCTTTAAGGACAATGACTGCACGTGGATGATGTTTTGAGTAGATGGGTGATGGATGGTAAGATACGTTCTTCCTAACTTGGAGATTTCGGGGACGAAATCCTTTAAGGAGGGGAGAATGTAACAACCCGTATTTTTGAATAACATGTTATAACATAAATGGAGGCAGAATTAAACTGTAAAATCTGAATCAAGGGAAACGGGCTGTGCCATTGCGTTCGTCTCGGAAAAATACGCGAAATAGAGTCCGAGTTTTCGAAAATCGGAGTCCGTATGACCAAGATATGGCCTCGCGAAGTTTCACGAAAAATTCACAAATTAAAGTATACTTAATTAAGTGAAATGGGTTGCGCAGAGAAATATATATATATTGATATATATATATATATATATAATTGAAAATTAAATAAATAAATATGCAAAAATGTTCAAAACAGCGAATTGGGAGAGGGGAATAACCGAACCGGCCGATTTTTGAGGTCGACCCAAGCCCGCTGGGTCGACTAGGGGTTAATCCAGGGTGTTTGGCTGTCAACCCGTGGGCCGATTCGCTCAAATGCAGATTTTGCATTTGAATGGTTCTCATGGTTCAGCTTTAATCTAAAGGCCCTAGATGGTTCCTACACTTGACTTCTTCCCCAAGACATGCTTTGATGGCTTGGATTGAATCTAGGGTTAATCCTATGGCTAATACTATCCTAAAACTCTATAAAAAGACCCCTAAGCCTAGCCTATATCATCATTATTCATTCCTACAACTAAACTATGCCAAAATTGTTCCTCTCATGGCCTCCACTCTCATGCTAAAATTCCTAAGTTTATTTCTATGAGAGATTTTGAGTGCATACAAGTATTTTCAAGCTTGTATGAGTGTTCTTAGTTTGCATTCAAGTCAAGTTGCAACATTTCTATTTCAAAGCAAGAGTTTTTATTGATTTGGCTCAAGGATCTTCATTTGGAGCTTGCATATTTGGGTTTTTGGTGCTTGCATAAGGGCTTCGTCTCAATCTTTATAATAAATAATTATTTGTGTCTTCATAGCATTGTAAGCCCTTTTCTACTTTCTTTCTTGAACTCTAAAGTGAAATGAATGATGCAAGTTTGGGGTTGATCATTATGATATGCAAGTTTGGTTGATCATTATGATATGCAAGTTTGGTTGATCATTATGATATGCAAGTTTGGTTGATCATTATATGCAAGTTTGGTTGATCATTATATGCAAGTTTGGTTGATCATTATATGCAAGTTTGGATGATCATTATGCAAGTTGGGTTAATCATTATGTATGACACATGTTGCTATGTTATGCAAGTTTGGGTTGATCATGTTATCATGTTATGCAAGTTAAACTTGATGTTGTGAGCATAAAGCTCCAAGCTTTATGTTGAAGGTTGCATTTTGGCAACATGGAAGTTATCATATCCCTTATGATAACTTGCATGTGAGGCTAAATGCGAACTTCTAGCAACTTCTACATGTCATTTATCACCATGTATCACTCATATGCTAAGTTTGGTTTTATGCATGCTTTTGAAGCCTAATGATGCAATATGCAAGTATATGAATATATGTACATTTCATATGCCACCATGATAAACTTGTGGCTTCAACACCTTTTTGTCATGATTATGCCAAGTTCCCTATTTTATCCTTTATGCGTTGTTGTGAGTATGTAAACGATGGGATTACGTTGGGGTTGGGTAAAATTATGACATGAACATGATTTTTATAACATGACGTGATATGTTAACTTGTAATTATGTTTTGGAAACATAATGGACATGACACTTAGAAAATATGAGTGTGGCCAACTCGAGGTTGGGTTGAGTTTGTAGCATAAATCTACCCGGACCCGCCCGGCTTAACTAGTGGCTACAAACAATAAGACCCAATGTGAGAAGTTGGTCATGTTGTGCTCGAACCCGAGGTTAGACCTAGTTGTGGTGTAAAGCTACCCGGACCCGCCCGGCTTAACTAGTAACCACAACAAAGTCTAATGTGAGAGGTTAAAGCGCATTAAGTTAATTAATGCCTCCTGATTAGGGTTAAGTCATGGTCCACTTAATACTTAACCAATTTGGGCTTGATGGATTAATCGAGGTTAAGTCAGGAGCCTTGGGTACTCTTAACCGATTTAATCCACGTTTGGATCGGGTTAACCACATTTAACCCATTAAGAAACCCTAGTTGCGTGGTCCTTTTCAGCAGTAACCTTCTAGATGTATCATAAGACCCTAGGACTAGGCTAGGGTGGGGCACGATTACTGGGCTGATTGTAAGAGACCAAAAGAGATGGCTTAATGATGCCCTGGTTGTTCAGGCGGACCATGGTCGTGCACATCAAGTCCGGAGTTGAACACGGGCACCGGTAGGTTTGGACTGTGCATCATGGTATGGTGTCTGAGGGTTACACCGTAGGGCCAGATACACCCTAGGGTGGACCCTGCACAGTCAACTACATTACATGATTAGGCCGTATGACACCGACACTTGACGAGTTAGGCTTATAGGGAGCCGATCGACTAGACCGTGTAGTTGGACCTTAATTTAGGTCACCTCATGATGGTGGGCCAAGCTTGGGCCAAGGGATCAATTCTTGTTTTTACTTGACATGTTAGAATGCTAGTACACCCGTGGTGCAAAACTTAACCTTAATTATGCGATGACACCTTTATCTATCTTGTTAGTTAATCATCATGCCAGTATGTTGTTATCCTTATGTTCATCTCAGCTTCTCATGCCAGTTAACTTTACTAGTTCATAGACAGATAGTAGTAGGGCTTACCAGTCTTTTTGACTGACCTGTTTTCTTTCGCCTCTTTTCTTCCGTTCCCCCCCCCCTCAGGTTCTCAGGGTGGGAACATTGGAGCTTAGCTTGGATCTTTACAGCTTGCTTACTGGATTTGCTCATGTACGGTTTTGGACATTGAGCTAGCTATGGTTTATCACTTCATTTTGGGGATAGTACTTTATGTATTTCAGTTTTTCAGTTTATGCTTTTATCTAGACTTTATTGTTGGAAAATAATGACCAAGTACTTTGTTGTAACATGACTGTGGTTTTGAAATGCTAAGTTTTATCCGCTGCTTTATTACTCTGTTTTACTTATATGTTCTGTCTTGTGATATCTGCATGCATGTTTACCTTGTTTAACGCCCCTCCAAAGCTAATGTCCTTGCAAGAGTGGCATAGGCGGAGGTGGAGTGTTACAGTAGCTCAGTCTAACCTCGGGTCCTTATTGGGCTCGATGCTTAACCACCCACATTGGATAGGTGTTGTTGTGACTACTGGACAGCCGGACGGTTCCGGGCAGGTTTACATCACAACTCAATCCAACCTCGGGTTAAGCATATCGTGTTTTCTAAATTTTCATATTTTAATACTTCTCAATTATATATGTAAATGTCATATCTTTTATTTTTGGGTATATCAATTCATACCGCTTAAATGTCATTGGCATTGGCATGTGCCCAACATGCCAACATATATTTTTATGTTTTACACCCAACGTTATTACCCCCGTGTTGGGCTCGACACAATTCAGCCCAACTTTATAAACGTGAGAAAAAGGGGAAATTAAGATCATGTAATACATAAAGGTGTGTGGCGCATGAACTTGCAATTTAACGATTCAACTAACATATAATATGGGTTATGTGAACTTGCATTCAAGTCAAAGTATAACTAAGTAGGTGACATATGAAATGGCATAGTTTAGGCTAATACAAACTTGTGTTTAAACATGTTTAACTTGGCATAATGTCAACCACAAAACTAGCATGTTGTATATTCACCAAAATGTCCAATTATAACATCTAATCACATAGCCTATTTCAACATGAACTTCCATAGTTTATGAAACCCAAACGATACTTAACATAGATCCAATTATACTTGCAAATAAACATGAACTTGCATAGTTTATGAAACCCAAACGATAGTTAATATAGATCCAATTATACTTGTAAATAAACATGAAAGTGATATCATAGGTTTTGGGTCATGTAGGCATAAAAGGTTTCAAATCTAGAACATGTTTACATAAGCCTTAATTTAGACTTAGTGAATGTATATAATCCATGCCATAGGCATAAACATAAAGGGATCAAATTCTAGTTTTTGCCACAAACTTACAAGTGCCATTGTTTTTCATATACAATTGTTCAGTAGGCTTGCATCAATCAATTTATGCCACAAACATCAATACACAAGTCATGATAGAACCATTACAATACACAGAATTTATACAATAACACAATTCTATTTTCATTTACATCGAATCACATCACAGTTTTTATTCATATTCTGAAAGGTCACTATACTTACAACGAATGCAGAATCTTGAATTCTGGATTCTGAATTCTCAAAATTGAGATGCGCTCCTTTGGGTAGACTAACGTTGCATTGATTGATTTTGATTATACTTTAATCTTCTTCTTAATTTGATTCGTCTCTTGGCTTTTCTCTCTTGACGGCTATGCTCAATTCCTCCCTGACAGCATGACGACTCCTTTCTTATTTATTTTTTGTGAATTTTCAGTTGAGACTTAGGGTGTATTTATAGATTTTTAAATTGTTTTGAGCTGTCAGATGAAGACAAGAGGAATCTAGACCATACAAAGTTCAAAGAGCCAATCAAGAGGTGACACGTCAGCCCTAGTGACACACAGAGCCACAGAAATTCGAGCCAGAGCCAGACCTAGCCAGCCAGGTCAACCAAGCAGGTCGATTGGCAGGTCGACACCCAAGTCGACACTATGGTCGATCTGGGGTGGCAAGGTCGACACTGTTGTCGACCTGGGGAGGCCAGGTCGACACCATGGTAGACCTGGTCTCTGGGCGGGAATTTTCCCGCCCAGCCCAGTTTGAACCTGAAATTCGAATTTTGAATTTTAAACTGAGCTGTTTGAATTTAAAATTTATTCTGAAACTTCCGAAGGTCATAACTCCATACGAAGTCCGATTCGCGCAAACTCGGACTCTATCTCAAGCAGAAGTCCGAGACAAACGCAATGGCGTAATCTGTTTCCCTTAATTCTTTCATTTAGAATTAATTACACTTTAATTTGTGAAGCTTAACGTTATAGAATTCACGGGGTGTTACAATAAGCTACCATGGGCATGCAGAGTTAAGGTGGGAAAAAATAAACATCGGATCAGTTATAGGACTGGTGTGAGAAAAAAAACAGTTATCTACTTTATTTTAAAGTATGGTAAATTAAAGGAATACGTCATATAACATGGAACATGTTTTCTCTATATGAATACCGATTCGAAAAAACTCAAAACCAAAATAATTTTATCCTCACATCTTTTCAAAATCCATTTATCTTCATATTTAGATTATAAATCAAATCTACTTCATTAATTTTTTAAATTCATTCTTTTGAAAATAATTTCTTGAACTTAAATTCCATTTTCATTTCAAATCATTGAAATACTAGATATTTCTTTCATATCAAATCATACTTTACTTCGGGATTTCAAAAAAAATCATATTTGAAAATCTCATATATCTACTATACAAGCATATCTAAACATATGCAACCTGATCGAGAGGTTTCTCCAGTCAATAAGGCAACTGGGTCTCAGCCTTCTCACCCCATTAGCAATCTATGTATGTCCCTCAATTCTTAAGTGTGAACCATACAGTATGTCCCTCTATAATCATAGAGTCTCATACCCATTTGCCTAGGTTTCTAGTCATGGGTTACGCATATCGTAGGTAACACATCAAATTATTTTTATCCTGAAGTGATAAATCCTTTCGCAAAAATCATCACAAGTACTTTCAATTTATACTATTATTGCTTTCTAAATCATTCAAAACATTAGGATTTAATTCTCCAACATTCTTTTTGTTTATAAAAATAAATTTTCATAAACCATTTTAGGTTCTTTAATTTTCCATCCAAATCCATATTCCAATTAATCTTAATTAAAAGATTTCACAAAAACCTTCTTTCAAATCTGATAAACTAAAAGGCATTGTGAAATGTCCTATTTCTAGTTAATAGATTTTAATAATTAAAAATCATATATACTTGGTTCAAACCTCTTTCAAATCATTTATTATAATTTATAATAAATTTTCCCTATTTTTATTTACTTAAAAATAGACCATTTCAGTCTAACCTCATTTCGGGACAGTAAACTACACTGGTGCTATTTTTATTCAATCTTGATTTGGACATATCTCAAAATCTAACCGTTGGATTTTAAGACTTTACATATCATTTGAAATCTCTTTTCATTTCTAATCTAATGGTTTTTACTTCGAGAGATTCCAACGGTCAGATCTCCCGGTATGTCAGTTTGAAGTTACAGGTCGAAGTTCTCGAACAACTGTTGCGCGACGAGTTCTATTCAAATCAAACTTCGATTATATATTAAAATCGAGTCGATTTGCTTCTAAGATAGTTTTTTAACTATATAATAACTTCTGAAAAATTGTTTTTCAACTTCAATTTTAGATATTCCAATAAATGGATGCTATAATATTATTTTATTATTAAAATAATATTATTTTTTAAACTTCATTATTTTAAATCCAAATTTTCCTAACATCCACTATAAAAAATAAATAAGAAAGTTTCGAAAAGGAAATCTTTTCAAAACACTTGTTAGATACCCTAACCGAACTTCACTTTTTCTAGTTACTATTCATTTTAAAATAAAAATTTTGATAGACCATAACCTGCTTTTAATTTCTTCAAATCCATTTCTTTCTTTTGCAAATGTTCATTGTAATGATTTAAACTTTACGTCCATCCAAAATCAGACATCAAATTTTGACTTTTTTCCATACATTATTATATTATTGAAATATTCATTAAAATCGATTTTTGTCAATCAACATATTAACCGCTGTAACACCCCATATTTTTCTAGCGATAATAAATTAAAACGCCAAGAAAAATGTACATATATTAGTATACAAATATGTACATAAGGGAATTCAGAATTAATTAAAAGATACAGAAGTATGAAATTAATCAAAGAAATAAATCAGAATGGAAATCAAAGTTTACCATTTAAAGCGATAAGCGAAATAGGAAGCAACGACAGAAAAAGCACCACTGTACCTAAAGGGGCGACCCGGGCTTGAAGCGGTCGAACCAAGGAGGGTCCAGCTAGCCTCTGTGATGTTTTTTTGCTGACTTATATGCTTCAGATTTTTATGACTTGAAATATGATGGACCTTTTTCTCTTGACACCCCAATAAATATGTTAGCAGAGCCTAGTTTTATTCTGATAAATTCTGAAATAATGCCCAGGCTCTGCCCTTCTTCTCCCTCAAATATCACTAGAAAATAGGGTAGCTAGTAATGGGAAGTTCTGATTTAGGATTTGGGAGAGAAGAATGCATTTCTACAAATAGGGGTCCAGAGTTCTAGTCAAAGTACGGTAAATTCTTGAATCTGGTTAATTTGAATTGCTCTTTTCTTTTCCCTTTTCTGTTAGTCTGAGAATTATGAACCCATGGTTGTTTAGATTCTAAATCCAGTAGGAGAGCTATGGAATGTTAGGTCTAGACCAGATTCATGAATTGGAAAGCTATTTGGTGAGTGGATTTAAGTTATACCTTTTTGATAATGGTATATTTATCGTTTGACATTCCCCATTAACATGTATAGTAAATCTGCTGAAAAGATTAATTTGTTGAAATGTAAATCTGCAAAAATGTATAAACCTATTAAAATATATGGGAAGGATTACTGATGTATATAACTATCTGTTCTAATAACTTGTTAATTGGATACTGTTAGTTAAGTTATAGTGAAATTGGGGATAATTATAATGTTGCATAAGATCGGTTTTCCATTAATCATCTGTCTGAGTTGGAATTTACTGTAAATGTTGTAGTTATGGAGTTTACAATAAACATGAATACTTATTAAGAATATTATTATGCCAAAAGATTGTAATTGAGAATTACAGTGAAATTTGGAAGAACAAATATGCCTAAATTTATAGTAAACAGAAAAAATGTAACCGCGCCTAGACACGAGGTTAAGTCCTATTTGTGGTAGAAGTCTACCCGAAATCGCTGGCAAATCCAACATCCACAAGTGGTCGGCTTAATGTGAGAGGTCTGGTGCATAAAGACATATATGAATATATTTATATAATAGGATAGTAATAAATGGCACTAATTGCAATTAAAGGAAATGAAGGAAAGTTGCTATAGTAAAATAATTGGAATGAATGAGGAATGATAATAACTATTATGATAAACCTGGAGGGGGGAAGGAAAGATAATAGGTAGGCTTGTCCAAGGGACAAGTGGGAATTTATAACTTAGGTTATAATAAATGATAAGGGGAACGAGATAACTTATGTGATGAGATAATTTGTACTTAATTATAAATTAAGTAATCTGTAAACTTGAGAATCTGAATTCTATTTATAAGAAGAACATGTTATCTGAAAAACTGAGAATCTGAAATTTGCTGACAAGAGTAACATGTCAAAGGCTTATTAATGAACTTAAATGGGGTAAGTTATATAACTGAAATTAATAAGCAAGAAGGACTTGGTAACCTGAATGAGAAGTTAATATGATTTGAAATAACCAAGTTAACTAGAAATCTGATGAGGTAGAGCAAGCGCGCAATTAAACAGTTAGACATAGGGTCTAATAACACTTTAACCGATGCGCTTGGACTAGTCTGTACGTCTAAAGGTGAATAACCCAATGAGGTAGATCATCATGGTGTCATGAGGCAAGAGAGGAGCGCACGTCCATCTACAAATTCTGCCTGGTCTACTTGTTGTTCTGCTGATATTCTGCTGGCTCCAAAGGAATGGCAGGGGAAGCATGTGGCTTCCTGGGACGTGGAGGGTACTCCTAGTAGCCATCTGTGCGATGACAACGTTTAGGTTATGCTCGCATAGGTTAGGTCTGCGCGTTATTACCTATTGAGTATACCTTGACTGCCACAATAGGGGGCAGTCAGAAGGCTGTAGGGTGGTATAAGTGATTCGACGATCCTGCTGCCTTATGATTAGGCGGGTTACGACCATCTCATCTGTAACAACCCATAAAATCCGAACCAATTAAAAAATTTTAAATTGGCTATTTTAGTGAATTTTAAATATTTAAAATAAATATTTTAAATAATAACGACGAAAAGTAGTTTGAATCGATGTTTGAAAATGAATATAATTATTTTAAATTATAAATAAGGCCTGAAATGGCGCGGCAGTTTCAAAATTTTAATTCAAACTTTGACTGACTGTACCGGGTGCAAAATAAAACGGATTTTAGTGAAACCAAAAATATTTAAATCTGTTAGTGAATATCTTTCTAACGAATCTGAAAAATCGAAGTTTCGTAGCGGGAGTCAAAAGTTATGGCCAAATGAATTTTCAGAAAGGTCGCTATAGAATTTATATAGCCCGTGAAAATAAACATTTTACAAACGACATCGGAATTTGACGAAACCACTTTTGTTGGATCCGGGATGTCAAATTATTGCTAGGTTTCAAATTTCATAATTTTTGAAGCTAATATGTGAGCGTAGCGAAGAAAAATGTGTTTTGGTCAATTACAGTTAAATTGGATCGACCAGAAAATGTCCATTTTTCAAACGGTCTCAGAATTCAACTAAACTAGTTTTGTTGGGACCATATTTTCAAAACATAGCTAGATTTATTTTTCTGGAATTTTTAGAATCAGTATGTGGCCCTGACAAATTGAAATGTACGTTCAAATTAAATATTGAATGTTTTATATTTTAATTTGAAGGAAAACTGGCTGAAACATTCGAATAGGCCTTCGAAACATATCCCATTGTGTTCGGAATGGGGGAATTTAACTAGGGACGACAGTCGTTGGGTTTGAATTGGAGTACGTAGGAGATATGGGGGTATTTTAGAAATTTAAAAATATATAAATAAATAGAAAAATCCTATTGGCTCATTTATTTTCTCTCTCCCCGATATGCCTTCGACCGAAGGTGAAAATCATTCAAAACCTTCTCTCCTCAAATCTGATCAATCCACGCAATAAAATCACGAGCGCCAGTAGAGTTTTTTGTAGTTCTTCCAATTCTCTTCAAATCCATATAAGATTTGCAATTTATTGTTGCTTCGTTTGGGAGATACGGGTCTCGAAAGTCGAGCCCTTTCCAACGCCGCCGCGCCTCCTATAGGCCACCGAAATGGGCCCCGTTTCAGGTGTCAGTGCGCCTCTCTCCCCTATTCCTCGCTGCGAAGGCCGATCGTCGATCCGCTTCACCGTTTGATCGAAAAGTTCAAACCTAGTTTTGAAGAATATTGAAAGGTAACGGCTGATATTATTTTAAACTGATTATAGCACTTCGAAGCGCTACGGTTTTTGATTTCACTGTAAAAATCATATCTTTTTCATTTCTTGTCGAAATCCAGTGAAACAAGAGACACTGGACTCGTGTGGACGTCTTCAACATTCTAGAAGAGACCGCATATATTTCTGAGCCTTCTGCAATTTTTGGAGGAGTGGAACCCAATGTGAGATTTCTAATTTATAAACGATATGGAAAACAACGATGTATAAATTATATAGTCGATGTACGAGTTATATAAGCGTTGTACACCTCATGTATAAGCGTTGTATAAGTTGTATGTTCGATGTATAAGTTATATATGCATTGTAAAAAAAAATATTTATGTTGAAATAAATTGAAATGATATTGAAGTGAATTGAAATATATTTATATACGAATATATATATATATATATATACTCCCCTCGTTCACAGACCATGGACGATATATATTGGTTGTGATATTGTTTGGATTATTGGTTGATGTGAAATTTGGTGAATACCATGAATGGTTGATTGGAAATGATTGATTGTGATTGAAATCCCAATAGGATTAGTATATGGGAAAATTCTCCTGCGTGCGAACTAGATATTGAAAATCCCCATTGTCAAAAACCGCGAGGTTTTGAGGTAGAGCGAGGAGCCGTACTAGGGACGGTCCCAGTTTTAACTACCCTGCCATTATGCTACCCAAATTTTCAATAATATTCATGTGTTAGAATTATTTTCATGCGTTGAAACTATATTCGTGTGTTGAATAGAAATTCATGTGTTGAATGAAATTCATGTGTTGAATAAATTATTTGAAAGTTAAAAATCACATTTTTATTATATATATAGCCTATATAAAATATTAGTATTTTAAATAAATTGTTTTAACACCAAAAATAACATTTTTACCTTATGTATAGACTATATAAAAAAATCGTGTTTTGAAATAAATTGTTTTACAATAAAAATTACATTTTTATTATATATATCAACTATAGAAAATATTCATGTGTTGAATAAAGGACTAGAACGATAAAAATCATATTTTATCGTATGTGTGAAGTCGAAAACGTTCATGTGTTGAATATATAGATTGAACAATAAAATCTACATTTTTATTGTGAATATGAAGTGTGAAAAATGGTGATGGGTAGAATAAATATTTTTGATGATAAAAATATCATTTTTATCAGATATATAAAGTGGATATAGTTTTGAAATCGAAGAAAGAATTATATTTATATATATAATTAAAATATAGTGAATAACGAAGCTGTAGTTCATGTTTTGAAACCGTGATTCCAAACGATTAGTGCGGGAGATCCGACCATCGGATTTTCCTAAAACCGAAACCGTTGGGTTCGCTTTGGAAATATCTTTCCAACGGCACCCACTGTGTGATGATCCAACGGTTGGATTGTCTGGAATGTTTAATTCAAATCTGAAGAAAAACAGCGCCAGAATCGATTATATATATATATATATATATATATAATTAAATTAAATCGAATAACGACGCTGCAGTTCGTATTTTGAAATCGTAACTTCAAACGATTAGTGCGGGAGATCCGACAGTCGGATTTTCCCAAAACTGAAACCTTTGGATTTGTTTTGAAAAGATCTTTCTAATGATATAAAATTTGTGAAGATCCAATAGTTAGATTTTTAGATATGTGTAAATCAAATCTGGAGAAAAACAGCGCCACGGCCGCGTTATGGCCTGAAGCGTCGTTTGAAGGAATTGGCTACTTTTAAATAAATAAAAATAGCGATAAATCGTGATAAAATATTATAAAACGATATGGAATGGAAATAAACTGAATTTTCTCGGTTTATGTGATATTTGATGGTTGAATGTGTTTGGCATGAAAATTACATTAAAGAACAGAATTAGTGATATCGAATAATTTAACCATTGAAATGAATTGATTTGAAATTCTAAATATACGTTAATATTTGAAAAGGCCAAGTTGATTCTCATTTCAAATAATTGTTCGACGAGTGAAAGTCGAAGATATGAAGACGGTGCAAGACCGATGATCTTCACGTCGAATGGAGGGGTGCTACTGATGCTCATGATAGGTGTAGCTACCTTGATGGGGCTGAAGTGGTAGCCACCCGGACGTACTTGTTGATTGTATGGATGTGCGAGGTATTGAGTGCCTCCGGTTTCGTTCAGACCCAGAACGAACGTGTAAATGGACTATGTGTCTGACATTGGATTTTGTCCTGTGCTGATTGATCTCTATTAAATATATATCTGTTTAGCGGCGGAGAATTTATTCTCTTGCTTAATGCCCTTCTCTAAGACGTACGAGCTCAGAGGTTATATATCGATAGAAATCAGTCACATGGAGTGAATTGCCTGTGTGGCATGCCTAAGTGGCAAATGATCAAAGCTACTGTTGAAAAGCAAAGTCTTGTGGTTGATGATCAAAGCACGGCCTGTGTGGCATAGCTTTGTGTATAGCGTTGTTTCGCGAGCCTCACACCCTGGTATGAGCCAGAAACGGGAAAAGGACTTCAGGGAGGACATGCGTTCCCTTCTAGCTAGGAGTGGTACTTTGGGTTTTGCACGCCCGGGTATTTTAATTATGTGGATGATGGAAAGCGAGGCCTCGATTTTCTTCGGTCTCTTCGGAGCCGATGGTGTGGTCGGATATGACCAGTGACGCCCCATAGGGCGGGGAAACGCAGTGTTCAGGCATTTTAATCCACATCGGTGGACCGGCCCTGACGATCCAAGGTGCAGTTGCGGCTGTTCCTGAGACACGGGCTAGAGCGTCTCGAATTCGGTAAGGACTATCTTTTGCCTTGGTTCAGGACGGAAATCCAATTTCCAAATACGACATCGTGCGGTTTTGATTGTATACCTATATATAGCGACATAGTGGTATGGGGCATTAATGTCGTATATGATTGATAATTATGATTGAAATTGTTTTTGAAATATATATACACTAGCAATAATATTAAATGATTTGTTTTGCTCGTATCAAGCATATTTTGGCCATTATAAGGTAAAAATCTATCCTCCGGTTTGTGTTGCATTGTGTGATGGGAACTGAGTCTTATAATGGCTTCATTTTTATAAAAAACACTGCGATGTTTAAAAGATTTACTTGTTTTAAAGCACTGGCAATCCAATGGAGTAAACCCATTCCGTAAAAGTGGCATGGTCCTGTGATTAGCTATATTGTAAAGTGTGTTAAGTAGATTTCTCATACCAGTCCCATGACTGACTCGTAGTTTGTTTCACTTGCAAACTTGGGTGCCCCTATTTCTACATGGGCAGCCTTGTATTCAGGTTTTAGCAGGCTCTTTCTGGATAGCTGGAGCTGAAGATGGATTCTATCATTTATTTCTTTTTATGTTGTTCAGCTCCTGTTGTACATATTATGTTTTCTTTTCCGCTATAGACATTTTATGTATAGCTGAACTGTATTTTGTACTAAGTATGATCCTATATACTATGTAACTCTGATGATTTTATTTATCCAGTGTATTCTATTGTACATTATCTGGTGTATTTATTTATTTCTGTTCTGTTGTTATCTGTTTATGTGTTTTATTCCAAAGATTACCCTTGCACCGTCTCATCCGGGTTTGGGGTTGTCACATCATCTGTTTGCCTTTGGCTGGTCTAACCATATGATTGATAGTAATCGTCAGGTACCGGTCATCGACAGTCAGCGTGATGCATGATGCATGATGCGAAAAGACGGAGAGCTAAACCAATAGACCATCGACCTCTTACTATCAAGGCTTTAGGTGAGGGACAGACCAAATTGTATTTATTATTTGTTATTTTCTATGCCACGTCACTATCTCTCAATCCTGTTTGTCTTTCGCTGGTTGAGGGAGGGGTCGGGTGGGACCATAGCCACCGTGAAAATGTAGGCCATAGCATATGTGTATACAGATATCTGAATAATCTCCCGGCCGAGTTCCGTGTATCTGATATAACACTGTTACGGAACTTGGTGCACAGTGGATAATATGTGCATGCATGCTGTTTTCGGATGGTGTATCATCGAGGTGAGGCATCGAGTACGATTAACGATACGTACGTGAGAAAATCTAGATACATGCACGTTTGGTCCGGTTGGTATATCGTAGACTCTAAGGCATTAATCTGTGATAGAATCTGATTTGATCAAATGGTTCGAAGATGGCAGTCCATAATCTTACGTAGCATGGCGATGGCAGTTCTATGTGGAACGTAGCTTTGTTATATAGAGATCCATATGTCGCTCCAGCGTAGAATGAGGGACTGCTTATATTTCTTTGGTGTTACGGCGGAGACCGTGCGCGTGGGGTACAACGGGGTGTACCTTAATATTGGGGGTAGCTACACATATACTGTATTAGGTTAATCTACTGGGAAGTAGATGGGTATGATGTGGTTGTAAGCTTTGAGTGCTGTTAACCTAAGTAACGTAATAAATAAGAAAATGTAACTGAACGATATATATATAGGGTTATCCAAAATGTGTAGTTTAAATCCAGTCACCATAACTTGTGTTCTTACCCCCTCCTCATAACATACCCGTATGTTGGATTTGTGGCAGAGATATTATAGCTTTGGATACTGGTTAGGCAACATTATTATCTGGGCAAGGCTATATTTTTATTATATTATATTTTATTCCATTCCGATGTGAGATGTTTTCTGAGCTTTGATATATTTATTATCTATGTCTTTTCTCTAGGATACCAGACAAACCAACACGGGTTTCGATAGACTAGAATTTTGAAGAAAAAATCGGTCTGTCGGAATTTGGGTTGTTATAACTACAATACACAATCATCAGCAAACACTGCATTCGATACCAAATGGAGTTCATTCCTATATCCAATAACCAATATCAAGTTAATTTTACATTCCATAAACATTTAAGGTCCAATTCAATTTCAGTATCAACTATATCGATTCTAAATGATATATACTCAAGTAACTACATGTATTTCACTTAAAAATCACATCTTTTCAATCCCTAACATTATCAAATCATATTATGATCCCATATTACCAACTAACTATCATTATATAACTCAATCGAGTTCATAAATAACTAAACGAAAGTTAGTGTTCTTACATAACTGTAATTATGGTTTAAGTTGCTCACCTAGTACTACAATCCTCCAGTCCTCCTAACTTCAGTCGAAGGACGTCTTAACTATTCCAGATGATTTCAGCATCCTTCCGGCATCACTAGAGAATTCTGAAAATAATTTGGGTAAGGGCTCGACAATATGGGGTTTTATAAACTAACGGGTGAATATACGAACATATATTTGGTTTTATGAGCAAACGGGGAAGGGTTCTGGTGCTTATTGGGTTCGGGTATGAGGTGGGGTGCATCACATGGGCTGGTGGGAGATGGAGACGCGCTGGTGGGGTTAGAGAATGGTGATGGAGGTGAGTTTTTGGGTAAAGGAGGCTAAAGGAGGTGGCTTTAGGGGTAAAATGTGGTTTTAGGAGGTTTTAGGGTATATGGAGATGTCGGGTTCACTTGAAGGATGGGGAGGAGGCTGGAGGCTTCCTGGGATGAGGGGGAGAGAGGTGAATCCACTGGTGGTGGTGGAGGGCCATGGCCGGTGGGTTGGAAGAAGAAACAAGGGGGAAGGAAGAAATGAATGGAAATGCAAAGTGAATAAAGGCCTTGCACATACAGGCAAATTTAGTTGCCATGGATCACTAAGGTGTCCGCACTAGATGCAAGGGAGAAAGCACATTATGATAGCCCCTTTGCATGAAAACACAAAGAAAACACATTTAAGATAACTAATTTAAGGTGTGAATGCTAACTTAAGGTACATGTACCCTATCTTCACATTATCTACTCGTGTGACCACATATTAATTCTGTTTTCGACGAAATTTGACATCTTGCTATATTTTTAGATACGGTTCCAACGAAACAAATTTCGTCGAATTTCGAGTCCGTTTTCTCAAAATTTGCTGCTTCGAGTTCAAATTATCGATCGGTTTATACTTAAATTTCGCACGGTTACATACCAGCTCTGTTTGATGCGAAATTTGGACGAACCATATTTTAACGTTCTGGACTGATAAAAGTGGTTTCATCAAATTCCAAGATTGTTTGCAAAATTTCTATTTTCTAGGCTATTAGAATAATATTAAATATCAAATTTTTATATAGTTAACATTTTAAATCAATTTTAAAAGTTCACTAACCTTATCTTAACTATTTAATAGGTCATTTTCAATTACTTATCTCAAAATCTTAAAATTTACAATTTCGGTGAATAGTGTCAAATTTTCATTTTTGATCAAAATTGTTTTGACTGATAAAGTGATAAAAGTAATTTAAATAACTTATCTGATCGTTATACTTTTTGAAATCGTATTTAAAAATGAGTGTATGTATCCAGAACTGTGCGTAATTATTCTAAGTTCTTCAAAACTTAAATTTCAAAATATCAGAAATTCTGGGTGTTATATTCTTCCCTGCTTAAAAAAAATTTCGTTTTTGAAAAGGGAAGAAGACGCGTAAGCTAATTTAGCTATAATAACCCTTTAAAATATTTACCAAATACCTTTAGTCAAAATAATGAATCTTAATTCACAAGGCATTCGTAACTACTTATACTCTTTATTTTCTCACCTAACCGGTTTCAGAACTTATCAACTGTCCAAAATCATCGATAATTTCAGTTTCTATATCACAATTACGCTCTTTCGTATACGTAATATTCTTAACTCATTCTAGGGTATTACTAACCCTATCTCTAAAGAGTTTCTTTTTTAGGATATTACTAATCCTAGCCCCGATGAGCTCTTTTATTTCGTTCTAACGAGCCATACCCTAAAATTTTTGAATTAACCAAAGCTCTAATACCAAATGTATGGCCCGAAAATTCCCATCTTTCGAATCAACTGTAAACCACACAAGTCCGATCCAAATGGCAGAGACCCTCGTGACATTAACATTACGCATACGACACGTCAGACGAAAATACAAGGCTTTTCATTAACATCATTAAAATGTGAGTACAAGATTATCAGAGTACATTAATTAATACATTGCACAATGGGAATATAAATATATAACTCTTGGTGGAAGACTTATAATGTTCTGTACATGGCTTTAGCTTCAAGCTAGAATCCTGCTTTATAAAATATCTGCAAAACCAAAACTAATAGAAGCCCATGTGAAAAAATATGGGAACCCCCCGGATCAGTCATGGGACTGGGTGTGAAACAAAACAGTTACCTACTTTATCTTAAAGTACGGTAAATCATAGGACCACACCGTCGAACATGGAACGAGTTTCCCCATATGAATATCGATTCTTAAAAGCTCAAAACCAAGATAGTTTTATCTTCATATCTTTTCAAAATCCATTTATCTTCATATTCAGATTTATAAATCAAATCTACTTCATTTATTTTCAAAATTTATTCTTTTGAAAATAATCTCTTGAACTTAAATCCCACATTCATTTCAAATCATTGAAATACTAGATAATTCTTTCATATTAAATCATACTTTACTTTGGGATTTCAAAACAAATCATATTTGAAAATCTCATATATCTATTATACAAGTATATCTAAACATACGCACCTAATCGAGAGGTTTCTCCAGTCAATAAGGCAACTGGGTCTCAGCCTTCTCATCCCGTTAGCAATCTATGTATGTCCCTCAATTCTTAAGAGTGAACCATACAGTATGTCCCTCTATAATCATAGAGTCTCATACCCATTAACCTAGGTTTTTAGTCATGGGTTACGCATATCATGGAAACATATCAAATCATTTTTATTCTAAAGTGATAAATCCTTTCGCAATAATCATCACAAGTACTTTCAATTTATACTATTATTGCTTTCTAAATCATTCAAAACATTAGGATTTAATTCTCCAACATTCTTTTTGTTTATAAAAACAAATTTTCTTAAACCATTTTAGGTTCTTTAATTTTCCATCCAAATCCATATTCCAATTAATCTTAATTAAAAGATTTCACAAAACTCTTCTTTCAAATCCAATGAAATAAAAGGCATTGCAAAATAGCCTATTTAAAGTTAACAGGTTTTTATTATTCAAAACCATATATATTTGGTTCAAACCTCCTTTAAATCATTTATCATAATTTATAATAATTTTTCCCTATTTTTATTTATTTAAAAATAGGCCATTTCAGTCTAATCTCATTTTGGATCATTAAGCTGCACTAGCGCTGTTTTTATTCGACCTTAGTTTGAATATATCTCAAAATCTAATCATTGAATTTTAAGACTCAACATATCGTTTGAAAGCTCTTTTTGTAACACCCCACCTCCGCCAATGCCACTCTTGCAAGGACACTAGCTTTGGAGGGGCGTTAAACGAGATAAACATGCATGCAGATATCACAAGACAGAACATATAAGTAAAACAGAGTAGTAAAGCAGCGGATAAAACTAGCATTTCAAAACCATAGTCAAGTTACATCAAAGTACTTGGTCATTATTTTCCCATAAAACAAAGTCTAGAACATAAACTGAAAACTGAAAAAGAAACATAAAGTAACTATCCCCAAGGTAGAATAAAGCCATAGCATGCTCAAGTCCAAACCATACATGAGCTATCCAGAAAAGCAGCTAAAGATCCAAGCTAAGTACCAGTGTTCCCACCCGGTAAACCTGAGGTGGGAAACGGAAGAAAAGAGGCGAAAGAAAACGGGTCAGTCAAAAAGACTGGTCAGTCCTATCTACTATTAGTATAAAAACTAATAAAGTTAACTGAGCATGTAAAACAGAGATGAGGTGTAGGGTGATAACTGGCATGGTGAAAAGTTAACAAGATAGATCAAGTGTGGCATCGCATATACAATGTTAAGTTGCACCAGGTGTGTACTAGTATTCCAATCCATGTCAAGTATAAACAAGAAATGATCCCTTGGCCCAAAGCTGGCCCACATCATGAGATGACCTAAATCGAGGTCCAACTACTCGGTCTAGTCGATCGGCTCCCTATAAGCCTAACTCGTCGTGTATCGGTGTCATACGGCTTAATCATGGAATGTAGTTAACTGTGCTAGGTCCACCCCAGGGTGTATCCAGCCCTAAGGTGTAAACCACAGACACAATTCAAGCACGCACAGTCTAAACCTACTGGTGCCCATGTTCAACTCCGGACTTAATGTGCACGACCATGGTCCGCTTGAACAACCGGTGCACCCTTCAGCCGTCTCTTTTTGGCCTCTTACAATCAGTCCAGTAATCGTGCCCCACCCTAGCCTAGTCCAGGGTACCCATGATACTTCGAAGTTGGTTACTGCTGAAAAGGACCACGTAACTAGGATTTCAAGTGGGTTAAGTGTGGTTAACCCTATCCTAACCATGTATTGAGTTGGTTAAGTGTATTCAAGCCGTTCATGACTTAATCCTATCAATACATCGGGTTTAATTGGTTAAGTGTATTCAAGTAGTCCATGACTTAACCCTACCAATCCATCGTGTTTAATTGGTTAAGTATTCAAGTAGTTCATGACTTAACCCTATCATGTGGCATTAATTAATTTAATGCACCCAACCTCTCACATTAGACCTTGTTGTGGTTACTAGTTAAGCCGGGCGGGTCCCGGTAGCTTTACACCACAACTTAGTCTAACCTCGGGTTTCAAGTATGACATGACCAACTACTCACATTGGGTCCTATTGTTTGTAGCCACTAGTTAAGCCGGTCGGTTCCGGGTAGATTTATGTTACAAACTCAACCCAACCTCGAGTTGGCCACACTCATATTTTCTAAGTGTCATGTCCATCATTATGTTTACAAACATAATCACAAGTCAATGTTCATGTCATATTTTAAAACCATGTTTTCATGTCATTAATATTACCCAAACCCAACGCATTCCCATCGCATGTACGTTTCTCATAACATAACATAGATCAAAAGAGGGAACTTGGCAAAAGCATGACAAAAGGGCATAAGGTAATAAGGTTGGCCACAAGTTAAACATGGTGGCATATGAGGCATAAATATGTTCATAAGCTTGCATATCACATCATGGGCCTCAAAACATGCATAATATCAACTTAAACAAATAGGTGAAACATGATCATATATGACACAGGATGATGGCTAGTGATTCGCATATAACATCATATGCAAGATAACACAAGGTTTATGAGAGTTTCTATGTTGCTTTATGCAACATTTCTAATCAAAGCTCATAGCTTTCTATGCATAAGGCAAAGGTGATAGTTTTACAAACATGCATAGAATATATTTATGCATAACATGATAGGATCAAAGCACATATCATACTTAGGCCCAAACTCAACTTGCAACATGTCATATTTAACTTCATAGTTAGAATCTAAGAGTAGTATAGGGCTTACAATGCTATGAAGACTTATAAAATATAAATAAGATTGAGACGAAGCCACTAGCAACTCTAAACACTCCCAAATGATAAGCTCCAATGAAAACCCTTGAGAAACAAGCAAAAGATCCTTGTTTTGATGAAGAAAGATTGAACTTTGGCCTTAAATCAAGCTTAGAAACTCTCAAACAAGCTTAGGAACTCTCATATGAATGAAGATGGAGGCTATGACAAGAGGGTGGAGGCCATGATTAAACATTTTGGCAGCACTTAGTTACTAGAATTGATTTATGATGATTTAGGCTAGGTATTAGGGTCTTTTTATAGATGATTAGGTTAATTTAGACCATAGGATTAACCCTAAAACACATCAGGTCCGTCAAATCCCGTCAGAAACTTCTGGAACAAGACTCAGCATGTCACAAATGGTGCACCAGAAAAATTGGTTCGACCGGGGGAGTCGACCCCTTGGTCGACATGGGTGTCGACCCATTGGGGGGGGTCGACACTGGTGTCGACCCCTGTGTCGACCCTACCTAGGGCGGGAAAATTCCCGCCTATCCTGCCTTGGTTGTAATTCGAATCTGAATTCGAATTTGAACTGTTTTCGGGCTTGGAATTTTCTGAAAACTTCATTGGGCCATAACTTGGTCATACGGACTCCGTTTTTGAAAACTCGGACTCTATTTCGCGTATTTTTCCGAGACGAACGCAATGGCACAGCCCGTTTCCCTTGATTCAGATTTTAGAATTTAATTCTGCCTTGATTTACATTATAACATGTTATTAAAAATACGGGTTGTTACATTCTCCCCTCCTTAAAGGATTTCGTCCCCGAAATCTCCAAGTTAGGAAGAACGTATCCTACCATCCATCATCCATCTACTCAAAACATCATCCACAAGTAACCATTGTCCTTAAAAGGATTCTAAATGCTGTATGAACATATGCAAAAGGTGTGTGTATATGTACTTGTCTAATGCAAAAATCAGGCGGTTACTGATTCAGTAAACCTCCTTAATGCAAAGTATGTTAGTGAGATGAGTCCATATGTATGCAAATTCCTAACATAATTTATAATCTATACATGAGTGCACATAACATTCATCCATATGCAACATCCATGTGATAGCATACAAGTTTCATCCATGAATAAGCATAAACACTCATGCATATGTGGTATGAAAGTGTGTGAGCCAATCTTAGTGCCTAATGTGTATCATGCATCCACGAGTATCCACTTGCAAACACTTGTAACCACTTGCAAACATCAAGCATAACATGTTTCAAATACATGTTTCATCCAAAGGGTTTCTATCTAAGGTTCTCTTGACAAGGTTAACGAGATAACAAGATAAACAGGATAAACATGGATAGCAAAAAGAAAGATATGTTGATTAAGAATGGAGATTGAGAATGTACCCTTAAAAAGGAATGGATAAAGCCCACGCATCTTCTCCTCGGTTTCCCAAGTTGCATCTTCATCGGCTTCACTCCACTGAACTTTCACCAATTTGACTTCTCGATTCCTTAACTTCTTGATCTCTGTTCCCAAGATATGAATCGGAGCTCTCCTCAAGGTTGCCTCTTTCTCTACCTCCACGTCTTCAAGAATGCTAGGTTCAACCACCTCAGCGGACTCATGTAGGCACTTTCGGAGATGCGAGACATGAAAGACATTATGCACTCCGGCTAGCTTCTCGGGCAATTCCACCTTATAGGCCATCTTTCCAATTCTCTCTATGATAGGGAAGGGTCCTACAACCCTTGGTGCCAGTTTCCCGACTGCTCCAAAACGTACCACATTACGCAAAGGAGAAACCTTCACGAAAACCATGTCTCCCACTTCGAATTCCAAATCTGCCCTTCGCTTGTCAGCATAGGATTTCTGTCTATCTTGGGCCGCTTTCATCCGTCTTCTCACCAATTCAACTTTCTCGGATGTGTCCCGTATCATATCGGGACCAAGTATAAGCCTATCCGTTGTCTCCCACCAACAAGATGGTGACCTACACGGCCTCCCATACAGAGCTTCAAATGGTGCCATCCCTATGCTGGCTTGATAGCTATTATTATAAGCAAACTCTACAAGAGGAAGGTGGTCTTCCCAAGTACCACCAAAGTCAAGAACACAAAGCCTCAAAAGATCTTCTAGCACTCTATTCACCCTTTCGGATTGGCCATCCGTCTGGGGGTGATAGGCTGTACTCAGATTCAATCGCGTACCCATCGCTTCTTGCAAACTATTCCAGAACTGGCTAGTGAAAATTGGGTCACGATCGCTAACTATGCTAGAGGGAACTCCATGCAACCGCACTGTCTCTCGAAGATAAATAGATGCTAGCCATGATGCGGTCCTCTTGCTCTTCACTGGAATGAAATGAGCACTCTTCGTAAGTCTATCAACTATGACCCATATGCTCGTATTCCCTTTCCTTGACCTAGGCAATCCATCCACAAAATCCATAGAAATACTTTCCCACTTCCATTGCGGGACCTCCAATGGATGTAATAGCCCACCGGGTTTCTTTGACTCAGCTTTCACTTGTTGGCACACCATGCACTTTGAAACATACTCTACCACATCTTTCTTCATTCCGGCCCAAAAGAAAATGCGCTTCATATCTCTATACATCTTATCTCCTCCAGGATGTATGGTCATCTTCGAGTGATGTGCTTCTTCGAGAACTTTATGCACCGAGTCTCCTACTTGTGGAACGCATAGCCTTCCATCACGCCTTAGCCAACCCTTGTCATCAATAGTATATCTAGCAAGATGACTAGACGTCTCACCACGAATCAACTTGTCCATGACCTCGACTATCTGCGGGTCTCCTTTCTACGAAGCCCCAACTTGATCAAGAAGTATAGGTCTAAGCTCAAGAGATGCTAACGAACCCGTCGTCGACTCAACAGCTGTTGTAAAATCAAAGGTTGCCAAGAACTCTAGGCTCCTCATCTCAACAAACAAGGGGCTCAAAGTCAACCTACTTCTGCTTAGTGCATCTGCCACAACATTACCCTTGCCAGGGGTATAAGCTATCTCGAAGTCATAAGATGCCAAGAATTCCATCCACCTTTGCTGCCTTAGATTCAGATCTTTCTGCGAGAAGAGGTACTTGAGTGACTTGTGATCAGTATACAACTCAAACCTTTCGCCTAGAAGATAGTGGCGCCAGGATTTGAGAGCAAAGATGATCGCCGCCAATTCCAAATCATGAGTGGGATAGTTCTTCTCATGAACTTTAAGTTGCCTACCCCCATAACATATCACTCTTCCTTCCTGCATCAGAACAACACCTAACCCCGTGCCACATGCATCGGTGTACACGGTAAACATCTTACCGCCATCGGGTAATGCTAAAACTGGAGCAGTAGTAAGGGCCCTCTTGAGTCTTTGAAAAGCAAGCTCACACTCTAAGTCCCATGCAAAAACTAAGTTCTTCTTCGTCAACTTAGTAAGAGGGGCCGAAATCTTAGCGAAGTCCCTGATGAACTTCTTATAGTAGCCCGCCAGACCGAGAAAGCTTCTTACTTCGGTTGCATTCCTAGGAGTCTTCCAGTCTTGAACTGCAACCACTTTCGCGGGATCCACCGCTATGCCTTGCTTAGAAACTATATGTCCAAGAAACCGAACTTCCCTTCTCCAAAAATGGCATTTGGAGAACTTGGCTTTCAACTGATGAGCTCTAAGCGTATCCATCACTTCCTTGAGATGTCTAGCATGTTCTTCCTCATCCTTTGAGAAAATCAGAATATCATCCACGAAGACAACTACAAACTTGTTAAGGAACTCCCTGAACACCCTACTCATCAAGTCTACGAAGTAGGCGGGTGCATTAGTCAAACCGAATGGCATGACAAGCCATTCAAAGAATCCATCTGGAGTCCTAAATGCAGTCTTATCAATACTATCCTCAGCCACTCTAAGCTGATGGAATCCGGTGGCTAGATCGAGCTGAGAGAAAACAGAAGCACAAACCAGCTGGTCAAAGAGATCGTCAATCCTCAGTAACGGGTGCCTATTCTTCTTTGTCAGCTTGTTCAACTCTCGATAATCAACACATAGACGAAGCGAACCATCCGCCTTAATAGCGAATACCACCGGAGCACCCCATTCAGAAATGCTTCGCCTAATAAAACTCTTCTCAAGCAACTCCTTGATTTGCTTACTGAGCTCCCTTCTTTCACATGAGGCCATGTGCCTAACGGGCAATGATACTGGCCTGGCATTATCGACTAGATAAATGCGGAAATCTATCTCTCGTTTAGGTGGTAACCCCTTAACTTCTTCAAAGACATCAGGGTAGTCTCGGACCACCATTACAGATTGCAGATCATCGATGAACGAGTCAAGAGATTCAAGATAACATAACATAATGGGACCTCTAGGGTTACAAGAAATTTCTAGGGTATTACCGAGGCGAGTTATGAGCCTCACCACCCTATGCTCACAATCGAGGATGGCTCCATAACTGGACAACCAATCCATGCCCAAAATCAACCCGTATCCCGTAAATCCGAGAA
Organism: Allium sativum; assembly: GCA_030737875.1. Lineage (NCBI taxonomy): Eukaryota > Viridiplantae > Streptophyta > Magnoliopsida > Asparagales > Amaryllidaceae > Allium > Allium sativum. Next base: position 575,127,860 of record CM060921.1, on the reverse strand, counting down.
CATAAGCATTACACGTGAATTCTACGGTCAAGATAGAAATCTTCAAGTCCGCACAAATCATAGATAGATGGGCGGAACCCCCAATTGGATTTGAAACACTAATGGGATCCTCAACTAGACTAGTACTTAGGTGCAAACTTTCAACAAGATCAGAAGAAATAAAACTATGGGATGCGCCAGAATCAAATAAGGTGCGAACAGGATAATCAGAAATATAAACAAGGCTTTCTACAGAAATACTACCTCGGTCCTGAACTGGAGCAGTGTTGAGAGCATGCACTTGCCCTCCAGAAGGTCCTGCACGCTGATTCTGCCCTTGCCCTTGTCCTTGCTTCTTGGGGCAATCCTTGCTAAGATGTCCAGGCTCTCCACAGTGAAAGAATTCACCCAACTTCCTATTCTTCTTTCTACAATCCTTGGCTATGTGCCCAACAATCCCACAGAAGTTGCATTTTCTTGGGTCCTTTGCCTTGGCCTTGTTGCCCTTGTTGTTCTTGTTGTTCTTGTTGTTCTGATTGCTCTGATTTCCTCCCCACTTGGAGTCCGTCTTCTTGGCTTGAGTCTCATTAGTCTTGACTTCTTTCTTGCCATTCTTATCGTCTCCTTGAAGCAATGCCATGTCCACTAGGCCTTCAAAAGTGGCCCCCATGGGTATATGAGATAGGGCTAAACCTTGTAATGGCTCATTCAACCCTCGTGCAAAGCGTAAAGCCTTCTTCTGGGGAGTATTAACCATGTCCAAACCGAATCGAGCGAGCTGGTTAAACTTATTCACATACTCCCTAACTGTCATGTCCCCTTGCTTCAAAGATATAAACTTCTCCAATTGCAGATTCGCCTCAGCAGATGATAGAAACTTAAGCCCAAACCTCGTCCTAAAGTCGGCCCAAGTCTCTATAGGTCTAGTAGCATTGGTGACCTCCCACCAATAAGCAGCTTCTTCTTTTAATAGCCATGCTGCCAATAAAACCTTTCTATGGTCTTCCACATCAAAGATAGCGAAGAGATCCTCAGTTTCTTTCAACCAATTTCTCGCCTACACAAAAGTCTCCGTCCCAATAAAATTCTTGCCACCCATTGCCTTAAAGTCCTTGCAAACCTTAGCAAAATCTGCTTGTGGATTCTGAGGAGGAGGAGGAGGAACCTCAGTTATGGTGGGGGTATTTGCTAGGCCCACATCGTTGGCCCTAGCTTCCAAGTACCTCCGGAACCATCCGGGAATGGTCACTCCCTCGGGAAGGTTAAGATCGGCCATACTGAAAAAGAAAAAGATAGATTCAGAACGAGGAAACGAAGGATAGTGCTAATGGCTTTTGGGGAATAGCCTTTTAAAATAACTAGACTTTTCTTGGAAAATACTTAATTGGTTTTGAAAATAGTTTTTCAAAAGGTAAGTTTTAAAAACACTTTTGCTCAAATCTTGTAAACCTTATGCTCTGATACCAAATGTAACACCCCACCTCCGCCAATGCCACTCTTGCAAGGACACTAGCTTTGGAGGGGCGTTAAACGAGGTAAACATGCATGCAAATATCACAAGACAGAACATATAAGTAAAACAGAGTAGTAAAGCAGCGGATAAAACTAGCATTTCAAAACCATAGTCAAGTTACATCAAAGTACTTGGTCATTATTTTCCCATAAAACAAAGTCTAGAACATAAACTGAAAACTGAAAAAGAAACATAAAATAACTATCCCCAAGGTAGAATAAAGCCATAGCATGCTCAAGTCCAAACCGTACATGAGCTATCTAGAAAAGCAGCTAAAGATCCACGCTAAGTACTAGTGTTCCCACCCTGTAAACCTGAGGGGGGAAACGGAAGAAAAGAGGCGAAAGGAAACGGGTCAGTCAAAAAGACTGGTAAGTCCTATCTACTATTAGTATAAAAACTAATAAAGTTAACTGAGCATGTAAAACAGAGATGAGGTGTAGGGTGATAACTGGCATGGTGAAAAGTTAACAAGATAGATTAAGTGTGGCATCGCATATACAAGGTTAAGTTGCACCAGGTGTGTACTAGTATTCCAATCCATGTTAAGTACAAACAAGAAATGATCCCTTGGCCCAAAGCTGGCCCACATCATGAGATGACCTAAATCGAGGTCCAACTACTCGGTCTAGTCGATCGGCTCCCTATAAGCCTAACTCGTCGTGTATCGGTGTCATACGGCTTAATCGTGGAATGTAGTTAACTGTGCTAGGTCCACCCCAGGGTGTATCCAGCCCTAAGGTGTAAACCACAGACACAATTCAAGCACGCACAGTCTAAACCTACTGGTGCCCATGTTCAACTCCGGACTTAATGTGCACGACCATGGTCCGCCTGAACAACTGGTGCACCCTTCAGCCGTCTCTTTTTGGCCTCTTACAATCAGTCCAGTAATCGTGCCCCACCCTAGCCTAGTCCAGGGTACCCATGATACTTCGAAGTTGGTTACTGCTGAAAAGGACCACGTAACTAGGATTTCAAGTGGGTTAAGTGTGGTTAACCCTATCCTAACCATGTATTGAGTTGGTTAAGTGTATTCAAGCAGTTCATGACTTAACCCTATCAATACATCGGGTTTAATTAGTTAAGTGTATTCAAGTAGTCCATGACTTAACCCTACCAATCCATCGTGTTTAATTGGTTAAGTATTCAAGTAGTTCATGACTTAACCCTATCATGTGGCATTAATTAATTTAATGCACCCAACCTCTCACATTAGACCTTGTTGTGGTTACTAGTTAAGCCGGGCGGGTCCGGGTAGCTTTACACCATAACTTAGTCTAACCTCGGGTTTCAAGTACGACATGACCAACTACTCACATTGGGTCCTATTGTTTGTAGCCACTAGTTAAGCCGGTCGGTTCCGGGTAGATTTATGCTACAAACTCAACCCAACCTCGAGTTGGCCACACTCATATTTTCTAAGTGTCATGTCCATCATTATGTTTACAAACATAATCACAAGTCAATGTTCATGTCATATTTTAAAACCATGTTTTCATGTCATTAATATTACCCAAACCCAACGCATTCCCATCGCATGTACGTTTCGCATAACATAACATAGATCAAAAGAGGGAACTTGGCAAAAGCATGACAAAAGGGCATAAGGTAATAAGGTTGGCCACAAGTTAAACATGGTGGCATATGAGGCATAAATATGTTCATAAGCTTGCATATCACATCATGGGCCTCAAAACATGCATAATATCAACTTAAGCAAATAGGTGAAACATTATCATATATGACATAGGATGGTGGCTAGTGATTCACATATAACATCATATGCAAGATAACACAAGGTTTATGAGAGTTTCTATGTTGCTTTATGCAACATTTCTAATCAAAGCTCATAGCTTTCTATGCATAAGGCAAAGGTGATAGTTTTACAAACATGCATAGAATATATTTATGCATAACATGATAGGATCAAAGCACATATCATACTTAGGCCCAAACTCAACTTGCAACATGTCATATTTAACTTCATAGTTAGAATCTAAGAGTAGTATAGGGCTTACAATGCTATGAAGACTTATAAAATATAAATAAGATTGAGACGAAGCCACTAGCAACTCTAAACACTCCCAAATGATAAGCTCCAATGAAAACCCTTGAGAAACAAGCAAAAGATCCTTGCTTTGATGAAGAAAGATTGAACTTTGGCCTTAAATCAAGCTTAGAAACTCTCAAACAAGCTTAGGAACTCTCATATGAATGAAGATGGAGGCTATGACAAGAGGGTGGAGGCCATGATTAAACATTTTGGCAGCACTTAGTTACTAGAATTGATTTATGATGATTTAGGCTAGGTATTAGGGTCTTTTTATAGATGATTAGGTTAATTTAGACCATAGGATTAACCCTAAAACACATCAGGTCCGTCAAATCCCGTCAGAAACTTCTGGAACAAGACTCAGCATGTCACAAATGGTGCACCAGAAAAACTGGTTCGACCGGGGGGTCGACCCCTGGGTCAACATGGGTGTCGACCCCTGGGTCGACATGGGTGTCGACCCATTGGGGGGGGGGTCGACATTGGTGTCGACCCTGCCTGGGGCGGGAAAATTCCCGCCTATCCTGCCTTGGTTGTAATTCGAATCTGAATTCGAATTTGAACTGTTTTCGGGCTTGGAATTTTCTGAAAACTTCATTGGGCGATAACTTGGTCATACGGACTCCGTTTTTCGAAAACTCGGACTCTATTTCGTGTATTTTTCCGAGACGAACGCAATGGCACATCCCGTTTCCCTTGATTCAGATTTTAGAATTTAATTCTGCCTTGATTTACATTATAACATGTTATTAAAAATACGGGTTGTTACACTTTTCATTTAATTTAATGGTTTTTATTTTGGGAGAATCCGACGTTCGAATCTCCTAGTATGTCAGTTTGAAGTTACAGGTCGAAGTTTGCAGATTACTGCTGCGTGATATCTATTCGAACCAAACTTCGATTGTATATTAAAATTGAACTGGATTGCTTCTAAGATAGTTTATTAACTATATAATAACTTTTGGAAATTTTATTTTCAATTGCAGATATTTCCAATAAATGGATATTATAATATTATTTTATTATTAAAATAATATTATTTTTCATACTTCATTATTTTAAATCCAAATTTTACCGACATCCATTATAAAAATGAATAAGAAAGTTTTAAAAGAAAATATTTTCAAAACACTTCCCAAATACCCAAACCGGACTTCACTTTTTATGGTTAGTATTCATTTTCAAATAAAAACTTCGATAGGCCATAAACTGTTTTTAATTTCTTTAAATCCATTTCCTTATTTTGCAAATGTTCATTGTAATGATTTAAACTTTACATCATCCAAAATCGGACGTTAAATTTTGACTTTTATTTTTCACACATTATTATATTATTAAAATATTCATTAAAATCGATTTTTGTCAATCATTAGATCCACCGCAATATACAATCATAAAAAAACATAGCATTCAATACCAAATGGGGTTCATACCATATCTAGTAATCAATATCAAGTTAATTTCCCATTCCACAATCATTTAAGGTTCAATTCAATTATTGTGTCAACTATATCGATTCTAAGTGATATATACTCAAGTAACTATATGTAGTTCACTTAAAATTCACATCTTTTCTATCCTAAACATTATCAAATCATATTATGATCCCATATTATCAACGAACTAACATTATACAACTCAATCGAGTTCATAACCAACTAAACGAAAGTTAGTGTTATTTTATAACTATAGTTATACTTTATTTTGCTCACCTAGTACTCCACTCCTCCTAACATCAATCAAAGGGCGTCTAAACTATTCCAAATGATTTCAGAAGCCTTCCGGCATCAACAGAGATTTCTGAAAATAATTTGGGCAGTAGTTTGACGATATGGGGTTTTTATAAACTAACGGGTGAATATATGGACGTATATTTGGTTTTAGGAGCAAATGGGGAAGGGTTCGGGTGCTTATTGGGTTTGGGTATGAGGTGGGGTCTACGGCATGTGCTGGTGGGGGCTGGTGGTGCTAGAGACTGGCGACGGAGGGGATTTTTGGATTAAGGAGGCTAAAGGAGGTGGCTTTAGTGGTAAAAATGGGTTTTTAGGGTGTTTTAGGGTAGATGGAGGTGGTGGGGTCCAATAGGAGGAGGGGGATGGAGGCATCATGGGCAGAGGGAGAGAGGGGCAGAGCTGCTGGTGATGGTAGTGGAGAGCCATAGGTGGCGGGTTGGAGGAAGAAAGAAGGGGAAGGAAGAAAAGAATGGAAAAGCAAGGTGAAGAATGCCTTGTATATATAGGCAAATTTAGTTGCAATGGATCATTAAGATGTTGGTACTATGTGAAAGGGAGAAAGCACACTATGATAGCCCCTTTGCATGACAACTCAAAGAAAACACACATTCAAGATTACTAGTTTAAGGTGTGAACACGAACTTAAGGTACATGTAGTCTATCTTCACGTTATCTACTCGTGTGACCACATACTGATTTCGTTTTCGATGAAATTTGAAATCCTGCTATACTTTTCAGATACGATTCCAACGAAAATGGTTTCATCGAGTCATGAGTCCGTTTGCTTAAAGTTTCCTCATTTGAGCTCAGTTCAAGTTCAAATTACCGATCAGTTTGTACTTAAAATTTTGCACGGTTACATACTAACTTCGTTTGATGCGAAATTTGGAACCCTACCGTATTTTGACATTCTATATGCGATAAATTTAGTTTTGTCGAATTCCGAGATCATTTTCAAAATTTCTATTTTATAGGCTATTAGAATAATATTAAAATATCAAACTTTAATATAGTTAAACTTTTAAATCAATTTTGAAAGTTCAGTAACCTTATCTTAACTATTTAATAAGTTGTATTCAAATACTTATCTCAAAATTTACAATTTCGGTGAATAGTGTCAAATTTTCATTTTTGACCAAAAGTGTTTTAAACTGATAAGTTGATAAAAGTAATTTAAATAACTTATCAGATCGTTATACCTTTTGAAATCGTATATAAAAATGGGTGCATATATCCAGAACCGTGCGTGGTTATTCCAAATTCTTAAAAACTTGAAATTTCAAAATATTAGAAATTCTACGTCGTTACATGCTACTCCTAGAAATTCTAGGTCGTTACATGCTACTCCCGAAACCAGTTAGGCGTTGATCCAAAATCGGTAATGTAAATCAGGAAAAATGGCTTGGAAGGTGTTAATGCTCCTTCTATGGGCTTGGATTGCGCTCCTAGCTGTGTTGGGTTGGTAGAAAGGTTTATTAGATAATTTCGGGTCTATATCACACGACCTAAAAATGTAATAACAATGATGGTAAAGCAGAGAACTGGAGAATCTCTGCGTGCTTTTCTTGGAAGATTCAACGTTGTTGTTTGTTATTGTTTTGGTAGAGCGGTTGGATCCATCTATGATCTTGATGGCAGTTCTTTCTAGGATCTTGGACAAAGCTGAGTTTAAGAAGTTGCTGGACTGAGATCTCCCACAAGATCTCAAGGAATATTACTTCGAGATTGATAGGATTTTAAGGGAAGTAGATGCGAGAGTGGACCGCGATGCCATCGAGGTTAATGTAGGATAGGATAACGAACCATCCAACAAGGCAAAATGCAAAGCCGGAAACGACCAAATTCAAGGCAGCAAATTCAAGAAAGGGCCTAAATACGTCTTATATATGAGGCTAAATACAAGTCTTGAAATATATTTTTCATGACATCAAAGACTCACTCACAGCAAGGGCACCATGTGGAAGGGATCCCTCGAAGCATGACCGGGCCTCCTGGACATTCTGCTCATTCCGTGAAATTGCTGGACATGACACAGATGAATGCAAGCACCTCTATGATATAATCGAAGAACTTGTAAGGAAAGGGAAACTCCAACAACATGTCCTGAATGGAACCCCAGCTATGGGGTATGGTCAGGTCAGTCGCCAACCGCTCAACCTGGAAGTGGGCAAGACTCATAGGGAGGATTTGTTATTAACTAACAGGTATATTCAAATGTTGGATAGTAGACAATGGCTACATTGGTTCACCCATGTACGGAACTAACCTTTGTTCGTAGGCATGCCCTATTCCCAACAATAAGCCATCACTTCACTTTTGCTTTCAATAAACGACGGCTAATTCAGCCTACCTATGTAGGGGACTAACCACTAGCCCTTAGCATGCTTTGTTCCTAATGAGCACTATTGTACTATTTTTACCCTTCAGTGGACTTGTATTAGATGACCAAGCCTCCTACTCTTGTATGGGATCCAAGGCAACCCCTAGGCAAGCTCGAGGACGGTGACAAGCCATCTGTTTTTATAAATGTGAAAGTACCTATGTTCTCTAAACTTTAATTAAAACATTCAGCAAGTATGGTTGATACTTATCAAGCGTCAAACCTATAACTGTATTTTAAACTTCAACAAAAAATCTGGACCATTATGTATGGATGATGCACTATAAGGGATAAGAAACTTCGTCATAAACTTTATAGGTTTGTTTGTCCAAGATCATCAAGTATGGCTGATGCTTTGAAAGGGTTGAGCGACCTTAGACACGTGTCTATTCAATCAGGACCATCGAGCATGGTTAATACTCGGCAAGAGCCCAATGGGGCTAGTATCATCAAGTATGGTTGATGCTTAGAAAGGATTAGACGACCCCAGACGCGGAATAGTTTAATCATGGTCTGAAGTACGATTGGTGCTTGGCAAGGGCTAGGTAAATCCTAGATGCATTTTCGTTTAGTTAGGACTGTCAAGTATGGTTTATGCTTAGCAAGAGCCTAGAGAGCCTATGGATCATTAGGTATGGCTAGTACATGACCACCTGGTGATGCTTTGGATCGCTAAGTGTGGTTAACGCTTAGCCGAGAAACTCAAATCTTTTAGTATGGTTGATATTCAACAAGAGCATGGTAAGACTACAAACTAATCGTCGGCATGACATTGTTGTTGGCGTGAAATTCATAAACAATCCAATAAGATTGCAGGCCTCACATGCTAAGTCAACAAAAATTCAAAACACATTTTTTACATATATTCAAGGGAGAAAGTATTGACCCGTCTTTTCGTAAGGCATTCACATTTCATATTACCAGCTAATAAAGTGCTTAGGACTTGGATCTTGGGATTAGAGAAGGTGGTATATGCTTGATTGAAGCTCTGGATGTCCAAAAGACTTAGGTTTTAGATCCATGGAATTATGATTTGGTCCTCCTGATTCAACATCTTTGGTTCGGACAAGTTCCCAGTTCGACATCGTCACTTTTCCTTATTTCCAGATCGACGTTCTTAGTTTGGCCCGTACACATGTCATGTTCCACTACTACTCCTCAACTAGGTCGAACCCACGACTACCACTACCTCCACTATGCTGAATCGGATTGCTTCCCCATCTATAAAAACTCCTCTAGGGCATCTTTCAGGGGGATCTTCTTCTCTGGAGGCACATAGACTCTGTCATTTTGGGGATCAACTTATTTCTCCATAAATTTCTTACTGTAAACACAATTGTGGTTTGTAATTAAACAGTATAAAAAATAGGTAACTAATAGCGGATGTAGGCACGTTGTTGAAATGTTAGATCCAACAGTGGTTCTAACACCCAAAATGTTGATAATTCTAAATGAAAAGAGAATAAAAACGAAAAGGAACACAAGATTTATAGTGGTTCGACGTTAAAGAGCCTACGTCCACTCTGAATTTCTTTAATTGATGATAGAAGTACAAATACAATGATTGTTTTCACTCAATTTCGCTTTTACAATGAATAATTTCACTCAGTCTTTCCTGAACAATGCTCTAAAGGTTGATGATGATCTGAATCAAATAATGAAATTCGGTTTCTATGGTGGAGAGGGTTAGTAATTTGCCAAAAGATCTTTTCAAATGAGGTTTGGTGGTGTATTTATAGGCATAAAATTCCTCTGGAAGACCTTCGGTTCGGGTACACATGGCAGCCATCCCGTTAGGTTCGGAAGTGAGAGTCTGAGATGTTTCCAGCGCACAACGTTCGTGGGTGAACGTTGGATATGGGACGTGTAACCGCTCCTCACTTTATGGACTTGTGGACTTCAACCGCTGCTTCAGCAGCCTTGGGATCGGATCGGGAGTGCAAAGTGAGGGGTTCAGATCGGAGAGGCCCGAACCGATCCGATTAGCCTACTCTTTACCATTTCCAAGACTGGCTGTCTTGAAGTAAAGGGGTTCGGATCGGAAGTTTCCGATCTGATCCGAATGTTTGCCGATGAATCTTCTTTCAAACCTATTTATCGAGCAATCTTTTAGCTTTGTGTAGCCTAATCACAAAGTAGGCTAACATTTTGCCCCCTTGAAGTATACTCCTATCGGAGATGGAGTGTTCTTCGAAATGATCCATCTATTTGTTTCTGAATCGAAGTTATTGAATAATCACTTCTATTCGTTTGTAAAGTCATGTTGCTTCATCAAGTCGCATCTCTTTATGTCTATAAATACGGGATGGAATGCACAAATTGCTTTCGCTATTTGAAATAACTTCAAAAGCTTCATTCAATGTCCAAGTAGCTCCTCCAGGTAAGTTCTTATAATGCCTACTTATTAATTTGTCACTTTTTCTTTCAGGTTGGTTTCGTGTGCTGAGTTAACCTTGGTGCTTATGGCTTGGAGGAAGTTTATCCGATCCGAACCGGGTTCAATCTTCACCGTGCCAAAGGGCTTGAAGGCTTTACGCTGGACTGGGCCATTTTACTAATCGGACCAGCTTGGAGTGTCTAATCCCCCAGAACACGAAGGGACACCCATCCCCTTCATATATATATTTGCATCTTTCTCTCTAATTCCTCATTCTCTGCCGCTCCTTCTTTATTATTAAAAACCTAAAAACCCTAATCTTTGAATCACAAAAAGACTCTTCCGATTTCTTGAAACAATCTCATAGGTGTGACTTCAATCCTTTCTTAACTTTGGTTTAATTGATTATAACCCGAATTTAGGATCGATTTAAACAATTCCACTCGCTGTCGCGTGATCCTTGCCACAATGTTCCCAGTCTCATCGCTGTCATCGTCAGTGGCCTCGTCACCACCGCGAGATGGTTGTGAAGGAGGTCAAAGTCAGTGTTGGTCATGTTACATTATAAATGTTCAATTAAGAGCAGGCTTTTGGATGTAAAGAGGTTAAATGGTGTTGAACGAGTGGAGAAGAAGAAGAAGAGAGAAGCGGGGTTGATTCGAGTTGAATTCCTCAGATAGATAAGGACGAACAATTAATGATGGAAGGTGGAGGGTCGGATAAGATGATAGTGGTTGTAGGAGGAAATTGAGTTAAACAAACAGGTTTTGGGGTGTTGGCGCGGTTCGGTGCTAACCAATCTGATTACGGTCACCTTCCTTTAATCCCATTCTATCTGATCCCTTCTCTTCTCATGCTCTGAACCGATTTGCTGAGGCGAAGCCTCCAAATTGGTCTGCTCATCATTTGGACATCCGAACCGATCCAAATCTAATATAAAAAAAGGAACTTAATTCAAATCGATCACAACATACATATCCGAGCCGATCTGAAATCATTCAACTCGACGTGCGAGAATGATTCAACTAATTTAATCAACATTGACTGTGGCCTATGACTTTATGGATAGTTAGGATAGAGCCTTATAATCATGACTGAACCTTTTAAGACTATCATGAACACGCAACTGCATCGTCAGTCTCTTGCATTGCATTCTTATATGCTTACTTTGTACTTCTTTAATTATGTCACTGCACAAACATTGACACATACATGTATGAGGGACACGGGCAATTTACTCTAACTCTATTACTATTTCTTCGACAGTTTATAGCAGAAATGGCTGAGAGACGCTCATCTAGATTAGCAGAAAGAAACGATGTTGCCAGGTCATCTGAGAATCCACCCATTGAAGACATATCTTCCACTTCAGATTCGGGTTGGAATAGTATAGGTCTAGACTATGAAATGGGGACTCATGAAAGTGATGTATCATCTAGGGGTAATGTCTCTCTAGGCGAGGAAGAAGGAGGAGTAAGAGATAATCGTGCCCCAGATGAGCTCGGGAATGTCAGTATTTTGGAACTGCCAAAGGATTCAGTCGAATCAACGATCGATAATGACAGACTCGCGCGGATATGTCTAAAGCACAGGATTCTTCGAAGAGATACAGAGTTGCCCTCGAAAACAGATCGTCCTCATAACCTGCCGAAAGGGTACATGGCTATCACTAGAATGATGTGTCTAGTTGGGGAAATACCTCCGTTTCCGCCATTTGTTGTCAATTTTCTGAGAAAATTGCGGATTTCCCCCATGGAGCTTCATCCCAACTCCTATGCTTATTTGTATACTCTATACATAGCATACCAAGAAATTTTAGGTGTAGAGCTTACTTTCGAGGATGTTCATTTCTTTTATAATTTCAAACATCGAACCAATGACACCCCGTCTTTTGTATACTTTGAATCGGTGCCAAAAGGGAAAATTATCACCGTTCCATTTACCAGCAAAGCTAGGGACCTGAAACCTGAATGGTTTTATGTTAAGCAGCAGCCCGGGTGTGCCAGAAGATGGCTTAAGTCAAGTAAGGACCTTGGTCTTTTGAGTTTAAATCCCAACCTTTATCATTAATTTATTAAGAATTACTTGTTTTCACTTGCAGTTCCTAACCCACCATAAGAGAAGCATCCAGTGCAATTTGATCATTTAAATCGGTTACTTAATGGTGATAAAAGATTCTTGACCATCAAGGACTGTTTAGTAGATGAATATCTCCATCGGCATCGTCTAATTGCTATAACTTGTAGCATAGGCCATGGGGAAGGCCTTTACGTGTACATACCTCCAGTTGAAGAGCCAATTGACACTCCACTTGAGAGGGGAGAAAGTTCTAAAGATCCAACAGTACCCCTCAGGGATCCTCCTTCTCCCTCCATGACTCAAGATGATATTTTAGCAAATATAGAAGAAAAAGATAGAGACAAGTATATCACTCCAGAGGATGCTGATACTCCTGAAAAACAGATGTATCCAAAAGAGTTTTCGTTAGATACTCCTCAAGGAGATGCCCCCACTATGGATGATTCTACATTTCGGGGTTTGGGAAATCTTCCCCTGCCCGAGACTCTTTATACTCTAGAAGATTGTGGAAAGAAACCTTTGACCTTTACTTCTTCAGAAGAAACTACTCCTGTGAAGGCTAAGGAGACCGCGCATGCTAGCCTAACTCTAGGCTCTGGTTGGTTGGGGGGAATATCATTTAGGATGCGCATAACACATTAGCACTGCACGTCACAACACTTAAGCTTTGTGTAAACATTAGTTATGAACTCTACATATCTTGTTTTGTAGGAACCATGGTATATCCCCACTACGATATCAGGAAAATCCATGCCAGCGCGCCTAGACATTATTCTGATACTGAGCCTGACCGTCGCGAAAGCCACGGCAGGGATGACAGGAGGCATTATGATTCCAACCGTCCTCATTCTTCACGTTCTCGCTCTCCTCGTCGTTCCGATCTAGATAAGTACAAGAGCCATCAACATCGTCATGAAGGTGACAAACAACCTTCCAAAGATCCGACCCCTCCTAAAGAGAAACATCCCAAAGAGAGGCTATCATTGAAGAATGCCGACTTACAGGATAAGCCTAAAGTCCCTGAAAAGAGGTCAGGCAAGGGATTGTACCTGCCAAGCGAATAAATATTGAGTTATCCATATCCAAGCCCGCGTCGCTTGACGCCGAGAACAAGGAAAGGCTAGAAAATCTGAAAAACAATTTCCGGATCATTGTTTTGATCATATGGCATTTGTTCCTGCACTTGAACCTATTCCTTCGAATTGGGCTGACGATGCTAAAGAAAAAATTGATATAGTGGACAAGCAATATACAGAAATGTATAAATATTCGCGCAAGCTTTATAAGATTATCAAGGATCTTGTCACTGATATTGGCCACATGAAGGAAATGGTCGATTATGATACTAGCATTTTGAAGAATTCGGAGAAAGGTTTTGAAGGCGCACAAGCTCAACTTGCTCTTGCTCAACGGGATGTCGACGATTACAAAAAAACAACACGAAGAACTGCAAAGGCGTTATCACATGCTCTTGGATTCCCATAGCCAAGAGCGTTTGGATCTAAAGAAGCAAGCTGAGGATGCTAAGTCTAAGAGTATTAAAGTATAGTTATCTTGCACTGCCCTTGAACAGGAGAAGGCGGAGTTAGAGAAGAAAAACATTGATTTAGCAAAGCGGAATGCCGAACTGGAAGCCAAATTACTGGAGGCTGAATCTAGAGCAGTGTTGGCCGAGGGGAATACAAGTATCGCCCTTAAATCTGCCGAAGAAGTTCAGGAGAAACTCTCCGCGGTCCAGAAGGGATTGGATGGCTATGTTGAGCTGATGATAGAGTTCTTTGCTCAGGTGATCCATTGTTGGGACATTTCGTGGATTGAGGACTACTCGACAACGCTAGTTTACGTATAGGACCAAATCATCAAATAGGAAAGGAAAGAGACCAAGGAGGATTCCGTCGATGAAAACAAACTTACATATAAGTTCCTTAGGGGTGAGGAGCTGACATGTCTGGCCGAAGGGCGTCGACTTATCGCTGCTGCCATGGAGGAAGAGAGACGTCAGTCTAAAGGAAAAGATATCATTGAAACCGGTTCTTCTGCTGCTGCTCCCGGGATTATCGAAACAGAGGGATATGATCCTGAAAATCTGGGAATTCCTAAGGCGTCCCTTTTGCCTCCTATACCTGAATTATCATCAGAGACTCTAGCCTCCCCAATTGAGAAATCACCCGAAGGTATCTCAACCTTTTCACCCTAATTTGTCAGGGCTATTTTTACCTTTTGTCATATTATTGGACGATCAATTGAAGATCCCTCACTTTCCTCTAAGTTAATAACTGTCACCTCTCGTTCTGTAGGTACTGAGCCAACTTAAAAGGCTGATGGGAAACAGAAGGCAGTCATCGATGAGAAGTCTATCAAAGGGACTCAGGAGAAACGGGATGAGGTCACTATTGTAAAATCTGGGGGAAGAGCTATAGGCGAGAAGGAGGAGATTGCCGATAAAGCTCTCGTGCCACCCAATACCAGGACTCTTCATGACGGGGAGATGATAGATGCTCTGAAAGATGACGGCGGTGACGATGGACATGAAGAAGGTGTTGATGTTGTTATAACTAGGAATTCAGATAATGTCGATGATCTAACTTTGGCCGAGATGAAGGCCAAGCAAGATAAGCGTATGCAATTGAAAACTGAGGAAATAGATCCCGAAAGTCTTAAACCACTCGTGACAGTACCTCCTAAGTCAAGGTTAGTGTTAGACTTTCAACTACATCTATCACTGAAGAGCTTGCTAAAAAATCTTCTTCTGATCCCAGCGCTCCAGTTTTAGGGAAAAAGAGACAACAGTGGATCCAGACCGAGGCTGAAAAAGAGGAGAAAGAAAAACTTAAAGCTGCCAAGAAAGCGAAATCTACCCCAAAGTCCAAATGAGAGGCGGCTTTATTTTTCATTTTGCTTGTTCCTTGGCCCGCTGTTGTTGTAGCGAGTGCAGTCCTCGCCTTTGTTTTTTTAGTTCTTTTGTATAAACCTGCACTTGTGTTAATAAAGTAGTTTGTTTCCCACTATATCAAATGCTTGAAAGTTCGTCACTTGTTTCTATTAGTGCCAAGAAATTAATAAACATAAGTAATGATTCAAGTCACAGTTGCGATTTCCTGCAAATGCATAAACAAAAAAAATATCATTCACAAAAATTGCCGCTTAATTAAATAAAGAGAACGATCATAAAATGAATGATTGACAGCGGGATGCATGATGTATATGCCCTCAATCAATCTTGGAAATAGCATTTAGCTAAGGCTTGTTCGAGATTGATTAAATTCCCCCAGGTCTTTCAGGTGGGGTTAAAATTCTTTTTCATTGGTACACATTCTTTGTACCTTTCTACTCTCTTGTCATATGATCAGGTTAGAATAGATTCAAGGCGGTCATTTGTCATGATGCACCTTCACGCCTCGAGAACGTCGTTTTCCCGTCATTTATACACTCTCTCGACTTGTGAGAGTTAGAGTTCGGAACGTTGTCTTTCCATCTTTTTACGTCGCTAGGCAAATGGTCATTTCATTTACTTTCGTATCGACTCAAATGTCTGAAATTTGGACTTGCTTTATAACAAACACAGAAAAATACAAAATAAGGTTTAAACGGATAAAGTAAATCACACACAATATTCTATAGTGGTTCGTCTAAGTCGTGACCTACGTCCACTTCATAATCTTTTGTTTATATTAACCAAACTTTTCTAGCCAAATCGTGCCTTTTTACATGGCCTATAAAACAAAAGAAAACAGTACAACTTCAAGTCAAGTATCGCCGTAAATGTTGGGTGTTCCATGCTCTAGGAATTTCTTCACCATCCACGGTCGCTTACTTGAAAGCTCCTGTATCAAGTCTCCACCGAATGGTAAATGGTCCTTCCCACTTTGGGCCTAGATGAACAGGAGGTGGGAAGACTCGCTTCAGCACTAGGTCTCCGGGTTCGAAAGTCCTAAAGTGAACATTTCTGTCATAGTAGCGTGCCATTTGGCTTCAATGCCTTGAAGCACGCAAATCCGCTTCGTCCCTCTTCTCTTCAACCATGTCCAGGGACTCTAGGAGGAGTGCTTTATTCGTCATTGGGTCATAATACGTCACCCTATGCGGGGGACTTTAAGCTCCACTGGAATTACCGCTTCTGTCCCGGAGCAGAGTGAAAAAGGAGTATGACAGTAGCTGGCTTAAAGGTTGTTCGATAGGCCCATAAAGCTAGCGAAAATTCATCAACACACATTGCTTTTGCTCGCTTTAATTGCTTCTTAAATAGACTTAATGGCTTTATTTATTGCTTCAACCTGTCCATTCGACTGTGGATGAGCCATGGCAGTATACCTCTTATCAATTTTATATTTCCAATAGAAGTTTCTAAATTCTGCGCTGTCGAATTGGGTTCCATTATCAGTTATAATAGTTTTCGGTATCCCAAATCAACGAATAATATTTCTGACCATAAAGCTTTTCACCTTTCTTGCTGTGACCGGGGTTAAGGGTTTGGCCTCTGTGACGACCCAAACTTCCCCATAAAGGAAAGCCTAGATTGCTTTGAGAACAACACACATCAGAACACAAACTGAAGAACATTTTATTGCTGATTACAACAATTACATCAGAGTACAAGAAAATCACAAAGTATGAATAATTATTACACAATTGAAATACAATAATATCAGAGATTTAAATTACACTTAAATAGCAGTGGAAAAATATTACAAATATACAACTGAAAGGAATACACGGATACAGAGCTTTCCGAATACCGCTTCAGCTGTAAACCAGGATCCTGTAAATATATCTGCAAAAAGCTACTCGACTGCCCGTGTGGAAAATATGGGCACCCGAGTTTTCCAGTGAAACAAACTACAGGTCAGTCATGGGACTGGTATGAGAAATCTTAACTTAACTTATTTAATAATAAGGCTAATCATAGGACCACGCCGCTAACGCGGAACGGGTTTACTCCATTGGATTGCCAGTGCATAAAATAAAGTAAATCGTTAAACAACGCAAAGCTTTTCAGAAAAATGAGACCATTATAAGACCCATGTCCCATCACACAATGCAACGCAAACCGGAGGATAGGGTTTTACCTTATAATGGTCAAAAGATGCTTGATACGATAAAACGGATTTAATATTAGTGTGTATATGTTCTAATAAAAACATTTCAATCATAATGTATAAATCATAGACGGCATGGGTACCATATATCATGTCGCCATACTAGTTCTACATTCAAAACCGCAAGGTCGTATTGGAAATTGGATTTCCATCATGAGTCGAGGCTAGGGGTAAGCTCCTCTCCGATTCGAGACACTCTAGCAAATGCCTCAGGATCACACCTATGGGCAACCCTTGGATCTTCATGGTCGGTCCCTACCTAACGGTAGTGGATTAATTATGCCTGAACACACGCTTTCCAGTCCCTTTGGACCTATAGTATGACCACTAACGGCCTATAAAATCCGAGGCGCCTCAAAATCTATCATCCACATAAGTAAAATACCAGCCAGTTTAAGCACCGGCACTACTCCTAGCTAGAAAGAAACATGTGCACTCCCTGCAGTCCTACTCCCGTTTTTGACTCATACCGGGGTGTGAGGCTCGCGAAGTCACGCTATACACAAAGCTATGCCGTAATAGGATATACTTTAATCATCCCACAAGGCCCTGCTTTTCAACAAAAGCCTTGATCAATTGCATCTTGGCGTGCCACATTGACAATTCATGCCATGCGATCAATCACTAGTAATATATACCAGGGTGTTAAGCAGAGAATAATTTCTCCACCACCAATCAGATATACATTAATAAAAATCAATTTAATTCACATGGAACGAAATCCAATGTCAGACACGCATCTATTTACAAGTCCGTTCTGGGTCTGAACGAAACCGGAGATACCTGAGAGGTCCTCGCATATCCGGACAATCAACAATACGTCTGGACGACTACCACTGAAGCCCTTTCAAGGTAGCTACTCCCATCATGGGTCTCAGTAGCAACACATCCATTCGATGTGAAGATCGTCAGTCTTCAATCACCGTCTTCAACATCGACTCTTCATCGTCGTAGTGATTATTCAGAATGGGTTAAACCCGGTCTTTCCGAATAATTCACGTATTTTTATAATTAAAAATCAAGCGCTATAAAAACACATCCAACGCCTCATTCCAATTCAAGATATTCTTTTAAATAAAATATTCACATTATCTTATCAAAGATAAATTCTTCAGATTTATTCTTAAATCTTTCTTTTAAAGATTTGTTAAAACCCCAATTTGGTTTTAAATATCAAAAATCATTACTCAATGATTATTTAAATTTAAGAAATTAATCTTAGCTTTAACTGGGTTAAAGAACTAATGTCATTTAAAACATAGTTCACGGTAAACCCAAAATCATCTTCCATAAATATGGAACCTTCACAGAAATCAAATTAATATATATAATCGCTATAAATTTCTGTATCCGACGAATAATATAAATGCAATAACGGCAAAGCCTCTTAAATTCCATATGTAGTATCGGTCTTCTTTTACAGAAGCTTATCTCGGTTATTATTAATTCGAAGTCCATTCAACTCCAATTTAATATATTAAATTGGAAAACTTGGCTTTTGGAAAATTCTCCTTTAAATCTAATAAAAGATTTATAAATTCCAAATCATATTTTTACTGTCAGTTGGGTTAAAAATACATGTCACTAAAAACACAGTTCACAATAAACCCAACTCACATTCCTTTTCATTCCAAATTCTAAATATGACTGAAAAACCTTAATAATCTAAATAAAAGATTATTTTTTTCATAAGGGGTTTAAGAACAGTGTTATTTAAGACACTATTCACGACAAGCCCAAAATCCAATTTATTTAATTTAACTTCAATTAAATATTAACATATCGGAAAACTTCATTAAATCTTAATTTAATGATTTATTTTAGTTGATAACTAGTTCATTTAAATAAAAATGTGTCTTCTAAAATATATTCTTTTCTAATATATTTTCTTAAACATTCATTTCTAGAATATTCTTTATTGGAATGTGATCCAATCAACAACCATATATTACATGTAGTCAACAATCATGATGAATAATTATCAAACATCCAAATAACAACCAGAGTGGATTCTACAACTAAACATTGGGATTAGTGTCTGTTAAATATCATCCCAATACCCGTGTAGGGTTACATCCAGCAGACAAATAATAAATTATTTGTGCACTTAGGCGATGTGTGAAAATTATCGTCCCAATCACATAAACAAGTCAGATGACTTGTAAATGGAAGTGCAACATTCGATTTGAATATACTAACATTATATTTAACACATCAAACATTTCAACATCACAGACATATATTTCAAGCCATCGCTAATATCATAATTTTTAACGTGTGATCTTTTTATTGTAACTAATAGCCAATAAAAATATTAACTTTCCTATCTTTTGTGTAATCCCTTTCAATGACCAAAACTTGTAAATTTTGGTTAAACTCTTTTTAATGACCAAAATGACTATTTTGGTTAAACTCATTTTAATGTAAACAAACTATATATTTTGATCTACTTCTTGATCTACTTCTTTTGATGCACACAAAACTAAATATTTTGATCTACTTCTTTTTAATGTGCATAAATGTTCATTTTGATCTACTTCTTTTAATGTAAACAAAATGATTATAAAAATATAACCTTTTATACTAATCTTTCCTATATAACAAAATGACTATTAAAAAAAATATAATCCTTTACTCTGATCTTTTCAATGAAATCTAATCTACATTGAAAATGTAATTTTTAATGTACAATCTTTTTATTGAATATAATGAATAATAAAAATAAAACCTTTTATGTTACTTCTTTTTATTGAGATCAAAGTGTCAATAAAAATATAATCTTTTATATCTAATCCTTTTTGCTTCAACTAAAATGATACTAAGAATGTAACTTTTATTTCTAAAAATAAATTGGTAAAATCTCAAGTCTTTTTTAGTTGAAAACAGTTTGACACTAAAAATGAATTCTTTTTAGTTGAGATAAATCGACACTAAAAATATGTTTTTTTTTGTTGAACCAATATGACACCAAAATATGATCTTTTTATAACTACACTTTTTACATGACAAAAATGAACATTTTTATCCAATTCTATTTAATTGACCAAGGTGAATGTTTTAGTCTCTTTCTAATTAAATAACAAAAATGAATGTTTTATTTACATTCTTGTAAAATGACCAAAAAGAAATGTTGTTTTTATTCCTATAACTCTATTTTGACAAAAATGAGATTTTTATTCCTATGACTCTTTTTAAATAAACAAAAATGTGAATTTTTACTTCATTCTTTTTAATTAGACAAATATGTCCATTTTATCAAATTAACATTTCTAAACAAAATGTTTCTTTTATCACATTTAACATTTCTAAACAAAATGTTTCTTTTATCACATTTAACATTTCTAAACAAAATGTTTCTTTTATATTTCTAATGACATTTCTACAAAATGACAGGTTTATTTACAAAAATGACAGGTTCTAAATAAAGGACATATTTAATCCACAAAATATGTTTTAATATAAATGACATATTTGTTGACAAATATGTATTTTAATCTAGATGACATTTTTGTATCATGAAACCTGATTCTAAATGAAAGAAAAAGTTTCTCTAGCATAACACTTCTCGCTAAAAATGATGGCAATTCTAATGTGATAAAAATGACATTTTAATTAATTCTAATACTACAAACTTGACATGTTTATACTAATATAATATTCAAAATAAAGTGACAATTCTATTTCGTCATTTCCTTGAATTCTAACATAAATGACGTTCTTGAATTCTAACATAAATGACAACTTTTAATTAACATAAATGACAACATTTTATAATAACATTTATGTTTGCTTTAATTTCTAACATTAACGACTACCTTTATTCTATTTCAACATTTCCTTGAATTCTAACATAAATGACGTTCTTGAATTCTAACATAAATGACAACTTTTAATTAACATAAATGACAACATTTTATAATAACATTTAAACTACTTCGCTTCATATGCAAAAAGTATGACCTTAACCATATATTTTATTTCATATGCCATATATGACATCACAAATATATGTTATTTCATATGCAATATATGACATTAACAAATAAATGTATTTTATTTCATATGCAGTATATGACATTAACAAATAAATGTATTTTGTTTCATATGCAGTATATGACATTAGACTATAATTTTATTTCATATGCAACTCAATGCAACTATTTTATTTCGCATGCAATGTTATGCAACATTAAAACTATAATATATTTATTACACTGTTTCAACTACACACTAAAATATCGTTATGTCCATATCTTAATTACAATGCTAAAATATGTTACGTCCATAATTTCTAATCACAACACTAAAAATTTCATTTGTCCATAACCTTAACTACAACGCTAAAAATATGTTGTATACATTTTCTAACTATGACGCTGAAAATCTCGTTATATTCATTTTCTAACTATAGCGCTAAAAATACCGTTATGTTCCTTTCTAACTATAATGCCAAAAATGTCGTTATGTTCTCATTTCAACTTAGACATTAAAAACATGTTTATCATCATGTCTTTTCATAAGCATTAAAATTATGCCTATTTACATATTCATATAAACATTAATAATATGTTCATTTTTCTCCGTTTCATCTTGACAAAAAAAATACATTTTTTTTTGTTGCTTCATTTTGTCAACAAAAATATGTTCAAAATCACATTCTGTATCTTAAACAATATTAAATATCTAATCTTTAATTTAGGAAAAATGTTAAAGTCCAATCTTTTATTTACTAACAGAATAAAAATCTAATCTTTATAAACCAAATAAAATCTCATCTTTATTTCATAAAGGAAATAAAAATCCAATCTTTTAAGTTAATAAACGAAGATAAAAATCAAATCTTTAATTCATAAATAAATAAATAAAATAAAAATCAACTTTTCACTTCATGAATAAAAATCAAATCTTGACTCGTCCCATTCAGTATTTCCTGATCTATACAAAGGCGGCTAAATTAAACCACATAAATCCAACCATCGCATATAATCCATGACATCACAATTCGTAAAAACAATCAACAAACAAGAACCATACATCTCAGATCTATCATGATTACAAATAATGAATTCCAAGCGACTCATAAATAATTTAATATTTAATTAAATTTCAGATCAGAAAATCTCACCTTGATCGGTTTCAGAAATCGTTTGAATAACGATTGTTTTTGGAAAAATTAAACAAAAGTTTAATTTTATCAAAAATTCCAGCATCTCCAAAAAGCTTTCAAATCTTTTTCATAGCATAGTACTCATCACCTCGATTCCAGCGTACCTGAGTTTGCTCCATTCTGAGCTCGTATGTCAAAGTTATAGTCAAAACAAGCTTTTAAACACTAATCGTTTATTAGTGGGGTAATTAATTAAATTAATTAACTTCTTAATCACCTTCCTCTCCATTAATTACTCTTCCCACCATGGCTGCGAAAAAATACCAGCAAACGCAGTAGGCTTATGGCCCCAATCCGGCTCCAACACCCCATAAACTCCGATCATACCCATATGGATTTAAAGCTCGTTGAAATCTCTTGAATTTCTGTTTTGATTTCATTAATTAATTTGGCTTGGATTTAGAGAAAAAGAAGGAGGAATAAGAGAGCATTTCAGCCATTGGTTATGAGGGTGGCGGCTGGTTTTGGGTAGTGAAGGGTTAGATTTAGAGATTAGTGCCTATATTTATATTATTTAATTAGTTAATTAGCCCATCAAGGTCCGATTTGGCCCGAACTCAGAATTAGGCATGCTTACTGTCTATCTTAAAGTTTTGACATCTTCTGAACGCAATGGAACTAGTGGCAAGGCCCAATTTCAAAGTCTACAGCCGGTTTACTTTATTTTTAATATAAATCACTTAATTTTTAATTCAATCGTACATGAAAATTCACCGGGGTCACAAATTAACTTCAAAAATTCCCGAAAAATATATTTGGCTATGTTTTGACGCTGCGGACCTAGGAAAATTAATTTCGTTCAATTCTGAGCCAGTATGAATTTTTAATGAATTTTTAAAGTCAAAAATTGTTTGTTTACACTGAAAAATCAATTATAATTATATATTAATTCTAAAAATTACCGAAAAATCATTTTTAGCTTTGTTTTGACGATACGAATCCAACAAAATTAATTTTGTTCAATTTAGAGACCGTTTGCAAAATTTCAATTTTCAAAGCGTATATATTTAATATTAAAGATAAATTTTTATACCAATAATTTCCGAAACTCGAAATATATAGGTGTTTTTTAACGACCCGACTTTTTCGCTTGGTTTTCGCCGATAATTGAACCAACTTAAACCGTTCATGAAGACGGATTGTTAGGGGCACTTACACATTTGCACAAAATAAAAACAACTTTTCCATTATCATTAAAATAATATTACATCAGAGTTACAAGAGGTACATCAGAGTACATCGATTACATAGCGGAAAATATACTAACTCAGCAGAAGAATGCGAATGCCCCAAACATAATAGCTCCAGTTAAACCAGAATCCTGCTCCAACTAACTCCAAGGCTAAATCTGCGAACCAAACTACTAGGCTGCCCAGGTAAAAATTATGGGCACCCAGAGTTTAGATGTGGGAACAATAAACTCCAGGTCAGTCATGGGACTGGTGTGAGAACTCAAAACAGTTACTATTTAAGATTCATTTTAAAGTTGGGTAATTCAACGGACCACGCCGCTAATGCAGAACGGGTTTACTCCATATGAATTCCCGTGCATAGAAATTCGCAATGACTTTTGAAAAATGAAACTACCATAAGGTCTCGCGGCACACACACAATGTAAACGCACACATGGGCGAGGTTTCTCCTTATGATAGTCAAAAATGCTTGATAAGTGAAAATCCTCTTCTAATACTATAATATAGTGTGAAAAATCATTTCGAAAGTAAATGTATCAATCTTAGTCAGCATAGGTACCATATACTATACCGACGTATGGTATACAACTAAAATCGTACAGGCTTGTAGCGGAGATTGGGTTTCCGACAATGACCAAGCAAAGGAACTTCCTTCCGAACCGAATTTTGAACACCTCTAGAGGGATGCCCGAGGATCAACTAATGCTCCTCATGCCAACACAAGGCCGGGTTACCCCTTAACTGGGTAACTTAGAGTACGCCATCTCCCGGTCGTGACCGACCATTCCGAGCGCGCCCCAACAACAACCACAAAAGTAGATGCTTTTACCACATAGGTTAATACCTGGGCTCCATACCATAGTGCACCTTTTATCTAGAAGGAGACAACACCCCATAACCTTGCCGCATTTCTTCCTGTTTTGGCCATTTACCGGGTTGTGAGGCTTGTCGAGGTCACGATACACAAAGCTACGCTTAAACAAGCCATGCTTTGATCATTTTATAGCTCACCACATATCTTAAGTATGCCACATTATCCATTAACAACGCATCACTGAATTATATAACCTCTAAGCT
This sequence comes from Allium sativum, assembly GCA_030737875.1. NCBI lineage: Eukaryota > Viridiplantae > Streptophyta > Magnoliopsida > Asparagales > Amaryllidaceae > Allium > Allium sativum. The sequence continues at coordinate 575,103,210 of CM060921.1, read as the reverse complement.
CGTACGTCTTAGAGAAGGGTGTTAAGCAAGAGAGTAATTCTCTGCCACCAAACATAAATATATTGATAAAACAATGCTACGTAGTTAATTACAATGTCAGACACACAATCCATACAAGTCTGTTCTGGGTTTGAACGAAACCACAATCCGGAATTCCTTCATATACGTTCGGGCTTCTTGCCACTTAACTGATATAAAATCCATCTGCAAATGGGAGCGACCCATTCGAGACAATCAGCAAGTCGTCCTTACGACATGAAGGGTCCCGGTCTTCAATGTCGTCTCCAATGTCTTCAATTGCTCCACAACATCGTATTATTACTTGGAATGGTTTCAGACATACATCTGATCCCGGTCTTTCCAAATAATAGGCGCAATTTAAAAAAAACACAATTATAGAACACACAGGCTTTCTACCAATCTCCTTCCATCTTGGATTTTGTCAAAATTAAACTTCTTCAAACCCATTCTCAAATTATTACAAAATCCATGTTTAACCTTTCTCTTTTAAAACACATCCCTTAAATCAAAGATGATTTAGCCTTAAAGCGTTAATTAATTTTCCGTTTGATAACTCATTATCAAAATCCAGTTTCCTCTGAAAATCCTTATTCCACATTTCAACCCTATGTTCCAATTAAATTGATTTTCCAACATTCCATTTTTTTAATCTTAACTAAAAGATTATACTTTCTTTCCAATTCCTCACTTTTAATTTCCTCAAATCAAAGATCTAATCAAATCCTCAAATTACGATATGAATTTCCATAACTCAATCTCATGAGGTTCCAAGAATGATATTATTGAAGATATGATTCACGACAAAATCCAAATCAATTGATATTGAACATAAGTTACACAGAAATTGTATCTACTTATACTCGATATCAATTCTCATAATCAACGAATACTATAAGTGGAATAACGATATAATAATATCTTCCAAATTCCTCAAATAGTATACATTTACACCACAGAATTTCATATCAAATATCTGAAGATTATTTCTATCCAACTTATCCTAGTCAACTTAGGAAACTCGTATCTTAATTTAAAGATTTATCCAACTCTTTGACATTAGATCTGGATAGAAATACCATCAACTTATACTCAATATTAATCTCGATTTCCAACTCACACTATAAGCGGAATAATGGTGAACTACCTTTTAAATTCCTCAAATAGTAATAAGCATCATCTACCGAATTAATATCAACCATCCGAAGATTTTTCTCCAACCATATCCAATTATTTAAAATTGAAAAACACATTTAATTATTAAATAAATCAATTTAAATTCCAAACAAATTATTTTCAATATTTTTAAACCTTTGAAAACATTCAACAAATCATTTACAAATGATTACTTATAGTTCGGAAAACATTTCGCGGGATAAATAATTCAAAATAAGTTGTTTTCAAAGAAAGCGTTACAATAGTACTTCAAAAGTGTTACAAAAGCGTTACAAATCAGTTATCTTAACTACTTTGATAACAACATCGTTTATCTTAGCCAAAACTTAAAATTTACAATTCAAAACACTTTTACATAATTTATTATGATTTTACAAAAAAAAATCCATATTTTTAAAACATTTAAAAATAGTTGTTTATAGTTATGGTCAACAATTGTTCTTACATCGATCTTTTCCAAAATGGTTTCAAACATAACTTCAAAATTATAACTCGAATTTAAAATCTGCTTTCACTTATTTGAAAGTTCTTGTTAATATAAATCAAATGTTTTTCGTTTCATGGAAATCTGATTTAGATTGCAAAAGGTATAAGCGTTTAAAGTTTGCATCTAAATACGTAAATTGTCGTTATGCGACAAGCTCTATTTTGACCATAATAACCATTATTCTACGATACTTCAAAATATCTTAGAAAACCATTATATTCTTATATAACACTTTTAAAATCATTTAAATTTACTTTCTAAATTATTTTGGATCTAAAATTCAACTTTCATAAATTCTAATTCATTTCTAAATTCAAATAACTTCAAATTAACCATCCCATTCGTCGGACCAGTTAGGGATAGCCAGGGAGAGCAGGAAACTTCATTTCCAAACCCAAGCCTAGACACTATCCTCTCTGTCATCCTAGAATGTTCCGGTATTTATTTATTCATCTAAAGGACTTTAACAATATATATGAATTCATACATATGGTCTTTTCCAATTATTAACCTTCAATTTCAATAATGATATTGCTTTTAATTATGAAGGAGATTTTTCGATCACCAATGTGATACCATAATTGTTGTGTCATAGTGTGTGCAAAACAACATCAACAACCATTTAAACATCCATAGCAACCATCATCAACATGGTTCAACAAAGCATAATTGTGCACAAGCGTTATAACACTAACGCTTAATAGTGTGTATTCTAAACTTCGCACCCATCATCCATCACAACAAATATCAATCATCATTAACCAATAATAATTAATCACTATATTTAAATTAGTTTAACTACTATATAAATCGTGGTTAAAGAGTTCTCACCAAACAGTTTTCCAAATCTTCACGGTAAGCGAGCCTAGTTGAGCGAACCATCGGACAGTATTTCGGCGCAACATCTTCTTCACCAAAATATATATAATATAATATATATTAATCTCTCTCTCTCTTTATAAGGGAAGGAGGAGGAGGAGAATGATGAACTTTGGCAAGGTGGTGGTGGAAAAGAGGAAGACTTATGCCTTGGAAACCATGGCCATAAGCCTTAAGAAGAAGGTGGAAATGTGGAAATGGAATGGAATGGTAAGAAAATGGAGAAAAGGTCACCTTATATAGGAATGGAGAGTTAAGGAGGTGATGACACATAAGAGGGCACATTGAAGGCATGCATGTAAGCTTACATGCAAAATTACAAGTGTCCATACACTTGTCTTAAGAAGAGAAGGTGAACTTTTGGTAGCATTTTGCCTTAAATGCTATGAAAACTAAGGGCAACACTTAATTCTAATGCTACTAATTCGCGTTATAATTTGACAAATCCGATCGAACGACAAATAGTATCAATAAATCCAAAATTATTAATAATCATTCTCATTTATAATTTAAGTAAAACTTATCATATAGCTTATCAAAATTATTAAATATTCTTAACCATATATATTTACGTCAAATTCAAATTAAGTAATAAAAATTCCAATTTTAATTTGGTTAAAATTCTGGATCGTTACATGTTTACTGTTTTTCAATGTAGAAACATCATTCTAAACTCAATGGAAGTGGTTTTGAGTCCAAATTCCTTCGTATGTGAAAAGTAGCCTTTTGGGCCATATATATTATATATAAATTCTACAACGACCTTTCTAAATTTTAATTTTAACATAACTTACAACTTATAAACTGAAATCTAAATTTCTTAAATTCATTTTAAAGATATCATCAATACAGTTCTAGCGTTTCATGTTTCGTCTAATTTTGACTTATAATCAATTTTATATATTTTCCAAAGTTGGAAATCGAAATATGAAATTACCGCGCCATTTCAGGCTTGGAATAGAATTAATATAAATTTTAAGTTTTACTTCAAATAAAATAAATTTTTAATCGTTATTATTTAAAATAAATTATTTCAAATAGCCAAAACTCACTAAAATTACTTAAAATAAAATTTTAAATTTACCCCAAAATTCCGGGTTGTTACAGTCGCCCCTACTTAAAATCTTTTCGTCCTCGAAAAGGAACGAAGCTAATAGTTGTTTTAATTAATTAACTTAATTAAATTTCTATTTATTGTTTTCAATAATTTTATTAGTTAAAGTAATTATCATTCCAATAATTTATTAGCCAAACTAATAATCAAACATCACAACCATCAATCAATTAGATATTAACTTTTCAAATATATATAACTTTTATATATAGCCAAAAATCATATTTTTAGTGAAAATCACAGTAATGTGTACTAACTAAATTTTGGTTCTCATACTAGTCAATGGAAATATATAGAAATCCCACTTTCGAGACTCGAACCTAAACTCTGATGACGCTAGCAATCATCAGAATCATCTCCGGGCGACTAGAGTGTGATTCTATATCTATCCAGTATATTAAAACTTCGAATATCCGTTAATTACTCGTATATTCGAAATATTTATATACTCGATTGTCCACATTAAAATATAATAATATACTCAAATACGTATTTTTAAGATAAAATTTTCAAAATTATTTTTTTTTTCATTAATTTTAAAGAAAATAATACTCTTCACACTCGTTCTAGGATACTACTGATCCCATCTTTAATGAGTTATTCTTATTGGATATTACTAATCTAATCTCTGATGAATTCTTTTGTTCGGTTCTAACGTGTCTTGTTCTCTAGCTCTGTAAACCAAAGCTCTGATACCAAATGTGACAACCCAACTTCCCCATAAAGGAAAGCCTTGATTGCTTTGAGAACAACACACATCAGAACACAAACTGAAGAACATTCTATTGCTGATTACAACAATTACATCAGAGTACAAGAAAACCACAGAGTATGAATACTTATTACACAATTGAAATACAATAATATCAGAGAGTTAAATTACACTTAAATAGCAGCAGAAAAATATTACAAATATACAACTGAAAGGAATACACGATACAGAGCTTTCCGAATACCGCTTCAGCTGTAAACCAGGATCCTGTAAACATATCTGCAAAAAGCTACTCAACTGCCCATGTGGAAAATATGGGCACCCGAGTTTTCCAGTGAAACAAACTACAGGTCAGTCATGGGACTGGTATGAGAAATCTTAACTTAACTTATTTAATAATAAGGCTAATTATAGGACCACGCCGCTAACGCGGAACGAGTTTACTCCATTGGATTGTCAGTGCATAAAATAAAGTAAATCGTTAAACAACGCAATGCTTTTTAGAAAAATGAGACCATTATAAGACCCAAGTCCCATCACACAATGCAACGCAAACCGGAGGATAGGGTTTTACCTTATAATGGTCAAAAGATGCTTGATACGATAAAACGGATTTAATATTAGTGTGTATATGTTCTAATAAAAACATTTCAATCATAATGTATAAATCATAGACGGCATGGGTACCATATATCATGTCGCCATACTAGTTCTACATTCAAAACCGCAAGGGCGTACTGGAAATTGGATTTCCATCATGAGTCGAGGCTAGGGGCAAGCTCCTCTCCAATTCGAGACACTCTAGCAAATGCCTCAGGATCACACCTATGGGCAACCCTGGGATCTTCAGGGTCGGTCCCTACCTAAGGGTAGTGGATTAATTATGCCTGAACACACGCTTCCCGGTCCCTTTGGACCTATAGTATGACCACTAACAGCCTATAAAAATCCGAGGCGCCTCAAAATCCATCATCCACATAAGTAAAATACCAGCCAGTTTAAGCACCGGCACTACTCCTAGCTAGAAAGAAACATGTGCACTCCCTGCAGTCTTACTCCCGTTTTTGAATCATACTGCGGTGTGAGGCTCGCGAAGTCACACTATACACAAAGCTATGCCGTAATAGTCTATACTTTGATCATCCCACAAGGCCCTGCTTTTCAACAAAAGCCTTGATCAATTGCATCTTGGCGTGCCACATTGACAATTCATGCCATGCGATCAATCACTATTAATATATACCAGGGTGTTAAGCAGAGAATAAATTCTCCACCACCAATCAGATATACATTAATAAAAATCAATTTAATTCACATGGAACGAAATCCAATGTCAGACACGCATCCATTTACAATTCCGTTCTGGGTCTGAATGAAACCGGAGATACCTAAGAGGTCCTCGCATATCCGGACAATCAACAATACGTCTGGACGGCTACCACCGAAGCCCTTTCAAGGTAGCTACTCCCATCATGGGTCTCAGTAGCAACACATCCATTCGATGTGAAGATCGTCGGTCTTCAATCACCGTCTTCAACTTCGACTCTTCATCGTCGTAGTGATTATTCAGAATGGGTTAAACCCGGTCTTTCCGAATAATTCACGTATTTTTATAATTAAAAATCAAGCGCTATAAAAACACATCCAACGCCTCATTCCAATTCAGGATATTCTTTTTAAAAAAATATTCACATTATCTTATCAAAGATAAATTCTTCAGATTTATTCTTAAATCTTTCTTTTAAATATTTGTTAAAACCCCAATTTGGTTTTAAATATCAAAAATCATTACTCATTGATTATTTAAATTTAAGAAATTAATCTTATCTTTAACTGGGTTAAAGAACTAATGTCATTTAAAACATAGTTCATGGTAAACCCAAAATCATCTTCCATAAATATGGAACCTTCACAGAAATCAAATTAATATATATAATCGCTATAAATTTCTGTATCCGACCAATAATATAAATGGAATAACGACAAAGCCTCTTAAATTCCATATGTAGTATCGGTCTTCTTTTACAGAAGCTTATCTCGGTTATTATTAATTCGATGTCCATTCAACTCCAATTTAATATATTAAATTGTAAAACTTGGCTTTTGGAAAATTCTCCTTTAAATCTTAATAAAAGATTTATAAATTCCAAATCATATTTTTACTGTCAGTTGGGTTAAAGAACACATGTCACTAAAAACACAGTTCACAATAAACCCAACTCACATTCCTTTTCATTCCAAATTCTAAATATGACTGAAAAACCTTAATAATCTAAATAAAAGATTATTCTTTTCATACGGGGTTTAAGAACAGTGTTATTTAAGACACTATTCACGACAAGCCCAAAATCCAATTTATTTAATTTAACTTCAATTAAATATTAACATATCGGAAAACTTCATTAAATCTTAATTTAATGATTTATTTTAGTTGATAACTAGTTCATTTAAATAAAAATATATCTTCTAAAATATATTCTTTTATAATATATTTTCTAAAACATTCTTTTCTAGAATATTCTTTATTGGAATGTGACCCAATCAACAACCATATATTACATGTAGTCAACAATCATGATGAATAATTATCAAACATCCAAATAACAACCAGAGTGGATTCTACAACTAAACAATGGGATTAGTGTCTGTTAAATATCATACCAATACCCGTGTGGGATTTCATCCAGCAGACAAATAATAAATTATTTGTGCACTTGGACGATGTGTGAAAATTATCGTCCCAATCACATAAACAAGTCGGATGACTTGTAAATGGAAGTGTAACATTCAGTTTGAATATACTAACATTATATTTAACACATCAAACATTTCAACATCACAGACATATATTTCAAGCCATCGCTAATATCATAATTTTTAACGTGTGATCTTTTTATTGTAACTAATCGCCAATAAAAATATTAACTTTCCTATCTTTTGTGTAATCCCTTTCATTGACCAAAAATTGTAAATTTTGGTTAAATTCTTTTTAATGACCAAAATTACTATTTTGGTTAAACTCTTTTTAATGTAAACAAACTATATAATTTGATCTACTTCTTGATCTACTTCT